>CM051027.1:5828141-7068141 GCA_027627225.1 Congeria kusceri | reverse complement strand
TTAGTTTGATTTTCGACATTATTGCTTTTATCGTACTTTAGTTATGTCCCTTTATTTAAAAGATTGTTCAAATAATGCTTGTGCAGACAATAACTTGAACTTGAGAAGTTTCTGTGCAATCATTATGAAACTCTAGGAAAGTGCTGATAGGCAAAAAATGAAGGTTAATTGCTTTTATCGTACTTTAGTAAAAGAAAAAGTTCTTGTTCAAATAAGGCTTGTGCAGACAATAACTTGAACAGTTTTTAAGCAATCATATTGAAACTTTGTTGTTATGTTAGTATGCACAACAGGAAGGTTAAGTTCGGTTTTCGGCATAATTGCTCTTATCCTACTTGAGTTATGCCCCTTAAAAAAAGTTCAAAAAAGGCTTATGCAGACAATAACTTAATAAAATGTTGTGCAATCATTAGGGAAGCTTTAGGGAAGTGTTAGTAGGCATAAAAGGAAAGTTAAGGTTGGTTTTCGGCACAATTGCTCTTATCGTACTTGAGTTATGCCCCGTCAGGCGACACATTCGACTCGCGGAGTTCTAGTTATTAGCAAGAAATGATACATACATACTAAAAATAGAAGGGGACGCCACTTAATTAGTCTAAATAAGTCTCAACGTGGCAAAAATTGGCATGTAAGTAGTTAAACGTAAACGACACATCTGAATTTTAAACATGTTCAAAATACTGCTTCGTTATATCACAACGTATTTATACATGGTGGTACACTTGGCAAAACGTAGAGCAACGTGGCCTTTACGTAGCACAACGTGAACAGAACGAGAGTCCTGTCAATTGCTACGTTATTCGCTACGTTAAACTTCTATACGCCACGCATCACTCTCGTCATGGTTAAGCTTAGCTGCGCTGTGTGCTGCGTTCTTTCGTGCAACTCTACGTAATGACACGTTGTGGAACGTTGTCAAATGTAACGGTAGCGTAGAGACAGCGCAGTAACTACGTAGTACATCGAGGCGCCGCGTAGTAAAAATTGATGACAAGTTGGCCGAACGTGAGAGTCAAGTGCTGGTACGTACTAAAACGGCGCGTAATTTAGTTCCCCATACAATCCAAGTACTGAAGCGCGAGCTAGATGGCTTATCGTGTGTCATTTTTGTTTTGTGTGTGTGTTTTGTTGTTTGTTTTTGTTTTATGGGTGGGGATTTGTCACGCATAGAAAATTGTAGGACGGGAGGGATTATGTCCGGTGGTGTCCGGATACTTCGTAGTTTACGAGGTCTTTCCCCGCAAAAACTTCATAATGTGTGGATCTGGTGTGTGACCTATTTAATTTACTTTTCAAGACACATCAAAATTAAGTTGAGACAAATTTTAACTAATAGCAAAATGTGTTATGCTATTTATGAATAACTTTTAACTTTTTTTTTACATTGAGTGTTGTATGGTGATTATGATGAGGAGGGAGTCTACCTGCCTGGTATGCTAACCACCAACTAAGCTCACATGCGCCGGTCGGGAATCGAACATGGGTCGCTTAGGTAAAAAGGTAGTGCCAGCCATGCAGCCGGCAGTCCGGCTAGCGAAGTGGTTGGCACGCTCTCTACTTACTGGTGCAGTTGGGGTTCAATTCAGGGTCCCGACGCATGTGATTTGGTTGGTGGTCACATTATCACACATGTTGGGTTTCCTCCGGGTACTCCGGTTTTCCCAAGACCACAACAAAATTAAAGATATTTTAGTGAAACAAATAGCTGGGCATTACAGCTATAATTCAAAATACGTACCAACTTTCGATAAATCTCTCAGCTGATTAGGTAGGAGTGCTAGGAAACTCTCCATGTCCTCACATAATGCACCTTCGGTGCGGAAGGACCTCATAAACTTTGAAATACACACACACAGATGCAGCTGACACATATTCCACATGAGTCGCCAGTTTTAGAAATTATATTTAAATTTCGGGGCGCATATACTCGCCGCTTTGTCCGTCCCAATTTCTTGTCCCGGCTATATCTCAGCAACTACTGCCCGGAATTCAACGAAACTTTATTAGAAGTTTCATGGTTACGCATGCGCAAATAAATTCCTTCTTTGTTACATATAAAATATTCAAAGTTTGATCTAAATTTTCACCATGACCAAGCTACTTTCCAATATATCACCATACATTGTTGGAAAGATAAGGCCATAACCTTTTTTTTTTAAAGCATGTAAAAAAAATCTATGCGTTGTAAATCAAAATATTTACCTTAGAAAAAACACACCGGTTTTAATGGGCATGCAGGCTGCCATTTTGCGCATGAATACAAGTGCAAAAAAACAGGGTTTTTTTAATTGCTTATATATATACCTTTAAAATGATACCAAAAAATATCATTTAAACTGTATTTTACCAATTCTATGCATTCTGCACTCAACCATATGTGCCTGTTATCTAACTGACACCCTGAGGATGCGACTTCCGTTTTGGGTTTATTAGACCTCATTACTAAGAGGAGGTTTGCATACTACCAGGACTTAAATTCCGCTTAAATGATTTTTCCCAGAGTTATGGGACTTTGAAGATTTCTGATATCAGTATATAGTTCACAATTCTTGACCTGCTTGTCCGGGCTATTTTTAAGAGGTGCGCATATTACCGGGACATTCCGCTTCAGTTATTTTTTTCTTAGTGTTATGGGACTTTGAAGATGTCTGTTCTGTAATGAGTATATAGTGCACAATATTGTATTTGCCTATTCTCAGCAACCACTGGTCAGATTTTAATAAAACTTTACGGGAAGCTTCATCGCCAGTTGATGATGTGCATATTACATGGAAATTCTGCTTCAATGATTTTTCTCGGCGGTATGGGACTTGAAAGATATCTGAAATTAGTTCATAGTGCACAATTCTTGCCCGGGCTATTTCTCAGCAACTACTGGCCAGATTTAAATTAAACTTCATGTGAAGCTTCATTACCAAGAGGAGGTGTGCATATTACCAGGACGTTCCACTTCAGTGATTTTTGTGTTTCCCGAAAATTTTCTGGGGAGCATATAGTCGCCGCCTTGTCCGTCCATACGTCAGTTCTTCCGTCAATCCGCCCTGTTTTCTCGTTCGGTGTGCACTGAACCAGGACGTTCCGCTTCAGTTATTTTTCTCAGAGTTATGGGACTTTGCGGTGACCCCAGTTTTAATCATGTGTATGTTCTGTGTTGTGTTGTATGTATTGTCCTGTGTTGTATAGGCAATTGGTCACTTGCCTCAAATGAAGGACCAGTGGATGGTAATAACGGTTTCTCTCCTGATGATGTCTCTGGAGTTTCATTATTCCTAAATGTGAAGATTTCTGACATTAACGTTTAGTGCACAATCTTGTCCGGTCTATTTCTACTCAACTTCTAGCCATAATTCAATAAAACTTTATGTGAAGCTTCATGACCAAGAGAAAGTGTGCACTGAACCATGACATTCCGCTTCAGTAATTTTTCTCTGCGTGATGAGATTTTTGAAATTCCCATATAATACACAATTCTTGTCTGGGCTATTTCTCCGCAAAAATGGCTAGAATACAATGAAACTGTATGAGAAGCTTCGTTACCAAGAGGTGTGCACTGAATTAGAACACTCAGCTCCAATGATTTTTCTCAGTTATTGGACTTTGAAGATTTCTGAAATTAGTATAAAAGTGCAGGCTTTTGCTCCCCAACTACTGGCTAGAATATAACGAAACTTTGTGGGCAGCTTCATTACTGGAAGGAGGTGAGCACTGTACCAGGATGTTCCACTTCAGTGATTTTTCTTGGAGTAATGGGAGTTTGATGGCTGCTGAAATTACTATATATTGTGCACAATTTTTGTCTGGACTATGTCTCGGCAACTACTAGCCAGAATTCAATGCAGCTTTATGGGAAGCTTCATTACTACAGTGTGTGCACAGTAGCAGAAGGTTCTGCCTTAGTGACTTTTCTCATTGGCCTTTGAAGATTGCTAAAATAAGTACATGTATATAGTGCACAATTCTTGTCCAGGTTGTTTCTCAGCAACTACTTTCGCGTGTGTCAGGTCTACCTCATGGGAAGTTAAAGGACCAGTATAAAATGGCTGTATGACAGTGATGTCCCACCACTTTGATTAATAATGGTCGTCGTGAGAAACCCGGTCTTAATGCATGAGCGTCCCGGATTAGCCTGTGCAGTCCGCACAGGCTAATCCGGGACGGCACTTCCCGCTTTTATGGTATTTTATGTTTCTAGGAAGTCTCTTCTAAACATATATCCACTGTAGGCGGAACAAATTTTGTTTTTTGCTGGTATGAGCCCGGATTTTGTTTTTAAAATTTTGCTTCATCAGCATGTTTGTATGGTATAGGAACGTTGATTGTTATTGTTTACAATCGGGATTTTTCGCGCATGCGCACTGACTGGTTGGCAAAAGCGCTGGTTACAGATACAGAAAACATGCATATATACATGTGTTTACTGGATAAATCGATCAGAATTTCTGAAATAAATAATATAACACTACAAATTAAAAAAAACACGTACAACGAATGTATTGATCAGCCATGTAATATCAACCATAAAAACCTGTAGCGTAATACTTGTTAAAAGACAATATTTAAATATGATTTATAATTTTCCTAGCACATTGGAATACACAATTTGATGAACTCATTACTTATAACGCGAAAACAAGAACAAACAATTAAAGGCGTCTGTAGTTAATTTGCAAATATCGGGAATGTACATTTAACTTCCTAAATATCTTACATTTTAAATCATTGTCTTTATCTAGCGCAACAAGGTTGTATTATTTTAAAACATCCAAATGGTTATATAGTATGCTTATTTAATGATGCTCATACTTTTATACATTGTTGAAATCATTGGCGATCTAAGATGGTGGGTTTTTTTATACGTTTTAAAAATAAAAAATTGTATTGCAAATTTGCACCATGTTTAAATTTTATCGGGTTTTAAATATCAATAAAACATGTTATGCTTAAACGATTAAAAATGTTGTGTCTCAGAGCATTTTTTAGCAATTTACAAAATTTAATGAGCATCGTTTTTACAATACATTATAAAAAAGCAAGAATTCAGTATTTTGGGGCGTTTATCCATGAAAATGACTGCTAAATACCATGGAAGTATTATAAATTTTGTTAAATGACCAGACATACGTCTGCCACCTGTGGTTTTAGGGCACTTGGAATCAAACTTGACACCATGTTGTTAGTTAGTAACTCTCTGGGCAGTATCTGATCACCATGAGATAATGGGTTTGTGCTCAAAGGGGCAATTAAACACCATATTAAATTATTTAACTATGGGTAGGGTGTGAAATATGCACAAGCTGGTGAAAACATACAAATTAAGATTAAGTTAGATACCATTTTATTTTTATGAAAGTGGATTAAAATATATAAGCAAGTATGGTTTTGCTGAACTGTGTATTTTCTGGTAAAGTTTCAATATTTAATTAATGTATTACATAAAGCCTATTTGGCATGATCCATTATAATTGCTTTACATCTTTATTTGCTTTAGTGCCCTGTATTCTGGAACAAGTTAACTTAAATGGATATTTTGTTTATTTTTTTTTTGTCACGAACAACAACTTTGTCTTGTATGAGTGTTGCATACATGGATATTGGGCACAATGAATTTAGTTCTTTTAAATGCATCATTAGTAAACAATAATTATAAAAATAAACGAATCATAATGAAATATATCTTATTATAACATTATTATGTGCCAACATGTTTTAAAACATTGAATTATTGTGAAAATTAACTAATGTTTTTTCAACACTATCTATATATGCCAATGTTATGCCCACCATCTTTTGCCAACCAGTGGGCGGAGTCTAAACATAGCAGGTGCGCGTGACGTCACTCGTCAACGTTCCTATATTTTGTGTCATACTCAACACACAATTTTTAAGGCATATTTGGTTCTGCAGTTTTGGTAGTTTTTAGTTACACGTATTTTGATATCTCTGCCCCTCTCATTGCATTCCCATTACTAGGCAAAGAGCATTTGGGAGCATCCATCAGTTCACTGATATCCTTGTACTTAAAGAGTTATGAGACTTCGAAAATTTCAAATGTGTCATGTCTGTTTCTCTGGAACTGCTGTATGTTCAAATTCAATGATACTTGACGGAAAAGTTAAATAACTAGGAAGAAATAACCATATGACAGTAATGACCCATCACCATCACTTTGATTTATTTTAGTAGTGGATCTTGATTTTGTTTTACAATTTTGATTCAACTGCATGTTCATATGGTGTTTTTGTAGCATGTTCAAATACAGTTTTGCTGCCAAATTTGGTCCTGCAGTGCTAGTGATTTTTATTCATTTTAATGTCTCTGCCCGTCTTATTGCATTTATATTGCTTGACAAAGCGCATTGGGGAGCATCCATCAGTTTTACTGATATCCTTGTTCTAACATAAATACAGTGGCCAAGAATCTTGTGGCAAATAATGGGCCAATAGTGGTAAATGTGTAAAAAATATCCGGATATGAAGTTTTTTTGCTTGGAAGTTGGAAGGATAGGTGGGGATATTCTACGTAGATGGATGGATGGAAGGACGGACGGATGGATGGACGGATGTCACGGAATTGTTACTGCAGGGTTACAATGGAAGCATTTTGTTTCTTTGAGCTAAACGGACTAGCAATCCAAGGTATTGAATTCTGAAGTCAGGCTACCAATTTTGTCGTTTATTGATCATGTTAAAAATGATGTACTTCATTCGAAAAATGTACACAAATGTGAAAATGTGAACAGTTATTAAGACAGTAAAAAGACTATCGATTAAAGCTGCATGTGTGTGGTATAATTAATCACAGACATTAAAATATATAATCATACAAATACTTCTATGTTAAATTATAAAGTGTTTCCCTTTTATATAAAAGTTCAGCTAAAACAGTATGTGTGAACGAAAGTGTCTCATGAGGATGAAAAATGCACTTGTATTCAGCGCCTTGAAATTCTGAGTATCAAAAGTGCAATACTTTTATTTAACATTTATACTTTTTTTTCAGTTTATCATTTGCTACAATGTCATACCATCGAGCTTTAAAAGCACATGTCTCGTGAAGGTAACAGACACTACATTAGACATATGACTATATTCGTACTGACAAATTTAATTAATGTAATTTTTATGACTTGTTTCCGAATGTGTCAGACAATCACATACTTAAATCACATACTCAGCGATAAAAGAAAATGGGTGTTTCCTATTTATAACAATCCAATATATATTGACATTTAGCAATAAACGTAACACTGTGACTGCCATGCCATTAATTTCATATATCATGCATGACCAACCATCATACAACACACATAGAACTATAATTGCAAATATGCAACAGTATATTTCCAGTTATTTAAAACTTATTTTTAAATACATATATTCCATTTTTTCTCTTCACAATAAAAAAATCACATGTACAATTCATTAAAATAAAGTATTTGAAGTAAATTAAGATAAAGATCACAAATAAGATGTATTTTTATTTTATGACACTTTATTAATCAACTTAACAATATTAAACACAATACATGTATCAGTGAAAATGCATGTCTTATATCAGTTAGCACGAGTAAAAAAACAATCAACTGTTCCTGTATGAATTCAACTGTTCCTGTATGAATTCAACTGTTGCTGTATGGGATCTAAGCATTGTGATTGGTTAAAACCACTGCCTGTATGGAATTTCGATGCCTGTATGAGATTTGGCGCTTCTGATTGGTCAGTTGAAATGTTTGAATATGAAACTGAAAATATGGAAATTTTTCCCGTAACAAAATGACGCCATCTTGAAATAAATAAAACAAAACGCAAACAATTAGATTTTAAAATTTTGCATGGGAATTAACTACTACTACTAATAATAATAATAATAAAGTTGATTAATAAAATACTTATCAAATAAGTGATTTCATACAGGCTCTGTTACTTGTCCTCGGTCAGCTGTATTGCCTTGCAGCCTTCAGGCTCAGGCCAATACAGCAGACCGTGGACAAATTACAGTGCCTGTAGGAAATCACTAGCCAATATAGCAGACCTTGGACAAATTACAGTGCCTGTTGGAAATCACTAGCCAATATAGCAGACCTTGGACAAATTACAGTGCCTGTAGGAAATCACTAGCAAATATAGCAGACCTTGGACAAATTACAGTGCCTGTAGGAAATCACTAACTTAATAACGTTATATTCTCCAACATGTAACTTAGCACATGTGAAAAGTGGATTACATTCCTTCTCTAACTCCGCTGTTCATAAGTCAGTAAGACTTTTTTTCAAAATGGCTACAAGATCATGATTTCAGGAGTCTATGTATTTGAAATTGTAAAAAATTTGAAATCATTGAAAATATTATAAAGACCATAGTTCATATGGTCCCATATTAATAAACACCCCAATAAAGTGTCTGAAACATGAGAGAAATATGTTAGTTTTAAATCTTTTAATTTGAAATTACATAATTACTATGTCATATTTATCAATAAACGTGAAGAAAAATAATAAATGGATATATTCAAATGGAAACTGTAAGTATCGTAGATAAACCAGTTGAAAAACAAACCAATTTGATTTGTTTTTATTTTTATTTCTTGATACAAAAACATGTATTGCCACAATCTGTTCACAGTTCTACATGGTCAAATTAACGCAATATTTTACACACATTCAATCATAATCACTTTGTGTCAGAGAACAGCAATTGTTTATCTAGATTCAACATGAAATGGTTGTACCTTTTTTTAATTTTATTAATGAAAATGGGGAAAATATTTGCATACAGATGAACTGAATGACACAAATATTAAATGAAAATGGGGAAAAACTGTAATTGTTTGCATACAAATGAACTGAATGGCACAAATATCAAATGAAAATAGGGAAAAAACTGTAATTATTTGCATACAAATGAACTGAATGACACAAATATTAAATGAAAATGGGGAAAAACTGTAATTGTTTGCATAAAAATGAACTGAATGACACAAATATCAAATGAAAATATATCAAGATGAGATCATTAACAAAATGAAGTGAATATCATTTAATTCTGCTAATTTGGTCTCTCAAGCTCTACATTAAAATATTAACGAACAATTATGACAAACAATAATATTAACTCAATATAATTACATTAGAACGTTTTAACAAATTCAAAACAAAAGCAAAGTGTTCACAAGATACATAATAAAATAGCACTTTTTTCAGAAGCAAAGACATCAAATACAATTTACAGCATGCTTATTTCAAATTCATATAAAAAACAATGTTTTAATATTAAATAATAACATTGCATTATTTCAATATAAAAATCAGTTTATATACATGCCAATATCGGTAATGAAATAAAACATCACATGAAACAAATGAGGTGTGTCGTAGGAAAGCCAGGCTTATTGCATGTGTGTTAAGTGTCGTCCCAAAATTAGCCTGTGAAGTCCGCACAGGCTAATCCAGGATAGCACTTTCGGCCAACAGTGGATTTATGTTTAGAAGAGACTACCTCGAAACCATAAAAACGGAAAGTGGCGTCCCGGATCAGCTTGTGCAGACTGCACAGGCTAATCCGTGACTAATCCGAGACGACACTTTACGCATATGCATTAAGCTGTTTTCCCACGAAACTCCTCAAATATGCAAATTGCGTTACCAGTCCATACTGCAATAGCAACACACTGACAGCTACCACTTTCTATTCAATATAAGAAAACAAAACCACTTTTCACACAAATGTATATCAAAATCAAAATTCCGTCAACATCATCAATATTTATCCACACAAGTAAAAAGTGTCACTTCTGTGACTACCTCCAAGAAATATCAGAGCAAAGATAATAAGATTATAGATCTCTGAACAGAGGTACATGTATCAGCTCTGATAGGTCAAGAATGATATCAGAATCATTTCCCTACCATCTGCTTTTGTTTAACTTGATCCAGAAAACATTTTCTAGGAAACTTATCTCAAATTTACACCATTACACAAAATCTCTGTCAATCTCGGAATCTCCTTCAATTCAAAATGTGCATCCTTCATTCTTAAAATTGTAACTGTTGCTCTAAGTAAGTCACACTTTCTTACATAACACCATCACAGTTACAGCTGAACATTTCCTTAGAAACAGTTTTACACCTATCCATTTGGTTTCCATGGAAACTAGTTCAAGCAATAGCGGGTAAAGAGCAGATTATATTCTGTTGCATCCTCTCCAATCGGGGCATCGCATATTCTGTTGTTACCCTGGAAAAAAATCACGAAATATTTATTTTCCAAAAAAATATGTCAACATATAACACACTATTAATAATTAAAAATTAATTTCTTGAAAGCCATAAGGTCTCATCAGCATATGTGCAAAGAAGGCTGATAGCCCCTTCTGGCTTTCAAGGTAAGAGTAAGAATTGGACAACAAACATTTAAATGGACCTGTTATGTTTCTTTTCTCACATATATGACTGGTCTTTGAACATTTTCACTACCCTGAAAAATGGTTCTCATGCATGCATCAACATGGTCCTATTTTATCGTGCAACTTTTTTCAATGCATCAAAATATAGTGCTCTGGTAAAATTGATCTCACTGATTCAGTTATGACTACAGGTGGGTTCTATAACAAGTACTTACAAAACCTTTTAGGCCAACATTTTTTTATCGTTTGTTTTACGGGAATCCCTAGCCTAAAAGTAACCTGTGAATTTTATTTATAATTTATTTATAATTTCCCCGCCGACTTGGTATTTTTTTTATAGCACATGTACTAGTAACAAGGGCATATAAATGTATGGAAAAGTATGAAGTAATAATTATATCTGTTCAAAATACTTATTTAAAGAGTTTCGAACTTATTAATTAACTTTTAAACTAGAATGACTTTAAAAATCTAGTTTTTAACCTTGCCTGTAAAAAATATTTTCAGTTTGAAAATAAAAAAATGCTCCTCTTTTAAATTATAATGTATATTTTTTGTTGATTGTTTGTTAAAAAAAAGTGATTTTATGTTTATTTTTAATATTCACCCCTGACTCAATTTAAAAAAAAAAAGTTCCCGTAAAACAAAACATAAACAAGAAATGTCCTTTAAAAAAGACAATGGGCGTTGACATTAATAGTGAGATATCATTTTTACCCTAAACATAATACAAGAGGCCCAAGATGATCGGTTACGTGGCTTCTCGGACCCCAGAGTTTTCGGTCCCCTCCTAGACAAGGCGAATTCTCGGACACCAGATTTTTTAGCACCATAAGAAAACTTATCATATTCCAAAATGAATGTGTGATTAATTCAATAATTATTAATATTTGTACCGTGAATAAACCCATCCTGCCGCCCCGTGTTTTCACCAGTGATACATGAATAACCTAAATGTTTTATGTTAACATCATTATTATATAAATGTGTCAGCAAAATTTAATAAATTAACAATGTACGAAAATAATTGCGATATAAATGAAAATTATTCTGTATCAGACACGTAAAGTTATTCTTAAGTAATAAACCCTACCTTCATCTTGGAAGTTATCTATGCATAATACATACACATTTCGAATTCAGTTAATCATCTATACTGTATATCCTAATGAAAAGCAATCTTCAAAGAACATTCAGCGCATTTGAAATAATGATGACTTCCATTTTTGATAACACAAACATAAAATTTCATTAGACTATGGCGATATATATCCTAATGAAAAGCAATCTTCAAAGAACATTCAGCGCATTTGAAATAATGATGACTTCCATTTTTGATAACACAAACATAAAATTTCATTAGACTATGGCGATTTAAAATTGTATTCAGTAGGAATATGATATATCAAGGGTTTCTGTGTATAATTGGTATTGCAAATAATGTATTATTGCTACGAAAATGAAGAAAAAGTAACATGAATAACATTTCGACGTATTCCGTTACTTATTTCACCACATTTAATTTATTGAAAGATATCTTTTTATAGGTTGATTAACATCTACTGGGTAAGTTGATAGAAATGTGCAATTCTATTCAATTCTTAATAGAACACAACCGCCATTCAATTTCAAATTAACATGCGCAGTAAGTTTATAAACATAAATTCCCCATTAATTGAAATATTTCGCTCTTATGATTTTCTGGACGCAAATTAATGCATGTATATTATAACAGCTGTACACCGGCAACTAAACGCGCGCTAATTTTATAATGATCATGAGCATGTTGAACTCACTAGAATCAATTGTTATTTATAGAGTGTGCCGCTAGGCTAAACAAAACAGTGGATTAATTCTGAGAACGAATATTATATTATGTTCTTGACATACAATGAGAAAATATGTTCATAATTATGTTCAGTTCTAGAGTGAATGTAGAAGAAATAATTATAACTTTATTTTATCCGCTTATGTAAACAATCAAGTACATTTTAATCTCCAAAAGTATGCAACAGTTGTTGGTAAACATAAACATTGTAAGTTTGCATTCCCTAAAAATAGAAAATTTGCCAAATACGATTGGCATTCAATTTTCCCGCTGCATAATTATCGCAAGAAATCTAGGTCAAAAGTGATCTTAGACAGCTACGCCAAAAAAAATGTTGGCCTCACTTACATACAGTATAATGCATGCAACCCATTGGTGTAATAAAACAGTCCATTCTGTGTTTGATGTCTTATTCTAACTGCTCATATTCACAGTCCTCACCTTTAGAGACCAAGTTCTGCATTGCATGTGTTTCTGATACTTAAATATGAGGCGTCCTGTGGGAAACCCTGGCTTAATGAATGCATGTGCATAAAGTGTCGTCCCGGTTTAGCCTGGGCAGTTCGCACAGGCTAAACCGGGACGACACTTCACCTACAGTGAATTTATGTTTAGAAGAGACTTCCTTGAAACAGAAAATACCATAAAAGCGTAAAGTGCCATCCCGGATTAGCCTGTGGGGACTGCACAGTCTAATCCGGAACAACACTTTACGCACATGCAGCAAGCCCGGTTTTCCCACGACATGCCTCATATACATTTTACACTTAAATGTGTCTAATACACACAATGAAATAGGTAAATTGGGAAAAAAAATGTTCCACACGGTTAACTGACACATTCATACTAATTAATAATTAATAGACTACCAAGATTCATAACAAAGCAATGATATAATATTCTTTAGATGAAGAATTTAAAAACGCAGATTGCTTGGAAAAACAATTATTGTATGGTTAACGTTATGTTTTTTTTTAACCTGTTTATATTTACATAATCTAGAAAGATGTTAAATGAAATACCGGTATTATAAAACTTTTATAAGATAATAGAAACACAATGAAATTAAATAAATTCAAGTACACTTAATTTATAATTTATATCAAAGACTATGAATGGGCAAAAATATAATAGAACGTACTTAAACCCCAATGACAGAAATTGAATGAACAATATAACTTTATATAATGGTACATAGGTAAAATCAAATAGAAAACTCTGTTATAGTCAACCTGATATACATCTAAATAAATTATAAAATAAATATAAACAAGAACGATCACTGTTAGTGATGAATGCCCCCCCCCCCCATGGCACATTGATGCCGACTTGGTGAATCATTTCATGAACAGGGATGTGAATCAATGGCACAACTAACCTACAAGGTTTTCCAACTATCGGTTAGTTTGACCTTCACCTTTGACCTTATGACCCAATAGCCAATAAGGATCCTCTCCTAGTCTTAACCAACCTACCTACCAATTTTGAAGAACCTAGGCCTAAGTGTTCTGTTGTTTTTGCCCAGACAAGGTCTAGTTACTGACGGACCAACGGACAGATGAACAGACATTTGCAGAGCACAAAACCCTAGCTTCTTCTAAGAGGGGCATAATAAATTAAAATACCAACCTCTGTTGTGACCTTGAACTTGAAAAAGCTGGTTTTAAATCTGCTTATCGGTATCTTCCACTGAAACATAGGATAGGCCATTATGTTTATGGCGTTATCTTCCACTGAAACATAGGATAGGCCATTATGTTTATGGCGTTATCTTCCACTGAAACATAGGATATGCCATTATGTTTATGGCGTTATCTTCCACTGAAACATAGGATATGCCATTATGTTTATGGCATTATCTTCCACTGAAACATAGGATAGGCCATTATGTTTATGGCGTTATCTTCCACTGAAACATAGGATATGCCATTATGTTTATGGCGTTATCTTCCACTGAAACATAGGATTTTCAAAATATTTACTGGAGAACTAGATCTTAATATTAAACAAGATTTCAGTGAGCTGAGTGATAGTTGGATCATATATTTTAACAACTGAAAAGGAAGATGTCTTCAATCCTTTCTTTTCACTCATTTACTTCAATAAGCCATAAATGTATTGTTTTTGTTCAACACAAGTAAATAAAATACGTCTATGAACAACACTCCATGACTTGCTGTTTGACCATTATATTTATCAGCATATCATAATTATTATACAGTATATAGAAGAAATATAGTATACATATATATAAATTATGTGTATACCTCGAGAGCTACTGAAGGCGTCATGATCTCATTTTCCGAGTTTCCCGTGCAGTCTTCCTCCATTCCCTGGTGACACATGTGCACCTCCTTTCCTGTACCCACACTGCAAGACATAAACATTGATCATTGGCTGACAATCGCACATTGATAATTGACTGACAAACACACACTGATCATTGACTGACACACACACATCGATCATTGACTGTCAAACACACATTGATCACTGACTGTCAAACACACACTGATCATTGACAAACATACAATGATAATTGACTGACTGACACACATTGATCATTGACTGACAGACACTCATTGATTGTCAAACAGACATTGATCAGTGACTGACAAACACACACTGATCAGTGACTGACAAACACACACTGATCATTGACTGACAAACACACTTTGATTATTTACTGACAAACACACACTGATCATTAACTTTCAAACACACACTGATCATTGACAAACAAACACACACTGATCATTGACTGACAAACACACACTGGCCATTGACTGACAAACACACATTGATCATTGACTGAAAAACACACACTGATCATTAACTGACAAACACACACTGATCTTTGATTGATAGACAGGACTGAAAAACACACATTGATCATTGACAAACAAAAAAAAAACAAAAAAACATCGATCATTGACTGACAAACACACACTGATAATGGAATGACAAGCATTGCTTTTAGACTGACAGACAACCAAGCAATGATCACTGACTAGCAAACACTGATCATTGACTGACAAACAATAACCCTAGATGGAGATAAAAGAAATATATGAGATCACAATCCATGATCACTGACTGACAAACGAACCAACAATGGCCAATAAAACTGCTTAGTTGTCAGTATTATTCTAAAAGCATAATATTTTTGTATATACTGATAGGATAATAAATCTTATTAACTATAATCTTATCAATTTTGTTATTTAGGCTAACTAAATTCTTTTAATTGACATTGGCAGCTACCCCTAGGTGCGAACAGTTTGCCCCTGCCAGACAGTCACTGCATAGAGGTGTGAACAACCTCCTGGAGTTTTCGAGGTTAAATTTCAATAGTACACTGGATTAGTTACTGACACCTGCGGTTGAGCTATTGAGTTATTGATGATCGAGTTATAGGTGGTAATTTGTTATTGAAGTATCAACGATTTCGCAAGGACATCAAGAAGTGTTACTGTAGGTATTCGAGTTCTCAATACTAGATTTAAGTAAGTTATATTGTAATTACATAGATCACAATTCAGAGTACTTTAACAAATCATATTAGGCAAACCACATATAATTACTTTGCTGATCATTGAAATCTGGCTTCACAACAAAACTGTGATGTATTTGTCTATGGTGACCACATACCTGAATCGGAGGGTGTACTGCGAGTGGTTGTCGAAATACTGGCTGAACGGAATGTTGTAGGTCAGGTTGTTATCCATGGAAAACCGCTCGTCCATGTAAGCATTGGTCAGCGTGAAATTCAACTCCGGAATGGTTATCTCTGCCAAGAAGTCACGCTGGAACCCTGAAAACACAAATATTTACTGTCAGAAACTGTTGTTTGTATATGCACTGCACAGCTGTATACGAACAGAACACAAAAGTCATGACCACTACAGTAAAATAAAATATGTATGACTAACAAAGTTATTATCATTATTTCTTTCAATAACAATAATTATAATGGGATTTTGTTTAAAAATAATAATGATAATAAAAAGAAAAATTACACTTATCCTTCTTTCCTATAGATTCAGCCATTCCTATAGATTTGGCCATTCCTATAGATTTTTTCAGCCATTCCTATAAATTCGGCCATTCCTATAGATTCGGCCATTCCTATAGTTCGGCCATTCCTATAGATTTGGCCATTCCTATAGATTCAGCCATTCCTATAGATTCAGCCATACCTATAGATTCAGCCACCCCCAGATAATGGAAATCAACTATTATTTCTTATTAAACTTTGTGTTAGTTATCTGTATTGAGACAATTCTATCACATAAATATTGTTGTTGTTTTTTAAATTGCGAACTTTAGATTTTGTCTGAGAAAATTAAGATTTAAAAAAAAAATCCCCAAAATGGCTACACACTTTGTGCATAAGCGAAGAATTTGGTAAACCTTCATTTTCAAACAGTATGCTCGTGTGTGTTTGTCTAATAAAGAATGCTTCTAATGAATTATATCAAAATTGTAACAAAATGTGTTTTCTTTTCAAAATGAAGACTGAACCAAATGACAAGAAACATCTGACAAATTCATGGTTGCTAGAGTGCCTTTCAAGAATTGGTCAGTAACTAAGTGAATGGCAGATCTCTACATATTACCTGGCCTTTATTTAGTAGGGGAGACCTTAAATTTATGGATAAAAGTCGCACTGGTGTTGAAATTGTGTTCACTTAGGGTATACAAGCAGTTTAGATCTTAAGTGGCCAAATATACAGGAAAAGAGGCTAAGTTATGATAGTTTTGCATAAGTTAATCTTCAAAACTTCATGCATTTTCTCCATAAAACTATCGTAACTCAAGTTATAATAGTCTTGCAACACAAATACTGCTATTTTCGAGTTACGATATTTCTACGCTATAACTGTTTCTTCCATATAAAGCGAGAATACAGTTCTGGTAATTTTACAGTATATGCATATCATAAAAATACCATGAAAAATGAAAGAACGTAATTTTCTATAAGAAGTGAAGATACGATAGTTTGCGTGCAGTACCTGATGTATAAATTAATACCTGCATTTTGTTTAAGTCATAAGTTTCCAGACCCCATGACTACAAACAAAGTCATGCATTAAATTTATCTGTATCTCAAATAATGGTCAATGGAAGTCAAAGCCCATAATTATGTAGTAACACTTTCATTCTTATTAGTACACATTTTGAGTTGAGACTAAGTTTGACCAAATTTGCCAAATATATATTCCAAATATGTACCGGTCAATGGAAGTCAAAGCCCACACGTAGTAACACTTTCATTTTCATTGGTACACGTTTTGAGTTGAGACGAAGTTTGACCAAATTTGCCAAATAAAAATTCCAAATATGTACCGGTCAAAGGAAGTCAAAGCCCACAGGTAGTAACACTTTCAATTTCATTGGTACACATTTTGAGTTGAGACTAAGTTTGACGAAATTTGCCAAATATATATTCCAAATATGTACCGGTCAATGGAAGTCAAAGCCCACACGTAGTAACACTTTCATTTTCATTGGTACACATTTTGAGTTGAGACTAAGTTTGACGAAATTTGCCAAATATATATTCCAAATATGTACCGGTCAATGGAAGTCAAAGCCCACACGTAGTAACACTTTCATTTTCATTGGTACACGTTTTGAGTTGAGACTAAGTTTGACCAAATTTGCCAAATAAAAATTCCAAATATGTACCGGTCAAAGGAAGTCAAAGCCCACACGTAGTAACACTTTCAATTTCATTGGTACACATTTTGAGTTGAGACTAAGTTTGACGAAATTTGCCAAATATATATTCCAAATATGTACCGGTCAAAGGAAGTCAAAGCCCACACGTAGTAACACTTTCATTTTCATTGGTACACATTTTGAGTTGAGACTAAGTTTGACCAAATTTGCCAAATATATATTCCAAATATGTACCGGTCAATGGAAGTCAAAGCCCACACGTAGTAACGCTTTCATTTTCATTGGTACACATTTTGAGTTGAGACTAAGTTTGACGAAATTTGCCAAATATATATTCCAAATATGTACCGGTCAATGGAAGTCAAAGCCCACACGTAGTAACACTTTCATTTTCATTGGTACACATTTTGAGTTGAGACTAAGTGTGACCAAATTTGCCAAATATATATTCCAAATATGTACCCGTCAATGGAAGTCAAAGCCCACACGTAGTAACACTTTCATTTTCATTGGTACACATTTTGAGTTGAGACTAAGTTTGACGAAATTTGCCAAATATATATTCCAAATATGTACCGGTCAATGGAAGTCAAAGCCCACACGTAGTAACACTTTCATTTTCATTGGTACACATTTTGAGTTGAGACTAAGTTTGACCAAATTTGCCAAATATATATTCCAAATATGTACCGGTCAAAGGAAGTCAAAGCCCACACGTAGTAACACTTTCATTTTCATTGGTACACATTTTGAGTTGAGACTAAGTTTGACGAAATTTGCCAAATATATATTCCAAATATGTACCGGTCAATGGAAGTCAAAGCCCACAGGTAGTAACACTTTCATTTTCATTGGTAAACATTTTGAGTTGAGACTAAGTTTAATGAAATTTGCCAAATATATATTCCAAATATGTACCATATATTTACAGAGAGCGAAGAGGTATATTTACCAAAACAGTGAATTCAAGTAAGACAGTAAACTCCGTACCTTGTGCAGTATCCCGTCTCTTTCTGTAGACCCTGTAGGGACCTCCAGCAGGTTCATTGTTTCCCTCCCCTGTCTGTATCACATACGGCACCTTCACGTCCGGGAACTGACCGCTGGGGTTGATTATCACCTGGATGGGAATTTTGCTTGTTGTCTCCTGAGGATAAAAAACAAGAAACGTGGAAATTCCACACATGAAAAAAACAAATTTTTCACAAGAATGCATAACAGTCAGCACAATAATAAAAGAAAGTTCCCGAAGCAATGTCAAGGTCATACAGCTATGGCTAGCAATTGCAAAACTTAAGGTAAAAAGTTAAACTTAAGGTAAGAAATTGCCCTTTTAGTTATTAATTAGGACATTTAAGAATACTGACCCTGAACAGAAGTATGTTTATGTAAGTGATAAAGTTTTACAGGTATAACAATAGCTCGATCCACTGTTGAGTTATTTAGCAGAAAGCATTTTATCTATTTCAAGTATTATGACCTCAACCTCATTCATCCCCTAAGTAATATGAAGCTGCATCTTTTGATCTTCACCCTACACAAAACAAGGATATCAGTAAAACTTATGGATGCTTCCCTGGAATGTGCACTATATACTAATTTCAAAAATATTCAAAGTCCCATAAATATTCAAAGAAAAATCATTGAAGCGAAACATTCTGGTAATTTGCACACCTCCTCTTGGTAATGAAAATCTAGCACAAAAAACATCTCAAGAAAATCATACTATAAGTCAAATAATCAGATTTAGAATTGCAAAGCAAAATCTCAAACCAACCAATTAGAAGACTTACAACAGTGTATGGTGGATTCTTTCTCCGCTCAATATCATCAAGGAATGTTTTGTAGCCGGTAACATCAATGCCTGGGGCATCATGGGATGTGCAGCACTGTTTGGTACACTGCGAGGACGCCACCTCGCAGGGGGCTGGTATCACAGGAGGCGGACCTCCGTCAACCGACACTGAAACAGTCGACGAAATAAGCAGCTTGTCCAAGCATGACTGAATTCCTATATTATTGCTTGAGAGCAACTAAATGTTACAAGCCTGCCTATATGAATCTGGGGTCGTATTCCAGAAACATCTTAAGTGAATCTTATCCTTAGCCTTAAAATTGTTTTTTCTTTAGCATTTTATTCCATGTATACATGAAATTCTGCTAAATATGTCCTAATTATCAACTTATTATTAACTACTATTTACTTAACTGCAATTGGATTCATTAATTTATATGTAGTTTTTAAAAGATTTCCTTACAAAAATTGGAATTTAAGTGAAAATATTTTATGATAAAGATGTTTCTGGAATATGGCCCCTGAGCAAGCCCGGTTTGAAATTCACCAGTGCAGCGTTTACAGGTTTGGCTTATTTTGATTACGGCTGAAGGAATCACAGGAAATATGCAGTATTATTTAGAATCAACGTTAGAAATGATCGATTATGGGTTTGATATGGGCCGAAAAACATTATATTGTTCCCACATATGATTTATGGACCCAGGTATAGCCTGTTTTGGGGCCCAAATGAGCCCTCTTTGCTGGGTAGTAAATAAACTAACGTGTGAATAATGTCATAACAAAATTGTGCTATGTTCAGTTTTGTTTGTTTTGAATCACTTGTGTTTTTTTTATAGTTGAATCAGATTTACACTTATAGACTGCAAAAGATTAACCAATAGCATTCAAAAGAGAAACTGAACAAAGACAAAGTTTGATTTCGTTGAAGGAAACCTCATTTGGAAAGTGCACACATACTTGTTGTAGGATCCTCAGGTACATTCGTTGGTCTGAGAGTCTTAGCAGGAATGTGGGGAATATCTGTAGACCCTCCACTGAAAAACAAATACATGACAATGAAATACACATACATCATACTACAATACTAGTATATGACACTAACCTTACAAATATATCATACATTATGAATTATATGACAATGAAATACAAATATATCATACTAAATTACAATTATATCACACTAAAGTACAAATATTATATAAGTTATCAATAACAGGAAGATGTAGCCACACTACACAGGTTGACTGCATGGACATTAAAAGTTTATAATCACGATTTTATTACATATTTGATTGAATTATTAAGTACACGAAACCCAAAATATACTCAAATGTTTTGACATCCATGTTAGTTTTGCGAGCTGATTGGTGCAATACCTTACCACTCTTGTATGATAGAAACATAACCGTGTGGTTTAATCAATTAAAAAAGACAAAAACTTGTGAAAGCAAGCCGAGAGCTTATCACAACAATAGGTGTTAACATTGATTTTGATCGTCAGATTAGCACTTCGAATTAACAACTGATAAATGCACGTAAAAACAGGTGTTGGGACCGGATTAATGGGTTCCAAATAGCAATTATTCGAAATAGCAGAGTTCAAATTAAACATCAATATTCTAATTAAATTAATAAGGAAAAAAATCATGACCGAAAATAAAGTTTGAAATAACAAGTAATTTGGTTTAACGGTGTTCTAAATAACGGTGATCTTCTGTATATCACTAGTTATAAATTAAATCACACTGAAATGCATTCAGTCACCATTATTTCAAATATTGTTAAATCAAATCACTATTGCTGTTTTTCAAAATATATTTACAGTTCCGATTAGTTGCCTTTCTGAATTACACAGTGTATAATTCAAACTTAATTCTTTTGAATTACCGGTATCCACATTATGCACCAACTGACCTGTTGCCATGGAAATGGTTGTTGATGGTGGTTCCACCAGGGCCCTGGGTGTCCTTCTGCCGCTCCAGGATGTACAGAATAGTGATGGCAATGAGACTGTGGAATAAAGTGCAAACACGATTACCTCCCTTGTGATTAAAGTTGTCCCTATTGTACATGATCAGTATTCGCAATGAGATTGTGGAGTAAAGAATTGTAAACATTACCTCCCTTTGTGATTACAATATTACCTCCCTATGTATGTGACAGTGATGGCAACAAGACTGAGAGTCTCAGTCATAAAATGCAAACATTACCTCCCTTTATAGAAGATAGTAAGTGTGATGAGACAGCGAAAAACAGGCATGCAAGTATTACCTCCCTTTGTGATTACAATAATAAACTCCCTTTGTAGAGGATAGTGACGGCAAAGAGACAGTGTAATTAAGCCATGCAAAGATTACCTCCCTTTATGAATTAAATTATTAACTCCCTTTGTACAGGATTGTGAAAGCATTAAGACTGGAAAATAATATTCAAAATGCAAATGTTACCTCCTTTTGTAATTAAAATTATTAACTCTCTTTGTACGGGAAAGTGAAAGCAATTAGACTAGGAAATAACATCCAAAACGCAAATGTTACCTCCCTTTGTAATAAAAATTATTAACTCCCTTTGTACTGGATTGTGATAGCTTTCAAACTGGCAAATAAAATAAACATGCACATTTTACTTCCCTCTGTGCTGGAAATTATTATTTCATTTCAATGTTTATCAGGCAGTCCAGGGAGCATTTCTTTGTGCAACTTAGACTAAAATAATTTTAAAAAATGCCAACATGTAGGTCACATAGAAAGGCTGAAAACAATTTCAACAAAAATAACATTGTGAACAATATTTTTCTTCTGCATGAAACAGAAAAGAATATCATTTACACTATAGCCTTAATTATATACCAAAACAGAATTTTTCCCAGAAGAGCAAAAACTAAAGAAAAGAAACAAACATTTTCACAGAAAACATCACAAATAAGAGGGCCATGATGACCCAAAGCGCTCACCTGAAAACTGGTACAGATGAAGACCACACTGTTGTGACAGGTTTGAAGATTAAGGTATCTGAACAATACCCAAAGGGGGATAAGATCAATTTTGATTTAAAACATCGGTGAGTGCAATGGGCTAACAAAAGTACGAGTTGGGTAGTGGATGTGCGTTTTTTTGCTAATGGTTCTCAAATCGTTTTTCTCGATATTCTTACCTGACCCTTTTTCATTAAGTCAGTGACAATTCTGGAAAATGCAGAAACAGTAGATTTTGATGTCTTTTTCACAGACAGTTTTGGAGAACTAGTTGCAATGCGATAATTGCGATGGCTGTGATATAAGGTCAAGTTTTGCTTTTTCTTTAATAATTTTCTGTCCAATGATGATAAATAAGTTAATCCAGGCTCTGAAGCCATCTGATCAATGTTGCATGTTCAAATAACTGCATGCAAGATTTGCAACTGTTGGAAATCAAATTTTATCAATCAATTTTTATGGTCATACACAAACTGTGTAAGTTTGGTCAACATTGAATAAAAATTGTGTGTAGAAGCCAATCATTGATAACTTGTTGATGTTTTTTTCAAAACACAAGGGGCAATAACTCTGGCCCAATCATGCTTATATTTCGACTTCACTTGTAGTCTTACGGTCATAGACAAACTGTGCATGATTGGTGAAGATTGGATGAAAAATGAAGTCTCTACCCTGAATAATGTCCATTTTTGTTTATTTTTTTCACAAACAAAGGGCAATTAATCTGGTGTTCCTTGCCCAATTTTGCTTATATTCGACTTCACCTTTAATCTTATGATCATAGAAAACTGTGCAAGACTGGTGAAGATTGGATGAAAAATGAAGTCTCTATCCTGAATAATGTCCATTTTTGCATTATTTTTTCAGAAACAAAGGGCAATAACTCCGGGTTTTCTGGTCCGATCTTGCTTATATTCGACTTCAACTGTAATCTCTTGGTAATACACAAACTTTGCAAGATTGGTGAAGATTGAATGAAAAATGAAGTCTCTATTCTGAATAATGTCCATTTTTGTATATTTTTTTAATAAACAAAGGGCAATAACTCTGGTGTTTGAAACACGATCTGGCCCATATTTGGCGTCTCTCGAGATCTGATGGTCATACACAAACTGTGAAGGTTTTGTTAAGATTGGATTGAAAATAAAGCTTATAAGTTGGAAAAAGGCATTTTGCACTTTTTTGCATGAAAAAGGGGCGATAACTCTAGTGGTACTGGTGTGATCTAACCCAATAACAATCCCATCAAAGATTTTATGGTCATATATAAACTGTGCAAGTAAGGTCAAGGTTGAATAAAAAATGTAGTCTTTATCACGATAACGGTCCAAATTGTTGACGGCATATAGATGACGGACGATGGACGCCGGAGAGCTCCCCTATACCAATATCTCACCGAGCACTATGTGCTCAGGTGAGCTAAAAAAAAAATAAAAAAATCTTCACAGAAAACCAAACAAAAAAGAAAACTAAATTCTTAACACAAAACCAAACACAAAAGAAAACTAAATCTGTCACATTAAACTCAACAAAACTGAAAAAGAAAATATAATTCTTCACAGAATAAAGGGACATGCAAATACCAGAAGGCCATGACGCAGATGAGTATGATGATGGTGATCTGTATGAATCTGTTGCTACACCATCCCTGGGGTGGGGAAGGAGGTGGGGGCGGTGGGGGCGTCGTCTTGCTACGGGACTTGTGATGCGTCTTGTTCTGTGGCGTTGACGACGAGGATGTATGTGGCTTCTGTGGTGGCACTGAGCTGTAAACGTTTATACATTGATTGAAAGTTGCATGCCGACGTCATTGGCAATAGAATTTAAAGTCAACATTGTCGTATTTTGTCTGGACAATTAATATCCAATGCGAAAAAAAAAAAACATTCACGATTTCATGGTAAATCATTAATCAATAAGATAACTTCCATTCAGAAAGCATGGTAGAACCTAGACAAATCCAAGAATGCTGAAGAAATTGATGCCAGTCAAATTTAGATTAGCACTTCCTTAACATACTGCAGAAAATTTCATTGGCATAATATGGATTGTTTATTTGATAAACAGTACAACAATTTATTTTTTACTTTTCTATACTATAGAATATGATATAATGACTTTACTGATGAACAATAGGATTGTATTCTACATTACCACATTAAATACTATTTTTGCAATACTTCTACCATCATCAAAAAATAAAATAAAAATCTTTTCTACCACTTTTATTTCAACTTTATGACCAACATACCTGCTAACCGTGGCGGTACTGCAGCTGGACTTGGAACTGACGGTAGACTTGAGGCTGTCGAAGCGCTTTAGTTTCGAGAGTTTGCTGTTCATTTTCTCGAGCTCGTCAATTCGATTCTCGAGATTGTCCGTCAACTTGCACAGCTCCTTCACCGCACCAACGTTCTCCATGAAAATACGGTCCTGTCATAGAATATGGAAATTAGCACTGACCCCCAAGTTTTTGGCATAGTTAGCTTTTTGTCTTTAATAATATATGGGAACACATGATGTAAATAGACATTCACAATATTGCATCACAGAAATAATTGACGGGTAAGCGTTGGTTATTGTGGTAATAACCAACGGTTTGGAGTTCTGATGCGTAGGAATTAAACCACGAGGATAACAAGTATGGGAACGACAAACCGTTGGTTATTACCGCAATAACCGACGCTAGTCCGTAAATTATTTCGATTCTAACATGATCCTATATATAATTCGTCTGTATTTTTCAAGGTTATAAGTGAGAACTATAAATTATGTATCTATACTCCGCCCATTGTCCACAAAGTACATTCACACGTACGTTTTAGTGACGTCAACATATCATAACAATTCAACATGATGTCAGCTTCATTGATAAACATTGAGCCAAGAATCAAAGTGACGTCATACTTATTGATAAATGCAGTGACAATATTTTAATAACAAGCGCAAATTAAAAGCATATTGACAAAATGTAAATGTTTTTGTGAACTTAACTATAAAATATGTAGTACAAATGTGGTTTTATTGGGCTACATAATGCAGAAATGATTTGTCTGTCACAATTTTGCTATTGCGCATTTAAGCGCATGCATTTTACGGAACAATTTCATCGTATTTCTGGAACTATTTTCAAAACATTAGGCTCCATGATTTGTTGCAGAATAACCCACGGTTGATTTCCTTCTTTATCTATGGAAAACTAGCCGCGTGCCGTGTTAGAATCCTTATTTTGATACATAAAACTGTTTCATTTACAGCGTAAATTACAATGCAATCAATCGTCAAACTTTGACTGTATTGTGACTGCCTTCTTGGATTCTTATTTTTGTGCTAGAAGGTCAATTATTCTGCAGAACTATTTTAAATGTTTGCTGTATTATATTAATCGCTACTAACTGCAACATCTAAACCATCCAATGAAGAATTACATATGTCTGAAAATTGTTAAAAGTTAATATTGATTTTTTACTGCTTAATGCATAGAGAAGAAACAAGCCAAAACTATGACCATACTGAAAACAGGATTGTTGACAATATCGTTTGTAGAACAAATTGTCACAAAACGGTTTCCAATACTGTTCCAGCCAAAATATGATTTATTCAAGATCTCGGTACACTAACTTGCATACTGAATATCCCAAAATCTGTTTCATATGTGTACCGGTATATCAGTATTAAAATTTATACCCGTTGTCTGCCAATTAAAACTGAAATATATTTTGTTGGAAACCATAGTATTATCCAGATAATTTCAGACATTTCCTGGGCAGAACCAGTATTTTTAGAAAAAGTTATATACTTACGCAATCATCCAATTTTTTCAAGTAGAGAATATTATTTTCACTCCTAATTCACCACCCAACATTTCAAAAGATTAGCAGACATAAATGAATACCTTATTTACAACCAGTAGATTTTTTATTTCCCCGCCATTCTCGAACTTCACGTCTCCGGTATCAATCACAGCATCCGGGAGAACTTCCTGTACCTCCTGAGCAATGACTCCGGTGTCACGCCTGCGGTGCTCCGGGATCCCGACGTGGTCAGCGTAATCCTTGCTGTACTTATAGTTGTACAGCTTGATTCCCGACACCTTTCGAAGCTGTTCTTTCGAGTCAACCTTTAAAAAAAAGTTTTACAGCTTCATTCCTGACACCTTTTGAAGTTATCTTTCGAGTCAACCTTTGAAAAGAAACAACAGATGTACAGCTTGATTCCTGACACCTTTCGAAGTTGTTCTTTCGAGTCAACCTTTGAAAAGAAACAACACTTTACAGCTTGATTTCCAACACCTTTCGAAGTTGTTATTTTTAGTCAACCTTTGAAAAGAAAAAATAGTTTTACAGCTTCATTCCGTATGCCTTTCTTAGTTGTTATTTTGAGGAAAGCTTTGAAAAGAAGACCAAAAATTAAATTATTCATCAATGTATTATCTGTGAATTTGTGCATTTAGTTAGTATTCAATCAATTCCATAAATTATATTGATATGTTTTCACTAATACCTTCTTGTGCCATAAGTTGTCAGTATAAAGACTGAATGTCCTTATTTGTCCATTAAAATTTTGATGAACTTGAAATGGTAATTGAAAGAATAAACAGAAATATGTACATGACAATTAAAACTAAGTTAACACATTTCAAATGGAAGTCTTTTAATTGTCTATTAACTTTTTGTAAAAGACCTTTAATTGTCTATTAATTTTATAAAAGGCTAGAATAGTGAACTGAAAAACAAAAGAAAAAGAAATACAAATTCTTAACGCACAATGCATTAATACTAGACTTAAACATGAAACTCGAAAGTCTACAAATTCACCTCTTCGAGGTCTTGTTTAGCGCGTATATCTGATGTGTGTAGTATCTGCCCGGACAGCTTGATGTTCCCGTGTACGGTAAGAGCCTCCTCTGGATGGTCAGTGTTGATGCCGACCCGGCCCACATGGTACACAGACTCCGGTAGAGAGCCTTTGCTCCAGTGCTGTGTATCAATATCGCCTTCAAACTGACCCGGGTTGGACGCCTGTGATAGAATGATGTTTATATTAAATCATCGCCATCAATAAAGCTAATTCATGAAAATACAAAGACAGGCCAGATAAAATGATGTTTATATCTATTCATTATCATTAAAGAAGGCTAATACATTCAATTACGAAAACCAGGCAGATATCTGATTTAATTTTTAAAATGAGACGTGTCGTGGGAAAACTGGGCTTAATGCATGTGCGTAGTGTCGTTCCAGATTAGCCTGTGCAGACTTTCCACTTTTATGGTATTTTCTGTTTCGAAGAAGTCTCTTCTAAACAAAAATCCTTTGTAGGCGGGAAGTGCCATCCCGGATTAGCCTGTGCAAACTGCACAGGCTAATCGGGACAACACTAAACTAACATGCATTAAGCCTGGTTTCCCAAGACATGCCCCAAATAATAAAATTTGGGTCATAATATTTTTATACAACAATAAATAAATTTAAATCAAACAAAACTTTTCAGTACCACAAGAAAGCAGTTAACAAACAGGAACCTTGCCAAACAAATATTATTGGGAGTGAGTTACATACTGAGTGTCACATCTATGTAAATTAAATAGCACTTCATAAATACCGGCCATGCTGTGACCGTCCAGTCAGTTTTCTCTTTACCAACAGCCATGAATAACAGAATGACTCACTCCACATACCCTCACGATGATCTTCTCTGACACGCTGGCCGAGATCATGTAGCTGTTCTCACCAGAGTGCGCGTGTAACGCTACCACGAGCATAAAGTAACGCTGGTCAGGGTTTGGGCGACCTTTCTTGCGCATGTTGTTTGACGTTGTCTCGCTGAAGTGTAGTCGCCCCACTGTCATCTTCGATACTTGTTCCGGAATTAGGTCAACCCTTGAATCAAAACAGGCTGATTGTAGAATGTTTACACCATGATAAACTGGGTGATAGAAAATGATGAATTGGGTGATAAATCATGGTAAATACGGTGATATACCATGATAGACTGGTTGCAAAAGCATGATAAATTGTGTGTTCAAACCATGATACATTGGGTGTTCAACCATGATTAACTGGGTGTCAAAGCATGATAAAATAGGTGATAAACCATGATACGATGTAAAGAGGGTGTTAAACCATGAAAAACTTGGCGATAAACCATAGTAAACTGGGTGTTAAACCACTATAAACTGGGTGTTAAAGCATAATTAAAAGTGTGTTAAACCATGATAAATTGTGTGATAACCATGATACATTTATTGTTAAACCAAGGTGGTAACCACTAGAACCTTTGCACTAGACTGATTAACCATTTGGTGAGGCATTATATTGTTTGCTCAGTTATCTGCATTCTAAGCTATGACAAATTAGTTTTATAGTGCGAAAATATTAACCTGCCCAATATGAATACATTACACAATTATTGAACACGCTATTTTAAGAAACGGCTTTCCTCGATACGTTTGAAAAGTGTTGTTTATCATTTATGTCAATGATTTCATAGTGATTATTTTCTGGTCTGCTTTGAAAGTTCTTTAGTAGCCCAGTAGGTAACACGGATTTCACTTTTTGTAAAACAAAGTGAATATGGAACATTTATTGGTCAAGAGTTCGAGTCTTGCACATTCCATTTCATAATATGAAACATTTTTTATGTATCACTGTGTGTTAGGGAGCTATTGTGTTTGTTTTTTATTCAATTTTTGGAATCACGGTTTCATGTTTATGTACCATTTAATTATTTTATTATTATTGGCGATAATACAAAAAACACAATAATTAAAGTTAATTCAAAATTATTCCATGAGCCTGGAACCGAGCCTCCACCCATTCCATTGTAATGCCAGTGTTTATCCACTAGACTATAAAAGCTGGCATTATCATGGTAAATAATTGTTTGTGAACTTAACTGTTTTTGTTTTATTTAAATTTTTCGCCGTTTTTAACAGTATTTCAGTCATATTGCGGCGGTCAGTTAACCTACTCACACTTTTCCTGTGCAAGCTTAGCCCATCTAAGCGGTTTACCAATACTGAGTGCACATACCTATGCCAGTAACTGACAACTGCCCTACTCGAATCAGAGGTAGGGGGAGAATGGCGGTAGAAATAATTTCATGACCAATCCCCACACAAGTTATGTGGCCGGGCTGGGATTCGAACTCATGATCCCTGGATTGTAAGTCCAGCGCTCTACTAACTGAGCTAGCCGGGCCCGTATGGTCGATTAAACTCAGATAAAAAATTACGACTTAATTCTTTGGTTGATCAGTTCAGATAAAAATAGCGCACTCAGTCACTGTGTAATATATTCATTTTGGGTAGGTTAATATGTTCACACTATACACACCGCACATTATCAAATAAAAATTAAAAAATTAGATATTTTAGTTCAATAATATAAAATACAAAAGTAATGTCACATGAAACAAATGCATTTTCAGGATTTCGCATTCCTGGGTAATGATTATACATTGGACTACACTGATCTTTCGGGAAATACCAGTTAATATTACATCCTCTATGATTTTTACAGTTCATAACAAGCAAATGTTAATGAAAGGATTGCAGGTCAAAGCATTAAATCAAGTATCGAGTTATGGTTGGCGTATGTCATGGCGGACATGTACAGTTGTTAACGTAATCAGAGTTATTGGTTTAATCAATACAACGACCCTTGTCTAGATTTTTACATGATAAACTTAACGATATGGCGGCCATTTTATTGAAAAAGCAATTAACTCCATGAGACAAATTGGGATTTAAGTGTTCTGACTGCTGTTTTGCCTGTCTATTCAAATATTTGTTTTTGAAAACTAAATTTGCAAAAAAATAATGCAGGAAGTTTGGAAATCTGACATAAAAGATTTTGTTTTCAAAAAAAAAAAAAGGCAGTTATTGAAAAATGAGCAAAAGATTACCACACTTTTAATTTAAATTTAAAAGTTAATGCTGAAGCACAGAAAATAGCTCATGCTGGTGCTAAATTACTATGATCCACAATTTTAGATTTTGCAAAAACGTTTTAAAATATTTTCCCCAGAAAAAGGTAAAAATATGCCTAACTGAAATAATTTCCAAATTGTTTTATATTTATTAGCAATTTTGGCCAACTAACACAAACATAGATAGTGAAAGAATGTTTTGTTTTTAACAGAAAAGTAATACATGAAAAGATTGTTTTTCAAATTATTTTTAAACTTGACCATACATTGTTGTAAATGTATGTTTACAGGCTAATAACCACTCAACAACATATAACACAAAAGTCTGGTATGTCATTCTTGAATCTGTGTAAAAAAAATAATGCACACAGAAAAGGCCAATTTAAAAAGGAAACCTTTCAAGAACATGGCAAATATATGACATCAAACGATGTACAGTGGATCACCGTTACTTTGAACAGCGTTAAACCAAATTGTTTATTATTTCAAAGTTTATTTCCGGTCCCGAATTTTTCCTTCTGAATTTCATTAGAAATTCGAACCTCACTTTTTCTAATTGTCGCAATTTCGAACCCATTTATTTGGTCCCAACACCTTTTTAGGAGTGCATTTATCAATTGTTTATTCGAAGTGTTAATCGTGCAGATCGAAATTACACCTTTAGTGACATTACTAGCTCTGAAGGCATTTGCTCTTCGTTTGATTTTCACACCTAATGGGGTTTTGAATTGATTAAACCAACAGTTTCTATAAGTAAATCCTGACAGCTATTGCACTAAAAAGATTGAATAGCAAAAAATGGGCATCAAAACATTTTTAGTAATTATTAGGTTTTCATATTTAAACGATTGTTTTGTCATCAGGTCGCATTTACTTGCAGCAAATTCTAAATTAAATATATTGCACCTTGTATAATAGTCACAATATTACACAGAAATCATTACTATTATATAGCTTGGCAATTTTACAGTACAGTAATTCTTATAAAAAAAATTAAGAAATGTTAAATTCGAATAATCGTTATTTCAAATCTTTTTATTGGTCCCGATGACTTCGAAACAACAAGGTTCGGCTGAAATAAATGATTGGTTCGTTAGCCAAGAAGCAGCCATGGACGTAACACCTACCTGACTGGTTTAAACGCCTTCTTACTTCTGTCGGACTGGGACTGCTCGATTTTGATGGTTTGACTAGGGGACTCGAGCTGTGGAGAGAAGGCAATCAACTTATGATGCAGAGATACCAACAAGAGTTCATTGAATAATTTTTTCAACACTTGCCCAAATTCAAGAAAAATGTTTTTTTTTTTTACATATATACCAAATTACAAAACTTAAGTCTATACCAAGTGTGTATGATTTAGAAAAATGCCTCAATTTTTTTTTTTTAAATTTCATTTCTATATTCTCAGATACAATACAACAACAATGGCATCACTGTTCAAGATGTCTGACAAAGTCTTGGAATAAATACACAGCATGAAAAATTTACAAATGAGGTGTGTCATGGGAAAACGGGGCTAAATGCACGTGTGTAAAGTGTCTTCCCAGATTAACCTGTGCATCTGCACAGGCTATCCAGCTAACCCAATAATGTTGTATGAACATTATATTAATGTTACAGCTAATGTTGTGATAGTGTTAAATTACAACATTCATATCATGTAAAAAGGTAGACTCAAAAAAACGTTGTGACAACGTTATGAAATAACGTTACAAAGTAACCAAAATACAACATTTATACAACCATACTACATTTGTTATAAATAATTAAAACACAACAATTTTTTCATATAATTTTATTATGACATAAAACAATTATACATTTAGATCCAACATATGCAGTATTAAACAATGAATTAATCCATTAAAACTTCCATTTTCACCATGTTTATTTTCTCTTTCTTTGTTATTCCATTCCTTGGTGTACACATGCGCGAAAATAGGGTAGCCGCAAATTCGTATTCAGGAAATACTCAAATTTGATTTGTTGGCATGTCTATTTAAGCACATTTTAACATAATAACTCAGTATACACATACATATTGTATGCGAAAATATATATATCATAATTTCGTGTTTTCATCTATAACACGGCTGTTTGATGCTGGGAAAATCGAAACTTAAAACTAGCTTTGCATCTTTATCAAAACAGAAATTTATAAACCATTGATCTTTGCAAAAAATACTGTTTTCACATATATATTATTTATAACATTCCAAAACAATTCCATTGTATTAACATTTGTTTCCCAACCTTTCAAACTAAATCTGAACATTAATAAAACAATACCATGTAAATCCAAAGTATAACATTGCCATAACGCTGTGTAAACGTTGAAAGAAATAACGTTGTCACGTAACGTACATATAACGTATATATAACGTCCGGTACATGTAATAACATTCACAACTAAAAATTGTATACCATTTATTTACACGCAACAATATCATTAAAATACAGTCTTTTTCACATACTAACAATACACCTGACGATCACAAACAAAGTTTTACAAACTTGTGACCATAATGATGTCACGTCCATCTAAGGTTATTTCACAACCTGACCAGAATACAACCAACTCATCAAGTTACGTCATGTGTTTGCTGGGTAATCCAGGATGGCACTTTCCTCTTTTATGGTATTTTCTGTTTCAAGGAAGTTCTTCTAAACATAAATCCACAGTAGGTGCAAAGTGCCGTCCTGGATTAGCCTGTGCACAAGCTAGTCCGGGACGACACTTTACGCACATGTATTAAGCCCGGGTTTCCCATGACACGCCTCAAATCATTATGGTTATAAGCATATTTGCTTTCAATAAGGTTACAAGTCAATAGGTTACGACCAACTAGAAATCAATGACAATTATTTTGTACCTTGACGCCATAGAAGTGCAGACAGAAGTGGTCGATCTTTTTCACGCCCTCAGGCGTGCGTACGTATTTGGGGTCACCTGACACACAAACGTGACACGTGATCTGAAAGTGGTTCTTCTTCTGACACACGAATGAATCGTCTGACGTAGAAAAGTTGAAGCCTTTGTCAGCGTCCACACGATATTGTGGTCCTGGTCTAAAAATTTATAATATAGAAAACTTAAAGCAAATGAGTATCGCATACTGTTTTAATTACATTAGATTAAACAATGGACATGTCCTATAAAGCACTGTAACTGTATATTCCTGGACAGCATCACACAATTTCAATTTTAATGAAACAAAGAAAGACAATTTAGAGCAAGAATATTGTGGCAATCAGTCCTAGAATTAGCACAAGATCTTTTCAATCAGGTCTCTGAACAACACAACCCAGGCAATTACATAAATGACAGATTGTTGTGAGATTTATAACTGCGCCTACTCAGGTCTATCTCTGACAACAGAATAAAACTGAGGCGTGTCGTGGGAAAACCGGACTTAATGCAGTCTGCACAGGCTAATCCGGGACGACACTTTCCGCTTTTATGGTATTTTCTGTTTCAAGAAAGACTCTTTGAAACATAAATCCAATGTAGGCGGAAAGTGTCGTCCCAGATTAGCCTGTGGGGACTGCACAGGCTTATCCGGGACAACACTTTATGCACACACATGCATTAAGCCCGGTTTTCCCACGACACACCTCAAATGTTTTTACAAGATATCTCCCACAAACAATGAAGCCCCAGCTTTCTGAATGGCTTAATGCGTTGTCAATCCAATCTCATTGATTGGTAAATTTCGTAGCCTTGAAGTTTAATCCTTCACACGATTTCTGCCATTCCAAGATCTACAACATTCATTCCAAGTAACGACTGTCAACGACACAGTAGTCATTATAAGCTTACTTTAAATTTTGATCGATATCATAGAACAGGGCTTTCATTAACTTTTGAAAACTGCAAGTTTTAACTTCCTGGTCTCTGATTTTGGACGATTTGCTAATAATTTTTGACAGTATTGCGCGACATAAATATGTACATTACAATTTTCACAGCATATATCACTACTCTGTAGCTTTTATTTCACTTCAGTCATGTTTTTCACGTCTTGTTGTTTTTTTTCAGACCTAATGTAAACTTTAAATTATAATCAGGGCTTGCACTAAGTTGAACATTTTGGAAGTCCTCACTTTCAAGTGTTGAATACGTGAAGTCTTTCTTTTGAATTATTCATCCTAACACGGGACTTCCAATTGGGTGCAATTTTGGAAGTCCTGTGACAAAAACTGGAGTAAACTACTCCCAAACATCCCTTAGTGCAAACCCTTGCAAACAAAAACAGCCCATTACAAGTCCTTCAAGTTAACGCCTGTAAGCATGACTTACAAGTCCGTCATGTTAACGTCTGTAAGCATGACTTACAAGTCCTTCATGTTAACGCCTGTAAGCGTGACTTACAAGTCCATCTGTAAGTGTGACTTACAAGTCCTTCAAGTTAACGTCTGTTAGTGTGACTTACAAGTCCTTCAAGTTAACGTCTGTAAGCGTGACTTACAAGTCCTTCATGTTAACGCCTGTAAGCATGACTTACAAGTCCATCTGTAAGTGTAACTTACAAGTCCTTCAAGTTACCGTCTATAAGCATGACTTACAAGTCCTTCATGTTAACGCCTGTAAGCGTGACTTTCAAGTCCATCTGTAAGTGTGACTTACAAGTCCTTCAAGTTAACGTCTGTAAGCGTGACTTACAAGTCCTTCATGTTAACGCCTGTAAGCGTGACTTTCAAGTCCATCTGTAAGTGTGACTTACAAGTCCTTCAAGTTAACGTCTGTAAGCGTGACTTACAAGTCCTTCAAGTTAACGCCTGTAAGCATGACTTACAAGTCCATCTGTAAGCATGACTTACAAGTCCTTCATAAGCGTGACTTACAAGTCCATCTGAAAGCGTGACTTACAAGCCCTTCAAGTTAATGCCTGTAAGCGTGACTTACAAGTCCATCATGTTAATGCCTGTAAGCATGACCTACAAGTCCATCATGGAAACGCCTGTAAGCGTGACTTACAAGTCCTTCATGTTAATGCCTGTAAGCGTGACTTACAAGTCCTTCAAGTTAACACCTGTAAGCGTTACTTACAAGTCCTTCATGTTAACGCCTGTAGGCGTGACTTACAAGTCCTTCAAGTTAACGCCTGTAAGCATGACTTACACGTCCTTCAACTTAACGCCTGTAAGAGTGACTTACAAGCCCTTCATGTTAACTCTGTTAGCGTGACTTACAAGTCCTTCATATAAACGTCTGTTAGCATGACTTACACGTCCTTCATGTTAACACCTGTAAGCGTGACTTACAAGTCCTTGAAGTTAACACCTGTAAGCGTGACTTACAAGTCCTTCATGTTAACGCCTGTAGGCATGACTTACAAGTCCTTCAAGTTAACGCCTGTAAGCATTACTTACACGTCCTTCAACTTAACGCCTGTAAGCGTGACTTACAAGTCCTTCATGTTAACGTCCGTTAGCGTGACTTACAAGTCCTTCATGTAAACGTCTGTTAGCATGACTTACATGTCCTTCAAGGTAACGCCTGTAAGCGTGACTTACAAGTCCTTTATGTCAACGCCTGTAAGCATGACTTACAAGTTCTTCATGTTAACGCCTGCAAGCGTGACTTACAAGTCCTTCAAGTTAATGTCTGTAAGCGTGACCCAGGTTTGCTTCTGGAACTGGTTCCACTTGATGACCTGGTACACGCCATTGTCGTAGCCATTGCTGGAATCGTTGGGGTCATAGTTGCTGTACTCGTCATCACCTTGGTCGGGCATGTACCCGGCATTGGCAAATGCTGGAAAGCAGAGTTGCAGACTTTATCAAAGGTTAGCACAAATCAAGACAGCCTTTGTTTAAGGAAATTCTGTTTAGGCTTGTCAATTTACAACTTCATTGATAATGTGAAAAGTAGTAAAAAAAAATAGTGCATACTCTATGTATGAAAATGACTCACTGTATTATTATTTTTATTTATTTAATTTTTTTGTTTTTATTATTTTTTTAAATTATTAAATCACAAAACGTTGGCCTAAAACAAGCTGCTGATAAGCACAATTAATGACAGAAAAGTGTGCAGGAAAAGGACACATACTGTTTGGTTCCTGTTTGATGTTTTGGAGCAGTCCATTTCTAGAGTTAAACACAGGACCTGACATACCCGCATTGTTTGGAGAGTCCACATGTTTACGTTTCTTGCTCTGTGGGCTGCGAGATAAGGTAGGATAATGATAAGGCTGGGAACAGATTTTTATGAACAAAAAGATACGAGGTGTGTCGTGGGAAAACCGGGCTTTATGCATGTGCGTAAAGTGTTGTCCCGGATTAGCCTGTGCAGCCCACACAGGCTACTCCAGGACGAAACATTCAGCTTTTATGGTATTTTCTGTTTCAAGTCTCTTCTAACATAAATCCCAGTTGAAGGCGGAAAGTGACGTCCCGCACTGCACAGGCTGATCCGGGACGACACTTTACGCTCATGCATTAAGCCCGGTTTTCTCAAGACACGCCTTATATACATTGTATTGGTACTAATAATAGAGTGTAGATAGGTGCTGTATAAGAAATAATATATTTTTTATATTCTAGTATTTGCAATATGCATTCAAAACAAAATCATTTGTGGCGCGTCATGGGCAAACCGGACTTAATGCATGTGCATAAAGTGTCATCCCGGATTAGCCTGTGCAGTCCGCACAGGCTAATCTGGGACGACACTTTCCGCCTAAAGTGGATTTATGGTTAGAAGACACTTCATTGAAACAGAAAATTCCATAAAAGCGGAAAGTGCCGTCTCGGATTAGCCTGTGCGGACTGCACAGGCAAATCCGGGACAACACTTTACGCACATGCTATCTGTCCGGTTTTCCAACGACGTGCCACATTTTAAGATATTAACCAGTTGGAATAAAACAAGCTGTATCTGAACTAAGGGGAAAAAATGTGCCTTATGGTGCCTAACAGACATTTGTTTACTATCTAATACTAATGAAACGCCTATTTATTATGGATAAAATATTTTAGTCCATGGTTCACATTTTCTTATTCACTACCGAATTTTAAGGAATACTAAGGAAAATTATATTCTCATGTATACCAGTAAATATTTTAGTCCATGGTTTGCATAATATATGCGTTTTTAAAAGGGCTCATCATATTATTTTTTTACATTTTTTTTTCTCATTGGTGTATATTTTTGACAGTTTATCACACCCTTCCCTATTTTGGAACAATGCGTAATGTTACCCAACCTAAAAGCCTGGTAAAAAATCTAATCCAAACTACTTTTAACTTGTATATAACATTCATTGGCCCTAACAATACAACAATCCTGGGAACAAACTGGCACTGATATTACAAAGTCTTTCATAAAATGCAAGGCGGTAATATATCAATGTCACATACATTATTAAAGTATCAAGTTAAACTTCTGGTGAAAAGGGTGGATATTGTATTTGTCAAACATGTGCATATGAAAACACTGGATTAGGGTGCACTGGTGCACTGTAATATACACAACTATGAACAAGTCAGACACGGATCCACGATTTTTAGTTAAAGGGGGGCGGAAATATTCAGTAACTGAAACAGGCTGCCAACAAACTGCTGATGGTCTCCCTTACATGTTGGGATAGATATCGAAAAGGAAAAATCATCGGCAACAAAATGAATATATTTGAGGCGTGTCGTGGGAAAACTAGGCTTAATGCATGTGCGTAAAGTGTCGTCCCGGATTAACCTGTGCAGTCTGCACAGGCTAATCCGGGATGACACTTTATGATTTCATGGTCTTTTCTGTTTCATGGAAGTCTCCTCTAAACATAAATCCACTTGAGGCGGAAAGTGTCGTCCCAGATTAGCCTGTGCAGACTGCAAAGGCTAGTTCGGGATGACACTTTATGCACATGCATTAAGTCCGGTTTTCCCAGGACGAGCCTCATTTTAAGATATTGTGAGGTTTAAGATCGAATATTGGATAATTTTAGAGGAGGCGTACACCGCTTCCATCCCCTTCTAAATCTGCCTATGCAAGTCTTTTAAAAATCGTTTCAATAAAGCCTTTTTTCCTTACATTGTTTTTCAAAGACCCTACACAATCAAAAAGCAAAAATATTTTTCATTTTTCTTTTTACCATTAGTTTAGTATTTGTTTCTTTCTTAGCAGACATCTAAAGCTTTGTCTGATACTGGTCTAGAAATCTTAAACAAAAATGGCTGACTTCAACTTTTTGCCAACTGCACTGAATTTGTACTAAACTGGTAAAAGGGGTTGTTCTTGAAGGAACTATTATTCGATGGACCCTACATTCAGCAACATAAACGATGAACGAAACTTCTTTGCCACTTTTTTATTTTCACATTTTTCGATAAATTGTTTTTTTTCCGTTCGATCATACCGTACTATATCCTAATCGATTAAAGGTTACAATGCAGTAAATTGTAACTATCGAATTCCTTCAGAACAGGGGTTTCCTCCATTTCCAGTCTCTGATTTAAATGTTTGAGTCAACTCAAAATGAAACTTATGGGTACTATAATGGGCGTTACTAGGCATACTATACTAAACATCAGTGGAGGCGAGTCGTGGAAAAACCGAGCTTAATGCATGTGCGTAAAGTGTTGTCCCGGATTAGCCTGTGCAGTCTGCACAGGCTAATCCGGGATGGTACTTTCCGCTTTAATGGTATTTTCTGTTTCAATGAACTGTCTTCTAACCACAAATCCACTTTAGGCGGAAAGTGTTGTCCCGGACTGCACAGGCTAATCCGAGACGACACTTTACGCACAGGCATTAAGACCGGTTTTCTCATGACGCGTCACAGTGATTTTTTTTTTTTTTTCCTAACTGCCTGTGCGCATGAAATGGAGAACTTTAGCACGACAAATTTCAAAATAGGGAAAGTTTTAAAGTTTCTTCTTCATGAAATGTGTGGTTACTTTGCTTTTTTAATGATTAATATATTGAATTGTTTCATCTACTGAACTTCTTTTTGACAATGTGCACAATTCAAGTTATCATTCAATAATAGTTTTTTTCTATTTACGCACCCACCTGTACAATACTTTTTACATTACTTGGGGGAATAAAACTGACAATTTTGGGGGAAAAATGGAGGATATTTTGTCAGGGAAAACTGCCTTTCAAAGGCATTAACATTAACGAAAAACAAATCAGTGTACATGGTAATGCTTATGTGAAAATTTAAAGTACCAAATGTACTTTAAAATGTTGGATGAGGAAATATATCCAGTTAATAGAAATTGCATCTTTTTATTTTAACGCCATCATCATCTTTAGTCTTCCCATTAATAGTCTAATCCACTAGCCCTTATCATTACGCAATCATATGAAACAGGTGAAATTTCCACTAGCCCAACTATATTCATTTCTGACTTTCTACTAGCCCAAATTACATTTCACTAGCCCCAGTCTGTTGGGCTAGTGGTTAGCCTAGCCCCAGTCTGTTGGGCTAGTTGTTAGCCTGAAGACTGCCGGCATGAAGATTTAATAAACATTAAACATCGAATAAGTCACTATTAAATAAAGGTTCACAACATTCAGAGAAATTACCAAATTAATGTCATCTATATTCAGTTATGCACATAGCTAATGTTGACTTATGTTGTCCCTACTACATGATTGCAAGCTTGAATAATATTTGTTTCATGTACACATTACATATAAAATACAAAATGCAAGCAAGGGTGGCAAAACCAATTGTCCATATTGCCCAGCTTGTCCCAAAGTATGTACTGCAGAGGTAATTTTACTGAATAATTACTATATAAACAAGTGGCAAACAGCATTTTACTGAATAATTACTATATAAACAAGTGGCAAACAGCATTTGACCAAAAGGGACAATAAGCCAATATCCAAGTTTGCCACATTTTGTGGTATAGCACGAGGACCGATTTGCGTACCTGAGATTTCCAGGTGTGAGTATTTGCTGGGGGTTCATGGCTGAAGTGTGTGTGGGGAGGTTAAGGGTCACTGGGGTGATAGGGTGCTGGTGGGGCAGCACAGGGGGTAGCGGACTCTCATGATACCCGGGCATGGTCACTAGACCCTTGGGCTGGAGCCCCAGACCCACGGGCTGGCGATGGTGGTTGACATACATGTGGGAATGCATCGTGGATGATGTTGATGTGTACTTGGAGTTATCTGAAATAGAGACGAGAAATAAACATTTGATTGTTAACTATATAATGGATAATAATACATACTAGCTTTTGTTCTCACTTTTCAAACATTTAGTTTTAGCTTAAGTACGATAAAGGCCAGAGCCAGATTATTGAGACACGCTTGAATCCTTATCCTGGGTAGAACCAATACTTAGTGTCTTTTGAGAAATCCTTTGACAAATATTTCTGTTTAATCTTTTATTATTATTATTATTATTATTATTACTATTATTATTATTATTATTATTATTATAATATGGTTATTTTAATGGGTAGAACCAATACTTAGTGTATTTTGAGAAATCATTTGAAAAATATTTCTGTTTAATCTTTTATTATTATTATTATTATTATTATTATCATATGGTTATTTTAATGGGTAGAACCAATACTTAGTGTCTTCTGAGAAATCATTGACAAATATTTCTGTTTAATCTTTTATTATTATTATTATTATTATTATTATTATTATTATATCATATGCTTATTTTAATTAAGTAGTATGAATTGAACTAGTAGAATATAAAGGTTTCAAGTTTAAAAGGCGTATGTATCCAGTTATTATGTATTTAAAACATTCAATTACAGTATTATAGTGTCCATGCATTCTTTACAACATCAAATTATCAGCAGAGTTTACTGAATGTCAAATATTTTTCTTAATACAAATACATTTGAGGTTTAAATTTGAAAAATCCATACTATTATTTTTTTCTCTTAGTTTAAAAGTATAGAATTTTAACAATTTTTGGGCGGGATAAACACAATTTTATACGTCCATATTTAACATTTTATAACTCATTATTTGAGTACATTTGCGAAAATGTATACATTTACAAAAATTACAACAAATGAACGATAATTCATTGCTACCTTCAATCATTTTATTTTTATGGTTACACTGTGATGAACGTCAATACACGCTTGAAAGGCAAATTCATTTCACAACTTACTTATGGCGGTGGTACAAACTCAAGCAAATGTTTACTGCAAAACTGTACTATATCATCTTCATATTGGGAACATACTGTAACACAGTATTTTAACTGTGTAAATTAACTAGTTGCACGCTATGTCTTACAAATATTAGTAAAAACACCTAAAAGTGCTGATTTTCTTTTTTTTTACCAAATTGTTTACGCTTTCAAACTCGAATTTTCCCATTGTCAAAATTGTTGTTTTTTTTCGTTCAGGCATCCAAAAACCTACCAGCCGTGGACGCTAAACATAGAATCAAATTGATAGGGCCTAATGTGGATCAGTGATTAGTAGATACAGAAAATGACTCACTAGATGTTATAAAACGTATAAATTGTGAGTCACCATACTCAACTCTGATGAACATGATACCAAATATCACTGGTATAATAGCAATAAAACTTCAAATAAAACTGTCGCGTTAATTAACACATTTAAGATATCACTTTGTTACAAATAACACATCAAAGAAAGGAATGTACATATGAATATTACTGTAAAAGCTGTTGTTTTAAAAGGTGATGTTTTTTCCATTTAGGCAAAACTGAACTCTTCACTTCTCAAATAGTCGTATAAAAATAAAAATAAATGTTTGTTTCAAAGTGAGCATTTTACTAAAGTCATAGTGTATGTTAACCCTGAAGCCAATAAGATAGTATCTGCATAATTATTATTTGAATATTCTTTGCTTAGCATTCAATTTATATTAGTTTTCTGTTTATTGTTGTTTAAATGAAGAAATTTAATGAGCTTTTTAAAAATGTGTCTCTATCTTCTATCACGGCAGTAGTAAATTAATAATGTTACCAAACTTCTGCCCAAGCACTGTTGCATTATACAAAAATTGATTATTTTCTTACTTCCACTGACAATATATGAGAAGTGTCGTGGGAAAAGTGTCGTCCCGGATTAGCCGGTGCAGTCCAGACAGGCTAATCCAGGACGGCACTTTCCGCCTACAGTGGATTTATGTTTAGAAGAGACATCCTTGAAATAGAAAATACCATAAAAGCGGAAATTGTCGTCCTGGATTAGCCTGTGCGGACTGCACAGGCTAATTCGGGACGAGACTTTATGCACATGCATTAAGCCCGGTTTTCCCACGACACGCCTCAAATATATCATCTATTACTTTCATAATAAAACGGATATGAATAATTATAAATCCGAAGTGCACTGTCATACTTTGGTAAATTGAAAGCAAAAACTAAAACTTCGTGGGTTGTCTGTATTTGTAGATAAATAGTTTACTCAGAAAAACCAACCCCATGCTAAACTATAATGTCATAGATTTATTACTCCTAAATGTAATTGACAGAATTTAGTTTTTACTTACTTCAATGCTGTAACCCACATAAGTTAAATATCAATAGATCCAAATGATGATTATAACTTCATTATCGAAAGCATTCACATGAAAATAATAGTATGACAAGGATGAGAATTTTCACTACATATTCCACAAACTTTTAACAACTGCTGAAACTTAAAGGATTTATTTTCAAATGTTTTTTTGTTTTTTTTTCTGACTGTGGAAATTAAACATGATTCACTATAACAAGATAATCTCTAAAACGAAATGGAGAAAATATTACAATGTATTGAGTAAAGTCTTTTGGACTTTGTACAAAAAGCAAACAGGTAATCTTCAATGGTAAAATATAAATGTAATTGTATTTCACGAACGAAATCAACCCTGTGCCTGTCAATTCATGTTTATTCTTTAACTGTACAAACATTTCCTTTTCAAATCTTTGAATATTCTCTTGGGTCAATATTTGCAAAGACGCACTACAACAAAGTATCTGCGACTAATCCAAATTTTTTTTTTCATCCGCAAAAAGTGTCAAAAGCAGATGTCAGAATCTTAATTGAAAAGAGTACATTATTTATAAAATTTCAAATCAGTTTTATATTTGCATAGGGTGAATCATAAACAAAATACAAGTTCCATAAATGTGCAACTGCAGAAACAAAATAATAGTGATAGAAACAGATAATAAATTTTAATTGTAAGTTCGTAACTTCCAAACCTCCATGCCTTATTTACACTCAATGCACATGCATGCAAGAAACATGTTTTTATAAATCTTTGAAAGAAATGTTTTCACAATATGCTACAGAATCATATAATAATGTTTTCCACAAACTGATACGTAGGACAGAACACCAAATACTTGACCCATAATCAATGACCGCTTTTGAGAAAATGTAAAGCCCCCGGGGGAGTTTATTTAAGAAATAATTTTTGCATTTTCTTGTTTATGGGCTAATAATTAACGATTTGGAGTTCTGATGCATATAAATTAAAACACAAGGGCGTTAGTTTTTTAATATACCGCATTAGAACCACTTTTATTTTATTTTAACGTAAGTTGTAGTCAAATTTCCTATGTGAACTGCAATTGACCGATCCGTGGTTTGCCAAGAATAGTTGAAACTCCTCCCCAGCCATTGTTAAAGGATTAATTTCCATTCATCGAAAATCACAAACATTACCATGTGCTCATTTGAATATCACAAACATTAGTCACGTGCTCTTTAGTATGAAATAGTTTAACCGCTAAACACATGATATCCAAGTGCGATGATTGGATAACATTGCAGATTAATTTGTGGGAGCGTCTTTTTTTTTAACAAAAGGGTAACATACGAAACATCCTAGCATATTTTTTACAGTTTAAAATATTCTAATGTGAAATGAGTTATTTATGAAATGGCGAGACATAAGGAATTGTATATATTTCAACAATGTTTTTAAGTTTTCCATTACAGGTGCTTTGTGAATATTGGCACAGATGATTAACACCTCTCTTAAACAAAAATACTTTCTATTGTTATAAAAATAATACAACATTATTATAAAACTATTATACCAAACGTTAAAAAAAATAAGAATAAATAAATAAATAAATACAAAAATAAAAAATAAACAAATAAAATAAATAAATAATACATAAATACATCAATAAATAAATAAATAAATAAATAAATAAAAAATAAAATGAAATATAATAAAACATAAAATGAACAAATAAATAAATGCAAAATGTGTCATACTTTAATGGTATTTTAGATAATATACAATAAGATAATTAATTCATCAAAATATAATTTATATATATATATTAAATATATATAATATTTTAATTTCATAACAATCATGAGATATAATTTTCAGTTAATTAATTTAAGTTGTAATTAAATGTTATGACAGGCATTTCTTACAAAAACATAATAAAATAAATATAAGCATACTTTTTATATAAATGTTAATAGTTTTGTTAATTTTTGCTGTAACATTGACATTTACAAATAATTACAGAAGTATAATTTTGATATTTTATGAATAAAATATGCATAACAAAAAAAACGTATTTGCGACAACACAAATAATGATAAACAATCATATAACATTTTTTATTTAATTGTATTTATAAAGCATTTGTCATTTTCAATTTTATAATAATAAACATTTATAATATTTGATTTTAAACTTGTGCATTTCCTTACCAACTATTTGCCGTATGCATCCATTCAACAAATAATTAATACAAAGCAATTAGTTTACAATAAAATCATTTTATATGATCATCCTTGACCATTCAGTTTAAAAAAAAAGAATTTTACTCATAAGCATTCTGAACTCAGGATTATATCTGTATAAGTTCATTGTTCCGAACAACTGAATTATTTATTAGCAATGCAATATTTTTAATGATATCATTGATGATGATTTGTTTCTTAACAACTGTTAAATAAAAACACAACACCAATAATCTCACAATCCAAAACAAAGCATGAACAATTTTCTGCAAACATTTCTGTCCAAAAAATCTTAACTCCAGTTTGGAATCACAATAAATTACAGGAACATCTTTGTTAATTCTATTCTCATCCTAAAATATCTATTCAAACCCGCTACAAACCGGGTAATTTAGTGGTAGGTAAACTTAATTTCAACACGTATCCCGGGGCATTTTCATTCTCTCTGCTTTTCAGTCAGGTATTATTTCAGCCGTGACATCACGCCATGTTACGACCATACGGCAGATGACATGTCCTATTTTGACAATTGTAAAGCAAAACCCCTTCCAATTTAAAATGACAGACCAAATGTTTCTACCCTTATCAGACTTTAAACATTATCCGCATCATAAAATGGACAGTCTGTAATAAATGAAACGATTTAGGAACAGATCTCCCAAACATTACTCAATCTCTATTTTCTTCAGTTTTTTGTTAGACTAAAACAATGAAAATGACAACTTTATCACAAATCTATCAGCTACACAGTCATGTATCACAGGGTACTCTGTTATGATATTTGTTGAACAATCAAAACTGAATGTGACCACCATTTTTTTCACGTGAAACAAAATTTAACTGTTGGTAACCAATCGGGCCATAACCACCAAAATAGATAGATATGATTTCCACTTACCCTCCAGACAATTAGTTCCCAAATCCCAATCGTCAAGCGCCATTTGCGCCAAAGAAAACCCGTTACTTTCCGCCATTTTTTCAAGTCGTAGAACCCATTTCAAAATTCCCGATTCTTATCCAACATTATTGCACCAGACGAAAAAATAGGCCAAAAACTGTAGCTTCGTAAAAATTAATACTAATGAAATGCAACACAGCCAATGAATCGTCTATGGGGCTACATGCAAGTCAGACGAACAAAAAACTGGCAGTCGAGATTTCAAAGTCAAAGTCAATAGTTCAACGAGGAATGTAACATTATCTGTCTTGATTTTCTGCCTACCTGCATAGTCTGAAAAGATTTTGAAACGTAAGTCCGGCCGTATTGTGAGTGATAAGTCATAAGCACGCTACACAGCACATAAATAACAAGATCATTAAAACCTTGCTACAGAAATTCTTCCGCCTTATTAGGTTTATATATTAAATTATCTAGAAGTGTGAAGTTATCAAATCAAGAACTGCCATTACAATTCTATAAATGCCAACACATTTTTTTACATTGGGATGCAGTAAAAATATAATTTTTATAAAAAGTATTGTTTATAATCTCATGGAATTATGGAATTTTAAATTACATGTCTTTCATAGAATAAGTGACTTGAAAGGTAATCTTGAATGACTGTCATTTTTAAAACTTGTTTTTACATTTACAAATGGAAAACACAGCCTCAAACAATATTTACTATACATATAAATTTAATTTCTACCAGTCAATGAATCAATAAATAATGGTTTTCTTGCAGACATCAAAAAGCAACATCTCACATCCACTGTAAAAAATATTTTTACAAATATTAAAAGAAAAACTATATTAAAGGAACTTTTTCACTCTTTGTTTGGCATTAATAACCCTTAAAAAGTCCAATTCGACATAATAATATGGGTTTTTTGTTCAGTCTGTTGTTCCTGTTTGTCATTCTTGAAGTTAAGCTATCAACTTTCAACTTTCAGAGCCATCAAAATTAATTTGAAAATTTGTCAGAAGTCTGTGCCTTTGTTTAAATTGTGAAGCATTATGTGTTGGGGGTGGGGGTGGGGGGGGGGGGTAACTTAAAGACGGATGCATTTTCTTACAAGTTGCATAACATATATTTTTTAGTCTATTTTAAATTTTCAAAGTCAAGAGAAGCATCTTCCCAAAGAGACTGAACTTGCAACATCTGAAAGGAGAGAGGCGAACAATGTCAGGAGATTTGGGATTACTTATTATGGGACCCTATGGAGATTAGATTTACTGATTTCTAACCTTCTGCATATCTGTCCAAAAGCAACAGTATTTTTAATTTGACTTTCTTTTTAATTACGCTCTCTGTATATTCTTAAAGACGTTCGCAACAATTTCCATCTTTTTTTTTTCAAGGACAAATTTTCTTCAAAATTGGCACAAACATGCATCAATGTATCCTAAAACTAAAACAGTCTTAAAAAAGAAGGGTCACCGGCCTTTTTCCGGAAATATTGAATTTTGAATACGGTACCTGTCGAAGACCCTTTTTTAGTGTGTGTTACTTAGAATGTTGAGTAATATAAAGCGTTCATATTCAAACAAAGATTTAGATTTTTAAATGGATTTTTTTTTAAATGTTTTGTTTGGTAATATACAAGTGCAGTTTAATGATAAAACGTGCTTTATCTACAGTTATCATTTAATAAATGACTTTTAATGGACGCTTAACGAGGTTAATTATGCATTAAATATGCCTGTAAAAACATCAATACTTTATCAAATATGCGAATATCGTTGGTTCCAAACGATAGATTTTGTTGAAACTTCCCATACATACGCATCATTGTATACTGAAACTAAAACAGTCTTAAAAAATACGGGTAACAGGCCTTGTTCCGGACATTTTGGGATTTGAATACGGTACCTGTCGAAGCCCCTTTTTTCAGTTTGGATTTTTTATCAATGTTTAAAGTATACAGGAGAGCTTTTTTTTCAAACAAGGTTATGTTTCTTTCAACTGATGTTTTACATGTCTTGTTTGGCAATACACAAGTGTATTTTGGTAATAAAAAAACTACAATTACTGTTAAAATAATGAATTCGACTGGACATTGAAGTAGGTCAAATGGGTACTAATAATACCTTCTGAAACGTCATTTATTATGCATCAATATATTTTGTTCCAAACGACAGATTTTCATAAATTTTCGCACATACATGCACCAATGTATACTTGCACCAAAACATTAATAAAACGAATGGGTCACCGATATTGTTCGGAAAATATTGGACTTTAAATAGGGTACCTGTGTCGCCTTTTTCATGTTTCGTGTTTACTTAAAACAACGTATCAATTGCCAAAATAGAATATAGATATTTGTATGGATCTTTTTTTAACTAATTTGTTTGGCAATACGATGTATACATGTGTTTTTGATTATTTTAATGCTTTGTTAACTTTTAACCATTGACTGGAACTTAATGACTTTCACAGATTTATATTTATTGATTGAAATTAGTATATTGTAACCTATATACAGCAAAGAAATAACGAAGCAAAAGAAGAAATTAACCTATTTATGTTCTTTTTGTTGCGAACGTCCTTAACAAGCATATAAGAGTTGTCTTTTCGCAAGTTGAAATTTCATGGTATATACTCTTTCGATAAACATAGTATGAAGATTGTTATTAATTGCACAACGTACAGTGGGATGCCCTTAAGCACCCACAAAACCTATTGCTTAGGCCTCAGTCACAACTTGGTTGCGGCAACCATACCGTGTGATTTGCGCCAAATATGACAGTAACAGATATAACTTCAAACGCCTCAGTTAATGCAGGCGCTGTGCGACGATGACTCACTATGCAGGCACCATGTCAGGGCACTGTTAGGACATTCAACCTATGGGCACCGTACAATTTTTGCTTCAAATTTGCCAGCCAAGATAGCGTACAGTGCATGGCGAGGGTTGGGCGTGAAACTATTGTATCTGATATAGAAATGTTAAGCAGATACAATAGTTTCACGCTCAACCCTCGATGGCTTCTTTTAGTAGCCTGTATGGCTACCTTATGATAAAGGTCAACCTTAAAGTTGCCGCAAAATAAGTGCAGCATTTGCAAGACAACCACTTAATTTGTATTGCTATCCTGCAGTCTTAAAATCTTGCAGTGCAGCATTTGCAAGACAACCACTTAATTTGTATTGCTATCCTGCAGTTTTAAAATCTTGCAGTGCAACATTTGCAAGACAACTGCAGTGGGTTGTGACCATGGCTTAAGGAACATAAACTACTGCACAAATGTGCAGGGCTCTAATAAAATTAATGAACTGACTATTCAAATTAACTAAGTCTTGAATGGGCATAGTTGCATCACTTTGCATTGAACTTTTAAGGATACTGGTCCAAGTTGATTTGTGAGGTTGATTTGTGAGGTTTTGGTATACATTACATCAATATAACCACTTCTTTGATACAATTACATAATTATTATGATATACCTCTTCAAAATTAACTTACATAGACTTTACCTATTTAAATATTATAAATATTACTTCCTACATACTTTTCTCGTCATTTGGAGTAAACACGTACATCATTAAATGTTTTCACTCTGTATTACAAATCTGCTTAAAAAATACTCATAAGAACAAAAATTCCAAGGAATATTGTACATTTTGTTTGCAATAAATCATTGTAATGCTAAATTGGCTATAATGGCAAAAGAAACATTAATAATTGAATTCTTTTTAATGTGACTTTTATATACTCATGATTACAAATATAAACAAACAACAGCATTATGGCCAATTTTAATTTTAATTTTGATGGAAGCCGCTTCTGACCAAAATATCTTTTATGTTCCGAAATGTCTATTCAACTGAATCACGAAAGTTTTTATACCTTTAATAATGGGGTGTAATAGCCCTAATCTTCCATGGCGTACAACGGGGTACCAGGGTCAAATCCCCGGGTTATTAGTCATATTGACACTATCTGATGAGCGCTCCATTTTTACTATTACATGTGCCAAACACCAATGGGTACCCTTTATATGGCCAATTGATTCATATGTAAAATTGCTTTCAATGAAAATGGAAAAGCTTCTTGTTTAAACAGATGTTTGTTTGCCATAAATAGACGGTAGGAAGTATGAAATCAATATTCCGTTGAAAACGGCCTATAGAATGTCGGGATAATTTGGCTTGTTGAATAAAAAATGATTAAAATGTAATACTCAGACATAACTTCAAAATTATGAAGTCAATTTGCACTGGAATTTTATAAGGCTAATTGAATTCAACACATTAAAATGCTTATTAGGAATTAACACAAACTGTGCTCATTGACTGAAGTAGAAATGAGGCTAGTCATGGGAAAACCAGGCTTAATGCATGTGTGTAAAGTGTCATTCCTGGGATCAGCCTGTGCAGTCCGCACAGGCTGATCCGGGATGAAACTTTCCCCTTTTATGGTATTTTCTGTTTCAAAGAAGTCTCTTCTTATCATAAATCCACTGTAGGCGGAAAGTGTCATTCCTGGGATCAGCCTGTGCAGTCCGCACAGGCTGATCCGGGATGACACTTTCCGCTTGTATGGTATTTTCTGTTTCATAGAAGTCTCTTCTTATCATAAAGCCACTGTAGGCAGAAAGTGTTGTCCCGGATTAGCCTGTGCGGACTGCACAGGTTGATCCGAGATGACACTTTTGGTTTGTAAGTTTTGGTAGAATATCGACTTGTTATTCACTCGTGATCAAAGAAAATACATATTTTCACTCGTGGCTGCGTCACTTGTGAAAATAAAAATGTCTATGATCACTCGTGAATTAAAATCGATATTCTACTGAAACCAACAAATATCCTCTATATCCTATGTGATTTGTCACATAATTTTTTTTTTAAAGGACTATAAACATAATTATTGGCAATTTGAACAAGACAAGGTAATAAACAGTAAACAAGATTCTGTGTTTGATAAACACACATGCCCCCGGTTGGTGCTGGACAGCCCATTTCTTAGTCAATATTAGGTCAAGGTCAAGGTCAAAGTAAGGTTGGGTGATATGGGTGGATTGGGAACGGTCATAAGTAACAACTTTGTAAATATCCAAGTGTTGTCGTAAGCGGTGTTGGTACTAGAAGAAATGGTAAAATCTAGTTAACCAAGAAATGGCACTTTTGAATTATTATAAGTGCAAATTAGGTCAAGGTCAAGGTAAGAGTGAGGTGGGGTGATATGGGTGGATAGGGAATGGTCATAAGCAGCAACTGTGTAAGTATCGAAGTGTTGTAGTGAGCGGTGTTGGTGCTAGACGATACGGTAAAATCTACTTTACCTCGTCACGGACGGAAGGATGGACGGACAGACGGAAGAACGAACGGACAGATGGAAGGATGGAAGGACATGACAATCACTATATGCCTCCCGCATCAAGATGCCGGGGGCATAAAAATGGCTTACGCTTTTAACTCAAAAAAAGTATCCTATTAATTTCACACAATTTTCTGACAAACTGGCAAAAGTAAAGTCAATGTTCTCCTCTTGCATGATTGTACTGTAGAACACTTTATTTCCTTTTATACAAAATCCTTCTTTATAATCAATATTAAATACAGAATAGACTTGGATACAAGTAAAAAATGCTTGTGCATTTACAGATATACCAGTTACCAGTGTTGCTGATGTCATTATTAATAATTAATCATTCCAAATAAGCAATGCCTAATGATAATTAGCATTGGCTAACACCAAGTAAAATTCAAATCAATAGCGTTCTTAGAACAGAACAGTTTCAAACATTTCTTGACCTGAAAATGAACACTGACCTTGCTGAGTATTAGGCTGGTTGTTGTTCATCTGGCTTTGGTTGCTATGCATGTTGTGTCCGTTTTGATGCCCATTGCACTGTTGGTTGCCGTGGTTGCTGTGGCCATTGTGGCCGTTGCTATGGTTTCCTTGACCATTATGGCCGTTATGACTGCAATGACCGTTTGGGTGCCCGTCTGGTGGCGAATATGGCTCGGAATCAGGAGGGCTGTCAGGCAGAGTCCTTAAGAAAAAAACACCGCCAAATGCATAATGCCACATTTTAACTGAAATTCCTACAAGCCTTATACATAGTGTCACATTCTGACTAAAATTCCTACAAACAAAATGCATTGTGAATAAACTTCCTAAAGTAAATGCAAACTGTCACATGTTACTTAAATTCCTACATGCCAAAAGCACAATGTCACTTGCATAATGGTACATTATAACTGAAATTAGAATGAGTCAAAATCACAATGTTGCATTTTGACTGAAATTCCCACAAGCCAAATGCATAATCACACATGTTGACCAAAATTCTTACAAGCCAAATGCATAATGCCATAACGCTGGAATTCCTACAAGGCAAATGAATAATTTCAAACTCTAGATGAAATTGCTACCTGCTGATGGTATAATGTGACATTTTAGCTGAAACTTCTACAAGTCAAATGCATAATGTCTAATTTTAGCTGAAATTCCTACTTGCCAAATTCATGTCTCATTTTAGCTGAAGTTCCTATATGATGACTGTATAATGTCATATTTTAGCTGAAATTCCAACAAGCCAAATGCATAATGTCACATTTTGACTTAAATTCATTCAAACCAAATGCAACATGCCACATGTTGAATGAAATTCTTATAAGCCAACTGCATAATGCTTTATTCTGAATGAAATTCTTAGAAGCCAAATGCATAATGCCACATTCAGACTAAAATCCCTACAAGCCAAATGCATAATGCTACATTCTAATGAAATTCCTAAGAGCCAAATGAATAATGCCCAATCTTCATCGTAACTGGGTTGCCCAATGCCCGGGACAAGTAGTTTTGATTTCGGGCTAGCAGAAAATGCCAAATGCTTGCCCGATCGGGCAAGTGTTTTCATAGGCCTTATATGTTGTGTGGACAAAATCAAATCATTCAAAATAGCATTTTAGTTTTTTTTCTTCAAAAAAACAAACATACAAAACCCGTTGTATTATTGGAATCTAGTATTTACACATAAACATATGACGTCATCATGCTGTCTGGTGTTCATTATTGTGTAGAAGCTTATTGAAATATATAGACAATTGATCGCAGTCGACTAAACGCTTCTTTGTTAAAAGCTTAATAAGAATACTACTTTAGTTGAAAGGGCAATTTTGGAGTACGTGCCAGTTTGTCTGAAATTGAAGTTTGCATATATTTGCATTGTTGTCAGTAATTAACAAATATATAAATAAGTATTGTAGCTCTATTTTGAATTGTAAAATTTAAAAAACACATGCTGTTTGAAAGTGAAACTGCATTTAAAATCTGCTTTTTGGTAGGAACTATTTTGGAAATACTTTCGTCAAATGTAGCATGCAGTTTAATAAGGGAAAGTCCAGAGCGAAATAGCTGATTGCTGCAACCTGCTCCTTTTTATCTTTGCTCTGCTTTCCCTCTGGGTTGGTTAACACAGAAATGTTGAATATTTTTTGAAATACAATTTATTTTGCAAATACTTAATAAATAGACTTTGTTTAAAAACCTTAATTAGAAGCATTTAAGTGAGTTGCCAATTTATTAGAAAATATCAACAAATTGATCCAGCTTCACACTGCTCCTTACTAATAGAGCCATGTACCTTTTTGGACTATATTTCCCTGTTTATCTTTTTAATCACATTGTGATGCATGATGCACAAAATAGTATGATCAAACCTTATGTATTTTGAGGGAGAACAACAAAAACAAGATGACACACATGTATATAGAAATAAATATAAATAAATAAAATTACAGAAAACAACATTTTCTGATATTGCTGTAGAGTACCATTTGAAGTTAAATAGTTCGGACAAGTCAAACAGATTTAGGGCAAGTGGTTTTGCTAACAAGCTTGCCCGAACTGGCAAGTGCTTTGAGAAAATTAGCGTGAAGACTGAATGCCTATAAATATTCTTAATGATAGTTGATCTCTTACGTGTGGAGAACCTGCCCGCTGTCCATGTAAGGCAGACTGGTGTTCATATTCTGCTGTCGGTGCATGTACATGTTGGACTGTCCTCCATGCCCGCCCGACACCGCCGGGATATTTGTGGGCCCAGTGAGACCAGGACCCCCTGAGGGCCCCCGCAGGTGGATGTTGTTGATACGAAAACCATTGCTGCTGCCGAGGGGATGTGGGTGGGTGTTGTATGCAATGGCCGAAATCGGATCCTCTGGCATGCAACTGCAAAATGACCATATGAGTTGTGTCGTGGGAAAATCAGGCTTAGTGCATGTGCGTTAAAGGTCGTCCCGGATCAGCCTGTGCAGTCCGCACAGGCTAATCCAGGACGGCACTTTCCGCTTTTATGGTATTTTCTGTTTTGAGGTAGTCTCTTGTAAACATAAATCCACTTTAGGCAGAAAGTGTCCTCCCGGATTAGACTGCACAGGCTAATCCTGGACGACACTTTACGCACACGCATTAAGCCTAATTTTCCCAAGACATGCCTCATATAATGGTTACAAATGGTAAACAACAATAAAAGTAACAATATTTATCCCATCTTTACTCCAGCATTGATGAAATAACACCCCATGGTATAAACTAAGCTGCATTTTCACACTGTGAAATATAGCACACTCGCCAAGGCTCATGGTTCAGGTTTTCTAATCCTTGCTAAATAAACTTATCTTTATTCAACACTAACCTAGCATTCTCTATATGTCCCTCCATCAGGAATGATTGGACGAAATGAACCCCTACAAAATAACTTTGCTTTATTTCAAGACTGTGGGGATTAAGCAGTGACCTGTGCAGTGGACTTTTTTCCATATGCCATTTGCCACAGTTTACCTTTTGTATCACATTTGCTTGCCATGGCTGAGAACTTCAAGTTTTCTAAGCCTTGCAATACAGATAAACTTCTCTTTATTCAAAACCAATCTAGTATTCTCTATAAATGAAACACTAAAATACCAAAATAGTAACGTACACGCCCAAGTACTACAAATGTTCCCAAACAGCAACTTTGTTGTCATAATTGTCAAGGCTATTCACAATATCAACAAATGGTGCATTTCCAGAAAAAAAGTAAACGACGAATAAAATGAGGTGTGTCGTGGGAAAACCGGTCTTAATGCATCTGCGTAAAGTGTCGTCCATGATTAGCCTGTGCAGTCCACACGGGCTAATCCAGGACGACACTTTCCGCCTTCAGTGGATTTATGTTTAGAAGAGACTTCCTTGAAACAGAAAATACCATAAAAGCGGAAAGTGTCGTCCCGGATGTCTGCAAGTTTATGCAAAATGTTACGAACGGATTCGCATGAATGTACAGGATGGTTGGAAATGGGCCATGAATAAATGGTTAAATTTTGGTGATGGTCCTGATTTGGATTCAGGAATCTTTTAAAGGATTCTTTAAAATTGGTAATTTGCAGAAGTTTAAGCTATAAGAGTTTCTTATTAAAATTATCTTACTGATGGGTATAGTAAGATAATAAGGACTCATTTTCGAAGGACAGTAATGTTAGTCCCAAACTATTGTGTTTGTCTTGTATTCTTAATCAACCAAATAAGGCTACATTTCCATGAGTCTGTATCCATATCCGGGTCCGTATCCGCATACAAAATTTCAATTCCACAGCCAATTTTCATGCATCCATATCCTTGTGTTTATTATTATCTTTTTTTTATTATTCTGGCTCTCAAAATGTCAATATTAGACCATTGTACTCATTTTTAATGGTTACTGCGGCAAAATAAAACAGAGTCCCTACAATTAATGAGCATTTTACCAATACAAAGGAACTCCCCATCTGACAGCATTTATTAAAATCAACAAATTCCTTTCAATTTGTTACCATTTAACAAATTCCCTAGCTATTTAGAATATATAAATAAATATCTATATACTTTAATGTAGCTTAAACAGCATGCAAATTGCCCTTAATCTTGCTGCATGGCGTCGGTATGTGTACATATCTGCATAAAAACGCGTAGAGAGCGATTCTATACGGATGCACTATACAGACACGGAAATAAGGATACGGATACAGGGATATGGAACCAGCCCAATGATTTTCAATGTGTTCAATTTTTATATGGATACGGATATACTGTTACGGATACTGACTCATGTAAATGCCGCTGTAGTCGTGCATTGATTTCTTTTTACAGGTTTGGCAATCAGATAAAAGTGAAGTTTTTGAAATCAGCACCAGCCCGTACTCCCTTCACTGGTAAATTTGGAACCAGGGCCCATATTCCAGAAACATCTTAAGTTGATCATAAAATATTTTCACTTAAGTTCCAATTTTTGTAAGGTAATATTTTTAAAGCTTCTCATAAAGTAATAAATCCAATGTCAGTTAAGAAACTATTAGATAATAGTAAGTTGATAATTAGTGAAAATTCAGCAGAATTTCATGTATACATGGAATAAATTGCTTAAGAAAAGTTATGATGTTACGGCTAAGGATAAGATTTCACTTAAGATGTTTCTGGAATACGACCCCATACTTGCTCAGATTTTCATTTTTATAGAGGCGGGCTTGCAATATTTTCTACTTCTCAAGTAATAATATAAGAACTCAAGCTTGCTTGGAAAAACTGCTAATTTCGATGACTGAAAGTGTAAGGGAAACAAGATTCTGTGTTTGATAAACACACATGCCCTTCGGTTGGTGCTGGAAAGCCCATTTCTTAGTCAAAATTAGGTCAAGGTCAAAGTGAGGTTGGGTGATATGGGTGGATAGGGAATGGTCATAAGCAACAACTGTGTAAATATCGAAGTGTTGTAGTAAGCAGTGTTGGTGCTAGACGAAATGGTAAAATCTACTTAACCATGTCACGGACGCACGGACGGACCGGACAATCACTATTTGCCTCCCGCATCAAGATGCTGAGGGCATAAAAACAGTATCACCGGTATATTGTCATCAAATAAATGAAAGAATTATAAACAGGTAATCAATAAAAAGCTCTTACATTAGACCACTGTTTTTTGTGTAAACTGACTGATTTATTACAAATGTGCTAACAAAAGTAACTATAAAAATGTAATTTTCGAAACGATTAGTACCCATTTCAATAATGTACACACATAAATGAACTTACTTCAACATTTTCTCCTGCAGGTATCCAAACTGGGAATACATGGGTGGGCTTCACTTTGTCACACAATATTACATCTAACATTCATCCATTTCCTTGGCTTAGCATTTTAATTCAACTGCTCAATATCAGCCACAAATATTTGCCAAACAATTTCCCTTTTGACACCCACAAACCAGAAAAAAAAATCAAATTTCACAGTAACCTGATGTAAAATTGTTCAAATTATTCCAAACACAAAAACGGATTAAACTTCCTGAAGTTCCGAAAAAAAAGTTAAAGCCTTGCTTCACTTGCAGACAAGTTAAACTGTGGGTAATTTATGTATCGCAAACACAAACATCCCAATGAAATTGAAATATGACCGAAGATCCGTACATATAAATCAGAGGAAACAGTGTTGTATTGGAATAAATTACAAAGTCTGAACAGACAAAGCATTGAGATACATCTCTCGTTAAATTGATATACAATCCCGAAATAATCTCTCTTAAAAAACTATATGCACAAATTCACTGCTGTAGACATTTTGGTCACTAAATTTACATTAATCTCATACGCACATACCAGAACCACTTCAGCAACATAAAATGTCACCAAAAAGATTCATTTACGGATGAATAACTACCTATTAAAATTTTTCAACATCAGACTCAACCATGCGCACTACCCTAAGCTAGTTTATTTACCCATAGTTGTAAAAACTGACAATTTTCGCGTTACTAATTCATTGTTACTGATCATGACAGCCTAGGGGCAAATCGGAAGATTTCTAAAGAACTGAATTAAATTCGTGCTATCATGTACCGAGTGCCTATTTACAAATCCACAAGACCATATATATCATATCCATTGAGCTATGCTTCTAACTATGTAAAATTATATTTACTTAAACACAACCGAAAATGTTTTTTAAAAAGCACGTCTCAAATTTAAATGATATTTAATATTCAGGTGTTATTGTATGGCATAATTTTTAGGAGTACAAAAACTATTGAATTAATAAACTGTTAATTATTTAAATATGTGACTTCATGAAAACATATATTTTCCAGTCAGTTAATCAAATATCCTCCGATATTTTTGTATAAGTTAATATTAAAAATATTTTCAGCATTAAATGCCTCCTTTATTGAATATATAAATGAGGGGCATCGTGGGAAAACCAGACTTAATGTATGTGAGTAAAGTGTCGTCCCAGATTAGCCTGTGCAGACCGCACAGGCTAATCTGGGACGGCACTTTCCGTTTTTATGGTATTTTCTGTTTCAAGGAAAGTCTCTTCTAAACATAAATTCACTGTAGGCAGAAAGTGCCGTCCTGGATTAGCCTGTGCGGACTGCACATGCTAATCCCGGATGACACTTTACGCACATGCATTAAGTCCGGTTTTCCCACGACGCGCCACACATAAATTAATCCGAATTAAAGTGAAATACTGAAGGGACTATGTCAACGAAACGATGGTTTCCTATTGCACTATAAATGATATTTATGTGTGTCGTGGGAAAACCGGCCTTAATGCATGTGCGTAAAGTGTCGTCCCGGATCAGCCTGTGCAGTCCGCACAGGCTGATCCAGGACGGCACTTTCCGCCTTAAGTGGATTTATGGTTAGAAGAGACTTCCTTGAAACAGAAAATACCATAAAAGCGGAAAGTGCCATCCCGGATAAGCCTGTGCGGACTGCACAGGCTAATCCGGAACGACCCTTTATGCCCATGCATTAAGTCCAGTTTTCCCACGATGCGCCTCATTTTATGATAGAAATGAGTTATTCTAAGACATTTACATTACATAAATAGTAAATAATTGAATACACAATGAGATATTTGATAAAAACAAATAAGCAAAAACGTTTAAAAATATTAATACCCCAAATGGATATCGAACTCACGACTTAGGAGTCATACAAATAAATGACAGTAGACAGTGATTTAATCAACTGCGCTATTCTGCTTGGTATTGATTCCTGTGTCAACTATGGTTATACAATATACTCAGAATTGTGACGTCAAAATGTAAACATAAAAAGGGCCAAACAAACACGAGCGAATGCGTACACTTTTTTCCCATTATATACACCCTTTTTTAACAGTAATAATATGCCAGAATTAATATTTTAATTTCAGATTTTCTTTAAGAAATTGCCCCCTGGAGGCCCATTTCGATGACATAGTCCCTTTAACTTCCCACTAATCTGTAATTTATGTTTAATTTTTGAATAATTGATTTCATAAGAAGAGAAAAAGTGTTTCTTTGTTAATTGTTGTTGAAGATGTTATTGACATTGTAACTGTTGTTGTTGTTGTTGTTGTTACATGTATATGAAGGTAACGGTTTTCATGGGATTTTTACACAGCTTTAATTCACATTTTTCTCCAGTTCAAATAACAAGGTCGCAGTGGTGTAATGGATATAGTGCCCGTCTTGCGATCCCGCCTAGAGACCAAGAGGTCGCGAGTTCCATCCCTACTCGGGGAGCGTTCAAAGGATCTTCCTCAAATGACAACAAGTACTGGTTCTACCCAGGAAACAGACTCTAAAGTGTCTCTGGCTTTTGACAAAATCGAGCTTAAATAAATAGGTTTAAACTAACAAGAGGTCCATGATGGACCTGATCATGGACCTGTATTGTTAACCTGAGTTTCATCAATAATCAGCGCATCGGCAAGGCGTTACATATTCATGTACCATGTTGATGTACAATTGACTTATGTGTCAATTAATAAATAGTAAACCATGCCCATGACAATCTCCTGATACAAATTATTTCAAAATCCAGTACGCACTTTCTAACAAGATTTTCAAATCATCACTCATAGCCACATTAGCAAAATTATTTTTTTTACCAAATATAACTTGAAGAAATTAAGTTGAAGTTAAACCCAATAAACATTTCTGCAAAAATTATCAGGTCAGCAGTTTTGTATGGGAGCTTCTTGCAGGTGCCAGGATGTAAATTATAATTATCTTGTAATTATGACTCACGCCTGGTTAACATTTGCCTCAGGTGCCATACAATAAATTCGTCTACGATTTTCCGTATGACTTTTTAGGCATGGTAGGTGGCTAAGGGCTACGGCATATAAGTTCACATTGTACACGATCTCCGTGCGATTTTTTTACTTTAGGGAGCAGGTTTAGGCAAATCCATACAGAGACCGCACGATAGTTGAATGGAAATCGTGGGATTTCCATGGGGCTGCTGGCAATCTCACTTCTCATGAAAATTGTACGGAGGCCGTGCAGCTTCCTTGAGGAGACGGTGCGGCGACAATGCAACTGAGCCATAGTTTAGCTTTTGGGTGAGGGGCGATGATCACATAATATCTGTGTGATTTAAAGATACTGCGATACCCCGATGTGTTTTTTTTTGGACACTGTCCACACACAAAAAACATGATTTTGCTGCACGATTATCGCACGGCTTCCGCACGATACCTTTGCGGACAACGATATGTTTACGAGCTTACGCTTTAAAAAAAATTGTATAACATTCAGTTAAACAAAATTGTAGAGGCTACAGCGCCCGAAAATCCTTAAGATGTCATACAAAATGGCACGGCTTCCTCAAGGAGGCTGCACAAAAGGGGAGTTACAGGCAGTTTTCAGTAGATGCATCTTAGTCCAAATGTAAACTAAGCATTATGAACTTGTAATTACGAGTTACTAAGTTGTAATAGGAGGTAGTTACGTCATAATTGTGAAATACATAAGTCTTAAAATGTGCCAAAAAAAAAGTTGAGACAATGAGAAGTAAGATTTACTGGAACTTAAAAATGCTAAACAAATTAAACATGCTAAGTTTTGTGGCAACTTCTATCCTTCTAAATTCCCAACCAAATAAAGCCTATTAAAACATGTACTGATTTTTACCACATTTTCTCTCATTATAGTTACAAAATTTGTTATGAGGATGAACTATACACAATTTTTTATGTTCTAAGAACAAGTTTAACAATTCAACAGAAACGATGTTCCTCCTTCTGTACATAAATACCGACTAATTATTTGAAAGATTTGACAAGTTTTTCTTCATCAGAAACGTACGTTGTCAACCATGTAAAATGTTTATCATTATTGAGTTTGTTTATACAAAAAACCTAAACAACATAAACACGATGGTAGTCATACCATCAGTTTTCATGAATCAAAATGTTTACCAGTAAAAAGTGTTTTTTTTATAGAATGTAAGGCAAAAACAAAAAAAATCTGTGTTTCAGTCAACCCGACCTTACCTAGCAAAAGCCCCTAAACCATAAAGTTTGTAGCAACGATTGTTTTCCATGAAATCTGTTCTCGTCAGACTTCAGATAATGTTCAATGTTATTTTTGACGGAAATGTGTCTTTAAAAAAAAAGTAAAAAAAACAATAACTCAATCCCAACCACCTAATTTTTTGAGGCCATTGCCCACAATGGGGGGGGGGGGGCGGCGGACTGACCCAGGGAAATTTGACAATTTTTATTTTGTGTCGTCTAATTCCCCACCCTAGAGCCAAGCATATTTGTCTAAATCCCCTCAGTGGGAGATGCTGTATGTCTATCAAATGTCTATCTAAAATCCGACCAAAGTCTATTACCCCGCGACCCGGAATCATTCGGAATGTCAAATTCCCGCCTGTCGGGAATTGCTTTCAGTCTAAAGTCCCGTATATGCCCGCCGCTCCCCCCCCCCCCTTGGGGAAAACAGGTGCATAATGCAAGGGTTGGTATAGTGCGAAATTATTAACCTAGCACTCATGAATATTCGGTATGCAATTGGGATTTATATGTAGATACCACAACAAGTATCGAGCGTAGCATAGGCTATATTACAATGTAAATTGATATCGTATTGGTTTATATATCGTAAAGAGCGAATGGTGTAGTGGAACAGATGCCGCCCTGCAGATGAGAAGTGGAGTTCGAATCTCAGCGTCTACATTTTAAAAACATTTTATTTTAAACATTATATTGCAGGTAAGTACCCACGTTTTTTAATGATTTTTATCACATGCTATAGCTCGTTTCCCGTGTAAAACAACCATTACGAATATTTCTTTCTTACACATGTGTAAGATAACATTTTGAGCTTTTTCATTGGCTACATATTTTTTGACTGACCAATCGGATGACGTTATTTTGGTGAAATGACGTCTTCAACACGAAATGACGTCACGTCAGTACACAACTTTTTGGATTTATCAACAAGTTTTGGTAAAATTAGAAGATTTTTGTTTTGTTTAAAAGCATGTGATAAAAAAGATCTGACACTCGTTGTCATTTTATACCATATTTTATTAAACTCATCCAGGAAATTCGTTAGTAAGCTCGCCAAAGGCTCGCTTACTAACAAAATTCATGAACTCGTTTAATAAAATATGGTATGAAATGACAACTCGTGTCAGATCCTATATATCCAATGATTGTGGGATTGCAATTGAAACCTTGGTAAATGTATTACAAAAATACTTAAACAAATGATAGAAACATGATCAAATATTCAACATTTTTTAATAAATAGTTCATGGTCTGCATATAAAAAATCAAACATTTTACAAAGTGTTGCTGTCATACGGAATTGAACTCGGTTCAATGGCATGCATCACTAGCATTTATACCACAATGGCGTGCATCACTAGCATTTATACCACAATGGCGTGCATCACTAGCATTTATACCACAATGGCGTGCATCACTAGCATTTATACCACACAATCATTAAATACCACTCTTACTTTCCCGTTTTTAAATATATATTAACATAAATTCCAGTAACAGAAACTCGTCCAAACAACGCAAAAAAAAACAACACACATACAATTTTTCTTGATGATTAATGCGTGTCAGGTTAATAATTTTAAACTATACAAATGCAATTGAGAATCCTTATAAATACAGGTAAATCAGATGATGTAATACAGACAATGATTGTGTTCATAAACAGACAATCATGATTCTTACTATTTTCAGTTAATGGTTAACCCCTCATTATCAACTCAATTTAAACACACTACGGTCATGTCATCGGTTTTCATGAATCAAAACGTGTACCAGTAAAACGTGTTGTTTTTATAGAATGTAAAGCCCCCTTCTCACTGTCCCGGTTTGACAACCCTGGTAAGTCTTGGTAAGTAATCCGGGGAAAAACCCTGTCGAACGGGGAGAACAAACCTGGCAGCACCATCCTGGGCAATCTGGGATGATCCGGGATGAACCCTGGTGATCCGGCTAACAACCCCAGATGTTTTCAAATGTTTAATACAACCCAGAGTCATCTAAAGTCACTGGGAAAGATATCAAGAACTGGCATAATCCATGTATATCCAGGGCAATGCTGGTACATTCCGGGGAACGTCCATGTCTCCACCCTCCCTCTACCGAGATTAACAGTAGCATGCCGTTGTGATGTGAATAACACAGGCGTGTCACTGGCAATCAACCGTGGTATGACGGGACAGTACAGATGGTCATTGGGACACCACCAGTGTTAACCTTGGTACACCCAGGGATTAACCGGGAAACACCCCGTCCTGCACCGTATCTACTCCGTAGTAAACCTGGACTTACCCTAGCTACTCGGAGGTCAAACTGACTTCTAGACTGGTGAAACACCAGAGCACGATTGGTAATGTGAAAATGCAATTCACGTTTTTTGTTAGAAAAAACGTCCCGGTTTATTACGGTACACCAGCTTTTCTTCACCGGGAGGTACGGGGACCAACACTGGGACAGTGAAAAGGGGGCTTAAGATTAATATGTCAGCAATTTAAGTGTAGTGATGCTATACATTGAACATATCCAGCCACTACACCTGCAAGTTTGTGTCCGTTAATGCATTAGTTTGCACATACACATAATATGCAACTAACGGAAAATAATTGACACATTTGAATAGGTTGGCTCGTACACTCACTATTTCATGTAACAAAGCACTGAACGCTTTATGAAAAATTTATAATCATACTTAAAAATAAACGTGACCCAACAACGCTTTTGACCTTTCTCAAATTCCTCTAAGTTTGTGGGCAACTTAAGATGATGTCATAAGACAAGACCCTGTCATTGAATTAAATGTTGGCATATTAAATGATGACCTCGTTTCAGTGCCTCACAATATATATTCAGCTAACATGGATTGAAACATAATGGAATGTTAAAAAAAAACAATCAATACTACAAACTATTTGTAAAATTTGATTAAGTTCAAAACATTCACTTACACAACAAATGTAGTTCATTAAAATAATATCGCTATTTATAATTTTAACAAAGAATTTATGCATGTATTTGCTCTTCTTGGTTGGGATATTCTTCTGACCCGACTTTGCGAAGAATTCTGACACGAGACGTTGCGTCACTGAATCGAAAATAACGTCAAGCGTATCAAACACAAATTTGTAAGAGGACAAGAAATTACTGGAATAAATGTTATATTCAATTTTAAATTACACCTATACATTGGATGGAAAAACAAATGCTTATTTGAGGCGTGTCATGGGAAAACCGGGCTTAATGCACCTGCATAAAGTGTCGTCCCAGATCAGCCTGGGACGACACTTTCTGCTTGTATGGTATTTTCTGTTTCAAGGAAGTCTCTTCTAAACACAAATCTACTGTAGGCGAAAAGTGCCCTCCTAGATTAGCCTGTGCGGACTGCACAGGCTGATCCGGGACGACAATTTACACACGTGCATATAGCCCGGTTTTCCCAGGACACATCTCATTTATGTTTATGCAGGCACAAAGTAAGTCTTTGTAGTGTGCTTGACATTTTTTTAGTAGGATGCAAGACAAAAATACTTCCTAACAAGGAAAGGGAAATAATCATACCATTATTAAGGTTTACTTTGTACAGTTGTCTCCCTTTAATAAAGCAAATACAGTAAAGAGACATAAAGGGAAACGATTACTTTTAACAAGAGATCATAGAAAAAACTGGATTGTTTCCCTTGCACAAAATCTGCATCCTGCTGCTAAACAAAGTTAGGCTTGCATGTTTTGGGTGTAACTTGACTAACAACAAGCAAACAACCAAGGTATTGTTCACTAACCACATAATGACCTCAGTAATGTACACTCAACAAAGATGCAATTATTTTGTGGATTTAAAATTGTTTGGTTTTGGAGAAATATACCACTGACAAAATATTATTTTCTATTTGTTTCCTTTTTTAAAAACATACCAAAGTTCAAAGGCTACACAACAGATAACAAAAACAGAATATATATAAATAAATGAATTAACAAACAAATGTATAAACAAACAATTTTTTCCTTACAATACCATTTAATGCATGAAAAACATTTAACAATAAATCATGATAATTGTGTTCAAATTAATATTGTTTAAGTTCAAATCTTGACCACCCTTTAAACATGTTCATCAATAAATACCACAAGCCTTGCAAGATACCACTCAAACATAACATACACACAATCACATAATATATTTACAATAAAGATTGAAATCAGAGTGATTTTCAACAGGGTTTTAAATCTTTGTTTATAAACACTTCAGACATCAAACAAGTAAATGATTACCGCAGATGAATCCTGAATCATGGCAATAATCGTTCACATCGTTTTTTTAATTTATGGCCAATGCATTTGAAGTAAAAAAAATCTAGAACACTCATAATAACATACGACACTGACTTATAATTAGGTGTTTGTCTTTCACATGAATAATTACTTTTTGTTTAATTAAACATGTATCAGTTACTCACTGGTTTCTGGATTTTTTTTTCTGAGCTACTCAAATTTGAAATGTATTTTGATGGAAACTACACATAGTTTCGTTAACTATACTTATAAGTAGCAAAGTTAACATATATACAGTTTTGATTGTTTTAAATTTTAAAAACAATGACAAAAACTTAATATCTGCTAAAGGAATTAAAGACATCTTTTTTCAAACACCTAACATTTTCCACTAACCTAACCTAACTTTTTAATGTTTAAGGCTGGTCTATATAAATAATGATTGATGTCAATATTGTTCTTTGTTAGTTGCATTTCAACTGATGTAAAGCAAAGAACAAACATGTTTTAATTTAAATGAGGCGTGTTGTGGGAAAACCGGGCTAAATGCTTGCACAGGCTGATCCGGGACGACACTTTCTGCTTTTATGGTATTTTTCTGTTTCAAGTTAGTCTCTTCTAAACATAAATTCACTGTAGGCTAAAAAATGCCGCCCCAGATTAGCCTGTGCGGACTGCACAGGCTAATCCGGGATGACACTTTACGCACATGCATTAAGCCCGGTTTTCCCATGACACGCCTCAGATATTTCACTACTGTAATTAGCTATTAATGCAAAGAGACAACAACATTCAACAACATATTACAAATTATAAAAAAAATTCCCAAGGACAACAGTAACTTAATTTTTTCTTAAGTGACAATTTTAATGTGTCCAAGTTGTTTATGTAAAATTCAATGATTAATGTTTGAAAAACAAACAAATATTAACGTGGTCATTCAAATATTGTTCAACTCGTTAATTCAAGTACTTTGAAATTGTGGTCAACAAAGGAACGGTCAATTTTTCGGCCATCCAACACAATTATTTTTCAGCTCTCACCGTTTTGTGATCGTTTAATCATCGTTCACTTGACAGCATTAGGTAACTTTTATCAATTACCCACTATTTCTATTTTGAGATTTCAAAAATTCAAGGATTGCCCGCAACAAGTCATCTGTTTACCAAGGCTGATAGAACTGAAAATATTGATATGATTACATCTTGGATCTTGGGATGTACCTATAATGATATCAGTTTTGCTAAATATTGCCATAGATATTGTTAAGACAGCTTATTGGTATAGATGACACCATTTATTACAGTAATGGAATGCACTCTTCACAACTCCTTTAAACAAAATGCACTGCGTAAAGTGTAATTCTTGAGAAATGGACTGCCAACTCTAACATTCCTTAGTCCTTAAAGGGTCTATGTGGTCGAAAAATTGGGTTCCTATTAAACTATAAATGATATTATATGATAGAAATGCGCTTTATAAAGACATGTGCATGAAATAAATAAAAGATAATATAATACACAATAAGATATTTGATAAAAACAAATAAGCAAAAAAGTACGAAAAATTTAAATCCCAAGCAGGGATTGAACTCACAACATTGAAGAAATGACAGCAGACAGCGCTTTAACCAACCGCGCTTTCATGCTTGGTAAGAAGTAGTGTAAACTAAGGTTATAGAAAATGCTCACAATTATGACATCAAAATGTAAACATCTAAAGGGCCAAAAAACAAGACCCATATAATAAATTGATTTTTTTCTCAGAATCCATGCACTCTTTGTTCATTATATATACCCTGTTTTAACCATTATAATATGTCAGTATTAATATCTGAATTTCAGAATTTCTAAAGAAATTTCCCCCTGGAGGCCCTTTTTGATGACAAAGTCCCTTTAAGGTAGAAAGCCCCTAATGGGACTTTTTTCAAACCTTGACTTTCTTATTATATTTGATAATTAAATCTATTTATGAGACTTAACTGTGAAATATAAACAAAATCTAACCACACGTTTTGACAAAAATGCGATTTTTGTTATAACCGCTCATTTTTCTACTTCAACCTAAAATGTTGATGGGGTACACTTACCAAAATGACTGACATATTGTCAAAATGTATTTTATTTATTCCTGAATAGCTTTAATTTATACGTTAAAGATGTATCTTATGAAAAAGTATAACAAGCATAAGTACTAAAGTTTCCCAACAATACTTATGACATTAAATTTGGCTAAGCATATGGTAAAAAACTACAGATTTCATTACAGTAAAAATACGCCTAACACCAATTTTTGTATTTTTTAAAACTTTTATTTCATAGTATGTCAAAATCAGTAATACCAGAATATAATATAACCTTATCTGAGAGGAAAAATGTATAAATTGACATAGGTTCACCACAAAAATCTCAAGGTATAACATTTGGAGTGAAGCAACCCTATGTAATACAAAAAATGAAATTTATGAAAATAAGAAAAGTAAAAAAGCAAATATTTTCCGTCTATGTTAAAATATTTTTTTCTCTTCTAATTATTATCTAATAGCGGTATCGATATTAAATGAATTATTTTTGCATTAATGTTAAAGGAATAGTGTTTTGTGTAAACATTTTAAATGCAAATGTAACTAGCTGAGGTTCACATGTCCTTGGTTACCAAATTCAGAAAAATAATAAACATTTTTTATAAGTGTGTGTTTCAAAAAATTCAATTTACATTTTCATTACATTGGGTTAACAAAAGCTTAAAAAAAAACTGGCTAATATTTGTGATAACTTCATCAAGACTCTTCTTGGAGCTTGTGACTATTGGTAAAATTTCACAGTTTTTGGATAAAAAGGTGTCTCTTAGACCATTCTCATCATTTCGCCGATACATACTTTTCATATGTTTTTTACAGCGGTAGATCTCGTCAAAATTCCTCAGTGGAACAGGTCCAAGTTTACACAATGAACAGTATTTTAAATTATCCAACAGAACGACAAACTCAACCATCCGACGTCCCGCTCTCCACCCATCTCGACTGACTATTTTTTCAAGCTTTTGGTGTGAATGAATGTCATTTCACAGCAAGGAGCACGTATCTCCTTCACGCAGATATGTTTTTATATACGAATAATTATGTTCAATAATACTAATATGCCTTGGACATTTATTTATAACTATTTGAATTTTAGTGTAATGAAATGCACCAGACATATCGCGAACATTTTCATGATTAAATGTAAACAGAAATTCCCAACAATGACGTCATTTGAAGGTATTTCCCATGCCAGAGTACCTTGTTTTTCTTCAAAGTACATTTTTACTTTCATCTTTGAACACAAATAAGCATAAATTTCACACATTTAATTGAAAATGACTCAACATTCGAAAAGTAATGTTTATTTCGCGAAAATAATTTCTGTTTCGGATCAGATCGATTAGATTTACGGCTAGTGGCGAATGGGCCGAAGTTAACCGATATTTCCCGAGTATTTCCGAAGTCATTAGGATCTTTCTACCTTAATATGGGTATATTTAATAAAAACAGTGACTTTTAGTACACGGCCTGTACCCGGATAATCCTAACGCAGTGCAGCGACCGTAACGCAGTGCCAAAATGGCCGACACAGAGATAGAATGTGCTAACATTGTTCATGTTTTTATCATGTTGTTATATTTGTGTTAAGTATGAATTTAAATCTTTTCATAGTTATAGTGTACAGTGGTTTATGTACTTAATATTTTGTTTGGCAATCACTCTTATGATGCTTGAAGTCATTAAAATGTACCTGAAAAAGTCCCCATGAAGAACATTTTCATGTTTCCGACATGTTAAAATATTTTAAAATGCATTAGTACTTTACTTGAAAACTATATTAGTTAAATGAACATTCTTATCCATTTTCTCGCAGTCTGCACATTCGAACGAGTATTGAGTCCATATCCGATGGGATAACAACACAGTGTAAACGGGGTTTTGAAGCAGTATATGTTTGCTTCCAAACAGCTAAATAATTTGGCAATTTAAAGAATCTAAGTATTTTTTAAGATTTTTAAATAAATATTTTAATTGGATGTTTGGCCGTATTCCTCAGCATTCCATCTTGCAACCCAATAATTGCTAGATGTGACATTAGATATATTGAATTTAATACTTATTTGATCAATGATGACGGGTATTTAAACCAAAACAGACCTGTACATAAGAAAAATGTACATACGACAAAGTAGCCCCGACTTTCCATCCACCATTTTGGCACTGCGTTAGGGTCGCTGCACTGAGTTAGGATTATACGGGTACAGACCGTGTAGTATATGACTGCTACATGTCTAACAGAGGCAAAAAGCTCTTATTATTCATTTATAACTTGTGTGGGGATTGGTCATGAAATTATTTCTACGGCCATTCTCCCCCTACCTCTGATTAAAGTACGGCAGTTGTCAGTTACAGGCATAAGTATGTGCACTTAGTACTGGTAAACAAGCTTACCAAGGAAAAGTGTGAGTAGGTTAAATGACCGCCGTTATATGACTGAAATACTGTTAAATATGGCGAAAAATCCAAACAAACAAACAAACAAATTTCATAGTTTAATGATGATTTTGAAGGATAATGTCACCCAAACTGGGCTTAATGCATGTGTGTTAAGTGTCGTCCCAGATTAGCCTGTCCGCACAGGCTAATCCAGGACGGCACTTTCCGCCTACAAGGAACTTTAGAAGAGACTTCCTTGAAACAGAAAATGCCATAAAAGCGGAAAATGCCATCCTGGATTATCCTGTGCGGACTGCACAGGCTAATCCGGGAAGACACTTTACGCACATGCATTAAGCACCGTTTTCCCACGACACGCCTCACATATTTTATTTGACTTAGCCTTAAACCTGCATTATCTAGAGACACTCTCACAATCAGACTGGTTGAAGATACTGCTTTACCAAGGCTTGTTATTGAGCTGTACATACTGATAATACAATTACATGCTTATTAGTTGGAAAATTAATACATCAATTTACCGTAAATAATGCTTACTCATAGTTTTATATGCATGAGAAAAGAAATCGTGAACAAAATTAGCAAACATTTATTTAACCACAACCACTTTTAACCACAACAAATGTTGTTTATGAAAATGTTATATTCTGCTAGATTGAACCAAATAAAATTCATGTTCAAAACAAGCGTTGTCACTGTAAGTGATGGATGCCCCCACATATATATTTTTGACGTATATATATATATATATCTAATCCGGGACGACACTTTCCGCCTTCAGAGGATTTCTGTTTAGAAGAGACTTCCTTGAAACAGAAAATACCTTAAAAGCGGAAAGTGCTGTCACTAAAGTGGATTTCTGTTTAGAAAAGACTTCCTTCAAACAGAAAATACCTTTAAAAGCGGAAAGTGCCATCCCGGATTAGCCTGTGCGGACTGAACAGGCAAATCCAGGACAAAACTTAACGCACATGTATTAAGCCGGTTTTCCCACGACACGCCTTATATGAAGTATCTTTTAAATCCCTTCAATACTTTTTTAGTTATTCTCCGCAGAAGAAGCGGGACGGACATACGAATGGACGACGTGATAAATAAATGCCCCGAAGCTCCCTTCAGGGGCATAAAGATGATTAATCCTTTACAAGACTAGTACAATTATTGCACATCATCTCAATCACGGTCTGCAATCACTGGCGCCACCTCTTTTTGGAGATGCATTGGAAAAGGAGCCAATTATACTTCCGAGGTGGCGCTAATGACAGGAAATAGCAGGAAAAGGTAAACAATGATAGAAGATGAGTTGGTTTTATAGGTTTAATGACAATTTTACCAATTGTTATAAAAATCGGACAATGTAGTGCGATTCGGAAACAATCTTACCTTCCAACAATGTACAGAAGTAGGAAGTCACAACGCATTTCAAAATGTGAGGACTTTTATAAGTCATGACATGGTGGAAATTGAACCAGCTAATTGATGAATTTGAACGTGTTAAGACATAATTTACACACAATTAGAGCATTAATGGCATAAATTAATTCCTTTCAACATGTATTATTTGCTGCGCTATCAAAAATGTTGGTTCGAGGTCTATTAAACAGATTGCACAGGCTAATCCGGGACGACACACTTATGGTGTATTTTGTATTGAAATCAGAGGATTATCTCGATATTTATAGTGACTGGATAATTTTAAACACCAGGGTAACAGTATAAAAGGGCCTGAGGTTTAGAAATTGTCTACTATTCAGTTACACACTGGTCTTTCAGGAGCAGAAGGATGAAAACACATTTTCTATTTTCTCTGGTTTAAATGATTACTTTTCTTTGAAATTTTGCAAACACGTAAATTAACAGATAAGCTTTTGGCATATTAAAAATGAATGTTATTAAACACCATTTACCATTGTTTTCAAATAAAATATTTTGTTGTCTGCTAGAAAATTCAAATTTCCCTGGAAAAGATAATCCCAACCACAAAACAGTCATGAACTTTACACAGCCAGTAGAAAGCTGCTGACTCTGTGCAGTATTTACATCATGGGTCTCATCTGATAGATGGCAGGAGAAGAAAGTTGCAGTTTTCGCTGCTGTCTTGTTCAAACATGTGTCTCTGTTTACAAACTGACTGTTCTTAATAGCAATCACTGTCTGATAGCAATCACTGTCCAACAGCAATCACTGTCTGATAAGCTCAGCCCACTCTCCAAATGTAGGTTAATTGCTTTACCACAGCAAAATCAGAGAAGTGGACCCCGGCCTTTCAGAAAACTAGTCAGACCGAGTACAAGTTATTATTTTTTTTTTTCAAACCCAATTGGTCTCAGTCCGGCAAATCCTAAAATAATATGATCCCTGGTTCTCTGTTGACCCATAATAGCATTCTAGTAATTTTTGTACTGAAAATAATAACTTTTAACCACTCACAATTATCAAGCACTTACAACATTCCAACAAGTTATAAAATTATAAAACAGTAAGATAGGAACCCTAGTATAACCTAATTTAGAAATTAACTTAACAAATAACATTAATGGATACACAGATTTCAAGATTATCTTTATCTTTGTTACTTAACATTGGGTTTGTTAACGTGTTTCTTCATGACCTTTCAAATTCTAACACCACTATAACACTCTGAATAATACTTAACTAATTGATTTGAACAAATGTTTTGGGATCATTGATGAATCATCTGGCTTAAAGAACATTGTTTTTACGGGCTAGAATTATACAAATGTGGCGCGTCGTGGGAAAACCGGACTTGTTGCATGTGCGTAAAGTGTCGTCCCAGATTAGCCTGTGCAGTTTGCACAGGCTAATCCGGGACGGCACTTTCCGCCTACAGTGGATTTATGTTTAGAAGAGACCTCCTTGAAACAGAAAATACCATAAAAGTGGAAAGTGCTGTCCCGGATTAGCCTGTGCAGACTGCACAGGCTAATATGGGACAACACTTTAAGCGCATGCATTAAGTCCGGTTTTCCCACGACGCGGCTCATATTTATTCTGCAGTATTTAGTCTAAAAAAAAAAAAAAAAAAAAAATTCACATGATGCAGAAAAAAATATTGTTAGACATTGTACTTGTTGTAAGATAAATTTCAGTTCACTTGATGTGGAACTTCACTAAAAAAGTAGGACAATTCCAACAGATTTTGCATTAAATGTTGAAATTAGCATAAAGCGCAATAAAGATATGGAATAAAGTATGAAACACTTGGAAAATCTACCTTGAATATATTATGGGGTGTAGATAAGATTTTATTTGCAGCTGCGATGACTTTTAAAACAGACTTGTTCACATTCAATATTTTTTGGCATTTTTAATACGTTTCAAAGGGGTAAATAGGGCATGGACAGTCTGTGGACAATAAAACATTCAAAAACAATGTTGTTTTAAAGAAAATTAATATTGAAGCATTGTGGAATGATTCAGTATCTCAGACTGAACGTAAGACAGTTATTTTGGGTCAATTTTGTTCTGTGCAATAATTCCCCCACCAAGGTCCAAATTTTTAAAGATTATTTTGTTATTCTTAACTTATGTTGAAACTATGTCAATTTTTTTAACCACACATCCCAGACAAATACTGTGCACAAATACACTTGAAATTATCAAGCATGCAGTTCTGTGTCAAAATCTCTAAAAAATGCAAATTCTTTGCCATATTCTCATCTCATCCCTCCACCATCTCACCCCCTTCCTCATTCACTCTCTTTCTCATCTCACTCTCTTTTCCAACTCACCCCCATCTCACCCCCTTCCCCATCTCACTCGCTTCAAAATCTCACCCCTCCACATCTCACCCCCTTCCCCATCTCATCCTCTTCCCCATCTCACCCCCATTCACTTTTTCCCCCCAATATCACCATACCCCATCCCATTCCTCCACCTTCTAACCCCTCCCTCATCTTACCCTCCCCCAATTTATCACCCTCCACCATCTTACCCTCTGCAAATATCTCCCTAATTTCACCCTCTTCTTCCATCTTACCCCAATCTCACCCTCTTCCCACATATCACCCTCTTCTCCATCTCCCCCCCCCCCCCCCCCCCCAATATCACCCTCCCCTCATCTCACCCTCTTACCCCATCTTGCCCCCGTCCCACCCTCTTCCCAATTCTCACCCTCTTTTCCCATCTCACCCTATTCCCCTATCTCACCCCAATCTCACCCCCCCCCCCAAATCAGCTGACCCCGTCCCATCAAGTTTGCAGTTTCTTGCAAGGTAACTTGCATTGTGTCAACAACCTTAGCAGAGCACCAACGCAGAGCTGATTTTTATCCACAAATATTTAAACAAAAATCAACATTATATAAGCTGTTAGCACATGTTTCAAAATTTTTGAAACCATGTTGCCTTTTTTAATATTCATACATAAATTTTGACCAAAGGATTTATTATGATTCATCACGATTTACAAAATTTGTGTTATATATTTCAGAATCTATATAATCAGAAAAAATTGCAAATTTAATGAGTGCCGTTTTTGCATCAGATATTTTTTATATAATTAAAGGTAAGGGTATTTATCGGCGATATAAAGTCACCATTTTTATACAAATGGCCGCGTCTCAAATAAACTATTATACAGGAACGATTGTCTGGGGTGGCAAAATTATGTAGCAACGATTGTCAGGGATGGCAAAATAATGTAGGAGTGATTGTCTGAGGTGGCAAAATAATGTAGCCACGCATCAAAGATTTGATAAAAAACAATAATTCAAAAATTATTTCGATTCAAACATTATTTGACATATATTTTTGCAATTGCAATTGGAACTACTTTTTACTATGCTCTGCTCAGAATGAGGAATTTTTTGTGTGTTGTTTATTGGGTAGTTTAACAATGATAATTTTTTCTTTGTCCATAGAAAACTTACCTGGTATCATGTTAGAATATGAGTTTAATTTATGTGAAATATGGTTTCATCATGACCTTGATACAGGTGTCCAAATACAAAATCATTGTCTACGATCAATTGTATCATGTATAATCGTCGCTCAATCGTTATCAATTAACACCTCTTTTTTTCTATCAGAATCCAAATGACAACTACTGAAAATTGCTTTTTTAATTGAATATGCCTGGACATTTCTTATCTATCACTAGATAATATTAGAATGCAAAGTAGTGCAAACTTGAATTACAATCACGTTTTCTTGTACTAATTAGATTTTGTGGTCATTAAATTCTCTGGGATTTGCGGTAACAAATCAATGACAAACAGATAAGAAAACAAGCAATCAAAATGAAGACGTAAAACATGACAAGATTTTAGTTTTCTGTTGAAGGAAAGTCAGCCTCAGGGTGCAGAAACGTAACTTGCAGATATTGTAACTTTAATTAAATCTAAATATTGAACTTAAATGCACGGTACATGTAATTTTAATGGATGCAATTGTAATGCAATTTTATATGCAGGTAAAATATACAAAACCATGAACTTAAGCCCATTTTTACCAGCCTTTTTGAATTACAAGGGCATTTCAAAGAGCAATTATTATTGGATTTTGTGGTTTGTGTTTGTGACGTCAAAGGAAGATATAATTATTGACAAAAGACATTGAAAATGTAGTCCAAATTTATAAGACATATAATATTTAAACACACATGCCCCCAGGTTGGTTCTGGACAGCCCATTTCTTAGTCCAAATTTATCTCAAGGTCAAGGTCAAAGTGAGGTTGGGTATAAGTATTAAAGTGTTGTAGTAAGCGGTGTTGGTGCTAGAGGAAATGGTGAAATCTACTTAACCTTGTCATGGACGGACGGAAAGACGAAAGGACGGACAGGACAATCACAATATGCCTCCTGCATAAAGATGCCGGGGCATAAAAATAACAGAAAAGCAAGCAAACATAAGGTTAACATCAACTACAAACCGAACACAATCTAAAGTAAAAATAAATCCTTGTTGTTGTTTTTGTTGAGGTGTTTTGCAAACTGTCTAACGCAAAAATGCAGTTTATTCTATGTTGTTGTTGTTGTTGTGTCTGTTGTTGTTTAGTTTTGTTTTGTTTTTTGTTGTTGCAAAAATGTTCTTTGACATAATAAATCTTTGTTTTCAGACACTCAAAATACAACCAATGAAACTTTACGTGGAAAAATCTGGCATAATGCATATGCATAAAATGTCGACTAGATCACCTAATCCGGGACAACATTAATTGGCCTACTGCGGATTTATGTTTAAAAGAGACTTCCTTGAAACAGAAAATACCATAAAAGCGGAAAGTGTCGTCCTGGATTAGCAGCTAGCAGGATCTGCGGACTGCACAGGCTAATCCGATAGGACATTTTACGCACATGCATTAAGCCCAGGTTTCCCACGACATGCCTCAAATGTAGGGCGAGAGTAGGTGAAGGCTTCCAAAATGAAGATCTGTACACAATCTACTTCCTGCCACTTGTCGTGAAGACATACAACCTGTGTTTTCGAGAACACTTCATCCCGTTTCATGTAGCTCTCAAGAGCTGCCATATTTAATGCCAAGCATATCTCAACCAGTGAGCTCACATAACAATGTTTAAACCCCAAATTTCGCCTTCAAAGAACATGATGGCCTGTTTTTATGTGCTCTTGACAGACCAGTTTGGGGTTAATGACACATCTATGCCTGCTGTTTGACCTTGAATAAAATAGCATTTGCTTTAAACAATGAACTCTTATTATTTAGCACCAACAAAATCTGATATTGTTGCAAACTTTAAGTTTTGTCCATTTACAGTCAAGAAAAACTGCAGACATAAAAAACAACTATTAAAGGAAACAGGAAGCACTTTCAAATAACTAACAACATAGGCAATGTTTGGCCAATTTTTTCCCAGTGTTTTGTATTTAATAAATTTATAAATTTTGAGGGTTGTGCATTAAAATGTTGTATCTGCTTAACATTTCTATATCAGATACAACCGTTTCACACTCAACCCTTGAATGTATTTTTGGAATGAACATATCCTGGGTCAAGGAATTTTAATATGCTGACTGTAGAATTTCAACAGTTTTCAATCAAGACCTTAGCATGAAATAAAACATGACATGTGCAATGCAAATACACTGTCATTGCTAAATATATGTTAATTTTTCATTGCACTGCATTTCAATCAATGCAACACAAATCATTGCAGTTCAAAACAAAAACTTCATCAGAATTTTTCACTAAAGTGCAAAGTGGCGAATTTCAAAAATGTTGTCTTTGATTCCAATAATAAAAGTAGATTATACATGAAGAAGCAAAATAACACTCCTGCGTTGCTATTGTTAATGTCTTTTAATGTCAACAAAAAGGGCCTCAAGTGGGTAACTTCTTTAAAAATCTTAAAACTATTAAAACTAGCATATAATAACTGTTACGAGGCAGTCCAAAGGACAGCTATATCCCCCGCCGTGATCCTTCATTAGATTTTAAAGGTGACTTTGAAGTATCACACTGACCGTAATCAGTTTCATGAAAATTCCTTAAAGGGCATAGGAGATATGGAGCTGACACGAAAATGGAAGCTCAAACATATGACCTTTAAGTGTGACCTTGACCTTGAGGTGGCGTGACTGCCTCATGCCTTCTGTACATTTACTCAATGTGATAAACATTTGAGGCAAGTTTCATGAAAATCCTTCAAAGGGCATAGGAGATACAGAACGGACATGAAAATACAGGCTCAAACATTCAACCTTCAAGTTTGACCTTGACCTTGAGTTGGCGTGACTGGCTTATGCCTTCTGCATATGGTCTCAATGAGCATAATATTTGAGCCAAGTTTTATGAAAATCCTTCAAAGGGTATAGGGGATATGGAGCGGACACGAAAAACGGACACGAAAATGGAGGCTCAAAAATTTAACCTTCAAGTGTGACCTTGACCTTGAGCTGGCGTGAAAGGCCCATGCCTTGTGCACATCATCTCAATGACCTAAACATTTGAGCCAAGTTTCATGAAAATCCTTCAAAAAGCATAGGAGATATGGAGCGGACACGAAATGGATGCTCAAATATTTGACCTTCAAGTGTGACCTTTACCTTGAGCGGGCGTGACTGACTCATGCCTTCTGCACATCGTCTCAATGACCTAAATTTTTGAGCCAAGTTTCATGAAAATCCTTCAAAGGGTATAGGAAAAATGGAGCGGACATGAAAATGTTACGGACAGATGGACAGACAGACGAAGGGCATTCCTATAACCCCCCTCCAGCTTCGCAGCGGGGGATTAAAAAAAACAGGTGTATATCTTGGGAAAAGAGTTTTCTCATTCTGAGATAAAAAATCAATTCATATATGGGTCGTGTTCATGTTTACCAATTGACGTCAGAATTGTGAGTGTTTTGTATAACCATAATTCATAGATGTAACCTTACAAAGCAGAATAGCGCAGTTGGTTCAAACCCTGCCTTCCGTCATATCTTTGTATGGCTCCTAAGTTGTCAGTCTGATACCCCCATTTTTGCTCATTTGTTTTTATCAAATATCTCATTTTGTACAATATTATTTATACTTTATTTAATGTACATGTCTTAGAATAGGGCATTTCTAACATTTAATATCATTTATAGTGCAATAGGAAACCAATTTTTCATTGACATAGTCCCTTTAAACTGACATTACCCTCCAAACAAAACAAATTGTTAAAAGATCATTCAATGATTATCCAATATAATTGAAAATATTACAAATGTATAGAAAGCCAAAACAATAAACAGATATAATTTTGATATGAATAGTGAAAACGACTCATATTTCTTGCAAACAAAATATCAACACAGGCTCATTCAGGACGACACTCTATGCACCTGCATTAAACCTGGTTTTCCCATGACACGCCTCATATCTGTTTACCTAATTATGTCAAATTAATCATTGTACAAAATGTACAATTATTTACTTTTTCGAACTCAGTGCTAATATTTCAAGCTATATTTGCTAATTATAATTTGTTTATTCCATAATTTTGTTAGATATCCAAACAGTATTATCCCTTTAATTTTAAATACTAAAATAGAAAGTTTTTTATTACCAAATATCGTCCAATAAAGCACTTTCCAATTAATTAATGCAAATATATGCAGTGATCTGAGTATTCATCGCAGAATTTAGAGTGTTTTTATTGCACAAAAATACCCATAAACAAGCAGTGGTGTGTATGGCGATCATAAAGAAATTTATGATCCAAAATTGTACAAACAAAAAATAACGACAACCGTCATTCTGTCCGTGAAATCAGACATGTGCCATATTATTTAAACAATTCAAATACTGTTAATAGTAGCCAATCAGATTTCAAGATTTATTGTTACAGTTCTTTTAGTTAGACTGTGTTTAAGAAAATAAAGATCAATACAAGGATAAGACATTTTGTCTGAGGACAATTTGTTGGTAATAAGTTGGTCATGGGAATATAAAAAAAAAAAAAGTAATTAAGGGAGCTATATATTAAAATAAAAGTAATTATTTTGATTGTGTGTTGTTGGTTTTTTTTGTTTTTTTTCTTCCAAATTGTTTTTATCAATGAAAACCTATTGAATATCAACATTCATAACCAGATTTTAAATATTTAATGCTTTATAATCAATAAACAAATTTGGATATTAGATCAAAAGTTGTTGTTCTTTTCTGTCCAAATACTACCATTACCATTTTGGTTTATATTGCTGCTGTTTTAATTTGTTCTCAGAAATTATAGCACAATAAATAAATAATATAGCTTTTTTAAAATAAAATGTGAAACTTTGTATTTTAACTAACAGTAACTAAAAGAAACACAATCCATGAGAGAACATAAAATGGACACGGTGCACGAACATTAATATCCTTGTATTGACACATAAAATACTACTTCATGAACTTCGGAATTGATCAACTTTGTAGCACAAACACATTTTCAATACGTTTATTATACACCAATAACTAGGCCAGAGTTTGTTTTTTTTCAGTTTCTCGGATTTGCCAACCAATTTTTTTGAATTTACAAAAATAAAATAAAAATTGGAACAAAATCAATATTGTAAATTTATATAATAAACCAAACATTGATAAAAATAATTTATTTCCACTGATGCTATTCTTTAGGGATATTAAAAGTTTTCAACACACACTAAGTTATAATATAAAAACAGAGTGAAATATAGATTAGTTCAATATAAATCATGTTGATTTTATATGCATGTTAATATACATTAAACATTGCATTGAATTTTTTTATTGGTATTGTGAATTTTTTTTAATACTTTATTTCCGCAGTCCGACTACAGTTTTTCAAAATGTCCAAGAAACTAATATAAAAAAAATTCTGGCCTTGAACCCATGAGTTTAGACAATCTGCTTTTGCATATATATCTGAGCAGATCTGTCAAGACATACCGTGTAAATTAGGACTTGGGCTGGCATGTGTGTAAAACAGACGAATTAGAACTTGCTCTTTTTTGTATGTTTTGGCCAACGAAAATGACCAGTGTGAATCAGAATCAGAAATCAACAAAATATAAACATAAACCAAACATTGAAGTTAATTGGTATATTCAGGCATGTGGTTAAATGACTGATAATACACTGTGGAATCAATTGTTTTTGCAGAGGTCTAATTTTCGTGCATTTCGCGCTCCCGCTATTGCGCGAATTTATGACCACCGCAAATATTTCGCGAATTAATAATCAAAAACACCTGTGGAGAGAACATGTTCGTTGGTAGTTGTTCATATGCAAGTATGGAGAGAACATGTTCGTTGGCAGTTGTTCATATGCAAGTATGGAGAGAACATGTTCGTTGGTAGTTGTTCATATGCAAGTATGGAGAGAACATGTTCGTTGGCAGTTGTTCATATGCAAGTATGGAGAGAACATGTTCGTTGGCAGTTGTTCATATGCAAGTATGGAGAGAACATGTTCGTTGGTAGTTGTTCATATGCAAGTATGGAGAGAACATGTTCGTTGGCAGTTGTTCATATGCAAGTATGGAGAGAACATGTTCGTTGGTAGTTGTTCATATGCAAGTATGGAGAGAACATGTTCGTTGGCAGTTGTTCATATGCAAGTATGGAGAGAACATGTTCGTTGGCAGTTGTTCATATGCAAGTATGGAGAGAACATGTTCGTTGGTAGTTGTTCATATGCAAGTATGGACAGAACATGTTCATTGGCAGTTGTTCATATGCAAGTATGGAGAGAACATGTTCGTTGGTAGTTGTTCATATGCAAGTATGGAGAGAACATGTTCGTTGGCAGTTGTTCATATGCAAGTATGGAGAGAACATGTTCGTTGGCAGTTGTTCATATGCAAGTATGGAGAGAACACGTTCGTTGGTAGTTGTTCATATGCAAGTATGGAGAGAACATGTTCGTTGGTAGTTGTTCATATGCAAGTATGGAGAGAACATGTTCGTTGGCAGTTGTTCATATGCAAGTATGGAGAGAACATGTTCGTTGGCAGTTGTTCATATGCAAGTATGGAGAGAACATGTTCGTTGGCAGTTGTTCATATGCAAGTATGGAGAGAACATGTTCGTTGGCAGTTGTTCATATGCAAGTATGGAGAGAACATGTTCGTTGGCAGTTGTTCATATGCAAGTATGGAGAGAACATGTTCGTTGGCAGTTGTTCATATGCAAGTATGGAGAGAACATGTTCGTTGGTAGTTGTTCATATGCAAGTATGGAGAGAACATGTTCGTTGGCAGTTGTTCATATGCAAGTATGGAGAGAACATGTTCGTTGGCAGTTGTTCATATGCAAGTATGGAGAGAACACGTTCGTTGGTAGTTGTTCATATGCAAGTATGGAGAGAACATGTTCGTTGGTAGTTGTTCATATGCAAGTATGGAGAGAACATGTTCGTTGGCAGTTGTTCATATGCAAGTATGGAGAGAACATGTTCGTTGGCAGTTGTTCATATGCAAGTATGGAGAGAACATGTTCGTTGGTAGTTGTTCATATGCAAGTATGGAGAGAACATGTTCGTTGGCAGTTGTTCATATGCAAGTATGGAGAGAACATGTTCGTTGGCAGTTGTTCATATGCAAGTATGGAGAGAACATGTTCGTTGGTAGTTGTTCATATGCAAGTATGGAGAGAACATGTTCGTTGGCAGTTGTTCATATGCAAGTATGGAGAGAACATGTTCGTTGGCAGTTGTTCATATGCAAGTATGGAGAGAACACGTTCGTTGGTAGTTGTTCATATGCAAGTATGGAGAGAACATGTTCGTTGGTAGTTGTTCATATGCAAGTATGGAGAGAACATGTTCGTTGGCAGTTGTTCATATGCAAGTATGGAGAGAACATGTTCGTTGGCAGTTGTTCATATGCAAGTATGGAGAGAACATGTTCGTTGGTAGTTGTTCATATGCAAGTATGGAGAGAACATGTTCGTTGGCAGTTGTTCATATGCAAGTATGGAGAGAACACGTTCGTTGGCAGTTGTTCATATGCAAGTATGGAGAGAACATGTTCGTTGGCAGTTGTTCATATGCAAGTATGGAGAGAACATGTTCGTTGGTAGTTGTTCATATGCAAGTATGGAGAGAACATGTTCGTTGGTAGTTGTTCATATGCAAGTATATGTGAGAACATGTTCGTTGGCAGTTGTTCATATGCAAGTATGGAGAGAACACGTTCATTGGTAGTTGTTCATATGCAAGTATATGTGAGAACATGTTCGTTGGTAGTTGTTCATATGCAAGTATGGAGAGAACACGTTCGTTGGCAGTTGTTCATATGCAAGTATGGAGAGAACACGTTCGTTGGTAGTTGTTCATATGCAAGTATATGTGAGAACATGTTCGTTGGCAGTTGTTCATATGCAAGTATATGTGAGAACATGTTCGTTGGCAGTTGTTCATATGCAAGTATGGAGAGAACACGTTCGTTGGTAGTTGTTCATATGCAAGTATATGTGAGAACATGTTCGTTGGCAGTTGTTCATATGCAAGTATATGTGAGAACACGTTCGTTGGCAGTTGTTCATATGCAAGTATGGAGAGAACACGTTCGTTGGCAGTTGTTCATATGCAAGTATGGAGAGAACACGTTCGTTGGCAGTTGTTCATATGCAAGTATGGAGAGAACACGTTCGTTGGCAGTTGTTCATATGCAAGTATATGTGAGAACACGTTCGTTGGCAGTTGTTCATATGCAAGTATATGTGAATGTTGTGAATGTTAATGTTTATATAAATGAGGCGCGTCGTGGGAAAACCGGACTTAATGCATGTGCGTAAAGTGTCGTCGCGGATTAGCCTGTGCAGTCCGCACAGGCTAATCCAGGACGACACTTTCCACCTACAGTGGATTTATGTTTAGAAAAGACTTTCTTGAAACAAAAAATACCATAAATGCGGAAAGTGCCGTCCCGGATCAGCCTGTGCGGACTGCACAGGCTGATCTGGGACGACACTTTACGCACATGCATTAAGACCGGTATTTCCACGACGCCCCTCAAATAATTTGGTTTAAATACTAACATTTATAAGTATAACCTGTTTGAAGAAATAACGCATGGATTGCTATCAGAAATGTAAATTGGTATAAAACAGGTAATGTGCACAATTTGACAGTTTGTTTTAACAATACGACATATTGAGTAAAGAACAAGGGCCCACCATGTGCAGCCTCTATTTATGTCGGCATTCAATTAACAAAAGATTGTCAGTTTTACACAAAAGTGATATAAATTATCTATGGTTTCGACTTATGATGCGGCCGCTATTATCCAGAAGTGGACCCCTGTTATCAATTTAGGGCCTAATTCATTACTGATACATGTTTATCGCAATAAACAAGCTGTCATAATAGGAGACCCTATATAAACATTCTGTCCAGTCGGGTGTTACACCAATCAATCTAAACTGATTTTTTATGTAAAACACAACTGACTTTTTTTTTCAAAATCGCGTTTGCGCGAATTTAAGACCATGCAAATATGTTCGCGCTCACATTTGCGCAAAATTTGTACCCCGCGAATTCAAATGATTCCACAGTACACTGGATGAAAGCGTTTAAATTAGCTTTTGAAACATTTTACATTTTTTATGTTACGTTATTATGGCCAATATTATTGATATGTATGAAATCACGAAATAATAATAATAATAATAATAATTATTATTATTTTTGAATATCTTCCATGCCGCAACACATGACTATTGAGTGGATTGAGCCTCTAGAAACACGAGACAGAACGCAGATCTGTATTTGTCCTAAGACCTGCCGTCCACTACAGTCCCGATGCTTTGCGTAAGGGTTGCCAATAAAAATGTGCTAGTTTCGGGAACCATTCGGAATAAAATGGGCGGAGCTTGGCCATCGTGCTTGTTCGGCATGTATTTGCGAAGTGGCATACGACAGGTTGCAGTATAAGCCCCGAAACCTATCCGAAGTCAACGAATTCGTCGCAGATGAATGCCGATAGTTTCGGAATTAGCTTCCGCATGTTTCCCGATCGTACGGAAAGGTTTCGCTAATATTGCAGAACATGCTGAATAGTTGCCGATTTGTTGTCGACAGAATGCTGAAATGTAGCCGACTGGAAGTGCGAGGTATATGAACGACGCCAAACGACGCTGAACTACAATCTGATTATCAGTTGCTAGCCCGACAATGGATCTTTAGGTGCATTCACATTGCCCTTGATGTCATGCTTGTCTTGGCATTTCACCTGACACAGAGAAGAAGACATCATCGATTGTGGATCAAACAGAATTTGAGGATCACGCCAACAATTTTGGATGACATACCCAAGTGTCCAACGCCTCGCATTCAGAAAAAAAGGTTCCGTAACGCCTTTCCTGCTGGCATAAAGCTTGCGAAAGCACTGAGTTACATGTCATGTGTGGACACGTACGCCTCCTGGATGTACGACTGTACTTCTGTGCTGCTGTGGAAAGTGTATGCCATATCGTCTAAAAAGTGTCTACTCCCCAGCTTCAGGAGTATAATGATGAAGTTCTGGCCATTCCAAATGCTCCAAAGGTCTGACCTCAAATCCCATCCCAATTTGAGAGAAGGTGGAACATATCCCAGACTGTTGGCTTTCACTTGGCATCGTCTCCTTTTAGAGCAAAGAGTGGGATGTTTATGGGCATCCCTTAGATGCTTTTTCATAGGTTTTTTTCTCCTCAGCTTGGGCTTTCAAATAAAGGTGTTAGCCTTCAAGATCAAGACTAAGGATCATACCTGCTGTAATGTCCAAAGGCTGACTGACAAGTTACCTCACGCCAAACTTGTTCTTGAGTAGCTTGTTCATGACTTGCACCATGATAAGTTTTCAATTCACAAGAACAATGCCAATTTTCGAACACTGTCGGCAAATTGATGGCATCACTTCTGCTGTCGCTCTTTTATAGTTCGGGAAACACGACTTATGCTCGGCGTCCCTTCCGCTGACAATCGGCTTCTACAGCGACGATTCAGTATCTTTTATGACATGATTGGCATAACTTCTGCATCTACACGCGAACATAACTCTTCCACTCGTTGTCTTCGGAGAGCGTTCGACATCGATTCAGCTTCCTTCAGGACCGCTCGGGATAGCTAAACTGATTACAAAGTCTCGCAGAAGGCTTTCTGAAGATGCCGAGTCAATGGCGATGGGTTCCCGAACATCCAGAATGGTTACAGATGGTTTGCAGAAGACCCCTAAGCCGTCCCAAATAAAACATTTGGCGTCCAAATTTTTTAACTTTTAAAATTTGGATGCCAAAGTTTGTTTAAGGTGTGAACATAAAACGCAGATTTGTTTGAAGCAGATCTGCGATTTCATATCTGCTAAAACAAACCGTGTAAACTGGGCTTTATATTGACAAGGGAACAAATACTAATACCCATTTTGGGGTTCTTCTTTCTTGTTAATGTTTGTTTTTGTGTGTTAGGGGTTGTTATGTTTAAAATTTAAACAAGAGCTGTCTCAGGACTGCGCGTTCGACTATTCAGTCGCTTTGTCAGAGTTATTGGTCTTTATCACTACAAAAAAGGGGCATAATTCTCCTAAAATGCTGGTCAGAGTTATGGGCCTTGGTCAGTGACCTTCTACAACAACCCTGAAGACATGTGTGTAGTTTCAACTGAATATCTGTAGAAGATATAGAGATATGGAGTTGTTGCACGCAAACTTTGACCTGAATTTTCTAAGTACAAAAAGGGGCATAATTCTGCTAAATTGCAGGTCAGAGTTATGTGCCTTGGTCAGTGACCTTGTACAATGACCCTGAAGACATGTGTGAAATTTCAATTGAATATCTGTAGCAGTTACAGAGATATGGACTTGTTGCACGCAAACCTGAGCATCACACCAACACCAACAAATGGGTGAGTAGTATAGCTCAAACTATCCAAACTATCCAGTGAATAGTGGAGCTAAAAGTGACCATCACCGTCATTCATCATCACCATGATGGCATCATCACCAGCATAATCATCATCACCATCATCAGCATCATCATCAGCATAATCACCATCATTGTCATCATCACATTCATAATCAGCAGCATCATTTACATGGTCATCACTGTAATTACCACCATAAATTATTATCAGCAAGGGTTTATAATCAGCATTATCAAATTTATCACCATCATTTTCATGTCTATGAGTCAGTAGCTTAAAAACATAGGTCAATAAAATTAATTCACCTACATCCTGACCCCTGCATTCAATCCCACACATTTCTCTTTAAAAAATGTGATAAAAAAACTTCACGCCCCAACGCCTGGCTGGGGCCAGTACAATCCCTAAAATGGTACCCATATCAACCAACCCTGAATTGCAAAATACCCATACACAATAGTAAACGCAAAGCACAATGAAAATCTGCAAACAAATGGACAAGTGGACTTTAGACTCGTGTATCTCTCTGACCAGCAACAAAAAATATATAATGACCAATAAAAGCAAAACAACTCTATGTATGCTGCAATCCAGTGTGAGCTACAGCATTTTTGCTCTAAATTTGGAACAACCATGACAATAGATAGGGGTAGGGTACAACAAAAACAGGAAATTGCGTTCATCCAAAAAAGAAAACATTTTTCTCCTTTCATAATCATGCATATCTGATATATAGCGAATCCTCAATACGATTCAGGACAGCCCAATTTCATGAAAAGAAAATAAAGGCATGGAAAATTATCATCGCAACACATGTTTTTCCCATATAAAATTATGTTAATTTTATTTGTAGATATTGTTGTTGGTGTTGTTGTTTGTTACTTCTAATAATATTTTTTATTCTCCACATGAAAGTTTTTTATCAGAGATGTACCACAGGTATTCGATGCATTGCTATGTTATTACATCATTTTCAATGACAAATTTTCAAGAAATGATGAAAAAAAAATGAATGAACAAAAAATATGGAAAAGTTTGTTTCACTATCAAATATATACACTCAATGACACTGCTATTGCAACACTTCTATTTTTCGGCGTAGCTGTCTAATATCACTTTTGACCTAGATTTCTTGCGATAATTTTATGCAGCTGGAAAACTGAATGCTAATAGAAATGGGCAATTTTTCTAATTTTAGGGAATGCAAACTTACTTGATGTCTATCAATAACTGTTGCATAATTTTGGGGATGAAAATTTTACATGAGCGGTTAAAGTAGTTATACAAATTATAAACATATCTTAAACATACACTCTAGAACTGAGGATAATTATAATAAATGTTACTCACTGCATGTCATGAAAAGAATGTAATATTCATTCACATAATGAAATAATTATTTTGTTTAGCCTACATCTGCGGCACGCTCTATAAATAGCAATTACAAAGATCCCATTGCTTCACGGATATCTGCGCTCTGAAACGTTTCGGAGACATACGTAGATATTCAGCGAAGATCAGTATGAAATGGTCTATTCTAGCGTATTCAACACACTCCAGAGAAAAGGTGCATCATTATAAAAATAGCGCGCAGTATAGCTATGCTAATATACATTTTTCAATAATTATCAGCGTCCGGAGAATCATAAACCCGAGAATTTCAATAAAAGGGGAATTTATATTCATACACGTACTGTGCATGTTATTTCATATTTGAATTGTGGTTGCGTTTTATTAATAATTATTGATAATTGCACCTTTCTATCAACTTCTCCAGTAATGTTATTCAATCTCTAAAAATATTAAACATCTTTCTATAAATAAAATGTGGTGAAAAAAGTCTCGTAAAACCTCGAAATGTTGTTCAAGTTACTTTTACTGCATCTGAGTAGCATGAATACATTATTTGCAAAACTAATGATACGTATAGTATATTATTTAACATAACTATGTACATTCGCCTGATATATAATAATTTTCAGTCATCCCCACAATTATTTTCTGACAGTGCTAATTTGTTACATTTGCCTGACAAATTCATGTAACAATTATAACGTTAATTACTAGCATTTAGGTTATTCATTTATCACTGGTGAAAACTTGGAAGGTATGACGTTAATTACTAGCATTTAGGTTATTCATTTATCACTGGTGAAAACTTGGAAGGTATGATCAGTTTATTAACGATACATGTATTAATAATGTAGTTTACATCAAAATAATGTTGGGTCCAATAATTTTCCAAAATATCTACAGTCCAAGAAGTCTCTTTAGTGGGACCAAAGAAGCTGGGGTCCGAGAAGCCGCGTAACCGATCATCTTGTCTCTCTTGTATTATGTTTCAGGTAAAAAAGGCTTGTCACCGGATGTGACGTATGCCCCCGAAGCATATGCTTGTCAGAGGAAGGCAACACAATATCGGTTACATGTTGGCAAAAATGACGCTTCCTACAAAAAGAGTTATGGACCTTGTACTCGGCACTTCCTCTCAACATACTCTATCAATATATATTGATATATATATATTAGCTCACTTCAATAATAATGGAGTTATGCATTGCACAAGAAAATTAACTGAAGAGCAATAACTCCATAAATACTGAAGAAAGAGTTATGGTTCTTGCACTCTGCACCTCTTTTCAATGTCCTCTATCAATATATTTGGTTTTAATTAAAATCCCATCAATACTAATAGATTTATGCTCTGTACAAAAAATTAAAAAAGGGCAATTACTCAGTAAATATTGAAGCTTCATTTGAATCCCTTCAATATTATGGGAGTTATGCTCTGCACAAGAAAACTAAACAAAGGGCAATAACTCTGTAAATATTGAAGAAAGAGTTATGGTCCTTGTGCTCCGCACAAGAAAATTAAACAAAGGGCAATAACTTTGTAAATACTGATGAAAGAGTTGTGGTCCTTGTCCTCTGCACTTCCTCTTATTGTTCTCTCTGCACAAGAAAATTATTGCTTCACATAAGGAAATAAAACAAAGGGCAATAACTCCGTAAATATTGAAGAAACAGTTGTGGCCCTTGTGTGTTGCACTTCCTCTCATTGTCCTCTATCATTATATGAAGTTTCATTTGAATCCCTTCAATACTAATCAGTGACTGGAAAAAGATTTTTCCATACGAGATAATTTCTCATCTCCACAAGAATCTATGGGCTTTTTCAAAAATCTATGTTTTTATGGGATTTAAAGCAATTACATTTTATGTTTCAATAGAGAAAAATACACCACGCAGATGCTCGCGCTGCCCGTTCAAGGTGTAATGAGCATCTGTTGATATTGATTTTTTAGACTGCACTTCCTCTCATTGTTCTCTATTATTATCATAGTTTCATTTGAATCCCTTCAATACTAAAGGAGTTATGCTCCGCACAAGAAGCGTGACAGACGGACGGACACACAGACGGAAGATCGGACAGACGGACAAACGGACGGACGATGCAATTACTATAAGTTCCCTTCGAGGGCATAAAAATGACACCTCGATATTAATTTAATGCCGATTTTCTTTTTTAAAGACATTTCTTGTTTATAAAATGTCTTGACTGTTTATCAAGGCATTTAGTCAAAATTTGGAATATGAATAATCGATTATTCTTAAATGCCCCCTATAATCATGAGAATTTTTATTTTTATCAGTTTACTGTAGGATGAAAATTATTTCGAAATTATATAAAGAAAAGACTTTATGTATTATGTCCCCCTAGACGCTTTAGTTGGATCAACGATCCAAAAGAATGTAAAAATAATGTAAAAATAATATGAGGCGTGGGGTGGGAAAACCGGGCTTATTGCATTGTGTAAAGTGTCGTCCCAGATCACAGGCTGATCCGAGACGACACTTTCTGCCTTTAGAGTATTTTATTTTTTCAAAAAAGTATGTTCTAAACATAAATCCGCTGTAGGCAGAAAGTGCCGTCCTGGACGCACATGCATTAAGTCCGATTTTCCCACGACATGCCTCATATATTCAGGCCTTCACAAAGCCAAAAGCAAAAATTTTGTTCTATATTACCTAAAAGGCCTTTAAAAGAAACAACGGCAATATTGAGCGAATTTTACCAGCTTCTTAGGACCACTCCTTTATTCTCGAAAAAAAAACAGTCAAGATTTTACCAGGTCTTGTGACTTGTCAATGTAATTGCACCACTCATGAGACACACTTTGTAGGAGTCAAGAGGGTTCATGATATCGCTATTGTAACCCTCATTAATTATAATTAGCGCAAATCTTGATCTCCAAAATACTGCAACCCCGTTGAATACATGTAATTCAGCCTTTGGAGGTTCCCTATATAGTGACTCTATAGAGGCTGTCATCTATGAATTATATGTTATTGAAACTTAAGAGCAAAACCATAAAGGTGGTCCCAATTTTATAAGGCTGATAAATTATCTGAAATTTGATACTCAAATCAGAAAATGAAATAATGTACATATAGGACACTAGATTTTTCGGACACCATAAGAAAACGTATCGGCCCCAAACTTAATTTGAGATAAACTCAATCATTATTAATACCTTTTCATGAATAAACCATATCATATACCGCCCCATGTTTTCACCAGTGATACATGAATAACCTCAGTACTAGTATTTTACGTAAACATAATTGATACATGAATTTGCCAGGCAAATTTAATAAATTAACATTGTCAGAAAATAATAGCGAGAACAAATGAAAATTATTATTTATATCAAACAAGTGTACATAGTTATGTTTAATAATATATTATACATATCATTAGTATTGCACATAGTGTATTCATGCTATGCAAATGAAGTTAAAGTAACATAAACAACATTTCGACGTATTTACGAGACTTCTTTCACCACATTTTACTTATATAAAGATGTTGAACATTTTTATAACTTGGAAAACACCTACTGGAGAAGTTTATAGAATGGTGCAATTATAAATAATTCTTAATAAAACTCAACCACAATTCAAATATAAATTAACATGCACATTAAGTTTATAAATATAAATTCCCTATTTATTGAAATTCTCGGGTTTAGGATTCTACGGAGTTGTGCCTGTGAATTGTAGCATTGTAATTGCTATTTATAAAGCGCACCGATTATGTAGGCTAAACAAAATAATTATTTCATTATGTGAATGAATATAACAGTCTGATCATGACATACAATGAGTAAAATTGTTCATATTTATGTTCAGTTCTAGAGTGTATGTCGAAGATATGTTTATAACTTAATTTTAACCACTTAAATGTAAACAATTATGTAAATTTTAATCCTCAAAAGTATGCAACAGTTATTGGTATACATTAAACCATTGTTGAAAGTTTGCATTCCCCAAAATTAGAAAATTTACCCAATTCTATTGGCATCCAATTTTCCCGCTGCATAATTATCGCAAGAAAACTAGGTCAAAAGTGATCTTAAGACAGCTATGCCGAAAAATACAAAAACCTGTGAACAAGTCCCTTTAAGTCAAATACATCCTCACTCATCGTTTTCTACATTTTATTGCCACAATAAATCCTGCTACTTACACATCATTGTTAAGGAATTTCTCCAAATCAAAGTTGTCTAGGGTGATGGGCCCATTCTCTTCAATCCCAAGGTCTTGATCTGCAAAACAAAACAATAAGTCGTTACCATACATTTTCATCTGGACCAATAGAACGCGATGAGAATGACGATGATCATCAGCACCCCCATCATGCTCATCATGATCATCATCATTATCAATCATCATCATCAATCGTCATTGTCATCATCAATATGATAATTACCATATTGTCATCATCATCGTGATAATTACCATTACCATTGGCATCATCATCACCGCCACCACCACCACCATCATCATCATCATCAGCAACAACAACAAGACTACAATCATCATCAACATCATCATCACCACCACCATCACCACCACCACCATCATCATCATCAGCAACAACAACAAGACTACAATCATCATCAACATCATCATCACCACCACCACCACCACCACCATCATCATCATCAGCAACAACAACAAGACTACAATCATCATCAACATCATCATCCTCACCATCATCATAATGTCATCAACAAAACCATCATCATCACCATCATCCCCATAAATAATTATCATCTAGTTTATCATCATCACCACCATCATCATCATTGTCATAATTTATTATGATCAAGTTTAACCTTAACTCCAGAACATGTATGTCAAAATGACACAATTTGCTGTTCTGGCAACACCTTAGCTTCATGTATTTTCAACCACAAGGCAATGCCAGCTGTTTGGCGTACTGTTTTCTGTCAACATAAATGGGGGAATTCCCTTTTGTTTTGAACCGCAAACTAAATCCTACTCAGCTGAAGGATATGTTAAGAACTAATTAATATTCATTTGTTATACCAAATGAACAAATCAACAAGAAGATATGTTTGCCGTCCGGGAAGATGGATGGCTCCCAATTTGTACACCAGACGAAAATATTTATTTAATCTGGTATCATTTTGTGTCATCTTGAAATACGTCAATTGTTTGTGTATTAAAGAGGACTTATGATTTTGTATGAAAATTATAATGTACAACCATCCACTGTTTCTAATGATGTCTGTGTATTTTTTAAATAATATTATTATAAATGCTGAGAATAACTTATGTTCAGAAATGTGTATTAAGAAACTAAAATAATACTTTGCTGCACAGCGAAATACTATATACATGTATATACAGCGTCTAGACGAGTCAGATATATTGTTGACGCATGCGGCATTCTTACTTTTTCATTCAAAACCGAGTGTAGCCGTTGCTGTAGGATAAATGCCAGAAAATATATATTTGCATTTTTCTATAAAAGAAATAGTTTTTGTCGATGTTTTTTTTTAGTGAGTAACGAAAGAGACCTTAAATAAATCTATAAAAATCAGACAGTCCCTCTTTAAATGATTGCGGTGGGTTATCACAGAAAACTGTCCTATTCTGATAATTACTGATAATCCCGCTCAGATTCCCTGTTTATGAAGATAAAGTCACTGATCTGAAAGATTATAAGTGAAAACTAACACTCAATATTTACAGCACCATAGTGGTTAATGAAACATTTTTAGCTACAAACATTACACATTTTGAAGGTGAAGGATTGATCTATGGGGTTTTTTTAGGAGATTTTACCCAGCTGAATTATGGCCCATTCACAAGTTCTTATTTTAACTTATTTTCAACTAAAGTAAAGAATAACATAAGAATCTTTATAAATATGGGCCCAGGGCTCAGACATATGTTAAAAGTATCAGAAAACTACAGGGTTTAAGACAAATTTTGGGGAAAAGATACACAAGTGAAAAGAAATTTTGCTGGAGAAGACAGCTAAATTTGTAAGGTCCATTCATAAAAGAAAAAGTACTCTGAAAAAAAAACAAGTTTTGCAACATAATATTTAAAAAATTGTTCACACATTAAAAAATATGTTGGTTTGATAATATCTTTTTTGTTGTATACAATAAAAAACAGGAAAAAAACATCAACATAATCAACAACAAAGACTGGACATCCAACATTCTTGGTATTTATTGGTTTAATATGTTTAATATTCAGCAATGAATTGGTTTAATATGTTTAATATTCAGCAATGAATTGGTTTAATATGTTTAATATTCAGCAATGAATTGGTTTAATATGTATTTGGTGCAATTACATATAGTTATTTTTCCTCAAAACTAAAGTTGCAAGCAAAAATATTTTGTCAAATTAATGACGAGGAAAAACGGCTTAAAAGCATCACAGAGTCAAAAATGAGCTTTCAGTAAAGTTTCAGATTTAAAACTCTTGGGCCAGAACTGTTGTTTACGCTATAAAATGTGCAAATACCGAAAAATAAACGGCCTGCGGTTAGTTTGTGTAATCTATACAGGCTATTAACTCATTTCTTTACCACAGTGACTGGGGAAAAAGTGATGACTAAGAAAAATATCCTAGTAATTAAGGGCCATTGAATTTTCGGGGTTAAACTTAATATTTTAATATCAACAATTTCATTTAGTGGTTTAGTTTTAGAAAACTGTTTGTTACAAAATCTTAGTGAATCAATTTGGGTTTCAATGGATGCAATTGGGGTTTATCTATCAATAATTATACATGTTAGTTCATATTTTTTCTACATAATTGACACTGAAACATTGTAATCTTAGTATTGATTAAACCTTTTTCTACTGCTCTCACGGATCCGACAATCGGACCCGTTCCCAATGCCAAATATGCATTATTTTTCCCAATTCTGACCCAGAAATTCCCAATTGTAAAAAATGCTGTATTTTTTTCGAAAATGAAAGTGAAAATACGATTTGTTCAATACTTTACAGCCGATTTTTTCACACTGGCATTACATTTGGATATCCTCTAATTTTATCGTTGACATTGTTTACAAGGGGAGAACACTCTAATAGCTGTGTAATAAAATGGGTAACACAAAGAAAAACTATTTGTTTGTCCTCTATCATGATGAAATTTAACATGAATTAATATGGGCAAATATTTTGTTATGTACACAAGTGGATGTGTCCGTTAATGGAAGAATTTAAATATAAGGAGGTAAAGATTTCGTTTCAAGTTATCACATATTTTCGCGGCCTACGTAGTGTAGGCACTACACGATGTCTATTAACACATCATTAAAACTAAATCATGTAGACAGTAGATCCCACAATTTTATTTTGGTGAAGTTGGTCAGATTTGGTGATGCTTTTTTATAAATATATACATACTTATCGGAAATGAGACATGCATATGATTACAAACTCTTGGTTGCATAACTTGCTTAGGTATTTATCACAATTTAGAGTTAAATTAAAATTATTAGTGCTGTTAAATTCTTATTTATTGATTTAAAACTGTAAATTTCTTCATTATACTTACGATTTAGCGATACAAATTTTTCCCAATTTTGAAAGTTTTACGGCATGAATTTCCCACTTTAACCAAGGTACTTTTTCCCAAAAAGGTCAGAAAAAGGCCTGGATTATTGCCTAGATGCATATGAGCCGTATTGGGGGAAAACCGGGCTTTATGCATGTGCGTAAAGTGTCGTCCCAAATTAGCCTGTGCAGCCTGCACAGGCTAATTCAGGGCGTCACTTTCCGCTTTTAAGGTATTTTCTGTTTCAAAAAGGTTTCTTGTAAACATAAATCCACTGTAGGCGGAAAGTGTCGTCCTGGTTCTCCTGTGCAGACTGCACAGGCTAATCCGGTACGACACTTTACGCACATGCATTAAGCCCGGTTTTCCCACGACATGCCTCATATTTATTAAATAAATTTGTGCAACACTCTCGATGAGTTCATTAGTTTTTGTCCTTAAGCTAAATATTATGTATACAATATTTTGAAAATGTATTAAACATGGCAGAACTGCGCCCAATAAGCCTTGTAGAATCGAGAATACTTATAGGCCATTTTCCAAACATGAATCTAAATAAAAGTAAGATGTACCAACGTAAACAATAAATGCAAACAAGATAGAAGCATGATTGAAAATAGGACAAGTACTTTGCATAGTTAACATACAAGAACTGGGTTACATGTCAACAAGGGTGAAGTCACTCTACCTATTGTAATTTAATCGTTTCGTGCGAAGAACACACTTGTAAATGATGGTCTAACAACTGAGGATTTTGCTGCTGCTGCTACTGACAGTGATGATGATGAATATGAAGAAGGTTATGATTATGATGAAGGATGATGGATAAAGACGAATGATGATGATGTATGATGATGACGATTATGATAATGATGATGATGATGATGATGGTGGTGGTGAATTTGATGATGATGGTGATCATGATGATGATGATGATGAAAAGAAGACAAAGATGAGGAGGAGGAGGAGGAGAAGGATGACAACGATGACTACAACATCAATGAAGGCATTAATAATGATGAAGATGCTGCAAAGTGCCTTGGAACTTGTAATAAACGGGAAATATTTATGTCACGAACCAAGATGGTGACTGCCCAATTATCCGCCAATGAGAAAACACTGATTAGTGAATGTTAAATAAATCTTGCTGCTTTGCATGCTGCAAAAGCAAAATCGCTGCATGACCATTTGTGCACGAACTGGGCTACATTGTGATTGGATAACAATTAGAGTACAATACATGCACTTAGGCTTCAGATTCAGCAGTGGATATAATTCCATAATGACAGGATCTCTGTCCGACAGATGTTTTGGGGCCAACACAGCTGATGAAAGCTCTGGTTATACTACAAGATGCATGCTTATCATGCACCTATCAATATTTTTGCCCGGGGGGGGGGGGGGGGGGGGGGGAGGGGGGGCAAACCCATTGGAATTTGAATACCTGTATTTTGGGGGGTCTAATTCCTCACCCTAGAGCCAAGCATTTTTGTCTAAATCCCCTCAATGGGGGATGCTTAATTGGTGTAGCAAAATGGCCCAGGGGCCAATATTACCGGGATCTAAAATCAGAACAAAGTCTATTTTATGACCTGGAATCATTTGGCGTGTCAAATTCCCATCTCTGTGGGGAATTGCTTTCAGTCTAAAATCCCATATTTGCCCTCTGCTCCCCCCCCCCCCCATATATTGATAAATGCATTATGTTGTTTAATTGTTATTTTTCCTTCATGTACATTATACAGAAGCATATATCATTTCATATTAATAATTTATCATACTAGTATCATATCATATTATATCATATCATATAGTATATTACAATATTATATGTATGTTGCACATTGCACTAAATTATTTACATTACATTGCTTTATATCATATACATTATCTACATTACAAATACAGTATAAATATATTATTTCAATAATCCCATATCATATTACACTTTTGTTGTTTAATGTACATAATTATGTTATGGTAGTAACTGGCATGTCTTAAAGTTAATAACGAACGACATATACCTCTAGCTTTAAATTACAGGAAAAGAAAGTCATATTTATATATCTAATGTATCTATTAAATGACTGCATTTCCGTTTGTTCTATTCATTTCTATCTTCACGTGATGATAACAAACTAACCAAAATCGAGACGATATCAATTTCATATAGAACACCATTCAGATTTAGACCAATTAAAAAGGAATACCTAAAACAGTCTGAAAAGTTGGGTCCTCCGTTAATATATCCATATGTGTCTTATATATATCCAGAACTGTCCTGTTCAAAGAATTAAATCCATGTTGATGCTAAACAGAATCAAAACGCGTGTTTACTGAAGTAGAAAGGTATATAACTTATCGTCTGTACTGTTCAACTTCGCCCCCGTGATGACGTCGCGCCATGTGACTTGGGATGGTTACAGAAGCGCTCCGAATTGACTCGAGCGTCCGTGTTTATCAAATTAGTTTAATAACAGTAATTAATTCGAATATCTGCAACGAGAAAGCAGTGTATATTTACTCGTAAATATACGATAACATTTAAACGTAAGCATGTTTGTTGGAAAACAACATTGCGATAGTTATTTTTGACATAGATCTGCGAAAACTTCAAAGCTGCATTACCTTTCAAAATTATTAAAAATACGGTATCAACTAGGGGTGTAACTATAAAACCGACTCATATCGCGATATATCGCAATCTTTTGTAATATATCGCGATATATACCGCGATATATTGCCCATATTACAATGCACTGTTTCTCTTCTTAACTCACAAATATAACAAAGGTCTTTAACGGTTATTTTGTATTAAACAATGTACGATCTCAATATGTTCATATTTCAACTTTATTTAATTCATTTAAAAAACAACATAATTTTCATTACCTAGTAAACAGTCCCAGAAACACAATAAATCTCACCAGCATATATTTCCCAGTCAAATATTAACATTAAGTCTCAGAAATGTATGTTTTTTCGAAACATTTTAAATCAATTCACATTTTCAACAACTTCACATTTTCAACAACTTCAATGTAGTGTTTATACTTTGTGTGTAAAACAGACTATCATATACCGCCTCGGTAATTCAGTACATAATAAACTAATAATTTGTCACAATTTTACCAGTATTAACGTTTTAGTCTAACAATGTTATACAAATGTTACATTTTTTCACAAACTCCATTATTAAAAAATCAAAATCAACCATTCCGTTCGATATAAATCATTACATCAGATTTATCCAAATACGTTCTAAAAGCACTCGCAAAAAAACGAACCATTTTGTATTCGTAAAGCATTAATTTATCATTTAAACACGTAAAGTATATTTAACATAGATCTATATATTTATATAATCAAGATCTCATAACAGTAAACATCCATCGTGATTGTTAACTCATTCGATTTATTTTTATAAATTTAATGCACTGTTACATACTCATTTTATATTTAGATAGTACAAAACCACGAAATATACGCAAATCTTTATGGTTCGACCAAAATTGCAAGAGGCACAAACAAGCTTTCTACAACAGTAAACGTATGTACAAAAACGATCCATCATTTGCGAACAGAACGTCATTTTTACAAGCGAGATCGACATACTGTACAACAAAACGTACTGCTAAAAATAAATTTTATAACAAAGAAAGTAAAACATTGTCAACTTTAAGTAAATCCAACCCAAAGAAATTTTGGAAATACATAAACAAATATAAGCTTCATAAAAAAACGTCTGGTACTAATGACGTAAATATTGATGATTTAATAAATCATTTTAAACATCTATCTAACACACCTCATCACAACTCGTTCAATGTTGATGAAAACGTATCAAGACATGAAACACTACATATTGAGGAGTTAGATCGCCCATTTACAATTTTAGAAATACAAAAAACAATATCAAAGCTCAAACGTCATAAAAGCGCTGATATGTCTAACAATGTTGCAGACTTTTTTATTGACTCTAACGAGTTTATTTCTCTGTATTTAGTTAAAAATTTTAATTACATATTCGAGAAAGGTATATATCCTGAAATATGGTGTAATGGTGCTATTGTCCCTATTTTCAAAAAAGGAGACAAAAATGTTGCTTCTAACTATCGAGGTATTACATTAGTAAATATTATAGCTAAAAAATTTTCACTTACATTGCGCAACCGAATAAATTCTTGGTGCGAGAATGATAATATATTTAACACATCGCAATTCGGATTTAGAGATAATCGCAGTACGATTGATTGCATTTTTATATTGCACACTATAATCCAGAATATTATTAATAATAAATCAAAACTTTATTGCATTTTTATTGATTATGAAAAAGCATTTGATACTGTAATACATGAAGCACTGTGGATTAAATTAGTACAAACAGGAATAAGTTGTAAAATGTTAAACATGATCAAGTCAATCTATCAGAATGTTAAATCATGTGTTAAAAATCATAAAGATATGTCTTATTCGGAGCTTTTTGATGTTACGTTAGGTGTAAAACAGGGTGAGCCATTATCACCTTTATTATTTATTTTATTCATAAATGACATTAATGATTGTATTGATGTTAATAATTTAACCGAAAAAGATATACGTTTATTATCTATATTTATGTTGTTATTTGCAGATGATATTGCATTATTTACTACAACTCCAGAAAGTTTGCAATTGCAATTAAATTCTATATATCAATATTCATGTAAATGGGGATTAAAAATAAATGTAAACAAAACTAAAATGTGCATATTTGAAAAAAGGAAAAGTAATTGTTCGTCTAGGTGGAGTATTAACCAACAGGCTATTGAAATTGTTGATGAATTTTGTTACCTTGGCCTAAAACTACACTTTACTGGTAATATATCAAGAGCAATAAAGGCACTTAATGAACAAGCCTTAAAAGCTTATAATCATTTATTGTCTATTTTTAGTAAAGTGCAGCTAAGTACTAAAACAAAACTTTCTCTTTTTGACTCCCTAGTTGTTCCAATTATTCTATATGCATCTGAAATATGGGGAATTTACAACATTAAAGAAGTAGATAAACTTCATTTTAAATTCTGTAAAACTATTCTAGGTGTACGCTCACAGACTTCTAATGCCGCTGTTTTAGGTGAATTAGGCAGATTTCCTCTCTCTATTATATGCAAGCAACGTGCCCTTAGTTATTGGGTTAAAATTAAGCAAAACCCCGAATCTTTGATGCACATTGTTTACAACGAACAATGTAATCTCTACAATGATTCTATTAGGGATAATAACAATAACAATACTCTGTGGTGTGTATTTGTTAAACAAGCATTAGAACAACTAGGATACGGAATGTATTTCAATAACTTAAACGACAATTTTAATTATTCTAATGAAATTAACCAGAGAATAAAAGATCAGTTTATCCAAAATTGGCACGTTACAATTAATAACCAACCGAAACTAGAGTACTATAGAATGTTTAAGACGGAATTCGTGTATGAAAAATATCTAGATTGCATTAATAATAAAAATCAAAAACATCAGCTATCAAGATTTAGACTTAGCGCCCATACATTGGAAATTGAGACTGGTAGATATAATAACATACCTAGAGATGAACGCAAATGTAAACTATGTAATGCAAACACTGTTGAATCCGAATATCATTTCTTTCTAACTTGCTCAATCTACAAAGATCTTCGAACAAAATATTGTATTCGATCCAACTGGCCAAATTTAGTAAAATTTAAAAACATTCTCTCTTGTCAAAATACTACAGTCATTAACAATGTTGCCAGATTCATTACCGATGCTATGAAACTCCGTGAGGAAAAATTACAACTATTTGCTGCTTCTTAATAAATATTGTATGAAACACTAAATATATTGTCTATTTATTACTTGTTTGTTCTCACTGCGTTGTTTTAATACATACACTTTTGTACACGATGTTTGAACACTCTTCACTGTAGTTTATGTCTATGTCTATTAACATGATTGCATTTGTATTGTACTGATGCACTTTGACTATATGTTGTTTACTTGTATGTTAATGGTCAAAGGCGTTTTGCCGATGTTCCAATAAAAAAATAAATAAACTAAACTATGTTTAATATTGTTATACGAATTTAATGATGTATTTATTGTGAGGTGACTTATAGGCCCGGTGGGCCGGGTGTATTTATGCATTCTGTTTTGGTGTATATATCACATTACTTGTACACATGTCACTATAATACAAAACTTACTTACTTACACCAGAATTATCAGCATTTTAATTTAGAGCCGATAGTTATCAACATTTTAAATCACCCAAAACAATAACGGAAGTAGGCCTTATTATCATTATTAGGAACAATAAACTAAAAAAAACCTCGAATATTTGTTTGTCAAAGACATTGATTACAAACAAACTGTACATGTCGTTTAATACCGGTATGTATTTACATATCGCGATTTATTATCGCATGATCTGATATCGCGATATACCGGTATACCGGTATATCGTTACCCCCATAGTATCAACGTACTACCTAACAGTAATAAAATATAATTACAACTACTATGCAGTGATTATATTAAGTGACGCTTATACAAATATATAATTTAGATATAGTACGCCAGTTTGTGAAAATGTGTGTGCAAAATACAAACAAACTCACAAATAGCAGTGTTGTATTGTCACGTTTGTTTAGCATGTGTATGCGACAATTGACACGAGTTGTTTTTACTTCAAAGTTATCACTTATTGTTATGTATTATTTTGACTTTATATAGATCTACACAATACACGCCCCTGTACAATAGTCAAACATTCAATGTTAGACCTCACAATAACTCGTGCATTCTCCTTAGAAAATAATTGTGAAAGATTATAAGTTTTCTTATCGTGTTATGGTTCACAGAAACTAAACTATGTCATTATTTTGCTAAAGTTAACATGTATACACGTATATATATTTGTATACGTTTTGAAAGTTCAGCCCCCCCCCTCCCTCCCCCCCTCCCTCCCACACACATACACACCCCGAGGCGTTGACCCAGACCGATCTAGAACTGTTTGTGGACACATACTTTAATATTAAACGCAAACGTTCTTTTCCACTTCTTTTCTAACGTAATAATTCGCCTTTCGATTAAAGACCGAGGTGCAGTGTACTTTTGCCAATCGCGGGCACTGAAAGTCTCCTATATTTGCACTATCCCCCGTAACCCAACTAGAAATTATAATTATTATTATCATTATTATTACCAGTTTTATTATTATTATTATTATTAATTATTATTATTACTATTATTATTATTATTATTAATTATTATTATTACTATTATTATTATTATTATTATTATTATTATTATTATTATTATTATTATTATTATTATTATTTTATTATTATTATTTTATTATTATTATTATTATTATTATTATTATTATTATTATTATTATTAATCTGCATTGATGTGTATGTTCTTTTTGCTTACATTTTTACACACATACCGATGTATAACTATTTCAATAGCCTTTCAACGTTTGCATACTATAACCTAAAACAGGATGCTTACGTAAGAAGTAATGAGTGTTTTACTACTACGAACATAGTTTTTTTGGTCGCGTAGGGAGCGTTATTAAGAATTTCAATGTTTCATAACATATAATCTCTTGAGATATCAATTTAGTCGCCACTTCGTAGAAATCACTTGTGTGATCTATCGCAGGATCATAATAAATTAATCAGGGGCGTAGCTTCCTATAGGCTCTGTAGGCCGCGGCCTACACTTTCCCCTAGAAAGTCGAAAACAAAATGCCAAAAATGCAATCAGGGGATAGGGAGGGGGTCAGGCTGTCGTCGTTAGCCATGATCCATGCACGCCCAGTGATTAACGTGTTTGCATCAGACACATGCAGAAAACTATACTTCTAATTTGACGTTGTTCTTACATGTGACGTTGTCTGGAAATGCAATTAGATGGTGAAACTTGATGTCGCTTGATTTTAATTTTTGTATTTGCTTTGATCAATGATGTTTGTGTATTTCAAAAACCATTTACCAGGTATACATGAACAATTGTATAAAATAACGTTAGCAAGTCATGGATGCCTGCAACTTCTAACAATTGACTGTATTTAACTTTCACGTATAGTGAAATTTGGTGAAGTTATTTTAAATTGAAATACACTTGTATCAATAGAACTATATGTCTTTATCTCTTGATGTTAACATACATTTTGCCGTACATTAAATCAAAATGGATTTTTTTAAATTAAATCACGACAAAAAAGTTAAAATTTGTTTATGAGATTAACTTAAATAAAAAGGTTTTAAAGGTATTTTACTGAAGTGCAGGATGTCCTTTAATGTACAATATGTACTCGAGGGTCATAGCATTTCTGAACAACTAAAATGTCTCGTATTGTTTAAGAATTGACGAAAAATGAGTGTATATATTTGATAATTCAACAATAACTGTTAATGCAGAAAACAAATAAAACATCAGGCCTTAAATGCACGGTAGGCACTCCGGTTTCTACAGTGCAGCGTTTAGTGATAATAGCCATCAAATAGTGTATTTATGAACGATAATACATCAATGTTCAATTGCTGTCAATTTCTTGATACATTATTCTAAGTAAATTGTAATGATATTAATGGTCTTAGAAACATTGTAGTCGATTTAAAAGCTCTTGCGAGTTTATGTTCTTTTGTTATTTGTCTTGCCAACTATATATAAATCTTCTTATCTTATCTTATCTTAACGTAGTAATTTCTTCTAAATAAACGCTAATACGCACCTCAGACACTCTAGGACCCAAACAAATTTCTGAGGGGGCATGCCCCCAGACCCCCCTAGATTTCGGCCTACACATTTATTTGAACTAAGCTAGGCCTCTGATAATGTTTTTATGACTCGGTGAGTTGACTTGGTATAACAACTTTGCGGTTACGTGTGCATTAAGGTGTCAAATCAACACCCCAAAATCGCTTAAATGGACCTGTTCCCAGATTTTTCGGTATATTTGAAAAATGTCATTAAATAACTTCGATGTAGAAACTACAGCAGTCGGAATAATATAAAACAAATATTATTATAAAAAATTTGCATAACTCGGGACCTTTGAGATAAAAAAAAAAAACATGTGCTAACCACTCGGCCATTCGGACATAGTTTTGTTTGTGTATTTTTAATGCTATGTACGTGATGCACGTGTTTTCCAAAATAATCGATGAAAAGCATTACAAACTCTATCCATTTCAATTGATGATCATCCATAAACGAAACGATATTTGTAACATATTTATTAGTCATTAGTGTTGTGTCGCTTTATTGTATATAATGTATAATTTCTTTTTGTAATCTATAAAATATATTTGAAAATTGTAAATTTGCCAATCTTATGAAAACATATCCCGGTACAACCAGTTTTCGGCCACTTAACATTCGATTTCATTTTTTGTTTAAATAAAACGTATAAATTCAATAACTGTTCACACAGTTTATAAAATCAGTGTACATTTACTTAAATTATGAAAAGAAAACATATAATTGTATAACATATGTTTTTTGTAATGTGCTGGATAATGGCTGCCCTAAAACAGGCCACACTTTATTTTCCCAACCTATTTTCGAACACTTTTCACGGTTAGACTTTACACTTCATGATTTTCAGAAGTATATTAAGTGGTTAATTATCAGGAACGTTCCAAAATAGCATACAAACAAATAAATAATAATAATAATAATAATAATAAAATTCATCATTTATTTAGATTTAATTGAATTAACGTACATCATAGGTACGGCAGTGGGAGCTGTCTTATCACCTCCGGACATTTAATTTTGGAATAGAACGACCAATGGCCCTATTCTTAGTTTCTTTAGTAACTTCCCCAATTTATTTTACCTAGGCAATAAACCATCCATTATTTACTGTAAGGTTTACTAAAAAGAAAGATAAAAAACAAATATTGCTGAATATTAATTGTGAATTCATACTTTAAAGTACACTAAATTAAACTGCATGTTTTTCATCTGACGTGCACATGTTGCGTGGAAACGTTCTTCTTGATACATTACGGGCCGAAATTCGCAATTTGCCAAAAAAGGTTAAAATTGGGTAATTGATGAAAAAATCCATAACTAAAACCTTTATTATCTGGATATATTTGTAAAAGTTATTGCGATTATTTCTGTTACTCAGATAAACAAATTGCACGTAAATTTCCGGAAATAACGATTGAAAACGAATGCGAATTGCGTCATTTTACAAAGTGTTCGAAAATAGGTTGTGTTCGAAAATAGGTTGTGTTCGAAAATTGGTTGTACCGGGATTAAATTTTGTTACGTTCATTTGTGAAATATTGTTCAAATGTAATGTTTCGATTTCGTTAACAGTACTTTAGATGGATAACTAAATCAGACAGAATAAAAGGACGAGTCTTATACGTCACGATAATTATACTGATGACGTTACTATTAATGACGGATACCACATGGGGACGTGTATTCAACGTCACGATATACTGATGACGCATACCATATGACGAAGTTTCTTCTACGTCACGATATACTGATGACGTAAACCACACTAGGGCGTGTCTTCTACGTCATGAGTTACTGATGACGTACACCACATAAGAACGTGTCTTCAACGTCACGATATACAGATAACCCATCACACATGAGGTAATGTCTTTTATGTCTCGATATACTGATGATCCATACCACATGAGGACGTGTCTTCTGCGTCACGATATACAGCTGACGTATACCAAATTATACTGATGATCCATACCACATGAGGACGTGTCTTCTACGTCACGATATACTAATGATCCATACCACATGAGGACGTGTCTTCTACGTCACGATATACTGATGACTTGACTCATGACGTATACCACATAGAAACGTGTCTTCTACGTCACGATACACTGATGAAACATACCACACGAGGACGTGTCTTTTATGTCACGATATACTGATGATCAATACCACACGAAGACGTGTATTCTGTGTCACGATATACTAATGATCCATACCACACGAGGACGTGTCCTCTACGTCACGATATACTGACGACGTTACTCATGACGTATACCATACGAGGACGTGTCTTCTAGGTCACAAAGTACAGATGACGCATACCATATCAGGACGTGTAAACTATGTCACGATATACAGATGACGTATCCCAAATAAGGACGTGTCTTCTACGTCACGATATACTGATGACGTATACTACATGATAACGTGTCTTCTACGTCACGATATACTGATGACGTATATTAAATTAGGGCGTGTCTTCTACGTCACGATATACTGATGACGTATATCAAATGAGGACGTGTCTTCTACGTCACGATATACTGATGATCCATACACCACGTCCTACGTGTCTTCTGCGTCACGATATACTGATGACGTTATCATGACGTATACCACACGAGGACGTGTCTTCTACGACACGACATACTGATGACTTTACTCGTGACGTTTCCACACGAGGACGTGTCTTCTACGTCACGATATACTGATGGCGTATACCAAATGAGGACGTGTCTTCTACGTCACGATATACTGATGACGTAATCATGACGTATATCACAGGAGGACATGTCTTCTACGACACGACATATTGATGACGTTACTCATGACGTTTCCACACGAGGACGTGTCTTCTACGTCACGATATACTGATGACGTTACTCATGACGTATACCAAACGAGGACTTTTACGTCACGATATACTTATGATTCTATACCACACGAGGACGTGTCTTCTATGTGACTATATGCTGATCATCCATACAACATCAGGACGTGTCTTCTACGCCACGATATACTGATGACGTATAGCACACGAGGACGTGTCTTCTACGTCGAGATATACTGATGACGCATATCACATGCATGGCGGGCGTGTCTTCTATGTCGAGATATACTTATGAAAGACACAACATAACGTCTAATTGTGTTGTAAGACAGCGTTTTGCGTGTGTATAAATATAATTATGAATAATGATAAATCAACATTTGATAAATCTGGAAAATTTTATGGGGGGTGGGTGTGGGTAGAATCACCACGTGACAGATTGCTGGCCCCAGCGTGCGAAACGTCGTAACGGGGTCCGAGAATGAAATTAAAGAATTCAAGGTGCGTAACTGTTCCAAACTCATTACACAAGCCACCCACAGTGATCTCCCCTTTTATACAAGGCTAATTGAGTGGGTATCTGGATTTTGATAAATAGCAGGGTACTGCAAGGGCGTGACTTGATTTAGATGTATATAAATAGAAGGACCTGTTGCAGTGTTCAAAACCACTGGTAATTTTTAATTAGAGCTCACGAATCACAATGTAATTTGCAAATTAATATGTGTGTTGTCACTATAATCGTTGTCGTCTGTTATGAAGGACGGGCGTTTACTGTATTTTAGTTACCAGAAATCACTATAATACTGGTGCAGTGCCTAAAACCGCTACTGTTCGAAATCCGCCACCAATCCAATTAATTTCTTGATCTGTTGAGTAATTCAATATTTAATTCAATCGTCTTGTCCATGACCCCTATATGTAAGTAAACTGCACGGGGGAATCTATTTCATACCGCGCACGCGCAATTTTGAGGCCCCGCATGGTATCCACGAAAAAATTGAATTATTATGTATTAGTATTATGTCCGTTTGAGCATGTGCAACATAAAAAAATAATCAATTATTTATTAGCAATGAATACATTTATATGCGGAAAACTGCATATTAAGCACGCACAGGCACATTTCAGATATGTCACTTAGTTAATTTCACGCCGCTCAAAAGCGCCTTACTTCGTCAGCCACGCAAGGCCTCAGTTTCAGAGCAATGCAGATGATCTATTTTTAGAAATATTATTTTTTTTTTAAAGAAAATTGAAACACGTATTAACAACAAACAACGAACTGCATAATAATGAAGTTTGAATTAGAACAATAGTCAAATGTAGAATAAGCATGACACGGTTCCTGGTCTACGATTTTTCACCAAGCGTCTTTGGATCGCCATTATTAAAAAAAAAACACACTTGAAAATTATATCCGAATAAACAAACATGTTTTTTTTTTGTTTTCAACTCAATAGAAATTACTTGAAAAATGGATTTCATACACATTTTTTTTTCAAGCAATTTTAAAGAAGCGTGGCGGATATAGGCACTCCCTCATCATTTTTTACACTGCTTGGGCCTTTTATCTCGCTAATGATTTTTTCTATGCCAAGTATTTGACATGTACTTTAACCAAAACACGCCAGCAAATGTACTTTAACCAAAACACGCCAGCAAATGCACACTAAACCTAACTTGATTTATGTGAATGTTTGTGTCGAACTACTTTTTAAAATATGGTAAAAAAAACTCCCAAATGTGGCAGATTTATGCACTGCGCCAGTATAATGTCACCAAGTTCATTACAATAAATAAGGGATTTAATGAGTTTATAAGTTGTGTCCATGTGTATATTAACATAACTTTTAAAGTAACTAGCTGTACCATGATTTCATATGTCAGTGTCTATGGCTAGCAATTACTGTCACGGCCCGTAATCACCAACCCATTCTTACACTTAAGTCTAAAGCTAAAGAATAGACTTAGACTCAAAAAGAATGCTTCTGCGTTCACAAATAGTTTTTATACCAGTGTTGCTTATGTCATTAACAAATTGTTCCAAATAAAGAATGCTGTAATTTGAGTGGGTGAGTACCAAGTAAGATTTAAATTTACAGTCCTCTTTGAACAGAACAGTTTTAAGGATATTCTTTATTCTTAAGTGTAAGATTACGTTGGTGACTACGGACCATGTGATGTCGATGGTGAAAGCAACAACATTTGAGATCATAACTTGAAACAAGCATTCAAACGCAATTTCATAATTTCTTAACGTAAGTAATGCACTAAACCGGAAGTTTGGAAAATCAACATATCGCTTTTTGACATTTCACACCGTTCAACGCATCACCGTAAAGCTTTCAATCGGTGGTCAACAACGCATGGTGCACCTATCAATATTTTCCCCGGGGAGGGGGGGGGGGGAGCGGCGGGCAGACCTTGGGGAATTTGACAAATGTTATTTTTGGGGGTCTGATTCCCCACTCTAGAGCCAAGCATATTTGTCTAAATTCCCTCAGTGGGAGGTGCTATATATCTATCAAATGGCCCGGGGTGTATATTGCCGGGATCTAAATTCCGACCAAAGTCTATTTCCCCGGGACCCAGAATCATTCGGCTTGTCAAATTCCTGCCTGTCGGGAATCGCTTGCAGTCTAACGTCCCCTATATGCCCGCCGCCCCCCCCCCCCCCCCCCCCGGGGGAAAACATTGATAGGTGCATAGACGTTATTAATAGTAACGGAAGAGTTTAATTCGCAATACTTACGTTTAAATGTAAACTTTAGTTATTTGTTATACAAATTTTATATATAGACAATACAAATCAGATCAGACAAGACATATAGGCGGATTTAGAGGGGGCTGAAGCGGCATACGTCAGTTTTAAAACGCACAATATATGCATTTATTTTCCACGAATGTGTCCTCCATTCACTTCCCATTAATGTTTTATGTGTGTTCAATTATAAAAACAAAACTTTACGATTTAATACAATTACTAATGTCAACTCTGTTACATAGTGTCAACTCTGTTACGCTACATGTCAACTCTGTTACGCTACATGTCAACTCTGTTACGCGACGTAAAATGACTTAAATATGAGTAAGTAGTTATACATCAATAAGATAAACATTATTGTCATACAGTGGCAATCAATTTCACCATATTTACTCAAGAAATGAGTAGGCATGTGGATAAATATATCTTTAATGCTAAATTAACCGCTATTGTTTTTGTACAATTTCTGAGTTTATATAAACTGTCTACTTTTTAGGAGGCAAAAAATAATATCTTACCCTTAACCTTAAAATCAACATTTTATTTAACTGTTTATTTCGGTTGTTTTTTCAGTACATTGTTCTAAGTGGTTATTAATTACTACCTTTATTATTTTTTGTATATATATAAATATAAACAGATTTACAAATTGCTAGATAGTTTTTAAAAGAGAACATTTTGAAATCTGTAACTTAAATGAAAATAGTGTACGATTCACTTAAGATGTTTCTGGAATATGGCACCAGGTGTCCTTCGGCCAGATCCTGATGTTATTTCGGTCTATATTGGGGTATAAGTCGACATGCAGTCTGTATGTTGTCTAAGTATTCAACCATGGTACTGTCCCTGTTTGGTCTATATTGGGTTATTGAAGTTTACACGCATTTATGTCTTCTCTTTTTTCGCTATCTTTCTTACGGAATTGTTTATCTAATAAGATCTCTGTCGCTGCAACTGATTTAAAAACAGTCTGTTTATCATGGAACGCTTAATTTCTGTTTCTCAACAAACACAGTTTCTGCAGGTATCGAGTGATATAGATGTACGTATATTCTTAATAATTATTATAAATTATCGGCTCGTCCAATATAGGGTGTCAGCTGCATGGGTGCTTGTCCAAATATATCACCGTATTGTACAGAACGCTGTTAAATAACCTAATGATATTGAACATTGCAGCTATTTGTTCTTGGCTTCTTTTTATTGAATACAGAAAATGACCATTGTATATTGCTGCTGTTAATTGTACATAGCAGATTTTGATTGTATATAACAAATTGTCGTACATGAGCTATTTATTGTACAATGCAAATTAGCATTGTACATAGCACCTGCTTATTGTACATTGCTGCGATTTATTGTTCATAGTAAATTATTAATGTACATTGCAGCTTTTGATTGTATATAGATTATTATAGAACAACGCTGTTTATTGTGCATTGCTGCTATGTATTGCATGTTGCATGCAATTTATCAAATACATAAAATACACTTTGTACATGGCTGCCGTTAATTGTAAATTGCGGGTCTTAATTGTACAGATCAGCTATTTATATTACATAACAAATTATCATTGTATCTAGAAGCTAGTTATTATTATACATATAGTAAATTGTAATTGTACATAGCAAGTTTTAATTGTATATTGCAGCTATTTATAGTACATTACTACTTTTTATTGCACATAGCAAATTATCAGTGTGCATTTCTGCTATTTATTGCACAGTGTGCATCGCAGATATTTGTTCTTGCTACAATCTATTGGATACAGCAAATTATCATGGCTCATTGCTGCTGTAATTTGTACATTGCAGCTATTTATTGTACATAGCGATTATACATAAGAGGTTTTTATTGCAGCTTATTAGTGTACATTGCTGCAACTTATTGAATGGTGCTACTATTTATTGTACATACCAATCATAGTACATTGCAGCTATTCAGTTTACATTGTAACTATCTATTGTACATTGCTTCTTTTTATTGTACAACATCGCTTTTATTGTACATTGCAGCTATGTATTGTACATAGCAATATCATTGTTCAGTGTTGTTACTGCTGTTTATTGTTTTCACATATGTACATTGCCGCTATATATAGTATACTGCAAATGATTATATTCTGTATTATTGTAATTATATTATGTATTATTGTATGTAGCAAATTATCTTTGTACATTGCAGCTTGTGCAGCTGTTTATCGTACACTGCTGACATTCACTGTAATTTATTACAAAATACACCTTTTTTTATAATGTCATTTGATTACAATGATCAGAAACAAGATATTTAATAAAAAATCATACATCCCATGTTGTTTTATTACTGCATGCAATGCTGCTTGCTGTTTCATCACAAACTTTCAAGGTCTGCCATCCCTAGACATTTTCAGTATTTTAACACATGAATATTAAATACTCCTACGGTCCTACCACAGTTTAATGATTCATTTCAATAATCACGTTGGCTAGTGCTACATAAGTGTTACGCATGCTCTTTTTTTAAAATTAACTGTTCAACAGGTGATATCCAAGAGCAGGGATTAGATACGACACATGGTTTCCCGCAGGCCTGTATCGCTTCTCGGTCCCGACATGCCTTCAAAGCTGTTAGTCATTTGCCGACATGCTTAGATAACGCCGACATGCTTTAATTTCAAAGCGAACGAACGAGTGGATTTGTTTACCCTCGGGACTTCGGTTATATACCATTGCCCGATTCAAAGCGAGTGTGTGTAGTACATTTTTATCGAGTGCACCGGGATTTTCTCCCATATGGCCATCGCCCCCAGAAGACTTGTTAGTTGGGTTATGGGGGATAGTGCAAGATACAGGAGACGCCCCGTTCCAGAGGAGACCCTGGGTCTTTTAGTGCCCGGTGTGAAGCACCTAGTACACTGCACCTCGGTTTAACGTCTCATGCGAAAGACGAGTTAGTAGGTTAGGGTGTAGCGGGGGCTCGAACCTGCGACCCCTGGGTTGTGAAGCCAGTGCGTTACCACTAGACCACGGATCCGCTACATTCAAAGCGACAACCCTTAATCCCTTTATATATTGCACGATCTGTAACCACTGGGCCATAAACGAACGCCGTATTGATCGATAACGTCTAACTTCCAACTGTGTTAGTGACTTAACTGTGTAGTTCCGCCCACAACGATCTCATTAGCCAATCAAATACGGCGATTTTTTGGGCGGAGTTTATACCTTACTAACGACTAAACAAGCGTTTGACAACAAATACTAGCGTTGCCGGGAAAAGTGAACAGGCACTTGAAAACATTAGATTTTTATATTTAACGTTTTATTTTATCTCGGTAATTTTCTTATCCATTTAACAAATTGACAATCAAAAATATGCAAACGAAAAATAATGTAATATAGAGCCTCATTTTAAAACACAATTTAACGTCGTAAAACTTAATTTTATTCACATAAACACTGCAATTAAGCACGTGACCAACAAGTACACGCACGTATTTCATGAGGCATCCGTGAACTTGTGCATGGCAACATAATTGGCAAAGCGAGTTGCTGGTCGAGCAAAAGGCTAGGCAGTTTAAGCGATAAAAGGCGGGATTTCGAACGTCGCAACCGATTCCGGAAAGATGGGGTCGCGCGATGCCGATTTTGGGGACGTGGGTTCAAGCGGTGCAGTCGATTTTGGGGAGGTGGGGTCAATCGTTGCAGCCGATTTCGGGGAGCTGGGGTAGGGCGATGTGTCCAATTTCGAGGAGGTGGTGTCAAACTGAGCGGCCAAGTACGGGGGGGGGGGGGGGGCTAAGGGGGTCGGATATTAGAACGATATCAGGGGGGGGGGGGGGGGGAATCGAGGTTCGAGCCGATTTTTGTCGCGGGTGGGGTGTCGGTATTGCCGACATGCCTTCAAGAAATCCTGCGACACCATTTGACATGTGACTGACGTTTGTGGAAACGTCCACTGGACCAGGGCACTGTTGAAGAGGCCAGGAAAGACTCAACACTGTGACCTCCGCTATATACATTGATTGTTGTAAGTGAATAATCACACAGACGGTTGGGTTAAAATCTCAACCCCTTGTTACAGTATTTTGCCAAAAAGTCATTTCATTACAGGGTGTATTTACAAATAAAAAGGCTTTTATAGAACTGCAAATGCTTTAATAAAAATAATGTCACAAGAGCATACAGATAACAAGTACCGAGAAAGCAATGTAGATATAAATTGAACAGTTATTATAATGGATTTTCAACACAAAATCCTAGGTTAAATATTCTGGGTAGTACTTTAAATACAAAATCACCTCAACATCTTTAAAGCATGCACAGTTCCAATGACACATGTTATGCCCACATACAAAATGCTCCTGTGCATGCGATCAAATGACACGTGTCTGCAAAAGCCGTATACTTATTAAGGGTATAATTGGGCCACAGAGATATATAACTGCTGTTAGGGAAGAAAGACTAAATCTTAACCCTTGAGCGTCTGAATACACCGATAACTCATTCTGTGAAAATGGTTGGTTAACATAAGCCAAATAATACTATTTGCCAATATTTAAAATCAAAAAGTTTAGCTTGTTAAAGTTTAAAATATTATGTTGTTATTTATAGCAACTGGTTGGTTTTTACACAGCATCATGAACAAATCATATTGTTCAGTAAACTCATACATAATGATATAGACTATACATAATTATTAATGCATCAATGTTTTTTGCCTTTTGAATCTAGATTAGAAATTGACAATTTCACATAAAAAATCTCAGGATTTCAGTGTGATTTTTTTTTCAATATTATTTTAATGGTCAGTTCTGCCAATATACCACAGTCTATAGAAGACTGACCAGTATTTCCACTGCAACTTAAGGGTTAAGATACTATGAAAGCAGTGTAAATCACATTGGGGAAGAACATGTAAAACTTAATAGAACATTTTTTTTCTTAATTATTTCATTAAATATCACTGCAGTTCCCAAATACACAAATACATTGCAAAGTCAAGAAATTTTTTTTTTCTTCATAATTTGTTAGTTTCGGTGAATTGGTTCTACATAAAATATTAAAGCAAAATAATGAATAGAAAATTAAAATTTAGAGAAAAAAAGTGAAATACACTGCTCAAAATTCACAGAAGGGGTTGAAGCAAAAGCAGACTACAAATCTATAACTAGAACTAAGAAAGAACTGATAAAAACTGATGAATACCCGCTACATTGGTGCATTCATACAAACTCATAACACTTCGTTCAAGGCATCTCAATCCCAGCAATTTCACTTGACAAAGTGCAAAAAAAGTAATTAAAATCTTTACAGAAGTAGTTCTTACACTTGACAAGTCCAACAAAACATGTAATTAAAATCTAGACAAAGTCCAATAAAACGTGTAAATTAAATCTTTACAGAAGTGGTCCTTTCACTTGACAAAGGCCAATAAAACGTGTAATTAAAATCTTTACAGAAGTGGTCCTTTCACTTGACAAAGGCCAATAATACGTGTAATTAAAATCTTTACAGAAGTAGTTCTTATACTTGACAAAGTCCAATAAAACATTTAATTAAAATCTTAGATCTTACATTTGAAACCTGGCTGTAACCCAGTACTAGGACACTTACCGGTACTGATTATTATATATGAGGCGTGTCGTGGGAAAACCGGGCTTAATGCATGTGTGTAAAGTGTCGTCACAGATTAGCCTGTGCAGTCCGCACAGGCTAATCCAGGGCGGCACTTTCCGCCTACAGTGGATTTATGTTTAGAAGAGACTTCCTTGGAACAGAAAATACTATAAAAGCGAAAGTGCCGTCCCAGATTAGCTGTGCAGACTGCACAGGCTGATCCCGGACGACACTTAACGCACATGCATTAAGCCCGGCTTTCCCACGACACGCCTCATATGATAAATTAATTATGATAATAAAATGAAACAAAACTGCCAAGTTTATTTGTGGTGCCTCTGCAAACACAATCGAAATTGAATTTGGACTAATTAAAGTTGACAATTTGTATGAACATTATTTGGAATTGTCAGATGACCAACCAGCCATTAAAACAACTATAAGATGATGCCTATATCACCCATTAATTAAACTCTAGAAGTTGAGATACACTTATATGTATATACAAATAATAACACTATACACCAACCCGTACATTATATACAGACATTAAAAAAGCAAGTGCAAAGTTTAAATAAGGTTTTGTGAGAAAATTGTCATGAATAAATGCACGTTGTTAGTAATTGATTTCCACTTCAAAATTTGAGCAACATATTTGAATTTATTGCCACAAATGAATGCGTGTATGTATCAAACCTAAAGAGCATGTTTGAAATTAAAAATAAAATTCTACTCAAAAAGAATGGAAAAACACCAAACCACACAGAGAATAAACAAAGAAAGTCAAAGCAATAACAACAAATGAACTATCTACAAAAAATGTCATCTTGTCTGTTGATTTTAATATGCATTTCAAAACCATTGAAATATGTAAGTACAAGGTGAAACGCTGAAAATAAAACAAGCTGCCATCTAGCCGTCATAGTGTAATGAAATTATTTTGGAGAAATATTCAAATTAATGCCAGAAATACTTTTTAATACTTATAAATCAGACTTAATAATTGTATGTAAATGAGTAATTTGTTCAAGATAATAAGAGACCAATGTGTAATACCCTTCATAAAAAAAAAAAAAAAAAAAAAATACCCTTCATAAAATATAAATGCGTAACTGGAGTCTCAATTACTGGTACAATTTGTCAAACAGGACAACACAAAAGAAAAATGCACAAACAGCTATATGCTGATCTACATTTTTTTAAACAGGCTGAATAAACTGAGATTCTAGTAAATGTGAGCTGAATTACAAAATAGATAGTACGAATATTAGACTGAGATGTTTTAAAACAGGCTGAATAAACTGAGATTCTAGTAAATGTGAGCTGAATTACAAAATAGATAGTACGAGTATTTGACTGAGATGTTTTAAAACAGGCTGAATAAACTGAGATTCTAGTAAATGTGATCTGAATTCCAAATAAGAAGTACAAGTATTATACTGAGATCCCTAATGGCTGGTTATGGCATGAATATATGTATTTTGTGTTTATTCTTTTTAGAAAGAGAATTGCATGACACAAGTATTTCTTTGGTACATTTTTGGTATCAACGAAAATACTATGTCAGAAGTATCAAACCAAGTTTTGTGAACCAAACACCATATCAGCAAAAGCTAAAACACCAAATCACCAATAGAGCAAAATATACCACATTGTTCTAAACCAGATTTTCACCCCATGATGCCAATTTTAATTTGTTAAATGCATGCTGACAGCAGTAAAAAGCATTCACTTTTATAGCTACCCAAGTAGGGCCAAAGAAAGAAATCAGAAAGCCAGATATACACATGTATGTAAATATATACAGACATAAAAAGATAATTATCATAGCTTAAAACCACCTAACCAACAACAGAGGTAAAGCATGACAATGCGAACACATAAATCAGATCTTAAATAGCAGATCGTGCATCACAAGAATGAATCTTCTGAATCTTCTTAAAATAATTATATTAAGGAGTCAATTAATGCAGGCAAAAAAAGATTTGTTATACGATATAATGCAAAAACATGCATAAACATACTAACAAAATGACAAATTTGTAGAAAAATTGATGGAAGTCATTATCTTGCTAAAGATTTGGTTATTAGTCAATGACAAAATGTTAATTGTTCTAATAAATGGCTTTGGTCTATTACATGTCCTGTTGTAAGCTTCAGATATAAATTAAAAATGATAAAATATTTAATACGATCATTCACCTAAGTAATAGTTCATTAATAGATCTGTGAATATTTGCGAATGATAACAACCATGAGTGAACATTACATTACCAACAAATGTATTCAATTAAAAATATAATTAAATATTAAAAACAAAAGTCAAGGTTAAAGAATTCAAGAATGTTGAAGAGATAGGATAGTGCGAGCCATAGGTGCTCGGTTGTTCAGCAAATAAACAATCATTTTACCATATATATAAATGCACAAGGTAGCTCACTCGTCATTGACTATCGTAACGGAAGTCGATTGGCTGGTTACAATGTATAAAATTACGTGCTTGGTTCCCGAAATCTACATAGCCCATGCATTTAGGACCAGGTACTACTTAAAATTATAACCAGTAAATCTGTCTCAATCAACTTCCGTTACGATAGAAAATGGCGAGTGAGCTACCTTGTGTATATTTAAACTATAAGGAATAGGAATATTTTTTATTTGTTAAACAAACAAGCGCCTGTAGTGATTAGTGCCTTACAAAGAGCAGAGTGTAAATTTGGCGTGTCGTGGGAAACCCGGGCTTAATGCATGTGTAGTGTCGTCCCGGATCAGCCTGTGCAGTCCGCACAGGCTGATCCAGGACGGCACATACCGCCTACAGTGGATTTATGTGTAGAAGAGACTTCCTTGAAACAAAAAAACCCCATTAAAGCGGAAAGTGTACTGCACAGGCTGATCCGGGACAACACTTTATGCACTTGCATTATGCCCAGTTTTCCCACGACACGCCACAAATGTAGACAACATGAAGACAATAAAACGATCAGTGATAAAACTGAGAACGGACCAATAAGGCCAAAAAATGTGAACAGGTGTATAACGCTTAAAACTATGATACAAGTGTGTTTCAAAGCCATGCTCCTAGCACTCGCCTTAGAAAACTTTAAAAGCAGGGAAAAAATATATCCATGACTGTCATCAATTATTTAAAGTATGGTAAATATTCATATACATGACCTACACTTATCAAATATTAAAGTATTTATAAACATGACTGTCACTTATCAATTGTAACAATGATAATATTAATATAGATGACTGTCATTAATCAACTAGGGTCATAATAAATAATGAGTGTTTTTTAAATTGAGCAAATCTATCCAGTATTTTTATGACCATTAATTGATATGCCAAATTCTGACCATATTGAAACAGCAATAGGTGTTCAAATATATCATTATTGACAACCAGTTGCATAGCTCAAAAAGAAATAAGGCGTGTCATGGGAAAACTGGGCTTTTTGCATGTGCTTGTGTGCGTAAAGTGTCGACCGTATTAGCATGTGCAGTCTGCACAGCCTAATCCGGGACGGCACTTTCCGCTTTTACGGTATTTTCAGTTTCAAGGAAGTATCTTCGAAAAATAAATCCAGCGTAGGCTGAAATGGTCGTCCTGGATTAGCCTGTGCGGACTGCACAGGCTAATTTGGGACACTTAACTCACATGCATTAAGCCCGGTTTTCCCTGAACACGCCTCAAATTAGGGTAGGTACTTATAACATGCTGTTAGCAATGAAAGTACTCCAACGAGTAGCTAGGTGCTTTTAAACGTTAACAAAACATACCAATGCAGTAACGAAGCAAAATGCAAGATGTTGACGCAAAAACAGCAACAATGTATAGGATGAGCATTGACATTTGAAAACAATACCACAGTGACAACAAACAATAAAACTGAGATTCCATTCAGTTATAACTTTCCTTAACAATAATGTTTGTAAACCTTTTTAAATAGTAAAACACGGTGCATATGAATTTTGTTCATGATAAAACTTTGACTCGGTATGTTATATTCACAATGGAAAGACGATATGAAAACGAAAACTAACAAGAAAAAACAACAACACAATAATATTTAAGATCATATACTAAATATTTTTTTGATGGTCAAAAAAATCTACCTTGTGTGCATGAATGGCTGTGGTACCAATGTATGCTGGCTATCTTGTCATACAAAAATTCATGCATGACGCGTATAGAAATAAAATACTTCTAAATAGCTTATTACTGAGAATAACAAGAATTTCGAAAGTGCTTCAATAAGCCTCAGATTGTTGAAAAAAATCAAGCTAAATTGGTTTACACTAACAAGAACGAGGTATATCTGAAATCGAAAACATCAGGGTTTTTTTTTACTTTTTTCAAAAACATTTGTTATATAGGTATCTATGTGCAGTTGTGATGTACGTTAACATGATATACAATCACTTTTATTTAGTGCTGAATGCATGAAATATATACGTTACCAATTTCCAATTGCAAAGGTTAGATCAAAGTGGCCGAAATGTATAAATAAAAATAAATAAATAGGACAGCACCAGAACAAAACCCTATTTGAGCACATTTTGGAGATGGACGCTTCTAAAACTACCATGAGTGAATAGATGTCAAAACAAATACTTTCATATGATACTTTGATGTACATAATTATAGCAAAACAAAACCATGATTCAAATTCATAGCATATCAGACCCGTACCACTTAACAGGATAAAACACATTTCAAACAAATAAACTGTCATGTTCGTGATCCGCACAGGCTAATCCAGGACGGCACTTTCCGCCCCCAGTGGATTTATGTTTAGAAGAGACTTCCTTGAAACGGAAAATACCATAAAAACTGAAAGTGTCGCCCCGGATAAGCCTGTGCGGATTGCACAGGCTAATCAGAGACGACACTTAACGCACATGCAGTAAGACCGGTTTTCTCACGACGCGCCTCAAATGTGTATATACCAAACAACGTTACAACAGTATTCAAGACAACAAATATCAACAAACAGTACTTCAAGAAAGGAAAGATCATCAACAATCCACATGTACTCACGATAAAGACATCATTGAAGACATGAAATACTAGTAATATCACAAGAGCACTGTACGCATATATTCAGATAAAATATATTATTAAAACAGTATTTAAGACCTGAGCGATCATCAAAACAGCGTTTTACTAGACATCAAAAAGAAACTGTAATAATATTCATGATGTAGCAAATACTGCTAAGACATTACACATCTAAAATATTTGGTAAAATTAACTTTCCATTCTAAATAACAAGTACAAATATTGAGAACATAGCAACATCAATTAACTTCAAAGTCTGTTTTTACGACAACTGATTCAAATAAACATGTGTAACACAATGTAGAACTTTTGGTTGTAAACATCGTGCAGCAGTAGCAAAGAGCTTAAAAACAATCGACTGATTATTACTATCATATAAATGACCATCATTTTAAGGTAAGCACTTTTTACATGAATTAAGCGCTTTACACAAAATTTAGTTAAAACATTCAACAAATAATGTACTATTGAAAATAAATTGTGTTTTACAGTAAAGCCTTTTCAAAAAAGATATTAAGCTCATTACAAATCACTTAGTTGAAACAATATTACAAAGAATGTTTACTGTATTATATCAACAAGTGTCTTATGGTGAGCACTTTTTAAGGAAATTTTGCGCATAATAACTTAATAAAACAGTCAACAAAAATGTACTATTTGAAACAAGACGGCCAAAAGGCCCTAGGTCGCTCACCTGAGAGGCTAAGGAACTAAACTGTTCTGAGCAAGTTTTGTGATGATAGGCCTATAAATGTGGCGTCAAGAATGTTTTAAAGCTGTTTGTTCAATTTTGCAATGGTGACCAGTTTTTTTTACCCCACATGACCCAGTTTCAAACTTGTCCCAAGATATTAAAAAAAAAAATGTTCTGAGCAATTTTTAAGAACATTAGGCAAAACTAGAGTTTTCACTTTTTTTTCTATTTGACCTAGGTCTGTTTTTGACCTAGTGACCTAGTTTTTGACCACACGAGCCATTTTCAAACTCCGCCAAGATATCGTTGGAACAAAGGACCTGGGCAAGTTTCATGAAGATTGGGCCATAAATGTGGCCTTTAGAGTGTTCACAAGCCTTTTAAAGTTTTTATTTTACCCATATAAGGAAAACTGCCACGCCCCATGACGTTTTTCAGCAGAGTGCAACCATTATCAAACTCAGCCAAGAATTAAAAAAACAAGGGTTCGGAGCAAGTTGCACGTTGATTTGGCAAAAAATGTTACTAGAATGTTCACAGGCCTTTTCAATAGCCATATCAATAAAACTGCCCCACCCCCTGGACGCCATGTTTTTCAAGGCAGCGGAACCATTTTCTAACTCAGCCGAGATATCATAAGAACAAAAGTTTTTAGCAAGTTTCATGTTGAAATGTGACTTCAAGAGTGTAAACAAGCTTGTTCTAGAGCCACATAAGGAAAACTGCCCCGCCCTATGGCAGTTATGTTTATAAACGGAGCGGAACCATTTTTTAACTCGGATGAGATATCATCAGAACAAATGTTCTCACCAAGTTTCATGTTAATTGGGAAAAAAATGTGAATTATAGAGTGTTCACAAGCTTTATCTTCAATTTGACCTAGTGACCTAATTTTTGTCCCCACATTACCCAGTTTTGAACTCTGAGCAAGTATAAGGAAGATTGGGCAAAAAACGTGACTTCTAGAGTGTTAACAAGCTTTTTCTTCAATTTGACCTAGTTACCTAGTTTTTGACCCCACATAACCCAGATTCGAACTCGACCGAAATATAATTGAATGAAATGTTCTGACCAAGTTTCGTGAAGATTGGCCAATAAATGTGGCCTCTAGGGTGTTAACGTGGTAAATGTTGACGAAGCACGACGGATGACGGACAAAAGGCGATCACAAAAACTCACCATGACCACGTTGTGCTCAGGTGAGCTAATAAAAAGGGTTTTACAGAAAGCGCTTCATGTAGAACTCTTAAACACATTACAAATAACTTAGTTAAAATAGTCAAGAAATACCAGTAATGTTTACAATGTAAATAAACAGGGTGTACAGCAGGCACTTTTAAATTAAATTAAGCACATTACAAACAACAACATTCAAGACAGTTAACAGATAATGAGATAAGTTTACTATATTCAATAAATGGTAAATTTAGCACATTTGTACCAAGTTCTGTCAAACCAATAGACATGATAAACACATGTATATAGAATATTAATCATAAAGAAAACACAAGAATATTATTTAGTATTTGCAGAAACTTTGCCAGTTGCTGCCGACAACAAATATATAATGCTCTTGCTCAAAGATGATGAATTCCATGTTAAATATGAAACGGGCAACTATCGTTAAACTTGAAAATCATGAATCTGTGGATGACAAGTCTTGTTTACAGATCTGCGAGTACAAAATATAAATATGCATACATGTGTATGGTTAATTTTGTGATAGAACATTTTCTCTTTTAATACAATTCTTGTGCTTGGTTAAATTACATACAAAATGGCAAACAACAACACACACGTGTACGACATTTGGCAAACAACAACACACACACACATGTAAAACAGTGACCATTAACATCCTTATCAGACCCATACACACTCAGTGGCAACCAGCATTTACAAATTAAAACATTTTCCATCATCTAGGAAAATGACTAACACCTTGGAAATTGTTTACTCACAAACATGCTGCCTATGATATAACTTAACACTGACAATGGTGTTACTTGAATGACAGCATATTCTTGATTTCCTTCATCAAATCACTGATTTGTCAACGTTCAGATTAACAAAGCTATTTCAATGATTTGATCAAAAGAAAGCAAATAATGGGAGACCTGTTATCCACAGCACTTGATTGTTGTGACCATTGAACTAAAATCCCTTGACAGTAACATCATCAAAAATCAACTTATTGCTGAATTAACTTCTGGCCTATTGTAGAACCAAGACCAGGGAACTTTAAGCATTTTGCTAAAATCAATGTCACACCTAGTGTTCTACTGCCTTCAACACAAGCTGAGCATAACTCACAACCGTATCTCACACACTCGGAGAAAATTAAAGAGAACTATGACCATATTCTTAAAATAAATCATACCAGCTTTTTCAGGACTAGATTAACACCAAAAGCAATGCTTCCATACATCTGACATTTAGCTTGAATAAAGACAAAGTACCTGCATACAACAATTTTAATGCTGTACATTTCAAAACTGTTTAGAATTCATACATACAGGCAGGTTAATAAAACAGACTGAAACTGGTTGGATGAAAACCAGCTTTTCAACACTTATTATTTGTGTACGGAGACCTTTGCTGACATAATGCCCCAGTAAGTTTCCTCAAAACCTAGCATCACATTTCTATGTGCCGACATTCCAATACCTTACTTTCCTCTACATTTCTGTTCATTCAGTGACAGCTACATCCAACAGACCAGAGACCTCGCAACGTGAATCGAGGCACACATTTGTGACGTGTGTAATTTCAACATGGTTGTCTGCCCTTGTGCACTGGGCCTGCTGCTGTGGCCATAGCTAGGACGATCTTAACATGGGGAGTGCTAGACCACATGACATCATGCCTAATTTGATCTTCATTTTAAGGGAAATCATTTGCCGCTGGTCGTTAGAAGCTGATTTAGGTAACAGTATGAATACTAAGTAATCAGTATCATGTGAAAACCTAGTTAGTATAAATTACTTTCCTTTACATCCTTTGCACCCTTTCACAGCCAGGTACTGTTCTCTTGACCATGTTTTTACTGTTACTTTTAGAATAGGAGCTAGCCTAAGAGCAGCCTGTTATTTTATCTTGTTTTAGTTTAAAATGTTGGTTGTCAGTTCTGTACTTAACTGTCTACAATTTCAAACAAGATGGTCCACACTGAGTGATGGAATATTATTTTTCCTTAACAATATAACATGAATAGTTTCACTGACTGATGGAATAACATTTTCCATAACAACGCAACGTGAATAGTTTCACTGACTGATGGAATAACATTTTCCATAACAACGCAACGTGAATAGTTTCACTGACTGATAGAATTACATTTTTCCTTAACAATGTAACATTAATAGTTTCAAACAATTCTAACAAAAGCATTCTTTGGCTACATTCTGCAAGATATTAAAACTCTCTCAACAATTACCAAAATGAAGTAAAAATTGTACTTATTCTTAACTAGATCTTCAAATGTATTCCAATACTTCGCAAATGTCACTTATTTCTCTTGAAAAGCAGTTTTTCTGAAGATACCACTTTTCCGTTTTATTACCAAATTGAGCTTCAAACTAATGAGATTTTTATAAGTGTACATGCTAAATGTTTGCTCTATATAAATGGTTAAATACGAGTAACGCTATCATTGCTGCTAAAGTTAGGGTTCTCTATATTCTTTGAATTTTCGCCGATGTCTTGGAGGTCTAACATGGGCACTTTGTGGGCAGGTCCCCATTCTGGTGATGGCTTAAGCAGGAACTTGAGTTTCTAGAAACAGAGAAAACATTTCGTAAGACGAAAGTTACTGCTATGACTTGAATTTCTTGTTAATGTTGATATTAAACACAATTAAACTTGTATCAGTGTTCAAACCAATTAGATTCTTATAACTGTACAATAAAATATTGCTCTTGACATCAATGCAAATGTTTTAGACTCTGGTTAAATACATGTTACAGTATCATTGCTGCTCAAGTTAGGGTTTTATATATTCTTTGAATTCTCGCCAATTTCGTTGTTGATGTATTGGAGGTCAAATCCAGGTACATAACATTTCATTACACAAAGTTGCACATTAAAATTAATACTGCTATTATTGTAATGGTATTAAAGTATTAAATCTACTTTTTAAGGTATGAAAGGGCTGGTCAACTTGCTCATGGAAAAACAAGTCATTTTTCTCTTATTTAACTGGCCAAGTGCTAATACATGGTCACGATACATACTGAGTTTAATTACTGCTTTAAATCACAAATACAGAATTAGAAATATTTTTATTTTGTTTAGACATTAAAACATTTTCATTTATGTCAAATCTTGAAAATTTACATTTTTTGAAAGCTTTTTTTGTCAACAAAAATATCAGAATTCATACACTGAATGGAATTCACATATTTAACACTATTTCACAACCAGTTTCCATCAAAACCCCACCATTGCGCAAGAACAAAAGCCCCATGCTCTGCCTCACTGTACCTCCATAGTTGTCATTTTGGGGTCCTTGACCTGGCAGACCTTCCAGATCATGGAGGATGCGATCCAGATGAGCGGGAACAGTGCCAGGATCCAGCCGAGACCATCAGCCCATCCCGGGTACTTGTACTTGCCTAGCGTGATAGGCTCGTACTTGATGACATTGAAGATGAACACGAACTGAAAGAGAATAAGATCTGAGCTCATCAATTTTGGTGTTGAAAACTAAGCGTACTTAAAAACTGTTCGCTTGTTTTCTAATCCAGTTTGTTCTATGTATTTGTACATAATTACAGGTCATAATAATGCTTATTTGTCTAAATAAATATGTTTAAAATCAATACTTTTTAGCTTATAGGTAGAAATAGAACAGCAAGCGAACCGATGCGGTTACGGTTAACATACAATTACGGTTAACATTTATGGTTTTGTTTAACATACAATTACGGTTAACTGTTACGGTTAACATACAATTACGGTTAACGGTTACGGTTAACATACAATTACGGTTAACGGTTATGGTTAACATACAATTACGGTTAACACTTGCTGACAGACAGGCTTGGGAATGATTGAAAACGATATAACACTAAGCTGTACCCTTAATGTGAACCATAAAATGGAAAATTTTCTTGGAAATATCAAACTATATTGTGGAAGACATTTTGTTTACAGAAACCTGTACATTTTTGGATCTCAGATATTTTCCTGCAGACAGGTAACTGATGCTTTTCACATACTTAGAGGCGATGTGGGGGGGAGGGGGGGAACGTCCATGTCTCCACCCAAAATCGCCACTAAGTATGCAAATAACATCAGAGACCGACTTACAGCCAGGGTCAAGGGTGAGAGGTACTGGAGGAATATCTAACAACTTACAGCCAGGGTCAAGGGTGAGAGGTACTGCAGGAATATCTAACAACTTATAACCAGGGTCAAGGGTGAGAGGTACTGGAGGAATATCTAACAGCTTACAGCCAGGGTAAAGGGTGAGGGTACAGGAGGAATATCTAACAGCTTAAAGCCAGGGTCAAGGGTGAGGGGTACTGGAGGAATATCTAACAACTTACAGCCAGGGTCAAGGGTGAGAGGTACTGGAAGAATATCTAACAGCTTGCAGCCAGGGTCAAGGGTGTGAGGTACTGGAGGAATATTTAACAGCTTACAGCCAGGGTCAAGGGTGAGGGGTAATGGAGGAATATCTAACAGCTTTCAGCCAGGGTAAAAGGTGAGAGGTACTGGAGGAATATCTAACAGCATACAGCCTGGGTAAAGGGTGAGAGATACTGGAGGAATATCTAAAAACTTACAGCCAGGGTCAATGGTGAGTGGTACTGGAGGAACATCTAACAACTTACAGCCAGGGTCAAGGGTGAGAGGTACTGGAGGAATATCTAGCCAGGGTCAAGGGTGAGTGGTACTGGGGGAATATCTAACAACTTACTGCCAATGCCAAGGGTGAGAGGTACTGGAGGAATATCTAACAACTTACAGCCAGGGTCAAGGGTGAGAGGCACTGGAGGAATATCTAAAAAAACTTACAGCCAGGGTCAAGGGTGAGAGGTACTGGAGGTATCTAACAACTGACTGCCAATGCCAAGGGTGAGAGGTACTGGAGGAATATCTAACAACTTACAGCCAGGGTCAAGGGTGAGAGGCACTAGGGGAATATCTAACAACTTACAGCCAGGGTCAAGGGTGAGGGGTACTGGAGGAATATCTAACAGCTTACAGCCAGGGTAAAGGGTGAGAGGTATAAGAGGAATATCTAACAGCTTAAAGCCAGGGTCAAGGGTGAGCGGTACTGGAGGAATATCTAACAACTTACAGCCAGGGTCAAGGGTGAGAGGTACTGGAAGAATATCTAACAGCTTGCAGCCATGGTCAAGGGTGAGAGGTACTGGAGGATTATTTAACAGCTTACAGCCAGGGTCAAGGGTGAGGGTGAGAGGTAATGGAGGAATATCTAACAGCTTTCAGCCAGGGTAAAAGGTGAGAGGTACTGGAGGAATATCTAACAGCATACAGCCGGGGGTCAAGGGTGAGGGTGAGAGGTACTGGAGGAATATCTAACAACTTACTGCCAGGGTCAATGGTGAGTGGTACTGGAGGAACATCTAACAACTTACAGCCAGGGTCAAGGGTGAGAGGTACTGGAGGAATATCTAACAACTTACAGCCAGGGTCAAGGGTGAGTGGTACTGGGGGAATATCTAACAACTTACTGCCAATGCCAAGGGTGAGAGGTACTGGAGGAATATCTAACAACATACAGCCAGGGTCAAGGGTGAGAGGCACTGGAGGAATATCTAACAACTTACAGCCAGGGTCAAGGGTGAGAGGTACTGGAGGAATATCTAACAACTTACTGCCAATGCCAAGGGTGAGAGGTACTGGAGGAATATCTAACAACCTACAGCCAGGGTCAAGGGTGAGAGGCACTAGCGGAATATAGAACTTACAGCCAGGGTCAAGGGTGAGGGGTACTGGAGGAATATCTAACAGCTTACAGCCAGGGTCAAGGGTGAGAGGTACTGGAGGAATATCTAACAACTTACAGCCAGGGTCAAGGGTGAGGGTGAGAGGTACTGGAGGAATATCTAACAGCTTACAGCCAGGGTCAAGGGTGAGAGGTACTGGAGGAATATCTAACAACTTACAGCCAGGGTGAAGGGTTAGGGGTACTGGAGGAATATATAACAACTTACAGCCTGGGTCAAGGGTGAGGGATAGAGGCACTGGTGGAATATCTAACAACTTACAGCCAGGGTCAAGGGTGAGGGGTACTGGAGGAATATCTAACAACTTACAGCCAGGGTCAAGGGTGAGAGGTACTGGAGGAATATCTAACAACTTACAGCCAGGGTCATGGGTGAGAATTACTGGAGGAATATCTAACAACTTTAGCCAGGATCAAGGGTGAGAGGTACTGGAGGAATATCTAACAACTTACTGACAGGGTCAAGGGTGAGGGGTACTGGAGGAATATCTCACAACTTACAGCCAGGGTCAAGGGTGAGGGTGAGAGGTACTAGTGTAATATCTAACAACTTATAGCCAGGGTCAAGGCTGAGGGTGAGAGGTACTCGTGGAATATCTAACAACTTACAGCCAGGGTCAAGCGTGAGAGGTACTGGAGGAATTTCTAACAACTTACAACCAGGGTCAAGGGTGGGTGGTACTGGGAAAATATCTAACAACTTACAGCCAGGGTCAAGGGTGAGAGGTACTGGAGGAATATCTAACAACTTACTGCCAATGCTAAGGGTGAGAGGTACTGAAGGAATATATAACAACTTACAGCCAGGGTCAAGGTAGAGAGGCACTGGGGGAATATCCAACAACTTACAGCCAGGGTCAAGGGTGAGAGGTACTGGAGGAATATCTAACAACTTACAGCCAGGGTCAAGGGTGAGAGGTACTGGAGGAATATCTAACAACTTACAGCCAGGGTCAAGGGTGAGAGGTACTGGAGGAATATCTAACAACTGACAGCCAGGGTCAAGGGTGAGAGGTACTGGAGGAATATCTAACAACTTACAGCCAGGGTCAAGGGTGAGAGGTACTGGAGGAATATCTTGAAGAAGAGTCGCCATCTGCTCATATCACCGATCATCATCGCCACGTCCTGCATGAACCGGTCAGTACCTGCAGTTGAGAACACTGCTCTGTGAACACATACATCCACTTTTTAAGTCAATAATACATTAAAAGATTGCTTCAAATATGATAATTATGTAGTTACAGGATATTTTATTTTGACAGACAACCAATGATATGAAATTTGAAACAATACCAAAACATTGTTGTCCATTTCCTAAATATTTTATCCTTAACACAGAATATTTATAAGCTTTTATGCAATTAGTTTAAAGAACATTTATCTTTACAAGCAAATTTCACTATGAATAGAATAAAATATAGTATTAGTTTATGAAAATGACAACTTTACACAAAAGCTGGAAATGCAAATAAACAAACATGAAATCTTATGGTAAACCAGGCAAGAAAGATGCTGATCAGCAACATACATGTAACAACATGAGAACATTGTTACTAAATGTGATTCCCTGTAGAGGATTTATAATAAGGCGTATTGTGGGAAAACCAGGCTTAATACATGAGCGTAAAGTGTCATCCCAGATCAGCCTGTGCAGTCCGCACAGGCTAATCCAGGACGGCACTTTCCGCCCATGCATTAAGCTCGGTTTTCCCACGATACACCTCTAATAATTTCAGGATTCAAACTGTCTGGTATGGAAAAGTGCAAGCCACAGTGCACATGCATTTACTGGTAAACAAAACCAATCATATGTAAATCATGTATTTGAATATAATATTATTCCTTTACATTAAAATATTTTATTCCTGTACATTACAATGTATTTATTCTTGAAGTATATAATATGGCTTGATAGTATACTATGGCTTCATAGTAAAAAAAAATAATATTGGCATTTCTTTTATTTTCCTACTTGTATAGCATTAAAAAATACAAAGTGTTCACATCTGACTGTTTTAATAGTTGCAATAGTTCAGTTATTTAGTAAATACAAGTATTCTTTTATAGAGACATGTTTGTATTGTCAAGGATAAAGGAATAGGTGGAAACGAGACAACAATAAAGGGACACAGTAAAGGGGCACCCTGTGTAGCAACTAATGGAATGGTATTCCAGGGAATCATTTCTCCAAGTGACTAAGTTCATTTGATCTATCATCAACATATTTAAATAGTCAGAGGCATTGCTATATCAACAAGAAATATTCAATTTCCAAATTAATTAATGAAATTGTGTGCCTTTGAAAGAAGTTAAATACTTTTTATATTAAAAACATCATATAAATCTAGGTATCCAACAATTAAATGAGGCGTGTCGAGAGAAAACCTGGCTAAATGCATGTGCGTAAAGTGTCGTCCCAGATTAGCCTGTGCAGTCCGCACAGGCTAATCCGTGATGGCACTTTCCGCCTAGAGTGGATTTATGTTTAGAAGAGACTTCCTTGAAACAGAAAATACCAACAAAGCATTAAGTGTCGTCCCGGATTAGCCTGTGCAGACTGCACAGGCTAATCCGGGACAACACTTCACGCACAGGCAGTACGCCCGGTTTTCCCACGACACACCTCATATTACAATATCGGGGCCCTTATTCATCAACTGATTCTTGGACATTAGACTTAATAAATAATATTATTGAAACTGTTCTGTTTTAAAAGGCAGTTAATTTGAATTTTACTTGGTATTTACAAACGCTAATTTCAGCATTATTTATTTAGAACGATTTATTAATGACATAAGGAGCACTGAAACCTGGCATATTTGCAAACACACAAGTATTATTTCTTAGGTCTAAGTCTGTTAAGTCTACGAATGGGTTGGTGAATATGGGCCATTGATCAACATCCTATTTGTAAATTCCTCCTTAATTCTATTCGACAGAATTTTGACTTTAACCTGTAAAATGAATCAACCATGCATGTACCATACAATGCATGTGCTATATCATACAATGGAAGCAGGAGTTTTATATATTATATGGGGTAAACAGAAACAGTTACCAGATTCCTGAAACAACATAAAATACAGTTCAACACAGCAATCAAAAGTATATTTCCTAGTAGAATGACATTCGTAAGGATTTGTCTGCAGTGCCTGGGTGTCCAAGACCCTTTACCAACTCAAAGAGCTTTTTCTGAGGCTGGGAATTGTACCCTGGCGACAGGTTGTGAGGAAAATTTGTTGCAATAAATTAATAAAAGGGCATGATTCAAAAGCAATTGTGCTAGGGGAAGATGCCTTCGTATGGTCCATGCTATATACGGTAAAGCGTTGTGCCTTCACTTTCTCTAAGAAACATGAAATTTCTTTAGAGACAGTAAAAACAACTAGAAGTGTCACATGAGTGACGGATATACCCCCACAATATGGCCTTGTCACAAAACTATGGCATCCATTTGAAAGAAATGGACTGAGAGAGAAAGCTTTAATTTGTGAATGGTCAACAGTGTATTTGGAGAAATTTAATTTCAATAGGAGCCATAACTCTGTCAACATTTAGTGGTTTGTAACCAAAGTTAAACTTTATCTGTATTTTATGATGTTACACCTATGTACCGAAAACAATTTAAATATGTGAAGCCTTTCATGAGTTATTGTTCATGTTTTTCAGGATTTAAGGCAAAAGGGGCGATAACTGTGTCAAAATTTAGTGGCTTGTAACCAAAGTTGAACCTCACCTGTATTTTATGATGCTACACATGTTACCAATAAATATTTAAATATGTCAAGCCACTGTTGAGTTATCGTCAGGAAACCATGTTTTTAGAGCATTTAGGTCAAATAAAGGGCAATAACTCTGTCAAAATTTAGTGGTTTGTAACCAAAGTCGAACTTGACCCGTATTTTATGATGCTACACATGTATACCAATAATTATTTGAATATGTCAAGCCATTCTTGAGTTATCGTCTGGAAATCATGTTTTTAGGGAATTTTAAGTCGAAAAGGGGCCATAACTCTGTACAAATTTAGTGGTTTGTCACCAACATCGAACTTGACCTGTATTCTATCATGTTACATATGTTTACCAAAATTTTTTGAATATGTCAAGCCTTTCTTGAGTTATCATCCGGAAACCAAAAACCAACAGACCGGCAGACCGACAAGCTCACTCCTATATACCCACCCCCCTAAACTTCGTTTGTGGGGGTATAATGAGTCAGTATCAGAATAAAAACGTATTTTGTTGTAATACCCTTAACAAAACATGAAACTTTTACACAAAATAGTGTTTTAACATTCAATAACTTTCATACCATAACAGGAGCATTGTAAAACACAGTGCTTTAAAGGGCCCAAAATTACAAATTATGTTGAAGTCACTGGCATAATATGTTCATGAAGGCCAATAAAATACAGGAATTTAAATGTTAATATATACCCTATCCAATAGCGTGACAAATATTGATCCCTTTCGTACGTCCGTTCTGTCTTTACTGATGACCAGAGAAATCCTTACAAAGTGCCATTTTTATCTAATGTTAACATCACACCAAATATTAGCTGTACAAGATCAGATGCATATTCCCAAAACCTGCTGCAAGACGGTCCACATTCTACATCGGGACTTAAGGCTGGAGCATAACAAACATCGTATGTGGCGCGTCGTGAGAAAACCGGTCTTAATGCATGTGCGTAAAGTGTCGTCCCGGATTTAGCCTGTGCAGTCCGTACAGGCTAATCCGGGACGGCACTTTCCACTTGTATGGTATTTTCTGTTTCAAGGAAGTCTATTCTAAACATAAATCCACTGTAGGCGGAAAGTGCCGTCCTGGATTAGCCTGTGCGGACTGCACAGGCTAATCCGGGACGACACTTTACGCACATGCATTAAGACCGGTTTTATCACGACGCGCCACGTATTAACCTAAATCAGTATAGACCCTGAGCATTTTACAAGGATATGCAGTACGATCAGGGTCTAAACATGTTTCAATAGTGACCAGCCACTTTCAGCAGCTTATGGGAGTATGATGATTATTGTCCTATGAATACTAGGTCGCAGCAAAACGAAGAAAGCAAATATAGCATGTAATTTAAACTACAACACATTCATCACTGTATAGTGGCGGACATTTTTGAGTGTTTCATGGTGATCTTAGCAACATCTCAACACAGATACATTCCATGAAAGAAGCTTCTTCGTTAAAGTTGCCAGTTTTCATTGATACCAACCTTGTACATTAAATACACGAAGATGCTCAAAAAATGGTTAGGAGAAAACACCAATAGAAAAAGAACCAATTAAATGTCCTTGAAGCTTTAATAGTACTGCATATTTACAGTACACATGTAACACATTCATGTATACAAAATACATCAATATATATTTCAGCAATTACATAATTATGCTTGTTTAACGAAAGCTTCTAGAACACTACAAGGTTGAACATCACATAAACTTCAAAATAAGGCGTTAAAAAAAAAAAATGTTTGTTTCAGGTTACATGCTCCAAACAATTTGGGTAGGTAGGTCGGGAGTTATTTTCTTTTCTTTTCTATTTGGTAAATGGTCAACTTGAAGATTATAAAACTGAATAAATACTCAAAACATATCAGTAATATCCTTAAACATTGTTTATAAGTGGATGTTATCTAAACCAAACATTTATTTAACAAAAAATACATTTAATTATTGAAAAAAGTAAATAAAACAAAAAAAATATCTGATAAACCCAATAAAATGTTCTAGGGTTGGGGCATTTTTTTAGGGTAGGTAGGATAACCTAAAACAAACTCTTTTTTTTACGCTGAACAGGGACTTCTCTCTAACATTGTTCATCACATTGTTTTCTGGCAAATTGAGTTTGTTTGTTTTTTCTCAATTTAACCGCATATGAAAGGCAATTATCATGTTGGTGATGGACAATATATGACAAAAGTCCCTGTGAACAGTATAGCGCTTTCAAAACCACGATTACTTCCCTCCAGTTTCTGGATTGCAAACAATTCTAAATTCATGTTTGCAAGTATGTTTTTTACAAATTATAAAAAGAACCTACAAACATTGTTCTAGAGATTACATCATATATAGTTCTTGGTTTTTGCACGCAATTTAGTTGTAAAAATTGTAGAGCAACAAGAGTGGTTTCGTAAAAGCTCTACCGAATGATGCAAATCAAGCATGCATATGGTAAAGATAACTGTTTTATATGACAGTGTTCAGGACCGTATTTATACAAAATCTCCCCGGACATACCTCCCGCTTCATTTTATGTACCCGGACAAAATCCCTCCCATATTGTTTTTACAACCCAGACATAATCCCCACATCAACATTTAAAAACCATGTTTGTATTCTATTTAAAAATAATTGTTGAAAAAATAAATGTTTAAGCCATATCCAGTATCAAAATCAAGCAAAATATTTTAGATATACGTCTGTTTATTTATTTTAATTATTTACCCAACAGTGGTATTGCATTAGGCAATCATTCAATACAATTGCCACTTGAATTATTTGTTGTTGGAATTTTGGTCTTAAAACAGACACAAACCCTCAAACGTCCACTTTATTTCCACTTTAATATGCAATTAATTTTTCACGAAAATGGGTATTGTTTCCATTTTTAATGTCATTTTATAATTTAAATAAATACACGTGAAGACAAAAATGTACGTGTTTTATAGGGGGTATTTTATCTGCAGTTTTAAATTATCGGGAGGGATTATATCCGGGTACGCCAAAATGAGGTGGCCGGGAGGGATTATGTCTGGGATTTGTTCAGGACATTACTGTTTATAGAGTTATTCAGATACATTTCAAGTGAAAGTTCACAAGGGTTATGGGCGATTTTTTGGTGTTAGGAAGACAAGATTTTTAATTGTGCCACAATTGTTTGCATATAATTTTGTTCATATAGCAACCATTTCATTGTTTTAAATTAAGTATGTTCCATTATTGTATTTAAGGAGCTTTAACATTCAAGACATAAGTTCTATTATAAATCTGTATGACATCAATTATTAATAAAATATATTTATCCTTTTAATCAATATTCAAAGACAAAATAAAATTAATATTTTCATGGACATACCAGAAATTACACTTTTAAGTAATCACTGCTGTTATGCTGTGAAATATTTTTAAGCAAACGAGGGAATTCCAAATACATGGAAAGGATATGTGTATGAAAACCATTTTGAATTTCAATAAAGCCATATATTTGTGTTAAGGTTAAAGATGAAAATATTTTTTAACAAAGAACCGAATAAAATCCAACCAACTATACTACAAGCAAGCATTATAATTGTGCATTAATATTCTTAGCTAATAGAAATAATATACTAGTACTGAACATCCATATTCAAATGTACAATTCTTCGTTAAATTTTTCTTCTGGATTTTCACTGTTGCACAACAATTAATGACATGCCCAAATGACTTTGACTGATTACTCTTACCATAAACCCAGCCAATCAAAACTGACTCTGTGCCAGCCATTACAAAAACCGCCCAACTTGAACAATAGGTGTCTAAAAGTTGTAGTAGATAAATACCACCCTAAAATGAATGAGAATGGAAAACATGATTAATGAAGTGTACATGATGATGATACAAACAGCAGGGATTGCGAAGTCAATTGTCCGTATTGCCCAGCTTGCCCCAGAGCATGCACAGACAAGAGAATATTGGCAAAATTTACTGAAACTGTACCGGACAAGCAGCAAACATCACTTGGGCAAAAAAAAAATCTGTGTTTTAGGCAACTCGACAGTTCCTAGCGAAAACGCCCCAACCCTAAATTGTTAGCGACAATTGTTTCTGTGAAATCCATATTCGTCAGATTTTAAATAATTGTTCATGTTTTTTTTAACAGAAATGTGTCTTTAAAAAACAGTAAAATAAAAAAACTCAATCCCGACCCTCCCCAAATTTTTTGACACTGTTGCCCGAAACACACAAATTTTTTTTTTGGCAATTTGAGATTTTAACGGACAATTTTTGTTGGCCTTGTCAATAACGGACAAGTCAGGCAATTTGAGATTTCGCACCCCTGTGATATATATATATATATGGACATAAATATACCAATAAAACATATGAAACATGAAAATGCACTGGATATTAGTACAATAACTATATATAAGCCTACAGCCAGCTAAATAAATTTCTCTCATAGAATCAAAGATGGCTAGAAATAGAAAAATATGTTCTGTAGTCAATAAAAATGGTCTCCCTCTACAAGAAATTTTTTATTTTAGTTTAAAAAAACAACTCTTAATAAATCTCCATAGATTTTTAGATCTTTGGAAATTTTCTTTAAAAAAATATATATTCCAAAACCATTACCAAACTGTTCATTAAAATAGATAAAACAAATATCTTTTTCGTTTTAATAAATAATGTAGAAATAAAAACTTTTTGAAAGTTTCAGCAATGGTTTTGATGATACTGTAACAAAATTTACGAAATGGAAATATAATAGGACTCCCACCTAAATGTTGGACAGAATAATTAATTAGAATGAAATCTATTGCACACAAGTTTGAACTAAATACTCTAAACACTTTTATGTTCAGTGATCCAAGCTGAAGACAATTGAACGGTCCATTACATTTAGCATTAACAAAGAAAAACGTGGACAGATTTGTAGACCGCTATAATAATCAAGAAAATGTTTCAAAAAAAAAAAAAAAAAGCAAACACACTCTTCTTCATGACTGCAACAACAGCCACCTAAATAAACAGATTTTAATACCGAAAAAAAACAAAAGCAACAAAAAATGCAAAAACGACGCTGGCTAAATAAAATGAAAAAAAAGGCCATCTTTGGTTCACAAGAACGACCGACTTAAAATATTTCTTCAGACCACATTCGTAATTTGAAGGGTATCCAAATGCGCAAATATAAACAAATAACAGATAAAATTTGAATCAATGAGTAGAAAAATGGCATCATGGTCTGACCTGCAACGGAAAAGTCGGCCGTATTTATTTCAAAATGTTAACTTTAACAGCCACAGCACTCGATAAATGTTGAGTCAGATAGCGGAGATAAGGGCCAAGTCTCATATCACCTCTTAGCCAAGTCAATCATCTTGGAAATTTCTAGTTGAAGTTCAGTATTTCTGCTTCCACTTCTATTACCATAAACAGAAAACATATGAGGTGTGTTCTGGGAAAACCAGGCTTAATGCATGTGAGTAAACTGTCGATGCGGATTAGTCTGCACAGGCTAATCCGGGACGGCACTTTCCGCTTTAATGGTATTTTTTGTTTCAATGAAGTCTCTTCTAAACATAAATCCACTGTAGGCGGAAAGTGCCGTCCTGGATCAGCCTGTGCGGACTGCACAGGCTGATCCAGGACGACACTTTACGCACATGCATTAAGTCCGGTTTCCCACGATGCGCCTCATATAAATATATTATTATATATAAATCTTTAAAAATAATACATGAAGACACATCATGTTATTCACCTGACACTTCTGTTTTCGAAAGAGAACTGTATAAAACGACAAGAGACTTAGATGAAAATTGACCCCTGAGGAAAAATAAAAGCCACAAAGGTGTGAACTGCCGTTCCTCTCGCGGACAGTTGCCTTACCATAGACCCAACCTAACAAAACGCTCTCAGTTGCTGCCATGACGAATACGGACCAGCTAGATACGTAGGAGTCCATCAATTGGAGCACAAAAATGCCACCCTGTAAGTTTGCGTTAGTTTTCAGTGAATGACACCCATTTATGATACATATCAGACATATGATACAAGGATCCGCAATGATCATTGATGCTGGCGCTACATTTTCAATAAAAAAAAATGTTTATCATAATAACAATATCAGTAAAATTGTGAGCAATGTAATATAATCAACATCAGTATATACAATAAGCCATAAAGCTTTGACTGCATATGCTTTTTAGAATAATGCAAGTACAGGTTTGTAAATCAAAACTGTGTTAGAAGAAAATAATAGCATGTCAGCCAATCTTGATATTCTCTTCGAGAACTTACGCTTTACAATTTAGTAAACAGCAAAGCAGCTGGATATACCAATTAATGCACTCGGTATTAAGGAAACCTCAAGAGTTTCATGTAGTAACATTGATATCCAAAAAATATACTTCATGCTATGTTCTTCATTGTACAACACAGATATTTAAAGGAGAATATATTAATGAACTTACATTTGAGCAGTTATTACTGAATACAACACTGCATAACGACATGTAAATTTGGGACAGTTTAGTTTCCTTTATATCAAGACTGAATGACACAGCTAGCATATATAACTAAATTGCTTATTTAAAAGATTAAGAACTGTATTAGTATTAACTTTTAATAAAAACTTCACAGATTAATAATCAACATTGTTAAAATTTAAATGGTGATGCGATATTTTACAACGCATGCATTTTAAACTCCGTACCTCGCAAGTTACAGCAAGTCCGCCAAAAAAACCGATCATGCACGCAATTGCCACAACATAGGTCTTTTTCTCTCGCAGTGAGGGCATTGAGTCTTGGACAGCTGTAATACAGGTCTCCAGCAGGGCAAACTGAAATGTTCAGTAGTATTGTTAAAGATTATTCATTGGCAAACTGAAATGCCCAGTAGTATTGTTAAAGATTCTTTATTATATGCTTTTCAGTGAAATATCAAATTTCATTGAAATAAACTTTATATTTTCACTGTTAGAGCTGTGAAAATATACGATGTTATATTTTCACTGCAGTGAAAATATAACATAAAGTGGACTACTTTTCCATAAATAGCATCGATCTACAAGTAGTCGTTTACAACCCTTGGTAAATTTATATACATGTACAGTATGTACATGCATGTGTTCACATAAAATACATTATAAAATTCAACAAAATTACAATTTAGCAACAACGTCTCACAAATTATGGCACTTTCCCCCCCCCCCCAAACTAATGAGTGACAGTTTTGGAATCATTTATGACGTAATTTTTATGACGTCAGAATACATGAACTTGTGACGTTTAAGCTTATCTCGGGCAATTTTATTTATTTATTGTCCAAAAGCATAAAATGAAAAGAAAATGTGTTGATTTCGGTGTAGATCATAGAAAATAAATATTTTCACTCGTGGCTGCGCTTCTCTTTAAAATATCATTTTCTATGAAAACTTGTGAAATAAAATACGATCTTACACCAAAATCAACAAATATTCTCTATTTATTGGCAAACTGAAATGTCCAGTAGAATTGTTAAAGATTCTATTTTTGCAAAATGAAATGTTCAGTAGTATTGTTAAAGATTATATTTTTGCAAACTGGAATGTCCAGTAGTATTGTTAAGATTCTATTTTGCAAACTGATATGTTCAGTAGTATGGTTGAACATCTTTTTTTGCAGACTAAAATGTCCAGTAGTATTGTTAAAGAATCTTTTTTGCAAACTGAAATGTTCAGTAGTATTGTTAAAGAATCTTTTTTACAAACTGAATTGTTCAGTAGTTTTGTTATTTTGTGTGTGTGTACAAACTGAAATATTGGTTAGTTTTGTTAAAGAATCTTTTTTTGCAAACTGAATGTCCTGTATTATTGTTGAAGATTCTTTTTTGCAAACTAAAATGTCCAGTAGTATTGATCAAGATTCTTTATTGCAAACTGAAATGTTCAGAAGTATTGATAAAGATTCTTTTTTGGAAACTGAAATGTCCAGTAGTATTGATAAAGATTCTTTTTTGCAAACTGATATGTCCAGAAGCATTGTTTTTTCGAACTGAAATGTCCAGTAGTTTCGTTAAAGATTGCTTTTTACCAACTGAAATGTTCAGTTGTATTGTTAAAGATCCTTTTTTTAAACTCAGATGTTCAGTAGTATTGATAAAGATTCTTTTATGGAAACTGAAATGTCCAGTAGTTTCGTTGAAGATTCTTTTTTGGAAAACTGAAATGTCCAGTAGTTTTGTTAAAGATACTTTTTTGCCAACTGAAATGTCCAATAGTATTGTTAAATATTCTTTTTTGCAGATGTTCAGTAGTATTGTTACAAAACATTTTTTTGCAAGCTGACATGTTCAGTAGTATTTTTATACATTCTTTTTTTTGCAAACTGATATGGTCAGTAGTATTGTTAAAGATCCTTTTTTTGCAAACAGAAATGTTCAGTAGTTTTGTTAAACATTCTTTTTTTGCAAGCTGAAATGTTCAGTGGTATTGTTAAACATTCTTTTTTGCAAGCTGAAATGTTCAGTAGAATTGCTTATCATTCATTTTTTGCAAACCGACATGTTCAGTAGTATTGTTAAACATTCTTTTTTTGCAAACCGACATGTTCAGTAGTATTGTTAAACATTCTTTTTTTTGCAAACTGATATGATCAGTTGAATTGCTAATCATTCATTTTTGCAAACTGATATGGTCAGTAGAATTGCTAAACATTCATTTTTGCAAACTGAAATGTTCAGTAGTATTGTTAAACATTCTTTTTTTTGCAAACTGAAATGATCAGTTGAGTTGCTAATCATTCATTTTTACAAACTGATATGGTCAGTAGAATTGCTAAACATTCATTTTTTACAAACTGACAAGTTCAGTAGTATTGTTAAACATTCTTTTTTTTGCAAACTGATATGATCAGTTGAATTGCTAATCATTCATTTTTGCAAACTGATATGGTCAGTAGTATTGTTAAACATTCTTTTTTTTGCAAACTGATATGGTCAGTAGAATTGCTAATCATTCATTTTTGCAAACTGATATGGTCAGTAGAATTGCTAAACATTCATTTTTGCAAACTGATACGGTCAGTAGAATTGCTAACGTCCCCTTATGTCATTACAATGCATACTTACTTTAAAGGAAATTGTTAAAAACTTCTGGATTAGCAATTTGTTTTAGTGCTTATACTATTTAATAAGCAAATTTCAACTGTTCTGCATTACAAAATGAAAGTAAACCATCTATACACAGACAATAGCGCTAAGTTTTTTTAATATTACTTTGTGATAACCCAAACGCCCGCTGAAGGTAAACACTTTCCAGTTCATTACCTCTGAACCCATTTCTGAACCCAATGCTGATATTTTGTTACCACTGAGCTCAATCCAAGCTCATAATGACGAAGAACAAAACTGAACCCAACGCCAGGTGAAGGCATCCGATGCTGATATTTTGTTACAGCTGAGCTCAATCCAAGCTCATGATGACGAAGAACAAAACTGAACCGAACGCCAGGTGAAGGCATCCGATGCTGATATTTTGTTACCACTGAGCTCAATCCAAGCTCATAATGACGAAGAACAAAACTGAACCCAACGCCAGGTGAAGGCATCCGATGCTGATATTTTGTTACCACTGAGCTCAATCCAAGCTCATAATGACGAAGAACAAAACTGAACCCAATGCCGGGTGAAGGAATCCAATGCTGATATTTTGTTACCACTGAGCTCAATGCAAGCTCATGATGACGAAGAACAAAACTGAACCCAATGCCAGGTGAAGGCATCCGATGCTGATATTTTGTTACCACTGAGCTCAATGCAAGCTCATGATGACGAAGAACAAAACTGAACCCAACGCCAGGTGAAGGCATCCGATGCTGATATTTTGTTACAGCTGAGCTCAATCCAAGCTCATGATGACGAAGAACAAAACTGAACCGAACGCCAGGTGAAGGCATCCGATGCTGATATTTTGTTACCACTGAGCTCAATCCAAGCTCATAATGACGAAGAACAAAACTGAACCCAATGCCAGGTGAAGGCATCCGATGCTGATATTTTGTTACAGCTGAGCTCAATGCAAGCTCATGATGACGAAGAACAAAACTGAACCGAACGCCAGGTGAAGGCATCCGATGCTGATATTTTGTTACCACTGAGCTCAATCCAAGCTCATAATGACGAAGAACAAAACTGAACCCAACGCCAGGTGAAGGAATCCAATGCTGATATTTTGTTACCACTGAGCTCAATTCAAGCTCATGATAACGAAGAACAAAATTGAACCAAACGCCAGGTGAAGGCATCCGATGCTGATATTTTGTTACCACTGAGCTCAATGCAAGCTCATGATGACGAAGAACAAAACTGAACCCAACGCCAGGTGAAGGCATCCGATGCTGATATTTTGTTACAGCTGAGCTCAATCCAAGCTCATGATGACGAAGAACAAAACTGAACCGAACGCCAGGTGAAGGCATCCGATGCTGATATTTTGTTACCACTGAGCTCAATCCAAGCTCATAATGACGAAGAACAAAACTGAACCCAATGCCAGGTGAAGGCATCCGATGCTGATATTTTGTTACAGCTGAGCTCAATGCAAGCTCATGATGACGAAGAACAAAACTGAACCGAACGTCAGGTGAAGGCATCCGATGCTGATATTTTGTTACCACTGAGCTCAATCCAAGCTCATAATGACGAAGAACAAAACTGAACCCAACGCCAGGTGAAGGAATCCAATGCTGATATTTTGTTACCACTGAGCTCAATTCAAGCTCATGATAACGAAGAACAAAATTGAACCAAACGCCAGGTGAAGGCATCCGATGCTGATCTTTTGTTACCACTGAGCTCAATTAAAGCTCATAAAAATAACACGAACAAAACTGAACCCAATGCCGGGTGAAGGCATCTGATGCTGATCCAATTATTACCTCTGAGCCCATTCCCAGGGTGATCATCATGACAAAGAACAGTATAGACCATACAGGAGCTGCTGGGAGTCTCGTTACCACGTCCGGGTACACGATGAAGGCCAGGCCTGCACCTGAAGGTAATACATACACAAATATGTGAAATTAAATGACTGTCATCGTAACTGTGTTGTATATTGCTTCTTAGTTTGATGTATCATCAATGTACCAATCTTAAGGGACCCATACACTTTCAATTTTATGGTCAATTTTATAGATACAATAAAATTAATATTCATTTTCAGCCACAAACTGTTCTATTTTTTTAGTAAATATTTTGTTTAATTAGTGTTTTGAACGCTGGTCTGGCAAGGATGGATCCTGTTGTGTTTTTATGTTTCTGTGCTTAGCATTGAATGTACTAACAAGAAAATAGAACAAGAGAGCCATGATGGCCCAAAGCGCTCACCTGACAACTGGTACAGATGACGACCATACTGTTATGACAGGTCTGAAAATTAAGGTATCTGAACAATACGCAGAGGGGGATAGGATCAATTTTGATTTAAAACATCGGTTAGTGCAATGGGCTAACAAAAGTACGAGTTGGGTAGTGGATGTGCGTTTTTTTTGCCAATGGTTCTCAAATCACTTTTCTCAATATTCTTACCTGACCCTTTCTCATTAAGTCATTGACAATTCTGGAAAATGCAGAAACAGTTTTGATGTCTTTTTCGCAAACAGTTTTGGAGAACTAGTTGCAATATTACATTTGCGATGGCTGTGCTTTAAGGTAAAGTTTTGCTTTTTCTTTGATAATTTTCTGTCCAATGATGAACAATGATGTTAATGCAGGCTCTGAAGACTTCAATGTTGCATATACAAATAACTGCATGCACGTCTTGCAACTGTTGGAAATCAAATTTTATCAATCATTTTTTGTAGTCATGCGCAAACTGTGTAAGTTTGGTCAACATTGAATCAAAAATCATGTGTGCAAGCCAATCATTGATAACTTGTTGATGCTTTTTTTCCAAACACAAGGGGCAATAACTCTGGTGTTTCTGGTCCGATCTTGCTTATATTCGAGTTCACCTTTAATCTTATGGTCATAGACAAACTGTGCAAGATTGGCGAAGATTGGATGAAAAATGAAGTCTCTATCCTGAATAGTCTCCCTTTTTGCATATTTTTTTCACAAACAAAGGGCAATAACTCTGGTGTTTCTGGTCTGTTCAATATTCAACTTCAACTGTAATCTCATGGTAATAGACAAACTGTGTAAGATTGGTGAAGATTGGATGAAAAATGAAGTCTCTTTCCTGAATAATGTCCATTTCTGTATATTTTTTTTATAAACAAAGGGCAATAACTCTGGTGTTTGAAACACGATCTGGCCCATTTTTGGCGTCTGCTGAGATCTGATGGTCATACACAAACTGTGAATGTTTGGTTAAGATTGAATGGAAAATAAAGTCTAAACGTTGGAAAAGGGCATTTTTTTCACTTTTTTGCATGAAAAAGGGGCAATAACTCTGGTGTTTCTGGTGTAATCTGACCCAATAACAATCCCATCCGAGATTTTATGGTCATACCCAAACTGTGCAAGTTAGGTCAAGATTAAACAAGAGATGTTTGTAAAACATGTATGCCCCCCGACTTGCAGCCAAGCTGTGAATATGTGCATTTGTTAAGAAACTTTTTTAATATGCAATCCCAAGCGAGGTCTCGATATATGGTATCTATGTATGAAGTTTCATTAAAATATCTCGATGCGTTCTTAAGTTATTGAGCGGAAACCGTTTATATATTTTTAGTAATGGTGACCTTGACCTTGACCCCCACCCACCCCATATGAAATCCCAAGAGAGGTCTCGATATATGGCATCTATGTATGAAGTTTCATTAAAATATCCTTATGGATTCTAAAGTTATTGAGCGGAAACCGTTTTTCTATTTTTAGTAATGGTGACCTTGACCCCACCCACCCCATATGCAATCCCAAGCGAGGTCTCGATATAAGGTATATATGTATGAAGTTTCATTAAAATATCTCGATGCGTTCTCACGTTATTGAGTGGAAACCATTTTTTCTATTTTTAGTAACGGTGACCTTGACCCCACCCACCCCATATGCAATCCTAAGCGAGGTCTCAATATAAGGTATCTATGTATGAAGTTTCATTAAAATATCTCTAAGCGTTCTCAAGTTAATGAGCGGAAACCGTTTTTCTATTTTTAGTAACGGTGACCTTGACATTGATCCCACCCACCCCATATGCAATTCCAAGCAAGGTCTGAATATAAGGTATCCATGTATAAAGTTTCATTAAAATATCTCGATCCGTTCTCAAGTTATTGAGCAGAAACCGTTTTTCTATTTTTAGCAACGGTGACCTTGACCTTTGACCTGTTGACCTCAAAATGTATAGGCGTCTTCCTTTCCTCCCAAGTAACCAGCATACCAACTTTCATGATCGTAGGTCAAAGCGTTCTCTAGCTATCGTGCGGAAACGAAATGGTCTACAGACAGACCGACCATCCGACATACCGACCGACTGACGGTGCAAAGCAAGATACCCCCACTTCTTTGAAGGGGGGGCATAATAAAAAATGTAGTCTTTATCGCGATAACTGTCCAAATTGTTGACGGCATACTGACGCTGGACGACGCCGGAGTGGTCCCCTGTACCAATAGCTCACCGAGCATTTCGTGCTCAGGTGAGCTTAAAACTGGCTGGTGAATTGGCAGTTGAAATAAGGAAATGCTAAAATTCCATTCAATATGTTAAAAAAATTGTACGTAAAATCGACGTACCTTGAAAAGCGTATTCTCATGAAGCAGAGGTAGTTTAAAACAACGACTGTATTTGATAACACATTCAATGCAAAAGAAAGTATAGCAACACTCAAGGATTTTTTATCCCAAAAATTAAATTTTGCACCATATTATTGATAAATAATCAAAACTTGAAATAACAATTTTAAAAACATATAAAATAAGACTGCATGCTTCAATCAGCTACAAAGACCGAAATCCATACATTATATCAAATAAATTTAGAAGCTGATCAATGACATTCTGAAAGAAATGTTAAAATCTGATTTTTTGGTGGTAAAATTTCTCAAATTACTATTGCATGTAGATTTTTTTTATTTTCAAAAACAATTGTAATAATATTTTGTCAGTAAGACTATTTAAACATGCATACCTTCGTCGACTACTTTATCAATATCCATGTTTAACTCGTGGGAGAGGTAGCCAATGATGGCAAATATCACGAAGCCTGCGAACAGACTGGTAGCAATGTTGCCAAACGCCACTATCAACGTGTCCCTAGAAAATAAATAATATGCAAATCAATATAGCGCTTTATCCAGTCGTTGTTCTCTAATATCACACGACAGTGATTTTTTATGGCCAATTTTGAGGTCAAAATTTGGCCCCATTCCCCTGCTTAAAAAGTATATATTTTTCCCCTGTTATTTACCTTAACATTCCCCTCAGAATGAAAGCTTTATTTTGAAAAAAAAAAAATTGACCAAAATCGGACAAAAATTGACTAAGATAGAGGAATTTTTAGTAAACAATCCCAGCAACTGTCAATCAAATCAAGTTTGTGCATAATCTAAGTTATCATTTGTAGCAAAAGTTCATTAATGTTTTATAAAAAGAAGAATATAAAATTGAAATAATGCTTTTCTAAAAAAAAAAATTCCCCTTGTTCCGTAAAATTCCCCATCTGAAGGGCGCCCCCACCTTTTCCTCAAAGGTGAACAAAAACACTGACATGTTGACTGATAACATATTTTACACAAAAGAGCACATGGTACAGCTTGTGAAATGTTTGTGAAGATTGATGAAATTAATATGTGGCTCCTCGTGGGAAAACCGGTCTTAATGCATGTGCGTAAAGTGTCATCCTGGATTAGCCTGTGCAGTCCAGGCTTAATGCATGTGCATTAGGGGGGAAAATCTGCACAAGCTAATACAGGATGGCACTTTGCGCCTACAGTGGATTCATTTTAGAAGAGACTTCCTTGAAACAGAAAATACCATAAAAACGCAAAGTGCCGTTCTGGATTAGCCTGTGTGGACTGCACAGGCTGATCCGGGATGACACTTTACGCACAAGCATTAAGCCCGTTTTTCCATGACAAGCCTCAAATGTTAAAGAGGAGTTTAACTGTCAAGTGCCCAAAACTGGAAAGGTCCATTATAATAGGATTTGTCCAAAATGTACTTGATTTCACCTAAATCAAGATTTACATCAAATTGCAAGAGTGATGCACCATCCTTTTTGCTTGACTGATGTTACACGTGAATACAGTGAGCTGTGAACTATGTTTCAGAAATATGATATCTTACCTCAAGCAGTTGTTATGGAACTTGTTGTAGCTAGCCAGTGTGATCAGGCCTCCCCAGGCTGGGCTGAGAGCGAAGAATATCTGGGCCGCAGCGTCTGACCACACCTGCAATGCAGCAACAGCTACGTTAGTTAGTTTTAAACAGTTTATTTTATCTTATGTCAACAGACTGGGTCTTACTGACAGGGTTCAAACAAACTGTTGCAACCATGATTTTTCCATGACATCGCTTATTTTTCCATGATACAATCCGAACATACTAATGTAAAAATAGTACACTAGTACACTGATATCCACATTTTATTTGATCAACATAATACAATTATTTTTCTAGGCTTATGTGTGCTCTGTAGAATAGAACAGAATAGCTTGAAGCGTTGGAATGCATCATTACCCTCTTGATTTTGATTTTTTATTTGAATACATTTCAATGGATTTGATCATAATGTATGCACTACCAGACATATTCAATGATACTTTTCAACCTTCCATAACAAGTTTTGAAAATTCCATGATTTGTCCATGATAAAATCAAATAATCAAGATTCCCTGTGGCGCGTCGTGGGAAAACCGGACTTAATAAATGTGCGTAAAGTGTCATCCCGGTTTATCCTGTGCTGTCCGCACAGGCTAATCCGGGACTACACATTCCGCCTAAAGTGGATTTATGGTTAGAAGACACTTCATTGAAACAGAAAATACCATAAAAGCGGAAAGTGCTGTCCCGGATCAGCCTGTGCGGACTGCACAGGCTTATCCGGGACAACACTCTACGCACATGCATTAAGACCGGTTTTCCCACGACGCGCCTTCCCTGGTTTTTCCTCACAAAGCCCAAACTCCATAACTTTTCCAGATCCGGACGAATCATGTACCGAGACACTCATATTTTCATTTCCTAGTTAATACCAGTTCTCAAAAGTGTCTGTGAGAATGATGACTCAAACAAGAGTCTGTGTTTGATAAACACACATGCCCCCAGTTGGCGCTGGAAATTAGGTCAAGGTCAAAAAGAGGTTGGGTGATATGGGTGGATTGGGAACGGTCATAAGTGACAACTGTGTAAAGATCCAAGTGTTTTAATAAGTGGTGTTGGTGATAGACGAAACGGTAAAATCTGGTTAACCAAGAAATGACACTTTTGAATGATTATAAGTCCAAATTAGGTCAAGCTCAAAGTGAGGTTGGGTGATATGGGTGGATAGGGAATGGTCATAAGCAACAACTGTGTAAGTATCGAAGTGTTGTAGTAAGTGGTGTTGGTGCTAGACGAAACGGTAAAATCTACTTAACCTTGTCATGGACGGACGGAAAGATGAAAGGACGGACTTTATTTGAGGCAAGGGACCAATAGCCTAAACAATACAGGACAATACATGCAACACAAAAAAAATCATAACAAGAGCTGCCGTTTCTATTTTTAGTAACAGTGACCTTGACCCTACCCACCCCATATGCAATCCCAAGCATGGTCTCGATATAAGGTATGCATGCATAAAGTTTCATTGAAATATCTCAATGCGTTCTCAAGTTATCGAGCGGAAACCGTTTTTCTATTTTTAGTAACAGTGACCTTGATCCCACCCACACCATATGCAATTCCAAGCCAGGTCTCGATATATGGTATCTATGTATTAAGTTTCATTAAAATATCTCCATGCGTTCTCAAGTTATTGAGCGGAAACCGTTTTTCTATTTATAGTAACTGTGACCTTGACCCCACCCATCCCATATGCAAACCCAAGTGAGGTCTTAATATAAGGTATCTATGTATTAAGTTTTATTAAAATATCTCAATTTGTTCTCAAGTTATTGAGCAGAAACCGATTTTCTATTTTTCGTAACAGTGACCTTGACCCCACCCACCCCATATGCAATCATTATCGAGGTCTCGCTATAAGGTATCTATGTTTGCATTTCATTACAATAGCTTAATCCGTTCTCGAGTTAGAGAGTGGAAACGACAAGTTGAAAAACTAGCTTACTGAAAAACCTGTCCATATAGCTTATATGTAAAATTTCTAAGTGTAAAAAGGCCCATAATTTTGACAAATTTCAAACTAGAGTTATCAAAATTGGTCCATGAGTTCATTTTGATATAGGGAATAAGTGTTTTAAGTTTGAATGAAATCCCTCAAGCCATTCCTGAGAAACCAGCTTACCGAAAAACTTTAACCTGTCAATATAGCTTATGTAAAATTTATAAGTGTAAAAAGGCCCATAATTTTGTCAAATTTCAAACTAGAGTTACCAAACTTGGCCTATAGGTTCATTTTAATGTGGGGAATAAATGTTTTAAGTTTGAATGAAATCCCTCAAGCCATTCCTGAGAAACTAGCTTACCAAAAAACTTTAACCTAGCTCGGACACCGACGCCCGGGGGGAGTAGAATAGCTTGCCTTTTCTTCGAAAAGTTCAACTAAAAATGATTAAAACTGGGATCACCGCCTTGAAACGGTCAATGCAAAGCATTGGGGGTTTAAGCCGGTTTAAAGGCATGTAACTCATCTATATGACACAGACATCGGGCCCGGCTAGCTCAGTTGGTAGAGCGCTAGACTATCAATCCAGGGATCGTGAGTTCGAGCCCCAGCCTGGCCACATAACTTGTGTGGGGATTAGTCATGAAATTATTTATATGGCCATTCTCCCCCTACCTCCGATTCAAGTAGGGCAGTTGTCAATTACTGGCATAGGTATGTGCACTCAGTACTGGTAAACCGCTTAGATTGGCTAAGCTTGCCCAGGAAAAGTGTGAGTAGGTTAACTGACCGCCGTGATATGACTGAAATACTGTTAAAAACGGCGAAAAAACCCAACCAAACAAAACAAACATCTCACAGACCTTGGCACTGCCAAGTTTCTCGAATTTCGGAGTGATGTAGTAAAGGATGCCTTCCTTGGCACCGGGCAGAGTGACTCCACGGAAGAACAAGATCAGTAACACCACGTACGGGAACAGGGCTGTGAAGTAGACAACCTGGAAAGAGAACAATGTGTTCATGATACATGTAGACGCTGGCATTGGATTTAGGAACAGTAAATTCCAACTATCCAGCTGGACAAGAATATATTCTTACAACAAAGTTGTTTTAATTGTGTACATCTTTTTACACATAGTTTGATCAATGAAATTGAAAAGGGTTTTGCCGGGCTGGCTAGCTCAGTTGGTAGAGCGCTGGACTACAAATCCGAGGATCGTGGGTTCGATTCCCAGCCTGGCCACATAACTTGTGTAGGGATTGGTCATGAAATCATTTCTACAGCCATTCTCCCCTACCTCTGATTCAAGTAGGGCAGTTGTCAGTTACTGGCAAAAGTATATGCACTCAGTACTGGTAAACCAGCTTACCAGGAAAAGTGTGAGTAGGTTAACTGACCACCGTTATATGACTGAAATACTGTTGAATACTGCGAAAAATCCAAATAAACAAACAAACAAACGAAAAGGGTTTGTGTCAGATAATTTAATGGCAAGTAACACGCCGCCTCAAAACAGACACAAACAGTTTTTTGCATGAATTGACAATTAAGTGACTGAATATAGTACGTACTTTGTTACATTGAAGTTGCTTTGAAGTCAAACAATGCATTTCTGTGAAGCCTACATAAATTTTGATTTTCAAAATGGTGATGCTGACATAACTGGGCCCATATTTATAAAGATTCTTAAGCCATTCTTAATTTTAGTTGAACATAAGTCAAAATGAGAATTTGCGTTTAAAACACTATGCTTTGGAACCTTTGCATGACTAATGCTCGATATTAATACAGTTTGAATTATATTGCAAATTATGTGTGAAAATCTTTCCGAAATGCATTAGTTTGTCAGAAAATCATTTAGTAAAATGTGAGAATTTTTAGATATTTCTTAATTTTCAACTAAGATTCTTTATTTATACCAGCCCAAGTCATCTTACTCTAAGTGACCAACATTCAAGGGTGTGACCTAGAAACACGTCAGGCTGGGACAATACCCTAAAACCCTCATCACACAGTGGAACCCAACTCATAATTTTCAAAAAAACTCCCGCAGATTTAATATCACCATATGTAAACAATAGGCCCCAACCGATCACTCACCTTGCCTGTTGACTTCACGCCCTTGCTAAGTGCTAGGAAGGTCAAGAACCAGGCGGCGGCCAGGCACAAGACTATTGGCCACTGGGGCACACCCATCACGTCTATACCGCTCGACTTGCTTAGCACTCCAACCCTGTGAGACGAACAATGTATTTTTAAAATTTACCTCGGGGAAAAACCCAGGGCAAAATAGTAGGTGCTGCACTCTGTCCCGTTGAAATGGCTCCTGCCCCTTTGTATATAGTTTCGCAAATTTTCAATTACGAATGAGGAGAACATGTAACTTTGTAAAAAAATCCTAATTAGAAGTATTATATTCATACAATCCCTATATTAAAATAGTGGTTTTCTTACTTAAAACCAGAAAAATATGTGAATGAAACTGCTGCATTTTTTGTGAATCATTTTTCCATATGTTCAATTATTTCTGGGACTATAAATTGTCATTAAAGGGACCATATACATAGGGCTCCTAACGAAAATCTTTCACTTCATATTAACATTAAAACAATTAAGCAAAACTTTCCTTGTGAAAATCACAGTTTTATGCTCAAAATATGGTAAAATATGAAGCACCAGTTGATTCATTGACATAATAAAACCACTGAAACCAAATGAGGCGTATCGTGGGAAAACAGGGCCTAATGAATGTGCGTAAAGTGTCATCCCGGATTAGCCTGTGCAGTTTGCACAGGCTAATCCGGGATGGCACTTTCCACTTTTATGGTATTTTCTGTTTCAAGGAAGTCTCTTCTAAAAATAAATCCAAAGTAGGCGGAAAGTGCCGTCCTGTATTAGCTTGTGCAGACTGCACAGGCTAATCCGGGATGACACTTTAAGAATATGCATCAAGTCCGGTTTTCCCACAACACGCCTCAAATCATGAAATGAACTTTAAATGAACTAGCCAAAGACTTAAGGAATGTTTTGTTGTTGTTTTTAAAGCTTTGTGCATATAGGCCCTGGATCAGTTTGTCTGCAATTGTAATCTCAACCTCCGCGCAGAGATTTGACTGGTATCGAGCATAGCTCTTATCAAATCCTTGCCATCCTAACAAACCATGTGATGATGATCGATTTAAATCTTCAAGATATTATTTATGGTTTTAATTAGTTATTTTCTTTTTCTGTTTTCATTATTGACTGCAAACGATATATAAAAAGTCCACTTATGTAGAAAATTGCACTGAGTTGCATTAAATAAGTAAAAGTTACAAATACGTATTCTTTCCACGTCTGGAAGGATTTTACTTGTGATGGCAGTGGTTACAGTTAACCAATAGGGGAGGTACCCACTGCGAGGAGTTTGTTGTAATCTAGAGACACTTATCAACAACAGTCCATTTTTCTGATAGCTTCATCTCGTGTTACCTCCCTTAAAAGCATTTCTTCAAGTCCGGAAAACTAATATTATCATCCATCATGGCCCTGTTCGGAAGATTTCATGTCAATTGTTTTACATTTTCAACCCTGAATCACGATGTAATGTCTCTATTTCAAGATGGAATTCATGCTCCATAAACAACTTCAAATTACAAAACTATATCAATTTCGAGTGAACAGGATATTGTGCGAGGGAAGACCTTTAAAATATGCCAAGCATCAATTTTTATCCATGAGCTCGACGGAAAATATGACTAAGCTATCCATTTTCTGCATGAACCATTTCAGCAAAGTTTGCAAGATGATTTCAACACCATTCTATTTAGTTCTGTACCAGAAATACCAAGCAAACATTTCACATAATTTGAATCAACGTATGAGGCGTGTCGTGGGAAACCGGGCCTAATGCATCTGCGTAAAGTGTTGTCTCTGATCAGTCGGTCCAGTCCGCACCGGCTAATCCGGGATGGCACTTTCCGCTTTTATGGTATTTTCTCTTTCAAGGAAGTCTCTTCTAAACATAAATCCACTGTAGGCAGAAAGTGCCGTCCCGAATTAGCCTGAAAATACCATAAAAGCGTAAAGTGCCGTCCCGGATTATCCTGTGCGGACTGCACAAACTGATCCGGAAAGACACTTTACACACATGCATTAAGTCCGGTTCTCCCACGACGCGCCTCTTATCTAGAAAAATATTTTTATTATTTCACCCGCATAAGTCTTGGAAGACATCAAAATGCCAACATCCAAAAGGTATAACTATTTGAGCAAATGAAACATCTAAAACCGATTAGCAGATTACAGCAAAGGAATAGGCTAAGCCTGATATTTGAAGTATTATTAGTTACACTGTTAGTATTAAACTGAGGGTGTATGGGTTGTATGGGATATACACCCTCAGTGGTTTTCATACCGTATGAGAGAGCGTATCTCCAGTATATCCCATACACCATCAGTTACTAACAGTGTAATATTTGATATCACTCGTAAATTAACGAAAAAAAACTACTTTGGTGCTGGCAAATATGAAGGCCATACTGTCGTTACAGATTTGAAAACTAAGGTATTGTTTCACACACAAGGGACAATGACACTGTCTTTCTGATCTCGTTAATATTCGACTTGATCTGAGATCTTATGGTTCTAGACAAACTGTGGACAACTGATGAAGATTGGATAAAAAATGAAATCTCTGTCCTGAATAAGGTCCATTTTTGTGTATTCTTTTCACAAACAAGGGGTAATAACTCCGGTGTTTGTATCCCGATCTGGCCCATTTTTGCTTTTGCTTAGATCTGTTGATTATATACAAACTGTGAAAGTTTCGATTGGATGGAAAATAAAGTCTATACGGTGGAAAAAGGCATTTTTGCATTTTTGGCACGAAAAAGGGGCAATAACTCTTGTGTTCCTGATGCGATATTGCCTAATAACAATCCCATCCGAGATTTTATGGTCGTACAAAAACTGTGCAAGTTTGGTCAAGATTGGATAAGATTGGATAAAAAGTGAAGTCTCTATCGTGAGAACGAACAAATTGTTGACGGCATACGGACGATGCAGGAGAGGTCCCCTATACCAACCAATATAATGGTAACAGGCAAACATTTCTGTACAATCTCTTACTCAAAATAGTCCTGTGCAGGTGCATGTTTATCCACGGTGTGGTTTGTAAGACCCTCTATAGTTGCCGACGTGTTATTGAGGCACGAGTTGTTAAGCATATAGAAAAATGTATCAGTTTTAGCCAGACACTCGTCGGCTTGTATGTAGCTATAGCAACCTGAAATGGAGACAAAACAGGTTTGCATTATCATTACCACCTGAAGTTAGCCTAAATTATGATGAGAAAGTATATGTGCCTATTATTTTCTTATTTTCTAATCATAAAATAAAATAACATTCAGATGTGACTTCCTTTTAAAATGCACCCTATTTGTAATCAATGTGTAGTGGTTAACTGATTACATTTAAATATCTGTCAACTGAATGAACCTTTTGTTTACACACACCAAACAAGTTCTAGGGTGGTCGACTTGAGTGCATCCCAAAGTTGACATACTTTGAACTGTCAGTTAATTATGGTTTTCATGGAAAATCTAGAAACAGGCGAAAATTATTAAATATTTTTATATCGCCAAATTTGTAATGTTTCTCCCTTCTGGGCCCGTATTTCCAAAGCTCCTTAGGGAAAACTTAAGTAAATTCCTTAAATTCATAAAATTCCTTAAGTCCCTGGCTGTTTTGTGTATATGACTTTTAACATTAAAATGATGTAAACGTGTAAATATTGCTTATATGTTTAATCTTGCAGCCTTCTTTGCATAGAAATCTTTGGATTTCACATAGAAAATTTGATCTGAAATTTTCACTTAAGTACAACTTAAGTTAAGATTTCCCTTAAGAGCTTTGTGTATGCCCGCCCTGTTTATGATCGTTCTAAATATTGTGATAATACTACTTTTTTCATGAAAATATGACAAATAGATCTTCAATGTTTTGCAGTATGACAACTCAAGATTGTAGAATGTGAAAATTTGATCTTGAATTCTCTGTTTCACAGTATGAAAACTTACAACTGATTTGTCAACCACATGTTCCTACAATGATATAACATAGAGGATACACCATCATACTTTGAGCTATCGAACTATTACATACGGTCCACTATTTCCAGATACATGAAAATAATAATCGACAGTTGGCAGTATCCCAACTTTGGAATGTGCGAGCAGTGATTACCCAGTCTTCATGAAAAACGAGTGGACCATAGACCGGGTCCACCAAATGTTTGCTTGGTCCATCAAAATTTGTAAGCTTACTGGACTGGCGGTCCATCAGTTTCAGGCCCTTTGGTTATTTTGAAAATATCTATGGACTATTTAATTGTAGTCCGGTCCAGTCGTTTGAGCTGGCTTGGTGGACCGACAGTCCACTAATTTTAAAACTTATTCGTGAAGACTGATAGCCACCCTTGAAATTGATCTTATTTTATCAGTTCAGACAAATTATATCATAAAAAAAAATCTTCCACACACATTGTTAAACGAGAGCCGCATATCTTACCGTCGGTGGCCCACTCCGGGTGGCAGCGTTCCCAGAGGAGTTCAGATCTGAACGACAACACGAGGTATAATATACACCAGGCAATGATGCAGGTATAGTAGAGGGACACCACAGCAGAGATGAAGATCATACCATATCCGAGACCTGGAAGAAAACAAACGGTCAAGTTTACAATGTTTATAATGCTTTAATATATAGGAAAAACTCCTTGAGTACAACATAATACTGTCAATATTTTATCCAAATTATCAAGTTATTAACAACAAATACATCTTAACAATAGCTCTAACAATTCTTAACAACAAGGAGAACAAAGGCTTGACAAATAACCATAACTGGTTTTTAAATGGCCAATTTAAGATAATTCAAGGGCAATAACTCCACAATTCCTGAAGCAATTTGGCTGATTATGGATCTTGACCTAGATATTATGCCCACAAACATTTTCATGAAGTTTGGTGAAGATTGGATGAAAACTGTTGCACTTAACGAGCGGAAACGGCTAAAAGGCCAATTTTAGATAATTCAAGGGCCATAACTCCACAATTCCCATGGCGATTTGGCTGATTATCGAACTTGACCTAGATATTATGCCCACAAACATTTTATACATTTGGTGAAGATCAGATGAAAACTGTTGAACTTTGAGAGCGGAAACCAAAGTGGCCTACAGACAGACCAACTGACCAACATTTCAATAGTACAGCCATGCTAAATCTATAATTTTGCCAACTTTTTTCTGAGCGTCAATTGTTTGCATATCACATTCTTGACGCTTGCAATCCTTCAATGTCACACTGACATAATACAGATGCACGGTTTATCATATAACTCCTGTATCACAAGATCAGTGTCTTAAAATGCCTGAAACCTGATTGATTCCAACAATCTAAAAGACAAACATGATCAATGACTCCTGATATGAGATCTTTGTTATTTCCTGGGATAGCCTTTCCTCAATCAATAACTTTTTCTTAAAATCAAAGAAGGTTTCCCTGGCTAGATATTTTTTGGCTTTTACTGAAAAGTAATTTTACTGCACAATGATTTGAAGGGGGCATTGAAGTTAGTTAAAAGAAAGCTGAAAAAAGCTCCTTATTATTGGTGGCCATGTATTTGCTTTAAATTTCCTACAAATGTGACAATGTGTTGTTACAAATGAAAATGCGTTTTACAAATATATGACCTTTGATATCCGTAGGCAATTATTTAAGTGTACGACAAAGTGTAAGTTTCCATGTTAGCAAAACCAGTAGCCAAAATAGCCAATGGCTAACTGGAGTTTTTAAAATGATTTGAAAATAAGGTATATTTTGACATGTAAAATATTTGAAACTGAACGAAATATTTGCTAAAATGAAAAATTTGGCTACTGATTTTATTGTTTATTGCCAACATACAGTTTACATATTTCATATGTGGCCGGGTACTTACCCAGTATTGTCATTATCAAATGAAACAAGCGATTTTTGTCTAAATTTAAGCGATTTGGCCAGGGGTCTGTGATATAATCTATTGGCAATTTTTTAAGTTCCTGAAAAAACAACAGATTTTCTCATGATTTTAAATGAGGAATTTGATCGACGATCGGTTAATAATGACAACCCTGCTTACCATGAAACAGTGGACAGAATCTACCGAAGATGACTGCAGGACCGAGCGCGGCGTACTGACCCATTGCCAGCTCCACAAACATCAGCGGTATACCCAGCAGAAACAACATCAACACAAACGGTAACACAAATGCACCTGAAAATGACAAATTACTGGGATAATGCACTTCAAACAATAACTGACAACACCATTGGGAATTCAGATGCAGCTGAAGCATGTTCAGGAGTAAAGCTGTCTTCCCTTAATCTAATGCAGTTTAAAATCCTTCATTTTGTCATGATCTACTGATCACAGGCTTCTAACTAGTACGGGTGCTATTAACCAAGAGGATGTAGGTTTTATTCCGTACCAGTGCCAAGGGCGTAGCTTCCTTTAGGCACTATAGGCACGTGTCTATACATGTTTTTCCAGAGATGAAAATTTTAATATGCCAAAAATGCAATAAAAACAAGAGGAGGGATGGGGGTGAGGGGATCTTCTTGGCTGTGTTGATACTTCATTGTTTAACGAGCCGGTTACGTCAATATGAAATAAATTTCATGAAACAAATGCTTATTTTACAATTATTTTGTAGAATCGAGGTTTAGCTGAAGTTGTTTGTAGCCATATACGAGTATAAAGACTCCTGGCCCAAATTATCGCTTACAGTGTCATATCGCCTACTGTGCCTATACATTTTTTGAACCCATGCCACGCCCCTGAGTGGCATGTGAGTCTGGTTGGTGGTCGGCAAACCAAAAAAGGTGTGTTTTGCCGGGTTCTTCAGATTGCCCAAATAGACTGAATCAAAAATATTTCAGAAACAGCTGGTAATATCAGCTATGATTCAAAATTCATTGACTTACATATCTCATAGAAGTCAATTAGGCAGGGGTTAGGGAATACAACTGGGTCCATATGTAATGCAGCTTTGGAATTGCAAGATCTCAAAAACTAAAAAACTTAAAAACATGCGATTCTTTGCCTTCACCTTGACCAATATGACAAGCCTTAAATGACTAAGAACGTTTGTTATGACTGTGACAGGGTATTTTAGCCATGTCTAAGAATTTGGGGATTCTGTGTTCATGACAATCGCATGTGATAACAAATACTGCTTGATTTCCAATATGTAACACCACTTTATTCAACAAGCACAACCGAAGAGCAGATATTACACTACCAAGCAAATCGAAGAGACTAATGAATTTATTTCAGGTCAATTAGCCCACTTAATTACATTTAAATCCCTATAATTAAGTCAGCATTTGTTTACTAGGTTTGTCAATAGACCAGAAGGGAGATGAAGTACATAGAGGATATTTGTTGGTTGCGGTGTAAAATTGTATTTCTTAAGTGTTCATAGAAAATGATATTTTCATGAGTTGCACAGCCATAGATATTTTCTATGATCTCGAGTGAAATAAAATACGATCTTTCACAGAAATCAACAAATTTTCATTTTTATTTTATGCTTTTTTCCACGTTTTTTTTTACCTGTTTAATGGGTTTAACTGGAAAATTTTGCGGGACTCCTAACGTCATAACGTTAAAATAATGATTTTTTTAACGGTTAACCTATTGATCACAAAAGAGCTCCAGGATTTGAGTCCAGCATCGTTGACAGCTCGTTTCATTTACTGTATTAAATCGGGAACCAGTGTGAAACAATGAAAATTATCAAAGTGGTAATTATTGAACTGCTTTAAAACAGTGAATTACCAATTTTATTTCACTGATATTTCCCTATAAACCACCCGAAAGCATAAAATAAATACATGCTATAATTTTCAAAATCACAAAATAAAGTTTGTTAGGTCTTAGACTCTGAAAATACTAAATGATTCCAGCTGAAACTAGTTTTGTCTCTGACATTTCAGGTATCAATAAAGAAAACAAGGAGTGCATTGATATATTTTTTTATTTCAGTTCTTTTAAATGTCACCAAGAGAAAACCAGCCACTCTTTATGATAAAATATTCAGTACAAAGTATACTCATTAAATAAGCAATTATAAAAGACATTGCACAGTGGCAGGTATTTTCAAGGTATTTGAATGTTCAGCATGTTCTAGTTTTCGTGTTGCTTTTTTAAATTAGTGTCCTAAGTTTCAGTTCACAGAATTTTGATGAGTTTTACTATTAAACTACTATCAATAATCAATGTTTGTTTAGCTGTTATTAGCAAAAGTCTGATATTCTTAAGTGAAAATTATCTGATACTTTTTTTTTTATTCATCATTTTTTATTTTTTTATTTTGTGAGTCTGCGCCCGCTAAATTCGAGCCCCTATAATAGGGCCACATTATACAATGTACAAGCCTGAACCTTGCATATCTGAAATCAATAAGGGTCCCATTAGAAGGAATAATCATGTTTGTATAAACTTTCATGAAACCAAGTCTACAATAAAGAGCTCAAACGAAATAGCTAGTCGGAACCTGTTTTTGCTTTTACCATTCATGAACATACGATACTACTACATGTTATATAATACAATAATGTGTGTGAACTAAATAAACACCCAAGCTGATTATCTGCTAGAGTAATTTTTATGGACTGATCATACATATGTCACATAGTGGGGTAAAGATATGAATTTAAAGTTGCATGTACAATACGCTTTCACACAGTGAAAATATATTTAACAATTTAAACAGAATGTAGAATAAAAGACTCCACAATACTAGTAATAAACAACTTAACAAATCAAGTACATTATACAATATTCTGACATTTTTCCACACAACAGAACTTGGAATGTTCACAGTACATTAAAATTTTGTTACAGTATTACTTTGACACTAACCAAAAACTATATACATGTAATACTAAAACAGTTTTCAGAGCTAGGTAACTTTTAAAGGGACTATGTCATTGAAAAGGGCCTCAAGGGGGCAATTTCTTAAAAAATTCTGAAATTTAGAGATTAATACTGGCATATAATAATGGTTAAAACAGGGTATATATAATAAACAAAGAGTGCATGCATTCTGAGCTAAAAGTCAATTTATAATATGGGTCTTGTTTGTTTGGCACTTTCATGTTTACATTTTGACGTCATAATTGTGAGTATTGTCTATAACCATAGTTTACACTCTACTTCTTACTAAGCATGATAGCGCAGTTGGTTAAAGCTCTGTCTACCATCATTTCTTCATATGAAGTCATGAGTTCGATCCCTGCTTGGGGTTTTAATTTGTCAGACGTTTTTGCTAATTTGTTTTTATCAAATATCATATTGTGTATTATATTATGATTTATTTATTTCATGCACATGTCTTTACAAAGCGCATAATTTATGTATCATATAGTATCATTTATAGTGTAATAGGAATCCAATGTGTCCACGACATAGGTCCTTTAACGTCCCGAACTAACTACGATTTTATTTAAATTTTAATTATGTATTTTACGTTCAGGAGTATGTGATGTTCTATGTTATGTACAGTATCATGGTCACTAAGGGACTACTGGAGCTTTGCTTATGGCAATTTTAGTACCAAAACATCAATGTCATATGTAATCATTAATGGATCTTGAACAATTCAACTACTGACTACAGTGTACTTCCATGGGCATTACAGCGCAGATCTTCGCTCATTAGCATTCAATATCATGGCACCTTCACAAACTGAAAACATTTCCATGACATAAAGAAAATAATAATCATGGAACATTTTACCAACAAATCTTAAATGTGGTGTCATTTTTTAACACATTTCAGGAATGGTTTGCTAAAGTCAACCCTGTAAAGTAACTGCAGAATAAATTAAGAACAGCTATGGAATTTTCCAAAGCATTTGTCGCCTTAAGAAATGTGCCAACTACTCAGTGTCATATTTCACATAACATAATTATTTTTGCTCTAACTACGAAAGCCATATAAATGAACATGTTTGATTGCCAGAGTTCTTAAAGCTGCCGTGTAAAAAAGCCTATCTACTGAAAGCAAACTTATAACTGTATTTAAATCACTGGATTTTTTTTTACAAGTTCCGATATACCAGACAATAGAAAGAAAAGCAGAATACATGGCATGCTTGTAAAGGAGTATAGAACAAGATTATGTGTTTTATAAACACATATGCCCCCCCCCGTGCGGTTGGTGCTGGGTCCTAATTAGGTCAAGGTCAAAATGGGGTTGGGTGATATGGGTGGATTGGGAACGGTCATAAGTCAAAAACTGTAGTAAGCGGTGTTGGTGCTAGACGAAACGGTTAAATCTAGTTTACAAAGAAATGGCACTTTTGAATTCTTATAAGTCCAAATTAGTTCAAGGTCAAGTTGAGGTTGGGTGATATGGGTGGATCAGGGTTGGTCATAAGCAACAACTGCGTGAGTATCCAAGAGTTGTAGCAAGCGGTGTTGGTGCTAGATGAAATTGTAAAATCTAGTTAACCAAGAAACAGCCCATTTGAATTAAGTGCACATTAGGTCAAGGTCAAAGTGAGATTGGGTAATATGGATGGATTGGGAATCGTCATAAGTAACAACTGTGTAAATATCCAAGTGTTGTTGTTAGTGGTGTTGGTGCTAGACGAAACGGTAAAATCTTGTTAACCAAGAAATGGCACTTTTGAATTATTACAAGTCCAAATTAAGTCAATGTCAAGGTCAAAGTGAGGTTGGGTGATATGGGTGGATAGGGAATGGCCATATGCAACAACTGTGTAAGTATCCAAGCATTGCAGTAAGCGGTGTTGGCGCTAGACAAAACAGTAAAATCTACTTAACCTTGACACGGACGGAAGAACGGACGGACAGGACAATCACTATATGCCTCCCGCATCAAGATGCCGGGGGCATAAAAACACAAATGACTCATCTTCAAACACATTGTCCTTACTTTTACAATCAAATAGAGTAAATCATTGTTTACAATGCCATTAAAAAATAGCATTACAACGGACGTGCAAACATAGTTTATGTCCAGCATATACAAACAAGAGAGCCAGGATGGCCCAAAGAGCTCACCTGAGTACTTGAAATGACAGAGATAAGATGTGAATCTAAATGTTATGGCATACATATTGACCCACGTCAGACAGATTACTATTATTGTTGACCTGGCAATCGACAAGATGCAATACAGATCCAGTCGGGCATATTTCTGTTTGTTTGTTTTGTTTCTTTGGATTTTTCGCCGTTTTAACAGTATTTCAGTCATAACACAGCCGTCAGTTAACCTACTCACACTTTTCTTGGGCATGCTTAGCCGATCTAAGCGGTTTACCAGTACTAAGTGCACACACTTATGCCAGTAACTGACAACTGCCCTACTTGAATCACAGGTAGGGAGAGAATGGCCGTAGAAATAATTTGATGACAAATTCCCACACAAGTTATGTGGCCAGGCTGGGGTTCGAACTCACGATCCCTGGATTTCTGTAGTTGACCTGGCAAATGACAGGGCCAATACAGATGCCTGTCCAGCCTACTTCTGTTGTTGACCTGGCAGTCCATTCTTGCAAATTTTCACATTAAAAAGGGGCAAATAATTCTGGTGTTTCTGGTCGTATCTGGCCCATCATCTAACCCAGCAGAGATTTTATGGTCCAAAACAAACTGTGCAAGTTTTGTCAAGATTGAATGAAAAGTGAAGTCTCTATCGCGACCACAACCCAATATATTTTTTTTTGACAATTTACAGCTTTTTTCATATACAATGGGAAATAACTCCGGTGTTTCCAATCTGATCTGGCCCATATTCAACTGAGACCTAATGGTCATGTGCAAACAGTGCAATTTTGGTCCAATCTTGACAATATTTTATTTGTTCAGAGACAGAGCTCCAGATAACTTTTTAGGGCAATTCTTATTTTACTCCCTAATTAAAAACTGAATTCTAAAAAACGATTGATCAAATCATTTTTTACAATTAAATATGACACATCAATACTTAGTTCTAAATCGGACACTTAACCACCATGTTTGTTGCCATGACATGTGAAGATGCAATACTGGTGTTGGTGTGAAGATAACTCTATTTGCCCTACCTATGCAGGTATAGTTAATAAGTAACTCAATACATCAGAACTTGTTAAACGGACGCCATATTTTGACTGACCACAATAGCTAACCGTTGAGTACTCTTTGCACAGGTCATCTAAAATGGTTCCAAACAATTGCTCACCATCTGCAGTGACCCCAAAAGTTTATATTATTTTAATCTGAGACTTCAAACATTTAGAAAACTGCTTTGTTGCTGTTAAAAAGTGCATGTTTCAAATGTTTTGCTGACAGTACCACAATGCTTTATGGCAGCTTTTGATTCACCATATCTTTTATATTGGGTAGAACTCTGTTTTGATTACTTATTTCTCATGGTTATGATTAAAAAAATAAAGCACTAGCATAGTTTTCTGGCCACCAACTGGCTTTTGAAGCCTGTCACACTTCGATGAACTGGTGTTCTGCACCATTTTGATTTTTGTTTACCAATTGCACAGAACGGTCCACTTCATATCAGCTCCGGACAAGATGGTCACACAATCGTGGCCGAAGTATAATTTATCAGCCTAATAAAACGTTCATTTTATTAAACTTTCTATCTTTCCAAGTGTATGATAAATGTATTAAAAGTATTATACTACTATGATATTAACACGCATCACAGTCAGCGAACATAGAACAAGTGATTATCAACTTTCTACACTATCGCCCGTTTTGAATTTGGGCTCTAATTCCAAATAGAAAGCGCTTAATTGACGTTATGAATCACAGTGAATTTTGCTTTACATCTTGTATTGAGTGTCAAGACAATTCAGTCCTAGTGAGTTTGCGACACTGCCGAAACTGGTTAACTTACATGTTACACGCATTTACGAATTTCGAATTCTTGTTTTTATTTTTTCAATGTGTAACTTTAAGCACAGATTTTAAATCTAAACTGTTTTTTGTTTATTTTAATGCGTATTTACGCCTTTACGCACGTTATCTGGAGCTCTGTTCCGAGACCTTATGGTCATTCAAAGTGAGATCTGTATCGTGTCCGCAAGGACAATTGTTAATGAATTACGGATGACGGACAGTACAGAACAGTCCCGCTATACCAATAAAAATCAATATGTACTAGATTTAATTAAGTAATACATCTGCAAAATGTAGCACAAGTGAAGCTGGACGTGAAACGTTAAAATCTAACTCTAATTTCAAAACATGTTTGATAAAGGAATGGCCTACAACCAGACCACTTAACTGTGTTTTGTGGAGCGGAAAACTGGTTAGGTATCGTATTAATAATGGAAGGTCATCAAATTTTATAAATATGAGTGACACAGTGACATAAGATGATGATATCCTTGTAAAGGAGCAATTTCTCATTCTTTTCTATTTGTTAACTGATGACAACAGTGTTTACGAAAACATTTTGGACTACGCTGGACAATTTGTCTGACGTATTTCTATGCTACGCAGGACATTTTTCAGCCACGCAGGACATTTATTAAAATACAAGAATATTGCAAAAATAATAACAAAAACCTTCCTTTTCAAACCTATTTAATATTTCAAGGTTCTAATATAACATATAACGCCTGGTCAATGCACATAATCACAAACCAACATACTTTAAACCTAACATTGTACCGTAGCCTGTACTAATTACAGGAGTGTTTGTACCTGTGAAATAGAGAGTAATCTCTGTATTGAAAAAATAAAAACAATAGACAAATTATCTAAATAATGATTCAATTTTGAGCATTTAATGTAAAAAAGTTTTCAGAACAAATGTCTTTGCCATAGTAAGTTTTAGACCAGGAAGAGTATTCTACACACATTCTTGAGATTTTTTTAGATTGCAAATAAAAAGCAAAATTGTCTGAATATCGATTAACAAATTTTTAATGCAGTCTGACTCGTGCCATAATTGCCATTTAAATTTTTGAAACCTGAAATACTTAATAGTGGCACGTAACCTTCCATGTCAAATGTTGTTTTCACTAAAGTATTTTCCAATAAAATATTTGTCATTAGAACCATTATAAAACATAACAGATACAAATATTCAGTTCAATTTTCATACCAAATTCATCGATTTCTTACCTGGTTTAGAATAATACGCCACATTTTCTGACTAGGACGCTGCCATTTTGACAGGGGGACAAATTGTTATGTATAAGATTTAAGTGTAATATGAAATCCGCCATTTTCATTTAAATTACATCATTAATGAGAATTTTATTCCATTTAATATTTAAGAGAATATTGACTTATTCTAATTTTCGTTTATTTCGTTTTATATGAGGCTACTCCCTCAAATAAGTCGAATCGGTCACAGAATCAAACGGGCTTTACGATTTTCAGTTTGTCTTATGACGTCAATTTCCGTATCAATTGTACAATGAAGCATAGCGGAATATACCGACTAGTTACGATTACATGACAAACAGTACGGTGCGAGAGTAGACTTGTCGATCGCCGCTCATGCGCATAAGACATTTAAGATTAAAATTAAAGTGTCATAAAATTCCTCATTATCAGAAAACACGAGAAAATAAAATAAAAAAGGATTATTAAACGTTTGGAATTTATTCTGGAAGGCTTCAAATTACGCCGGACAAATCTGTCCGCCGTAGATTCAAGAAACGGCGGACAATTTGAAAATGTACCGGCAATGTCCGACGTATTTCGTAAACACTGTGACAAGGACAGAAAATAACAGAGCAGACATATGTCTTACTGGCTCACAAATGAGGTGCATCATGGGAAAACTGGGCTTAATGCATGTACGAAAAGTGTCGTCCAGGAACAGCCTGTGCAGTCCACACATGCTTATCTGGGACGACCCTTTCCGCTACAGTGGATTTATGTTTAGAAGGGACTTCATTTAAACTGAAAATACCATAAAAGCGGAAAGTGTCGTCGTGGATTAGCCTGTGCTAAACAATTGCCTGACAAAGATATATTATAGTGTACTTTGGAAATATTCAGTTAGGCAAACAGAATAAGTAAAATTCCATACTGGCATTTTATTATTTTAGTATCTTTTTACAAAGTACTCAGTTTACAGCCAGCATATTTTCTTAGAAAAATTATATATATTGTCTTGAAAATGGATCAATCTTCTAAATTCCTACAGCTATATGTAAACTGTTCACACATGTCTCTTGTAGGAAGAAGCTCAGAGATTCTCCAAAAATCTGAACTGTTTACACATGTGTTTTTGTGAAGTCAAATAATAAAACAAAAAGAAGTTGATAGTATCTAAATTCAACCTATATTTTACGAGGGAACAAGGGCAGACTATCTTATTCAAAATCTTGAAGACTTCAATGCCAGCAGCTGTCTTCCATTGAATAAATATGAGGGAGACATAGTCTCGAGATCCAAACAAAACCAGAATCACATGAATTCACGAGTTAATAGATGAATTTAGAAACGGAGATAAGGAATAAAGCAGTCTGATCGACATTTTAAAGGCATTCATGGCTGAATTACCGGTTATTTCATTCACAAAATAGTGGCAGTTAATGGTGACTTATATGGACCAACCACAGAAAAACAAAACAGGGGTCAGGTATTTTGGCAATGTCAGTACTTCACCTAGTTTTAAGGCTAGTTACAAATGAAATAATATTATTACAAAATAATCTTGCCAAAGCAAACAAATATTTAAAACATGTTTATTCGGTTTACCTATAAAAGGTGCAACCGAATGACAACTGGACTTGTCCAGTTTTTTTTTGAAACACTGACTGGTGGTGTCCACTTTAAATTACTGAAAACTGTTGTAGCCACATCCCGCACCAGTACAAGATTAGGCCAGAGTTGTTTTTATTTCTTGGCTTTCTTTTTTTTTTGGAAAGGTGTCTGGTTGGAGGAAAAAAATAAAAAATAAAAAGACAGCAACACAGAATGCTTTATTACTTACAAAACTCATATTACACAACACTAACTTAATCACTATATGATAACCATGATATTAATTGTTTTTTTGCATTCCGTGTAACAGGTTGAAACCCTTTCACAAGGTCATTTTTACGATATCGGTTACATTAAAAAAAATTGTTGTTTTTTTGCTTTTTGGAAAAAAATCGGATCAGCGGATCCGAGAACCAAGAAATATCAAACTCTGGCCTTAATCACAAGACTTATGGATGAATCTTAACACTGCAATTATTTGGGTCCCACAACGGCCAACTGTCACAAAGGACTTAAAAGTACAGAGGATGAGCAGGTTTTTGTTGCTCTAAAGTATCTCCTTGACCCAAAACAGACCAGTGTAAGTATCTAAGTATCACCCACTCGCATTGTTAATGAATGATCTTTTTTTAGTGACACTGGTTCTTAAAGTGACACTCCCCAGCCAGTAGAAAGTAATGTCCAACATTGTTATAAATGTGTGCACCACACATGCAATATATCAACTCCCAAGCACATGGCATACCTAGGCATGATCTAAGACCACATTTTCAAAGCTGCAATGTTTGCAACTGAACTAGATATAAGATACAGCATAGATGATGATGAAATAGTTGATTCATGTGAACATATAAATGCATTGAAACTAGATTTGCATGGTAAAACCTGTGCCAAAGTTTCAATCTAAGGGTTATTAAGACTGCAGTTGCATGCATTTATATGCAAAATGCCAAATATTGGAAAAATACTCTATAATCAGATATTCAATTAAAAAGATTGACCACCTAAATAAAGCGGCACATAAATATGTCCTGAAACGAGAACACAGTGTATAAACAATCAGGTGTAAGGTTTTTAGCAAAGTCACAGCCTGCTATATGGCATGATTTCAAAACTAAAAGTAAACAGCATGCTTGTGACCTTATTTCAAACACTGAAAGTCTTTAACCCATCTGGAGAAAGTTCACTTCTTCAAAGAATGGAACGAAATTTTGTCACTGGACATGTACATGTAAAGTGTCAATAGACTGTTGTTTGCCTGATGAAAGTGAATGCATGTTATATAACCAACTTGTTTTAATTGCTTAGCTTTTATTTATGATATGTGGCGCGTTGTGAGAAAACCGGTCTTAATTCATGTGTGTAGAGTGTCGTCCCGGATTAGCCTGTGCAGTCCGCACAGGCTAATCCAGGACGGCACTTTCCGCCTACAGTTGATTTATGTTTAGAAGAGACTTTCTTGAAACAGAAAATACCATAAAAGTGGAAAGTGCCGTCCCGGATCAGTCTGTGCAGTCCGGGACGACACTACGCACATGCATTAAGTCCAGTTTTCTCACGACGTGCCTCATACAGAAGTTGTACAAATTAACTGCCAAGAGCTTGGCTGATTCTTTACAGAGACTTACAAAGATGTGTTTTTTTTATGGGGTATAAGCTGTATTGTAAGATCAGACCTAAATTGTAAGCGCCACTTACCACCACCGTTAGTATAGGCCAAATAAGGGAACCGCCACACGTTGCCCAGGCCGACAGAGTATCCCAGCAGTGACATGAGGAAGTCGAACCGGCCGCTCCAGTTGCCTCGGTCCGGTACGTCGGTGACCTCGCCCACAAGGTCATCATCGAGGGGGGTCAGCACCGCAGTACTTGAGATGTCGTGCACCAGGCTCTCGTTGGGGTTCTTATAGGGAAAGAATGCACCAAATGGGTCATTAGGGTTAGGGTTTTTAAAGGGAAAGAATGCACTGAATGGGTTGTTAGGGTTAGGGTTCTTAAAGGGAAAGAATGCACCGAATGGGTCACACAGAGGACTAGGGGTGTAGCACAATACAGTCTTTCATAAACAGATGATGTAGTGATCACCATCTTGATCCAGGCATTTTTACAGGATTCTTTATTATTTAGTGAATGCCAAGCTCTTTGCTTTCATCACTGAAAACCTATCATTCCATTTATTTGAGTAAAACAATGAGCTAGTACAACCAAAGATATTGCAAGATATGGATTAAGTCAGTTTCCCCAGACTAATTTATTTACCTATTCCCAAATTGCCTCACAATTGCTAGCTGCACAATTCCACAAGGCAATGTGCGCATTAACTATATACATGAAAATTGATCTTACGACATTTTGGTCTAAGTAAGTGTTGTTCTTCCACCAATGTGCGAATAATTAAGTTGCTTCATCTACACAATAATAACTAATTGCTTAACAAAACTCAGACTTTTCCAGTAAATGACGGTCAAGTTTTAACAATTTAGAATTTCATGATGTAATTCAATGTTCACAACTTTAAATCATCCCAACAAATGAAGAATGCTTTTCCAAGACTTCAATATCTTGAACTTATACAAATGGGCAATGCTTAAATATCTTTTAAGTCTTTAAAATCTTTATATATTAGGAAACAGCCCTACCCCTTTCTAAAGCCGGGTTTCCATAAAGCGTACTTTTTCGGCGCAGATTTTATCGGTGCCAAAATGCGCGCCAAGTACACGCCGAAAAACTGTTTCCATGAAACCGAAACCCGACGCATGTGCGTTTAGTAACTTTTTATTGAGAAAACAGCCACGACACTTGCACATCATTGATTCTTCTTTCATCTTTCAGCTATTTCTTTTGAAATATTTTTCTGTAATGTATGGTTTTTATATTCTGTCAAGGAGGTACAATGCAGTCCAAAGGACAGCTATATCCCCCGCCGTGATCCTTCATTAGATTTTAAAGGTGACTTTGAAGTATCACACTGACCTTAATCAGTTTCATGAAAATTCCTTAAAGGGCATAGGAGATATAGAGCTGACACGAAAATGGAGGCTCAAACATTTGACCTTTAAGTGTGACCTTGACGTGGCAAGACTGCTCCATGCCTTCTGCACATGGCCTCAATGTGATAAACATTTGAGCCAAGTTTTATGAAAATCCTTCAAAGGGCATAGGAGATATGGAGCAGACACAAAAATGGAGGCTCAAACATTTGACCTTCCAGTGTGACCTTGACCTTGAGGTGGCGTGACTGCCTCATGCCTTCTGCACATTGCCTCTATGTGATAAACATTTGAGGCAAGTTTCATGAAAATCCTTTAAAGGCCACAGGAGATATGGAGCGGGCACGAAATGGAGTCTTGAATATTTGACCTTCAAGAGTGACCTTGACCATGAGCCGGCGTGACTGACTCATGCCTTCTGCACATTGTCTCAATGACCTAAACATTTGAGCGAAGTTTCATTAAAATCCTTCACAGGGTATAGGAGATATTGAGCGGACACGAAATGGAGGCTAGAATATTTGACCTTCAAGTGTGACCTTGACCTTGAGCCGGCGTGACTGACTCATGCCTTCTGCACATCATCTCAATGACCTAAACAATTGAGCCAAGTTTCATGAAAATCCTTCAAAGGGTATAGGAGATATGGAGCGGACATGAATGGAGGCTCAAACATTTGACCTTCAAGTGTGACCTTGACCTTGAGCCGCCGTGACTGACTCATGCCTTCTGCACATCGTCTCAATGACCTTAACATTTGAGCCAAGTTTAATGAAAATCCTTCAAAGGGTATAGGAGATATGGAGCAGACACGAAATGGAGGCTCAAACATTTGACCTTCAAGTGTGACCTTGACCTTGAGCCGGCGTGAATGACTCATGCCTTCTGTACATCGTCTCAATGACCTAAACATTTAAGCCAAGTTTCATGAAAATCCTTCAAAGGGTATAGGAGACAAGGAGCGGACACGAAAATGTTACGGACTGTCCGTAACTGACTTACAAACGGACGGACGAAGGGCATTCCTATAACCCACCTCCCGCTTCGCGGCGGGATATAAAAAAAAAACAAAAAAACAGTTATGACTCCTCACCAGCTTTATAAGCTTCTCATATGTTTTCACCGAACATATTTATTTCAATTTTGTTTAGATAATAGTCTGATGTTGATTGCCCGGGGAATGGAGGAATAGGCGTCATTTTTTAAATCTTTTTTTATTTTCTGCGCCGAAACTCGAGAAAAATCGCTACACGAAGCGCCCACAATATTCAGCGCCCGAAAACGCGTCAATGGAAACTTCATATGCAATATAGACTGCAGTGAATTATCTTTAATTGGCGCATGTTCGGTGCCAAATATGGCCGTGACGACTACAGCCCTGCCAAAAACGCATACATTTTCCGCTTCATTGAAACCGGACTTAAGAGTTGACCAAAACGACCCGTTTTTAAACCGACGCAGAAAAGTTAACCATGGCTTGTACATACAATAGCATTCAAAAGGAGGGTTTGGCTGAAAGGAAAAAGAATCTGGTTGTGCATGTATATAAAATAAATTAAGAGAATTTCTGTTGGCAAGACACTCTTATTCGCTACTAACAATTCTTAGAAGACATGCAGAAACTGTCGTATTTTACATAGAGAATACACTCAGCAGCAGTGATTTTTTTTTGCCTATTTTTACTGCTGAATAACGGCAGTTTCCCCTTGCCAATAAACCTCCATTTTTCCCTTAAAATGACCCAATTTTTACTCAAAATAAGAAACATTTTCCCCTCAGACTGGGTTGGTATTTCAACCGAAAATTAACAAAACTTGATTGCTTCTTTACACACGATATTAGGTTGCAAATATACCGAAAATCAGCGTTCGATACTTCGCTAAAAAATAGTTCTGGTACTACCGTGTATAACGCGGATCCGATTTTAGAAGCAAAATTTGAGTTAAAATCTGGTAAACATTTGCAGCTGATTTTGCCACTTCTGTTGATATTGTATTGCACTGTTTTTGTTCACGTTTGTTTAATGATGATATTCTGTAATATTACACTAATTTAATCAGAACGTAATTTACAGCAAGTAAATTTTAAATACGCACACATAATTACCTTATGCATGAAACACGTATTTATCAAAATATAATTAAATCCTCTAAATAATCCAGACAATGTATAGTACGTCACTCCGAAATTAAATATCCAATTTATCCAATGCAACAAAACAGCTGTCTGAAATTTTTAGTCCTTGATATTTCCCTTTGAACGCTTATGCATTAATGCTCTATCGACAGCGCTTGCTTTGTTCAGGTACAGTACTAAGTAGCATCAATCGATGCTTTTTGACACCGACCACGTGCTCAGCGTGTTACACGCTTTTCAGGTACAAACTGCTAGATAGCCGCAAATTCGGCTGTCACATCAAAGCCATTTGCAGTAAAACCGACACCGTTGCTATGGGTTTTGCTAACGGCTTGCAGATTAGGAAGCCCGGTTAATTGATGACGTCACGCTGTCATTCTTTAGTTTTAACAGATTATATTATTCGCATCGCATTATTAAAGGATTTTATTGTTTGTTTGATTTGGAAATATTTTTGCAATTTATTACAATGCAGTGTTTATTTGTTTAAAAAACATCATGGATTAATTATGAACAAAATATGATGAATATATTACGATTTTTTTTTATAGAATAAAACATCTTCAATTTTTTTTTATTGTTATCATGTATAATGTGCACCACATTTTCATAGCCAAATTCTCGGGTAAAAAGTTTATCTCTAATGGCCACCACACATACTAAGAAGAGAAACAGGCTAACCCAATGTCATCTAGATGCCACTATGAGGATTTGCCACCACCAAAGACACCTCACAGATGAAGATCTTGAACTATTGGTTGACAAATTCAAGGGCCATAAAACAAGACAACTAGCATTGCGACTCAGCAATTACCCTCAGAAATCTGACTCTTGTGTTCGTCATGTAAAATTTAAATGAACATTTGCTGTGACAATCAAGTAACTCTAATTGATATCAGTTTTACATTTTTTGGTTCAACTTTAATATAGGAATAATGAAACTCCAGAGACATCATCTGAAGAGAAACACTTATTACCGTTTGTCCTTTATTTGAGGCAATTGACTAATTGCCTATACAAGAATTATCTTACTTTAAGAATCTTATCATCTGATGTATCATGATCATGTGATAAAGGTGTGCACACAGTCACTGAAGTATAAAAAGTTAAATATATCAGTAGAAAAATAAAAATATAAAATGTTCACAGTTGACAATTTAGAATATAATTTTTTTTTATACTATTTTTCCCTTTTTGAGGTTTGTCGCGCTAAAATTCCCCTATTTCAAAGGCACAGGTAGTTGTAAAAATTCCAAAAAAAATCAGGTTGAAATGTTGACACGTGTCACATCTTCATTAATAACCTCTCAGTTCAGGTGAAAGTTTCACACCAATATATTCGGCAAGTTAATTTTCTAGCTACGCATGTGATGATCTCGCAACAAAGTACACCATGTCACATGCTAATCAGAACATACCATTAAAGACAAGATATTTCATTATTACCTGTCATATGATGTATTTAAAACACCCCAGTTGCCTGGGCGAAAGAATAACAAATTTTTTTCTTCAAAATTAAACGTAAATAAACAATGAAGGTGTCCAAAACTGAATCAGAGTGTGACTGTCTTCCTATCACAAAGAATGGTTACTAGAATTTATAATGTACATAACTATGCAAAATGTAAACTCAGTTGAAAAACTTAGGGCAATGAAAAAAGTACTTTCCATTCAAATTCATGACTTTCGATTGATTTATGTTCTGAACAGTTCAACTAGAGTTCAAATCAACCAACTCCTGTCCAGTCCCTCTTGACTCCAGCATTATGAGTGCTATAGGATTACATGAGCAACCATTAAACAAAGTCTGTGTTGGTAATTTATTTGTTTTGCAAACACACCCAGTCCAATAACAACTAAACACTCCAAAAACTCTGTCAAACATTTAGATTTAACTTCAAACAGAATTATTAGCCTGTCAGGTGGCATTTGCATAGGACTTAACTATTCAATAAAGGTTCAAGCATTCAAGCAATCTATTTGTTTAATACATTGATCAATGCATGCCCCATTTCAATGAATTGTGTCTTAATTGACATGTTAACAAATGTAGTACATGTATATATATGGTGCATCGTGAGAAAACCAGTCTTAATGCATGTGCGTAAAGTGTCGTCCCGGATTAGCCTTGGACAGGTTTTTACTGTGCGTCATTGACAGATAATACACCTTATGTTCTATATAAAGTTAATGTGTTATTAACCTTATACCGTCCCAATAATGCGTATATTTTTCTCACCTACAAAGGTTTTTAGCATTAGATGGTTTAATGGATCAATCAATTAAAGCATCATTAAATTTGATACCTATTTATATTAGCATTAAATGTTAAATCGCATGAAGTCAGCTTTAGTGTTTTTTATTATGTCCTTCACCAAACAAAAAATGACAAAATGTATGTATGCACGTAAGCATTTAGCCTGTGTACAAATTCTTGGGCTTAAACAAGATGTTTTCTACAAATCTATTGACGAAATGTTGACAGAGTAAAATACAAGTCTATAAACAATACACAATCTATATTAATTGGGTCTGTTTTAAGACCATACAACTCTGTAAAATAGTAAAATATATAAATCATGGGAGAGCTAATTAACGTACTTGAAATGTTTAATTAATATGGTGTATTTTGCGAAGATAATGTACGTACATTTAAATAATCAAATGAATAATATAAATACATTTAAAATGTTCACCTTTTTTATTTTGTATTTTTATTATAAATATGCTGAACAAATTACATGTGCTCTGCATGTACACAATGCAAGGAATAATAAATCTATCACGGTGTTCATATGCACAAAGATCGTGTTTAAAGACTTAAAAAGAAAATCATAGAATTCCTTAAAGGGACCATGTCATCAAAAAGGCCTAATGCGTCAATTTGAGGCACGTTGTTGGAAAACCGGACTTAACGCATGTGCGTAAAGTGTCGTCCCGGATTAGCCTGTGCAGTCCGCACAGGCTAATCCAGGACGGCACTTTCCGCTTTTATTGTATTTTCTGTTTCAAGGAAGTCTCTTCTAAACATAAATCCACTGCACAGGCTAATCCGGGATGACACTTTACGCACATGCATTAAGTCCGGTTTTCCCACGACGCGCCTCATTTCTTTTTAAAAATTCTGAAGTTCTGATATTAATACTGGCATATAATAATGGTTAAAACAGTGTATATATAATGAAAAAGAGTGCACACATTCTGAGATAAAAGTCAAATTATAATAAGGGTCTTGTTTGTTTGGCCCTTTTCATGTTTACATTTTGATGTCATAATTGTGAGTATTTTGTATAACCATAGTTTACACACGACTCCTTACTAAGCATGATAGCGCAGTTGGTTAAAGCGCTGTCTAATGTCATTTCTTTGTATGACTCCTAAGTCGTGAGTTCGATCACTGCTTGGGGTTTTATTTTTGCTAATTTGTTTTTATCAAATATTTTTTTGTTTATTATATCATGTTTTATTTATTTCATGCACATGTCTTTGTAAAGCGCATTTCTATCATATAATATTATTTATAGTATAATAAAAATATAATATTTTGACGAAATAGGCCCTTAAGTATGTGGCTGGTTAATTTAAATTTTATTTTGTAAATAATGGATTTTCTTTGGTTAGGCGTAAAAAAAAAATGTTTGTTTCAGGTAACATGCCCAAAAAAATTAGGTTAGGTAGGTGGGGATTTTTGTGTGTGTGTGTGTGTGTGTGTGTGTGTAAATGGTCAACTTGAAGATTCTAAAACTAAATAAATATTCAAAACATATCAGTAATATTCTTAAACATTGTTTATAAGTGGATATTATCAAAACTTATTTATTTACTTATTTATCCAAAAACATATTATCAAAACTTATTTATTTACTTATTTATCCAAAAACACATTCAACTATTGAAAACGGTTAAGAAAACAAAAATCAATCTGACAAACCAAATACAATGTTCTAGGGTTGGGGCATTTTTTTAGGGTAGGTAGGGTTACCTGAAACAAACATATTTTTTTTTTTACGCCTTAAGAATCAACATATGCTGGTTGTTTTACCATATTTTAAATATAGTGTATTGATTTCCACAAGGAAAATGTTTGAATTGTCACTAAACTATGACTTAAGTTAAGATTTTCCAAGGGATCTTTGTTGATATGGCCCTAGAATGACGCTGGATACCTATCCCATTAATAGGGATCTTTGTTGATATGGCCCTAGAATGATGCTGGATACCTATCCCATTAATAGGGATCTTTGTTGATATGGCCCCAGAATGACACTGGATACCTATCCCATTAATACATTTAATTTTGTCAAAGAGACCAACAATCATCAACTTAATGGAGAGCTGTCAAGCTGCTCAAATTTCACGTTAACATTTTGTTTCAAGTAAAATCAAACATTTTTGCTGTGACAGAAAATCATCTCTACAGACAGAAGCCCCACTATCATTAAAATCCAATTAAAATCAGATCCCAAGGTTGTTAGGATCTGAAGGCATCATATAACAGGTCACGTTCAAATGACCTACTAAACAATACAAATCTCAGCCCCTGCTGCGCCAAATGAAATTGCTTTTGCACAGCCACGTTTGACAAAGGTTTTTAAAAAAAGTGATGCCTTTGCAACTGATCCTCTGGAATACATGTAAATCATTTACAGTTAATTTTCGCGTGGATAACAATGGATATAGTGGTACCTGAGGCGACTAGACACCCGAAGTTCACGTTATTTTCGAGCATAGTTTTTGTGTTTTATATATAAGTTATACCTCAACATTTTGAAGGCAACAATTTGATTGGCTCCGGAAAAGGTCATCAGATTCTGAACATGACCCCTAATGTGATGTCATCAGATCCAGTCAGGGGATAATATAGTAGCGTAAAACTGGAGATGATTTTAATGAGATTGACAGAAGCCCTTACCATGCTCAATCTTCATTTAGACAATATTTATAACCAAAGAGCATTTACATTCATTGACAGTATTTACATGCATTACATTTGAGCAACAGTCACATAAACCTAAGGCTAAAAAAATGTAATGAATTGTTTCTAAGGCACTTTTTCCAAAATATCAGGATTTTTTTTCCTCCTACTCTTTTCTATTGGCACTATGTAATGGCTCATTAAAACAAGTCAATAAGTTGAGATTTAAGACAATTTAAAGTTTTAATAACAACATAAGCATCCCTTTGTATAAAATTCTAAGTATAGAATTATTAATCACAAACTGTCATTATGCAAGCTTAATTTTAATGTTCATAATTAACATAATTGCCTTAAAATTGATATACCATCAGCATTAAAGTACTCCTATTTATAAAATTAAACTTTTCGTAATTCACATTTTTTACAACTGTCAAAAATATGGAATGCTAAATATTACACAAGTAAAAGCATCTACGAAGTTTAAGTCAACAAATGGACGATATTTATAACGGGTTCCCGATTTAATATGATTTTTCTTTGAAAATTTACACAGTATTTCATAATTTGTGCATATCCGATTTATATAATTAAATCACACAGGAAGAAAGTTACTGGAAATACCGAAATCTACTGGGTAACTCTTCTTCCGCTATCTTAAAATGCAGATTTGTTTAATTTTAAGCCGCTGTCCATCGGTTCTATATCAATACATTGTAATTTAAGTAATAGTTCTTATAAACGTTTATGGTGTTTATTCATCCGAAATCTGTTTCTTGTTACGAAAGCATTGTTCAAAAGCACTTGGTACGAACGGAATATACTATAATATACATGCTGGTTTACCCAAGAGTCATCACCAGTTATCGCATACAGAAAATAGACGATAGCAAGTTACCAAAATGTTAAAAATTCACATATTTCAATAGTTAGTTTTGTATTTTGTCCGGTAACTTATCCATTATAAACACTTTCTGCAAAGTTTGATTTTTATTAACATATTTCGGACTGCTCCTTTAAAACCTGGGTGCGATCGTCTCAAAATAGTAAATAAACGTTTTTTGGGCATTAAATCAAATTTGTTGCGGTCCATTAGAAAACGTTTCGGCGCTGCCTGAGAAACAAATCATTAATTTTTTTAGCCTAACGTTACAGTGTAAAATGTTTAAATTTAAATATTTACAGCAGACAAACTTAACAAATTATTCCCTGAATTAACAGATCAAAGTCAATTATATAAAGAATCAAATCTAATAGTATTACTTAACTAAAACACTGAAAAAGGGAAAATTCTGTTATTGCCACTTTAGACAAATAAAGTGCCATGAATTTTATGAAAGTTCCCCACGATGACTTTCCGAGCAAAATTTTAGAACCAAACTTCTACATTATATAGATGGACCAACAACATAAGGAATGTCATAATTTCACAGTCACTTCAGGGGAGGAAATTACCCGACCTCTTTAAATGTGTTTATCGAAACTGATCAATTCCAAACAGGTACAGTAAATTTAAGCATAATTTGCATAAACAGATTTAATTTATTACTCGTCCAAACTTCATTTTGCTGGCCACTCATGGACAGTTTGCTTGACAGCCAGAATTTTTTACCTCTCATGAGGGCCAGTAACTGTTTTCTGTTCATTTTTCCAGGACCTCGTACAGTTTAACTGGCTTTGTCCGAGGTATGACATACTTTCGCAGAGACTGAAAATTTCAGCTGATAGGAGATAGAAACAACCCTGCAAAAGGTCTATAGATATGAGGGGTGTGGAGGGAAAATCAGGCTTAATGCATGTGTGTTAAGTGTCGTCCTGGAGCAGCCTGTGTAGTCTAATCCAGGGTGACACTTTCCACTTTTGTGGTATCTGTTTCAAAGAAGTCTCTTCTAAACATAAATCCACTAAAGGGGGGAAAGTGTAATCCCTGATAAGACTGTGCGGACTGTACGGGCTAATCAGGGATGAAACTTTACGCACATGCATAAATCCGGTTTTCCCACAACACGCCTCAATTATAGATCTATACTTTCCTAGGTGTGCAAAGTAAAAACTGATCAACAGTCTTTGGGATGGTGGAATGCAGCCAGCTAAGTGAAGGTCATACCTCATCTTCCGTCGGGTATTTCCCCTCTTCATTCTTGTACGAGACTTTGTACTGCTTCTTGCCATCGTGCCTGTGGTCACCGCTGCCCCTGTGGTATTTCTCTGTGCCTCTCTGAAAACAAATACCCATACCATTCATGAATAAATAATAATTTAATAATTTAAGTACCCGAAATTTGCAGTTTGGCCAAGCAAGCCAGTTTCTGTTCCTCTCTGAAAACAGAAACCCCTACGATCCATGAATATATAATTACAATTTTCAGACATTGAAATCAGTGGTTTGGCCAAGCAAGCCCGATTCTGTCCCTCTCTGAAAACAGAAACCCCTTCGATCCATGAATAAATAATTAAAATTTTCAGACATTGAAAGTAGTGGTTTAATTGGCCAAGCAAGCCCAAATTCTTACAGCATTGCTTAAAAGCAAGAAAATGTTACAAGCCTGCCAACAGAAAACTCAGAATCTTAGTATGCCGAGTTCAAAATTTACCAACTGGTGCAGAGCTTACGGCTTGGTGAAAATTTTGACCACTGTAATTTGGTAAAGTTTTAAAACTGTCATAAGATGAAGCATAATACTATCCATGAATAATTTTAACATTTTGTACAGTGTTTAAATAATGGGCAGTTACAAGATAAAGCATTAAATCATCATGGTTCCTATATCGACCAAGCTCTGTTTGCAGATTACAGCAACACGGCCTGTACCCCGGATAATCCTAACGCAGAGCAGCGACCCTAACGCAGTGCCGATATGGCGGACACAGAGACAAAGTATGTAATTAATTTTCAGGTTTTTCATCATATTTGTATATTTGTGTCGAGTATTATAGTAAAGCTTGTAATAGATATAGTGTCCTGTACTTTATGTACTCAATCTTTTGTTTGACAATTACTCTATGATGCTGGAAGTCATTAAAATGTACACGAAAAAGTCTTCATAAAGAACATCTTTAGGTGTCCGACCGTTTTAAAATATCTTCAAATGCAGTAGTACCTTACTTGTAATATAAATTAGTTAAACGAACATCTCTATTACCATATGTAATCATATCAAAGTTTAATGTTCATGTTTATTGATAAAACATTTTCTTTATTCTGAAGTGGTTATGGGCTTGCGGATAATTCCTGACCGATGTAGGAAACTGTGATGAATAAGTACAAAAGTAAAAAGGATAATTACCTAACAAACTAAAAAAATAAGATTCCTATGCATGAACATATGTCTCTTGGTGTTATTTCTGTGCTTTATTCTGTATTCAAATGCCTTTACAGGTGTATTTACAGCCCCATGGCTACTCTGTTTCTTTCGGATAAAAAGAATATTATCTTTTACTACAAAATCCTTGCCACTTTATGTAATAGTGCCAAGAATAGTTCCTTATGCAATTTTGATATGTAGCCATATTTGTTAGACCCTGCATACACTCAAAACAAAATTCACGGTAATTTCAAAACATTGTCACTATGTTTCGAACAGCAGTGTTCAATAATTTCTTCTTAACTGTCAGAAGATATAATGCAATATACACATTAATTAAACTTTGTACGTTCAGAAATATTCAAACGAGGGTCACTTTGAATGCGCTCTATGCTTTTATATTTTAAAGGGGTATTCGCATTTTCTGTTCCACTTTCATTATTTTGCATTATAACTATGTCGTCTTTGTTTCTGTCTTTGCAAATCCTTTGGCACTATATCAAGACATACTTTATTTCCCACTATTTTAGTCCTGCACAAACTCGCGACATTTTAACCCAGGTCTTCATGATTAAGTGTGCAATGAGTAACAATCTATGTCTATTAATGCATGCCTTCTCACATCGATGACATGCGGTCCATAGTTTATATCATGAAAGGATACAAATACACGTTGTCACTGGTGAACGAGCAAATTATGCAACAAGCTTTGAATGAAAATAGAAACATATATAAAGGCCCATTATAGTCGTTCATCTTACATGTGTATCAAATCATTTATATAGAAAATTAGTTAGTTAGGTGTTTATCCTTCATGTTTTTCTGCGTTGGTTTGGTTTTTATCCGTTCCTATTATACATTGCGTTTGGTTATTATCAACTAGAAATTAGGTTTGTATCCATTTTCTCACAGTCTGCACATCTGAACAAGTATTGTGTTCATATGCAGTGGTATAACACCATAATGTAAACGGGCCTTTGAAGCAGTTTATGTTTGCTTCCAAACAGCGAAACAGTATGGCCGTTTAAAGCCTCTAAGTATTTTTAAAGATTTTTTATAAATATTTTATCTGCATGTTTGGCCTTGTTCCTCAGCATTCCATGTTACAACACAATGTTTGCGAGATGAAACATTAGATCTATTGAAATAAATACTCACCTCATCAATTGCGACAGATATAACGATAAAAACAAACCTGTACATAAGGAAACTATGCATATAACGAAGTAGTACCGTCTTTCCATCCGCCATATTGGCACTGCGTTAGAGTCGCTGAACTATGTTCGGATTATCCGGGTACAATTCCAATACAAAGATCTGACCATTAACAATATGGGATTTTATTTTCTGTATTTACTCTTACAGCTTCTTTGGATAAACATTTGCAGTATTATGCTTTATGTTCAGTATAAATCCTTTGCAAAATGCATGTTCCAATTAATGTTCTCAAGAAATTTACATAGGTTCTATATAATATAGACATGTTCTATATGATATAGGAAATCTTATGTCTTACTCATTCAAACTGTAGTTCACCATTTCTTCAAAGAATGTACATGACATCATTTGGGTGCAAGGAATATACTCTACACATTTAATTACATTTTACAGATCAAATATACAAGAACACAAGAAGTCTCATTTCTCGAATAGATGACATCGGTGTTCAAAACCAGACATAGCTTTGAAACAACCAGGACCTACTAGCTACTGGATGTGAAATGCAGGTTACACAAAACTTAGTAAACAAAATCGGTGATTTGTGACCTAAAGAACGTTTGTGGACAACAAGCTGGTCAGGTCAATACCAAGTCAAGACTATAACGTAAGCTGTTACACTGGATAATTTGATTTCATATTTGCGCAGCAATACAAAACACTAATCTGGGCTTAACCCACTATTTCATGTACATTCCAAAGTCTGGTATCGGAATGAAAGCTCCGACAGCTTAACTGAACGTATGTAGAACCGTGGCTAAGTAAGCATCCCATCAAGATAGGGGCAATAATGATGATGAAATACTAGATAGTCTTTAACAAATATCAGTGGGTTTTTTGGGCCAATTTGGGGCTGACATTCGGCCCCATTTCCCCATTCCCCTGCTAAAAAAGTATATATTTTTCCCCTGTATTTACCATGAAATTCCCCTCAGAATGTGAGCTTTATTTTGAAAAAAATCGGACAAAAATTGACTAACATAGAGGAATTTTCGTTAACAATCCCATAATTTTTTTTAGCAAAACAAGTTTGTGCATAATCTAAGTTATCATTTGTAGCAAAACAATTGATTATTGTTTTCTAACAAAATAGAATATAAAAATGTTATAATGCTTTAATACAAAAACAATTCCCCTTTTGCTGTAAAATTCCCCAACTGAAGGGCCCCACCACCTTTCCCCAAAAGGTGAAAAGAAACACTGAATATTAACCTTTCGGGCAATATAACTAAGAAAACAGATCCGAAGGGGTTGACAGACGTTTGGAAAACAAGACAAGAGGGCCATGATGGCCCAAAGCGCTCACCTGAGAACTGGTATAGATGAAGACCATACTGTTGTGACAGGTCTGAAAATTAAGGTATCTGAACAATACTCAGAGGGGGATAGGATCAATTTTGATTTTAAACATCGGTTAGTGCAATGGGCTAACTAAAGTACAAGTTAGGTAGTGGATGTGCGTTTTTTTTTAGGCTAATGGTTCTCAAATCATTTTTCTCCATATTCTCACCTGACCCTTTTTCATTAAGTCATTGACAATTCTGGAAAATGCAGAAAAAGTAGATTTTGATGTCTGTTTCGCAAACAGTTTTGGAGAACAAGTTGCAATGGTTGCGATGGCTGTGCTTTAAGGTAAATTTTTTTTTTTTTTTTGCTTTTTATCTGATAATTTTCTAATTATGAATGATGATAAATGATGTTAATGCAGGCTCTGATGACATCAATGTTGCATGTACAAATAACTGCATGCACGTCTTGAAAAAAACTGTTGGAAATCAAATTTTCTCAATCAATTTTTATGGTCATGTGCAAACAGTGTAAGTTTGGTCAACATTGAATCAAACAGCATGTGTGCAAGCCAATCATTGACAACTTGTTGATGTTTTTTTCCAAACACAAGGGGCAATAACTCTGGTGTTTCAGGCCCGATCATGCCTTTAATCGTTTTCACCTGTAGTCTTACGTTCATAGACAAACTGTACACGATTGGTGAAGATTGGATGAAAAATGAAGTCTCTATCCTGAATAATGGCCATTTTTGCATATTTTTTTCACAAAGGGCAATAACTCTGGTGTTTCTGGTCTGATCTTGCTTATATTCCACTTCACCTTTAATCTTATGGTTATAGACAAACTGTGCAAGATTGGTAAAGATTGGATGAAAAATGAAGTCTCTATCCTGAATAATGTCCATTTTTGCATATTTTGTTCACAAACAAAGGGCAATAACTCTGGTGTTTCCGGTCCGATCTTGCTTATATTCGACTTCAACTGTAATCTCATGGTAATAGACAAACTGTGCAAGACTGATGAAGATTAGTTGAAAAAATGAAGTCTCTATCCTGAACAATGTCCACTGTTGTATATTTTTTTAATAAACACAGGGCAATAACTCTGGTGTTTCAAACACGATCTGGCCCATTTTTGGCGTCTGCTGAGATCTGATTGTCATACACAAACAGCGAAAGTTTGGTTAAGATTGGCTGGAAAATGAAGTCTAAACGTTGGAAAAGGGCATTTTTGCACTTTCTTTGCATGAAAAAGGGGCAATAACTCTGGTGTTACTGGTGTGATCTGACCCAATAGCAATCCCAATTGAGATTTTATGGTCTTACACAAACTGTGCAAATTAGGTGAAGATTGAATAAAAAATGTAGTCTTTATCGTGATAACGGTCCAAATTGTTGACGGCATACGGACGATGCCGGAGAGGTTCCCTATACCAAAAAACCATGAAGTCATATTAAGACTGTATGATTGTAACAACATGTCCACTAAAAGACACTAGCATAGGAAGAATGTGTGTTTATAACAGGTATAACTAGTAAGCACTCCGTGAGCGCAAACCTCCACCAAGGCAGCTCATTTCCCCCCATGTGTTATGCAACTAAAGAGTTATACAGCACAATGTGGCAATTGGACCTATATGCCAATAATAAAGAATACTCTTTTGTGTTAAGTTGCTTAAGGCCCTGTCACACTGTTGTGAATTGGAGCTATGAGTTCTGGCGAGTTGTAACTCGCCACAACTGGCCTGTTGTCATGTAGTGTACACATGTCGTTATATGTCGCAGTGATGTCTTCTTCTGTCGCCAGAACTCGCCAAGTAGCGGCGAGATTTTTAAACTGTTTAAAATTCTCGACGCTTCTCTGTGGCTTTTTTCTCGAACACAAGTTGAAGGAGACTCACTCACTTTCAAACACATTCTGTAGACATGTCTTCTCTTGACGTAGCGTTTTGCCATATATTATCGTTCTACGGCATAACACAAGTTTGCTGCGAGTTTGGGAGACTTTCGTACGATAACTACTCGTGCACATGTTGTCACAAGTCGTACTAACTCGTCCACACTTGTACATGCTCAAAGACAGTCTTCGATTCTCAAAAAGATATAGTATGCACATCTTACTAATATGTTGAAGAGAACTCGAACAAATGTCAACTTGAAACAATTCCTCGACCAACTCGTCAACTCAACGGTGAGTTATAACTTGAAGCAATTATAACTTGAAGCTCAAATTCGCCTCAGTGTGACAGGGCCTTAACTTACGAACAAACCAATGCCAGCAAAAAGATCAAGATCAATAAAAGGCCCCACCGTTTGACTCCATGTCAGGTAGGGGGGATCATACTTGGCAAAGAGATTCATGAAATGTTCATTTTATTATGGCTCAAATTTTAACTATAAATTATAATTGTTATGTTATGAATAATTTCTTAGTATCAGATGATACAAGTGTAAACAGTTCACTTAGTAAACAGGCAAAAGGTATGCAACCTGTAGTGGTTTTGCTTGCTAGCTTCAACTACAAAGTGTCAAAACAGTTTATGTGATTTTTGTTGGTTCATAATGCAAACCACATGTTTCAGTGCAAGTAAAACCTGTGAAGAAACAGGAAAATACAACAAGAGGGCCATGATGGCCCAAAGCGCTCACCTGAGAGCTGGTACAGATGAAGACCATCCTGTTGTGACAGGTTTGAAAATTAAGGTATCTGTACAATACGCCGAGGTAGATAGGATCAATTTTGATTAAAAACATCGGTGAGTGCAATGGGCTAAATCGAGTACGAGTTGGGTAGTAGATGTGCGTTTTTTTACTTATAATTCTCAAATAATTTTTCTCGATATTCTTACCTGACCCTTTTTCATTAAGTCATTTACAATTATGGAAAAATGAAGAAACAGTAGATTTTGATGTCTTTTTCGCAAACAGTTTTGGAGAACTAATTGCAGATTTTAGTTTAGACAAATTTGATCAACACTGAATCAAAAATCGTGCGTGCAAGCCAATCATTGATAACTTGTTGATGTTTTTTTCCAAACACAAGGGGCAATAACTCTGGTGTTTCTGGCTCGTTCATGCTTTTATTTGACTTCACCTGTAGTCTTACATTCATAGACAAACTGTACACGATTGGTGAAGATAGGATGAAAAATGAAGTCTCTATCCTGTATTATGTCCATTTTTGCTTATTTTTTTCACAAACAAAGCGCAATAACTCTGGTGTTTCTGGTCTGATCTTCCTTATTTTTGTACTCACCTTTACTTTTATGGTCATAGACAAACTGTGGGAGATTGGTGAATATTGGATGAAAAATGAAGTCTCTGTCCTGAATCATGTCCATTTTTGCATAGTTTTTTCAAAACAAAGGGCAATAACTCTGGTGTTTCTGGTCTTATCTTGCTTATATTCGACTTCAACTATAATATCATGGTAATAGACAAACTGTGCAAGATTGGTGAAGATTGGATAAAAAATGAAGTCTCTATCCTGAATAATGTCCATTTTTGTATATTTTTTTAATAAACAAAGGGCAATAACTCTGGTGTTTGAAACACGATCTTGCCCATTTTTGGCGTCTCCTGAGATGTGATGGTCATACACAAACTGTGAAAGTTTGGTTAAGAATGGATGGAGAATAAAGTCTATATGTTGGAAAAGGGCATTTTTGCACCTTTTTTGCATGAAAAAGGGGCAATAACTCTGGTGTTACTGGTGTGATCTGAACAGATTACAATCCCATCCGAGATTTTATGGTCATACACAAACTGTGCAAGTTAGGTCCAGATTGTGTATAAAAATGTAGTCTTTATCGCGGTAACGGTCCAAATTGTTGACGGCATACGGACGCCGGAGAGGTCCCCTATACCAATAGCTCACCTGAGCACGAAAGCTCACTGAGCACTTCGTGCTCAGGTGAGCTAATGATTAATTACATTCTAGTCTGTATCTTCGATGTTGAGGTTTCTGTTTGTCGATATACTGTTGTTTTTGGTTCAATATTAAAGATCATGAACACAAAATACTGCAACTAAAATGTTTGATATATGCAAATATACAGGATATAGTATATATAATATGAAAGAATTCAGTTCAGCAAATAAAAGTTAAAAACATAAAAAGAAGTCACCAGAACCCAGCATGGGAAACCATGTAGCAAAAACTTTTCTTAGAAAATGCTGCCTAAAACCTACTAATGCAGCATATACATATACTTCAGACTTTCTTCAGAAAATGCTGTAATAAACATACACTTGTTTCTGTTAAAGATCATCATATCTGCAGAGAACTGTAGAGTTTGGTAACCCACGGTAACAGATACCACAAAATACGCAATAGAAATATCACGGAAACTTGATGTTTCCAGTATTTGAACTGCTATTGCCGAAACATGCACACAGATGCCCATAATGCTAAACTATTCCTGACAAAGTTATCCCATAGACAGGCCAGTGTTAATAAATGGTTTCCGATTTATTTTTATCACAGAATATGCCATATTCATATCACGGCATCCAGTTCTCGTAGCAGAAAGTTGGCAAATGAAATCAACCTTGAGAAAAGAATGTGGCGCTCATTACTGAATGAATCAGGCTTAATACTTTTTTTTACATAAAGTATTCTTATAAAATCTTATCCAGAGTTTTATTAGTGGCTGTGGATAGGGGATTTTGGGAAAAGTGCATGATTTGAAATAAATATGAAAAGGGAACCGACATGTATACAGCCAGTGTTTTTTTTATTCAGCCTAAAGGGGAATATAGGCAGGGGCTATTAGGAGAAATTCATGTTGTAGTGTGACATTATGAAAATCTAGAAACAAAGTAAGAAAGCCCTGTTTCCTCCTCATACACACACACAAATGAAGTTGAAACTGAATGGGTCAAAGACTGACCAATGGGAAACATGTCTAATTTCATCTTTTGGGGGTCTAATTCCCCACCATAGAGCCAAGCATTATTGTCTAAACTAAAACCACTCAGTGGGCAATGCTTAATTGGTGTATCAGATGGCCTGAGGGGGTGGTGGTTTAATATTACCAGGATAAATAATCCAACCAGTATATTTCTCTGGAATCATTTGGTGTGTCAAATTACCCCCTGTCAGCCCCCTGTGGGAAAATACTGATAGGTGCTAAATTCATCAGCTGACTTTGCATAGCAAATCTTTACCATTAATCAGACTCTGCATTTATGAATGGGTTGTAAAATGTTTCTCAATAATATTAAACAACTGTTTTTGAAAAAATAAATCAAACAAATATACTACCCAGTATATATACTGTTTAATTGCCCAAAGGCATGGCTAATAACCTACAAAATACAATATTTTTGTGTGAAAACCACTGATTCATGTTAAAGTAGACATCCTGTTCTTTAAAAGAGCAAAGAACTGATGACAGCCCTTCTCATTTATTACATCTATTCCCATTTTTCATGCACACCTGTTTGTACATACATTTAAGCAAGTACCCGTACATGTTTGCAAGAACTCAACATAGAGACTATTTTTAATATTACAATCCATACTGAAATGTGATTTGCCTTTCTATACGCTTTTATCAGGAACATGTATTAATCAGGCTGGCAATAAAAAATAATAATTTGCAGCCAAATTGTTTTATTTTGTTAAAAATCAAGTCATTTTAGACATCTTCCATTTAAGAACGTAAAAATTCCGTCAAATTTCGGTCAAATTTTATAAAACGTGATTTTTTTTATTAAATTTGCTCCCCTGAGAAAAAAAATAAATTATGTTAATATAATACAACAATAGAAGCAAGAAAAATCAAAATAGCCGATGTTATTTTACACTGATGTGAAAAAATAAATAAACAATTGATAAAAATTCATCGTCTTTTTGACGGACTGAACTCCCAGCTTCTTCACCAGTTCGGCCCATATAGGCATTTTTCGACTAATTCGAACTTTTATGTCCAAGAAAGAGAATTTGTTGTTGGGGTATGTATTGCTTTGCATTCATTTTGCTTTGTAATTTCATTTTTTCAAATATTTTGCTAAATAAAGGATTTAGAATTATGTAGATTATGAACAATGAATTTCTGTCAAAAAAGTGACGTTCGCAAAAACGGTCCATCTACTCGGTTATTGTGTACGTATGTGGTGGGTGGGGAGTCTAACACAGTGTTAATCTAAGTTCTTTCTTGAAATACAGATGGTTTCTTAAGTTTTGAAGCCATAATCAGAAATTTAAAGTAAAAAAATGTGCGATCGTAATTTCTGTCAATTTTTGTAATTGACGTTCGCACAGTCGTTGCCCAGTTTTACTTGTGACCGGTTTGACTTGACCCCTGAAAAGAAACTGCGATTAAATCCGTGCGTATCCGAATGCAAAAACATGGCCGACACGATGCACATCATTACGTGAAGCAAATTATTTTGTGTAAGTATGTGTCTGTCAAACGATTTGAACGTTCGCAATTGTTGACGATGGCAACATTAAGTACTTATATATGTTTGTATACATTTTAAAGCAGAGAAAACATATTATAGTTGAGATGTATGTAGTAAATTGACGAACACATTTTCGTCTGTTGCTACCAATGGCTCTTTATGCTCATTTTTTGACGGACTTACTTGTTGCATACGTCATATTTCGACAGACACAATTGTTACTATCGTCATTCTTTGACGCCTACTAATGCAACACCATTGAAGTTGAATAAATCAGTATCTGACATGTTCTATGCAGAGATAGTACTTCCTTTACATACAGTTTTCAATCTTTTGTTACTTTTGATAAATGTTGATTATTACAAAAATGGGAACGCTTAAATTTTTAACTTTTTAAAATTGGGAACATAAAAATATCCGTCAAATATTCTGTCAAATTATGACATTAGCAACATAAAATTTAAAATGTGATTTAAATTTAAAAAAAGTCAGCTAGAATTTTTATTTTCATGATTTTGTTTTAGTATAATAGCAATCTTATCCTCTATATTAAAAAAACTGCATTTTTTTTATATAAACGAAAAAAATTCTTTGGGAGCTATTTTGACGGAAATTTTATGTTCTTAAATGGAAGATGCCTTTAGATTCTTGTTTAAAAATATGAACATATGCCTCATTATACAGTGTTTTTTAGGGCCAATTTGGGGACAAAATTCGGCCCCATTCAACTGCTTAAAAAGTATATAATTTTCCCCTATATTAAACTTAAAATTCCCCTCAGAATGTAAGCTTTACTTTGAAAAAAAGACCCAAATCGAACAAAAATTGGCTAAGATGGAGGAGTTTTCATAAACAATCTCAGCAATTTTTAATCAAAACAGGTTAATCTAAGTTATCATTTGTAGCAAAACAATTCATTAGTGTTTTATAACAGGAGAATATATACATTTAATAATGCTTTTCTAAAAAAAATCCCCTTTGGCCATAACATTCCCCATCTGAAGGGCCCCGCCACCTTTCCCCCAAAAAAACACTGTTATAACTTCTTTTCCGCCATTTCAGTAGTCCTAGGCCGTAAGGTCGTATCTTGGCTTTTGAGATGGCTAACCCACTGGCTGCAAATACTCAAAGTTTACGAGTTCCTTCAAAGCAGCGAGTGTACACCCATTATATGTCCCTGGCTAACCCACTGGCTGCCAATACTCAAAGTTCACGAGTTCCTTCAAAGCATCGAGTGTGCACCCATTATATGTCCCCTCATCCAGATCTTACTTGCCTTTTCAGGGGGTGGAGAAATCTGATATTGTCATAGTTGTCCATGTTTGACAAATGCAGTTGGCCACTAGTCTTTACAGTTATTATATATAGCAAAATTCTTGCTAATTTTTATATAGACAAAGAACAAAATTATTGTTGTTAAACTACCCAATAAACAATGCCAAAAGTAGTCCTGATTCTGAGCAGAGCATAGTAAACTGTAGTTCTCATTACAATTGCAAAAATATTTGTCATTTTCACATTATCGTTGTTTATCGGCCAATAAAAACTCTTTGTCGTTCTGATGTGTGGCTATTTAACCACTCAAGCTAACGCCCTTGTGGTTTAATTCCTACGCATAAGAACTCCAAATCCTTGTTTATCGTTGTTTATTGGCCGACAAACAACGATAAATAGAAAACTATTTCTTAACATTGTCACATTTTCACTTGTTGTACATGCTCTGGCACAGACTGGGCACTGGAGACAATTGATTTCGCCGCCCCATGCTCCGGCACAGACTGGGCACTGGAGACAATTGATTTCGCCGCCCCTGCTTTTGAGTCACACCAAGAGCTGTCTCACGACAGCGTGCTCGACTTTTCAACCTCTTTAGTAAAATTATGGTCCATTATCACTACAAACAAGAAAAATATTGAGGGGAAACTGTTTTCTAGTTTTAGTAACATAAACCTTGACCCCACCCGCCCCATATGCAATCCAAAGTGAGGTCTCGATATAAGGTATTTATGTATGGTTTCATTAAAATATCTCAATGCTTTCTCAAGTCAAGGAGCGGAATTTTTTTTCTATTTTAAGTAACATTGACCTTGACCCCACCCATATACAATCCCAAACGAGGTCTCGATATAAGGTATCTATGTATAAAGTTTCATTCAAATATCTCAATGCGTTCTTAAGTTATTGAGCGGAAACCGTTTTTCTATATTTAGTAACTGTGACCTGGACCCCATACCAGGGTGTTCATTTGACCGGAGCTCCAGGGTTTTGACTGGTGATTTTCATGGAAATTATTAAATTGAAGCATGGTTAAATCCCCCAAAGAGCCATATTGACCCTTGGGGAATGTCTGGATTGTGCTATCACTTCCTTTACAACTGAAGCCAGTCAAGACACTGTCTGTTATTAACACATTAGGCCTACCTTATCTTAATCTGTTTTGCATTTACTGATAAGATCTTCCATGCCAGGAAGTTATCAGTGTATGTATTTGACCCTTCCACCAATAAAAACACAGACATTCTCCATTATGCACCTTTAGCCCGGTTGTGAACTTCTGTTTGTTATACCTTTTGTTATGGCATTTGTATACTGTCAACCTGGATAATTCATTCTGATGTTTACATGTTCAAATGTTGATGAAATGATGTTTAAAATGTTAAATAATAACAATATTTCACATAAAATATAATAATCTAAAAATAATACTGATTAAACGCTTACGAAAAAATCGGCCGAAAATTTACAACTGTCAATAATTTCGGACAACACTTTCAGATATTTGTTGAAAAAAAAAAATAAAAAATTGCAGCATTAAGTTTTGTCTTTCTTTTATATTGATCAATTATTGCAAAATCTTACGTTGTTAAGTCTTTCTAAACAATTGTACATTGAATGAAAAAAAAACTAACACAAACTTACAAAGGCTAATTTTTAATATTATGATCAGCACCAGGTTGATTTGTTATTTTAGTAATATTTTTTAATATACTATATTTATTAGTGTAATGTGAACCTTCAGTTTGTCTGTTTTTGTTTCGGTGACTTTTGAATATTTGAATTTGACTCTTCAAAATTGAATGTTGACCCTTAAAAATTTTGGTCAAAGGGTCAATGACCCTTGAAATTTACAGTCTACTGAACACCCTGACCCCATATGCAATCCCAAGTGAGGTTTGGCTATATGGTATTTATGAATGAAGTTTCATTACAATAGCTCCATCTGTTATCGAAAATGGAGTTGTTTCACCCAAACATTAACCTGATTTTTGATGTACAAAAAGGGGCATAATTCTGCTAAATTGCAGGTCAGAGTTATGGCCCTTGGTCAGTGACCTCACATAATGACCCTAAACACATGTGTGAAGTTTCAATTGAATATCTGTAGTAGTTACAGAGATATGGACTTGTTGCACGCTAACCTTAACCAGTGCATTACAACGACTAGCACTTTGCACTAGTTACTTTCACAATAACCCCTGAACAAATAAACCGTTTATTTGATTCCTATTGTAGAAACTCTGGTCAAAACCCAAACTATAAACCTTTTTAATGCTTCAATTTCAGATTAAAGAAATAAATGTTTGCTAACATGTCTGCAGTTCCATACCAGTGTTCTCTCGTGAACTTGCACTTTTGGGGACACAAGTGGGGACAAATTACAAAAATGTAGGAACACAGACAAAAAACGTTTTACACTTCATGAATATTCCCAAAGCAGATTTTTGTTTTGAAAAGTACCTACCAGCTGTTTTAATTTATGTTTGTTTTTCTTTTCTGTTCAAAAAAGGATTCATACATAATATTGTGTTCTTAATTAATTCATAACCTTCTGTTGATCAATGTTGAACTGCATTCTTAAATACCTTATAACCTTGCATTATTAATTCCAATTTGAACAAGCAATAAAATCCGTTATAAACACAAGGCATTAATAATGAAAACTGTTAAAACTGAACAGTGTGACGTCATCAATTAGCGGGCATCCAAAACTGCAAGCCATTATCAACATGCATAGTGGGTGTTGGTTAATTGGACTTCAAAAGGCTTTGATGTGTCTGACGAAATGTGGCTGTTGTTTAGCAGTTAGTTGCTGAAAATCATTTTTCACGCTTATCATGTGGACCGCATGTACAATGATCGATTGATACTGCTGTATCTGAACTGCTAAAGTGCTGCAGATAGTGTCAATGAATTAGTGTTTTAGAGAAAAAAAAAGTGTTATAAATTTACGTGATGTGACGATCAATTATATAAATTTTACTAAATATGCCGAATTATTTGTTTGTAAATTGTGTGCGCCCGCAGACCCGCTTATGGAAATTTGGTGGGGACAAATCATTTATTTTCGCACGCAAGGCCGCATCCACGGCAGAACACTGCATACAATTTAGGTGAAATGCCATTCATTCATGTCCAGCTGGCTTTTAATATTGAATTGCTCTGGAAAAATATTTAAAGAATTTAGAATTGTTGGAAACAAACTACAATAACCATAAAGCTTAGTAAATACTTATATCTTTTAACAAATGATAGTAAAGGTAAATAACAGAGAATGATTTTAAGGACACTTTCAGTTCAGGGTTCTTTACATGTAATTACTAGTTAGAGTAGTGTTCAGTTTAAAATATATACCATTATTAAGGGAACTACATGTATTTGTATACATACTACATCAAATTGCTATATTCAGACAAATATATTAGAAGAAAATAACAGGAGATGTTTGTAAAACATGTATCCCCCCCCCCGACTTGCAGCCAAGTTGTGAATATGTGCAATTGTTAAGAAATTTTTTTAATAAGCAAGCCAAAGTGAGGTCTCGATATATTAAAATATCTCGATGCGTTCTCAAGTTATTGAGCGGAAACCGTTTTTCTATTTTTAGTAATGGTGACCTTGACCCCACCCACCCCATATGCAATCCAAGCGAGGTCTCAATATAAGGTATCTATGTATGTAGTTTCATTAAAATATATCGATGCGTTCTCAAGTTATTGAGCAGAAACCGTTTTTCTATTTTTAGTAATGGTGACCTTGACCCCACCCACCCCATAAAGCAATCCCAAACGAGGTCTCGATGTAAGGTATCTATGTATAAAGTTTCATTAAAATACCTCAATGCGTTCTTAAGTTATTGAGCTGAAACCGTTTTTCTATTTTTAGTAACGGTGACCTTGACCTCACCCACCCCATATGCAATTCAAGCGAGGTCTCAATATACGGTATCTATGTATGAAGTTTCAATAAAATATCTCGATGCGTTCTCAAGTTATTGAGCGGAAACCGTTTTTCTATTTTTAGTAACGGTGACCTTGACCTTGACCACACCCACCCCATATGCAATCCCAAGCGAGGTCTTGATGAAAGGTATCTATGTACAAAGTTTCAATAAAATATCTCGATGCGTTCTCAAGTTATTGAGGGGAAACCGTTTTTCTATTTTTAGCAACAGTGACCTTGACCTTTGACCTGTTGACCTCAAAATTTATAGGGTTCTTCCTTTCCTCCCAAGTAACCAGCGTATTAACTTTCATGATCGTAGGTCAAAGCGTTATCAAGATATCGTGCGAAAATGAAATGGTCTACCGTTTTTCTATTTTTAGTAATGGTGACCTTGACCCCACCCACCCCATATGCAATCCCAAGCAAGGCTCGATGTAAGGTATCTATGTATAAAGTTTTTAATGTGTTCTTAAGATATCGTTCTGAAACGAAATGGTCTACGGACAGACCTACCGACCGACCGACAGGTGTAAAGCAAGATACCCCCACTTCTTCGAAGGGGGGCATAATTATTTTATAAAGGCATGATATCAGGTAGAATACAAAAATAATTTTCAAAGCACAAAATTAAATCAAACTCAACAATCATACCTGCCCGGTCCTGTCTGTTATATCATGCATATCAACTCCTTTGTAGTCCCTCAAATGTGGCACATTCGCTGACATTTTTTTATTTTCTCAAACAAATTGTATAAGTTATCCATTTATCGATCTGTGATTGCATTTTTCTCGATTGTACACTTCCAACGTTCATGAATTGAGCATTAACTATACAAAGAATACAGTGCCAAAAAGTCTAAAGGATTTATTTAAGCGTTTATAATCTTTCTGAAGGTGATATTGTTAGTTATCTAAAATATTGCATCACCATTTTAAAGGTGGCTATCTTTCATTAATAGAAATGTTCCAAAGGGAAAATTCTGCATTAAAATACAAATACATATTCATCCAACATATTATTGATTTCTACAACATGAAACAGTTAAAAGTCTATTAATAAATTATATCCAGTAGTTTTACCAAATAAAAATTTGACCATTAAAACACATTATCCTGATCAGGAACGTGCACATAATATATTTCTTCCAGCACGCGAGACTTTATGATGGAAAATGACACAGAAGACGATGCTTTCTCGAGGAAGAAGAGAACAACCTTTCACTACTAGCACACATAGAACAACTTTTCACTACTAGCACACATAGAACAACTTTTCACTACTAGCACACATAGAACAACTTTTCACTACTAGCACACATAGAACAACTTTTCACTAGCGCACATATGTCACAGTATATGTAGTAACATCGGTTTGCTTTATAACTAAGGTGATACTTTGATTCATGAGCAACTGAACAAATGTTAAAATACATATAAACTGAGCAAACATATGTATCAAGTAGATATTGCTTTTTTTTCTCCTTTAAACCTTTTGCACTAAATTGGTTAAATACAAACAAATGAAGACACCGTGGGCCACTGGGGTAAAATACTGTCACTTTTAAACATTAAGCTATTTCAAATTTTACTGTATGTTACACAGAACAATATTACTTATTACAGCTAAACAACTTTTTGGACTGACATACATGAAGACAGACAGACGGCAAATACAAAATTAATAGCAAATACAAAATTAATATCTCCTGATCCATTGTGTTTGACATTCAAATATTTCTTCTGTTGCAATCAATTTTCAATAAAGTTATAAATAATAAAAAAACTCCACGTTTTCAAACAATCCAGGGAAGAGGTCTAGCTATAAAGCTTTTCCTAACTTGTATTTATGCAACACCCTGGTATTGAAGACATTGACGTCACAATATATGAACATGTTTAATATCAATAAACCAGAGGAAATGACAACTAACATCTGACTCAGTGTGTATTGGACAAGAACAGATGAATTTTTGTTCATGTTGATAATTATTGTTTTTTGGTTTACTCATTTTAATTTCAGTACATTAATTTCTCTGTGTACATAGAATTATTGTACACGTTGATAATTTTTTATTTTTTGTTTATTCATTTTTATTTCAGTACATTAATTTCTGTGTACTGCTGTGTACTGTTTAATCACTTATTCACAATTTGATTAATTTTAGTTGTCAGGATTAGGAAAGCAATGTCGATAAAACGAAGTAAGCTTAATTATTTTTATTTGCCAATATACAAAGGTGTTTATAACAGTACATGTTATTATTCAATTCAATTTAGAAGTTATTATACAATATAAGAGATCATATCATGGGTATACCAAGCTTTGTGCTCTATTTTATATGTTGTATATATACTACAGTTGTAATTGTTTAAAAAAAAAAAAACCGTGTAATTTTTGAATAATTGACTATAATAAACTGAAATTTTGCTGAATACTAACTGTTTTAATTTTTTAATAATTACCTGCTTTCATGACAATTAAAATTTAATCATGTTTTATGACCATTTTCTACAAAACATACTCAATATGGATATTTTAGTTTTGGACAAAATATAGTTAATTTATGGGAACTATGAACAGTAACAAACGATGTAAACAATATGAATCATATTTTAATAATTTACACTGTAACTAACGGGAGTTTATTTCCCGCCAACTAACACATTCATAAATACACATGAACCGAACACAACCCTCTACTTGAGGCTAGAAGTAATTTTGATGATGCAATACTGAAATACATAAACAAACTGATCAATAAACTTACTAACTAGTCAACACGATACATAAAGATGTTTTTCTAAAGAAAATTATTACATAGGAAATACTGAAATAGAACTATATTCCGTGTCAACTTTATGGACGACCTTATAAACAAACAAATTCCAACAATATATCGATACAACGTGGCTAACTACCACTGAATCATACTAGTACACGTTGTCCGATTTTCACACCAAACGACACAGATTTCGGATAACAACAAAACTCGCGTTTATAAACACAAATATTAATCAATATATACTAACAATGACTCACCAACAGATCAACATTAGCTGCCCTGTCGTTTTTATCCCCCATTTCTAATAAAATCTCGAAACCCCAAATAAGGTGCTACAACTGTAAAGAAATCCCGCCTGCGCTTGGTTCGTTCTGTTGTGCTATGCTTGGGCACATTCGTCTATATCATACTCTTCAAACAGTGATCTCCCCTTGCGACAGAGGATGACGTCACACGCCAAACGGCGAAATGTGCTTACGCATGAAGTAATCCCGCGTATGAAAGTTGTTTCATGTAATGACTTTATTGATACCATTAATCAGTATAATCAGTATAATATTCAGTACTGATAGTATTGTACAATTTTATTTACCTGGCACTCATTAATCTCCGGTACTGGCGAAGTACGTAAGTCCGGACACTTTTGCTAGTTTTTGGACTATTTATCTGGATGTTTGCATCAAACAAAAATAAAAAGTTCAACTTTATAAGTTGGGTTTAAACTTAAGCTTTTGTCAAAATATTATTGAAAACTACTGTCTAAAAGTAACTGAAAGACGCGTTTAAAAACGGCATGTAGCATAACGTCCGACATTCTTTCGAAATACGGATGGAAAGTACCTAAATTTGGACAATTTAATTTAATTATAAAAAAAAATAAAAATAAAATAAACACCATGTTCGTCAGATTTATTTATTTTTTTCCTTTGTTTACCCTTATCTTCAAGAATTCAAATTCTGGACAATTTGCAATTGATGGTCTAAACTTGTTGACTGAATTGTAATTTGTAGGCCTAGTAAAAAGTTATCATGCGGTGATTACAGTAAAGCATAAGTAACTGTCAGGTAGAGAAATTGTGAAACAGGTTAACAACACAAAAATGTAAAAAGGAGCAATTATTGGTGATATTAAACACCAAAGTATGTGTTTGCATGTGTTTTACAAATGTTTGTGACCTGTAAAATCGGCGACGAAAATTTTCGCGAGGTCGCGAAAATATGGGACGTCGCAAAATTGTGTACTTAAATTACCGCTAGTATTGTTAATTTATGTCTTGTCATAGGTGTTATCTATACTAGAAAGTTCCTTTATGTATGATTATTGATCGATGCTTTTATACTCCTGAGAAAATTCAGCCCTAGATTTTCGTATAAAATTTCTGTCACAACAAAAACTGCTATCACCGCATTACTGAGATTTAGTTGTTATTTATGAAATAAATTTGGCAATATAAATTAATGAAATCAGCTGAAGCTGTTTTTCATTCATTTTAACAATGTTGTTTGTTTCAAGTTGTCAAATATGTTCAAAACTGTTCTTTATTGAGGAAGCCCTGGTCACATTTCGGCGATTTCGCAAATTCTAATTGACTTGTGCATTTAAAGCACAGCAATGAGTGACAATGTAATTTACCAGTGAAAATTAACAGTAACTGTCTGGAATGATGTGGGCGGAGCTAAGGCACTGCTGTGGGCGGAGCTAAAGGACTAGACTTTGACAGCTGCAGTGTGTACTGGGGCCGATATTGATTTTATTGTGACCTGCCGAGTTTACTGCAGGCACTGATGTATATGTGTTAAGTAACGGGGTATACGCAGTAAGCCAAAAAGCATACATCCCAAGGACTCTTGGCATGGGTTTGACATGTGTCCTTTTGAAAAAATATGCGTCCATATACGCATGATTTTGCGTTTCCGAGATCCCTGTCTTGTATTTACTTTCAATATTTTCTCAGTAAAGCATTATTTATCGGAGGTACTGTTTTGACTTCAACCCTCAAGTGTAAATGTTTACATTTGAAAGGAGGATAAAAACATAAGTAAGTAAGGGTATTAATACCCACTTGATTTTGTTGAAACTTGACATATGTTGCTGAGACAGGCTTGTGCATCAATCAGTAGAATTGAATTACTGGTATTGATCATACAAACACATTTTTTTGCCGGTGTCCGGATTTAAGTACTATCCGGATTTATGCACCTGGCCAGTAGCACTTGGCCATTTTATTTATATCGGTTTAACGTTTATCTAGCGTATAAAGCACAGATTTCATAGTCATATAACAAAAAAAAAACATCAAAAAGTGTCAGGAAGAATAGTGCAGTGGAGAGTGTTTTAGACTTTGAATCACAATGACTGTGGTTCGAATCCAGCTAAAATATTTCTTTTTCTTATTTTCGTTTACTTCATCATTACTTATTCTGTTACATTTTTACTTTATTTTGTTTTCTTTCCTTTTTTATTTTTCTGAGTTTAATTATTTTATCGACATAAAAATGCATACACAAATACTCTGTTTCACTCGCAGTGTCGATGCAGCTCTCTTTTGTGTCAGAATCGAGGTTGATGATGAGATTCCATGTCATCATGACACGGAATGTCAGCAAAATGATCAATTTAATAAATTAACATAACTAAAAAATGAATAAATTACAAGTGCCTGTTCTGGGATTCGAACCCAAAACATCATGCTTACAAACTTATCGTACTTACCACTGCACCACAGTATCAACTGTTTCGTAGTAAGAATTATATAAATACATAATAATGTCTGAGTCTCCTATCTGGGTTAGTAGCTTAAAATAGATTTACGAAAATACACGGAATATTCATGAGTGCCAGGTCAATTAAATCGCACAATATAATATATTTCTGTTAATTAACATAACAGTAGTTTGTGTTTAACTCTGTTAAGCATGTTTATTATAAAAAGCTATGTTCACTTTTGTTTTGTGTGAAAATTCAAGGTTAGATGCCAGTACATCCAATTCACATGGTGTGCCATTATATAATGGCGTACTTTCAGATTGTAGATTGTGCAAGCTTGGTGTCTGTTAAAAGATTAATCTGTTCTCTTCCAAAAATTGCAATAAAAAGATATGGCATGTTACTTAGAAAATGCGTCTCACCTGAATGCAGACACCGATTGAAACTAGGGTTTCGGCAGTCATATTTCGACAAAAGCCCCATGCCACAGTAAACACACCCAAAAAGCTCATCTTTCAAGTTAGCCTCCAAAGACATGCACAAAAATGTTCCAAACACACAGAGGATATTAAAAAGAACCACAAAAGGCATGTCTGACATTGCTAAATGCTTTTCATAGCAGAAGAAAAAAGGAACTGTAGTAAAAGGCAATATTTCGAATGTAAAACGGAGGGAAACACATTGATTTACTGGCATCTAACCTCAATGCGATGTTAAATCAACCATTGCGAGCTATGCTGGAAAGTAACGCATACCCATAATGGTTAGTGAGTGAGTACACAGGTCTGTCAGACCGGTGTAGACACAACGACCATTGCGAGCTATGCTGGAAAGTAGCGCATACCCATAATGCTTAGAGCGTGAGTACACAGGTCTAGCAGACCGGTATAGACACAACGGTCAGGCACAGACAAACGCAGTACTTTAACTGTGGCTCCAAAAAGGTGCCTGTCGCGCAGAATACTTTTTACTATAGTTCTATTTAACAGCCACGGAGGTGGGGAACTAGAAATCTTAAAGTTACATCGGATATTGTTAGGAAAAGCTGTTAGGGTAAAGACACCATGACATTTTGCTATTTTACAATGGGACCCTATGGGAATTAGATTTATCATACATTAACCAACAGGGTCTAAGTTGGAGCATTGAAGGCCTGGCCCGTCGTCGGCAAGTTGAGAGTGGTGCGGCCAACGTGATATAAAATGTCCATTGCGGAGGGTCTCTAGCAATAAATGCCCCCCCCCCTCCCCCAAAAATGACCATGGAATTAATTTAATATCCTTTACGTATATATATTGTTTACTAGTACTATATTTGATGTTTGTTTGCACTAGCTTTACATTCAAATAAAATGAGGTTAAGTTAAAACTACAAGTTCAATGTTTGTTTTATTCCAAAGGACTGCTTTCATGGCCATTATGACCAGAATATCTCTAACAATAAAGTATGCACAAATAAATGTATAAACATTGTTGTTGTAATTGACTTCTGAATATAGCTATTTCGTTGGTAGAGTTGTATATGTGGCATTATTAATTGAAACCACGCGCGTTTCAATACAAAATAATAACTTTTAAAACATAGCCTCTTCACGACTATGTATTTTGCACGTTTAGTAAACAGAATACACGCGTCCACTTGGTAAACACTGTAACAGTAACATCTCTCACATCTTAGGAGGAAATGCGTTTAGCCAATATACACTGTTAAATAAGTTTTTCCATAAATTCCAATACATGTTTGGTCTAATACGTTGATCGATCGCTTTAACAAGTCAAAGTTTCCGACTTATTTTTGAGGCTTTTCTATTGAATGAAATAAAAAAAACAGTGGGACGTAAATACATATTATAATATTATTCTAATATTGTATATGAACATTTGTATTTAAACTTTTTTTGTTAAAATGCAAGGTATATAATGTAATTATAATAATGGGTATATAGGATGAATCATTTGAATGTAATATGATGTTGGTCAGCGTGTTTATTTTATATTCAAAACAAAATACCATTAGTGACATACAAAACGACATTGCTTTTGCTAATTGTGGGTTTAGCCTCTCATTCTATCAGCAGACCAGTATCATTAAATTGACCAATGACTGTTATCACTGGCTGCTCTGATAAGTATAATAAAACCGTGTACATGTATAACGTGTGTGACAGTTACGTAACTAATATGTTATATAGCCTTTGGGCGGATTAGTTATTAAGGAAATAGCCTAAAATGGATTTACAATAGTTTGCTAATTAATTGACAAACCAGTATTGGTTGAAAAAGCCCACGACGGCCTTGAGTCCCTGTCGGCAAGTGTGAACAATCGTCAAAATCTACGTTTCTTCGCTATTATTGCACAACATCCATATTGTGCAGTACAAGTGTACATATCATTCATGTTGTATATATTGCAAAATATTTAAGTTTAATTATTATTAGTTCCTTTAAACAGAGAATTATAAATTCTCTATTCTTTACATTATGGTCGACTATCCAGTTTTCGTGGCGTAAACAGTTTTCGGGGTATTTTGCATTGTCACTATTTACGTCAACGTTCGCGCCTTTAACTAAATTATTTTGTTTGGGTTGTTTCACAGTTTGACAGCTCTTTGTTTACATGTGCAAAATGTGTTTGAAACAGATAGGAATGTGTAATAAACTATTACATTTGACTCTCAGTCTATTATTTTATATAATTTATCTACCAATTTATCACTCCACATTTGTTTCCATACATGATTTTGTGTTAGAAGTCCAGAGAATGAACACTTTATTTATAACTGTTCAACGATGACGTAAGCAACCCAAGATAAACTTTATTGAAGATAAATTGGACCATTTAGGACATTTCAAATGCATTTTGAGATGACCCCCGAAAACTTGTTTGTTTCGTCACAACCAAAATGGTCAACCATGACCTGATGCAAAATTTAAAAATAAAAATGTGGAAAGAACTGTGAATGGTTTTAAGATACAAAGAAACGTGACTAGCATTGTTTTATCATATGTTTTAGAATATATATTAAGTAACAAGATAACACACTTTCTGTCATTCATTATGTAGCTTAGTACCACGAAAACTGGGTGGACCATATCATATGTCTTTACATGCGCCTTTTTCATTCAAGTCTTCATCTCCATGATGTAACAGTGCAATCTATAAAGTTCCATATACACTACATGGAACAAGTTTTTTGACAATTCCAAGACATATTCTTTCTAGACATTGTTCACCGCATAGGTATCAGAACCTTATTTTTGTATTCAAAATACTACAAATTTCACTTTCTTAAATACCACCCTGACTCAGTGGTTATATTTCTCTTACCTCTTTGAGATAATTAAAATTGCCTTATAACACTATTTAAGGCCTTGTTCCAGATATCTATGTCTAAAGACTCCAACAACTCTATAAATTATCATCAATTATCAAATATATTCAAAGTTTCAATAACTTGGTGAAGAACCCCTCATAAACTGTTCTACGCTGGCAACTCATTAAGCCATTTATTCCTCTAGGCAGCAAACAATAATTATAATTAACATAAATACTATAAAAATTTAATATTTTCATCTAAAAGTGTATTTTTTCATTAAATTTTGGTGAACCACACCCATTTCTATAGTAAACAACACATTATACATGTGCTGTGACCTTCAGATTCATGCTTGTTTCTGAATTTTCAATAGCCACTAACGCCCAATTGAGTAGGTCAATCCCTTTTTGGTAAATTTGTCATATTTTTCCACTTTAAACTGCTATTGTCAGAGAGTTATAAATATAAATTTGATTTTTGTTTATTTGTATTTTTCTGTCACAGAGTTATAAATGTGATTTTTGATTATTTGTATTTTTCATATAGTGAAAATATTCTGTAAGTCTAAACATAATGAATAACATTTGCTGATCGTTGATATGTCTTTGTCTACTGTCTAAGTAAGTTCTGACCACATGTTTAACTTGATAATAATTACTTATATGTAGTTACTGTCTGGGAAACCCTTTCATATCTTACTTCACACATATGTTATATCACTATTCAGACAGTATGCTTATCAGCTTTAATTAAAAATAAACAACTGTAGGTAAAGATCTAAAGATACTAATTCTAGGTGCTAATTAATTCCAGTCTAATGAGAGCCAGGTATCAATGTGTTGTGTGATTGGTGGATGCAAGATAGATGTGATTGGTCAGTAGTGTGTGTGGGTGTGGCTTATCAGTAATAGGGAAGAAAGAGTTTAGTTTGGTAGGGGTCAGTTTGGAAAAAGGGATCAGTTTGAGAGGAAGTAATGGGACAGTGATTAGTTGGAGAAGACAGTTTTGGGAAAAGTAATCATATTGGTAGTTAGGACATGACAGGAAGTGAAATTAACAGATAGCATAAAAGGAAAAAGAATAGAAGTGGGTTGTGTTGAGTTTATATTGTTAAGTTATCGTATCAAACAAATTAACATAGATTCCCTGCTCGGTCACACTATTTCCACCGTTTAGCAGATTCCAATTTTCCTTATTCTCTGTAACTTTATTATTTTAGGTATTTATTACCTAATCAGACTGTTGGTTCACCAAAATTTGTTATATTAAAATAATTATTAAAGCCCGAACTTGGACACTTTTCGTAAAAATCTATTACTTTGATAGATATGAATATGGCCCAACAATGTGCATGTCCTACGTAGATTTCGGGAACCAAAGATGTAATTTAATACATTGAAACCAGCCAATCATTGACAATCGACATACGTTACGATAGAAAATGGCGAGTGAGCTACCTTGTGTATTTATATATATAGAAAAAGGATTTTTTATTTGTTGAACAACCAAGAGCCTATGTGTATGATATGCACATGTATCACGCAAATATGACGTAAGCATTATTTAATTAACGTGAGTGTGAATTAAAAACTTATCATTAAATGCTATTAACATAATGTGTATTTTTTTGTCATGAAGTTAATTATTGTATATAGATCTATTCTAGATCTCACGCTCACGGTGTGACATTGCCTTTATAAAAACGCCTTACATTCTGCTTTATATGAGAAATAAAATACAGTACTATGTCGCTTTATTTAAGAAATAATTTTCGCATTATTCAATATTGTTGTTTATCAGCAAATAAACAATGATTTGGAGTTCTGATGCATAGGAATAAAACCACAAGGGCATTAGCCAGAGTGGTTAAAAAGCCACGCATCAGAATTACAAAGAGTTGTTTGTTGGCCGTTAAAAAATGATAATGCGAAAATTATTTCGATTCTAGCATGATCTGACAAATATTTGTGCAATCATAATGAGAACTGCATTTTACTTTGTTTCGCCCAACTTCCCACCAAAATGTTTGAATGCACGTCTCCGCTGTTACAAGTGATGTCATTCGTTGATACAAATTCATTGTGACGTCACTTTCATTGATAAAATCTGAAATAATAACGTCAGTCTCAGAACTATATTTTTGCGTTGTTTATTGGGTAGTTTAACAACAATAATTTTCTTCTTTGTCTTAAGAAAAATCTCTGAGTATCATGTTAGAATTTTGAACAATTTACGTTAATGTTTTTTAAACATTTGTTAAAAAATAATAAAATACTGGTGCGCCATAAATTGACAGCCAACAAATTTAACAGGAAATATTGCTTTTTGCTTTTAAAAGTGGACAAGAAATTAATTTTGTTGGTTGTTGAAATTGGGTCCTATTCCAGGTACAGTCAGTTATCAGTTGAGTCCACATCACTTACAGGATGGAAATCAGTGTTTTCAAGGGCCAATTTGGGGCCAAAATCCTGCCCCATTCCCCTGCTTAAAAAGTATATATTTTTCCCCTATATTAACCTTAAAATTCCTATTCGCCTCAGTATGAAAGCTTTATTTTGAAAAAACATTGACCAAAATTGGACAAAAATTAGCAAAGATAGAGGAGTTTTTTAAAACAATCCCAGCAATTTTATCAAACCAAGTTAATATAAGTTATCATTTGTGGCAAATCAATTCATAAATGTTTTATAATAAAGTAGAATATATACATGTAATAATGCTTTTCTAAACAAGAAAATCCCCTTTTGCCGTTAAATTCCCCATCTGAAGGGCCCCGCCACCTTTCCCCCAAAGGTGAAACAAGAAATGTCTTTAAAAAAAGACAATCAGCATTGAAATAAATATTGACATGTCATTTAAAAATTACCTAAACAGGCGGCCAAGATGATCGGTTACGTGACTTCTCAGACCCCAGATTTTTTGGTCCCCACCAATATTAGGAGACTTATTGGACCCCAGATTTTTCGGACACTTTAAGAAAACTTCTCGGACCCAAAACTTAATTTGAGATAAATTTATAAATTAAAAAATTATAAATAAAATTATAATTAACATCTATGCCATGAATAAACCAATCATACAACTCCATGTTTCCACCAGTGATATATGAATAACCAAAATAATTTAGGTTAACATAATTGCTATCTGAATTTGTAGATTATGATTTTGTAAATTTGCCAATTTAACAAATTAACAATGTAAGAAAATAATTTCAGGAATGAATTAAAATTATTATGTATCAGACGAGTCTATATAGTTATTTATAGTACCGGTAATATACCATTCATCTAATATAATAACGATTTGAAGTCAAATAAGCATTTATACTGTGTATCCCATTAAAAAGCAAAATTCAGGGAACATTCAGCGATTTTTGAAATGTTAAGACTTTATTTGACGATTTTCAAATTATATTAGTAGAAATATGATATATCAAGGGTTCCTGTGTATAATTAGTATTGCAAATTGTGTATTCATGCTACGCGAATAACAATTCGACGTATTCCGATTCTGAGACTGTCCGTCTGTCTGTTTGTGAATGTTTGTGACTGTCTGTCTGTCTGTCTGTGACTGTCCGTCTGAGACTGTCTGTCTGTCTGAGACTGTCCGTCTGAGACTGTCTGTCTGTCTGATACTGTCCGTCTGAGACTGTCTGTCTGTCTGAGACTGTCCGTCTGAGACTGTCTGTCTGTCTGGGACTGTCCGTCTGAGACTGTCTGTCTGTCTGTGACTGTCCGTCTGAGACTGTCTGTCTGTCTTGAGACTGTCCGTCTGTCTGTCTGTGACTGTCCATCTGTCTGTCTGTGACTGTCCGTCTGTCTGTCTGTGACTGTCCATCTGTCTGTCTGTGACTGTCCGTCTGTCTGTGACTGTCCGTCTGTCTGTCTGTGTCTGTCTGAGACTGTCCGTCTGTGTCTGTCTGAGACTGTCCGTCTGAGTCTGTCCGTCTGAGACTGTCCATCTGAGACTGTCTGTCTGTCTGAGACTGTCCGTCTGAGACTGTTTGTCTGTCTGAGACTGTCTGTCTGTCTGAGACTGTCCGTCTGAGACTGCCCGTCTGAGACTGCCTGTCTGTCTGAGACTGTCCGTCTGAGTCTGTCCGTCTGAGACTGTCCATCTGAGACTGTCTGTCTGTCTGAGACTGTCCGTCTGAGACTGTCTGTCTGTCTGAGACTGTCCGTCTGAGACTGTCTGTCTGTCTGAGACTGTCCGTCTGAGACTGTTTGTCTGTCTGAGACTGTCTGTCTGTCTGAGACTGTCCGTCTGAGACTGCCTGTCTGTCTGAGACTGTCTGTCTGTCTGAGACTGTTCGTCTGAGACTGTCTGTCTGTCTGAGACTGTCCGTCTGAGACTGTCTGTCTGTCTGAGACTGTCTGTCTGTCTGAGACTGTCCGTCTGTCTGTCTGTGACTGTCCGTCTGTCTGTCTGTGACTGTCCGTCTGTCTGTCTGTGACTGTCTGTGACTGTCCGTCTGTCTGTCTGTGACTGTCCGTCTGTCTGTCTGTGACTGTCCGTCTGTCTGTCTGTGACTGTCCGTCTGTCTGTCTGTGACTGTCCGTCTGTCTGTCTGTGACTGTCCGTCTGTCTGTGACTGTCTGTGACTGTCCGTCTGTCTGTCTGTGACTGTCCATCTGTCTGTCTGTGACTGTCTGTCTGTCTGTGACTTGGCTGAGATATTATGCCCACAAACATTTTCAGCAAGTATTGGTGAAGATCAGATGAAAACTGCTGTCTAAGTCCAACAGTTTTCATCTGATCTTCACCTTTACTTGCTGAAAATGTTTGTGGGCATAATATCTCAGCCAAGTTTTATAATCGATCAAATCACCCCAGGAATTGGGGAGTTATGGCCCAATTATTATTTTAAATTTGTCGTTTTAGTGTTTGTTTGCTCTTTAAGTCCCACAGTTTTCATCCAATCTTCACCAAACTTCATGGACACCTTTGCGGGCATAATATCTTGGTTAAGTTTGATAATCAGCCAGGAGTTATGGTCCTTGAATTATCTAAAATTAGCCTTTTTAGCTGTTTTTGCTATCTTCGTTTACCCGTTTTTATCAGATATTCACCAAACTTTATGAAAATGTTTGAGGTTATAATATGTTTCGATGCTCAACCAAAACACCCCAGGAACTGCATAGTTATGGGCCTTGATTTGTCTAAAATTGGCCTGTTTAGCAGTTTCCGCTTCCTATGTCCAAGAGTTCTCATCTGATAATTACCAAACTTGCTTTATTAAAGATTTGTTTTTAACCTAGAGGGGGGCCTAACTTTTTTACAGAGATAGGAGTAACATGTTCTTATGAAACTGGGTATTCATTTACTTTATGGTGTTACTTTGTTCTGATCACATACCGGTAATAATGGGGTCATATGGGCATAGGTCAGCAACAATTTTTGCTTACCTGATATTAGTGCTTTGCACTATTACCTTGTATTGTCCTAATTATAGCAAAAATAACCTGACATACTAGCAACCCTAGGTCATTCATACATGCCATGTGAAGTAATTTATTACGCATCCTTCTAAAACCCTCTGTACCATAAAAATTTACTACGTACAGAAAAAATAAATTTCATCCATGGAAAATGTAGCACATTCCTTGTGCAGCTTTATTCACGTTTTTCTATTTTACAATGTAACCCCATTAACCCTGCTGTTGTGGTGACAGGTTAAGATGCTTGACTGTAGTATTGTATTGTCCTCAAGGTAAAACTTATATTTTCGTTTTATTATAAATTATTATGAAATGAATGGTACACCATTGGTTTCATTCTTAAAAAATACGAATCTGCAGCTTTGGCAATTGGAAGGACTCTGAAAGTAGGCTACACACAACTCATATTGCTTGTTTTGAGAACTATTATTATGTGGGCCAACTGGCATATTGCTGTGATAAACGGATTCATGGTTGTAGGAGCAAATTTTTCACTTCTGTCATGGTGTAACTAGAACATAATATTTGTCATCAGTAGACATCCTCATGGTATGTGTTATTGATTGCATGCTACAGATGGTGTTTTCATCATGAATCATAATTGTGTGGCATTTGCCTCAAACATGCTGGTTTGGCATGGCTTGTTAATGGCAAGAATTAAGATGCTTATTATGATAATCTTTTATCACAGTGTCCTACACTTACAAGGAAATTGGCTGGCTGAAGATGGGAATAAATTTAAACCAGATGAAAATGTAAGGATTTTTATGCCCCCGGAATCTTAATGCGGAAGGCATACTGTGATTGTCCTGTCCCTCCGTGATTTTGTGTATGTACAAGGTTAACTAGATTTTACCATTCTGTCTAGCACTAACACCGCTTGCTACAACACTTGGACACACTCACACAGTTGTTGCTTATGACCATTCCCTCTCCACCCATATCACCCAACCTCACTTTGGCCTAATTTGGACTTTGAATATTTCAAATGGGCTGTCCAGCACCAACCAGGGGCATGTGTGTTTATCCATCACAACATCTTGTTTTTTTTAAATAAAAATTAAGCGTAGTAACCCTACATGCAATGATTTCCAAAATGAGCACAAACTATTCTTTGACAATATAAATACTTTGCAGAAATCAAATACATACATTTGGAAAAAAAAAAGTATTTGCATATAGCAAAATTATTTAAGAGCGTTGTGCTTTGATAGATTTGTTTATTGTTCATAATATTAACATGCAGAAGTCAAGGGTGGTAATCCACGAGCATTCCAAAGTTCACAATCTGCAGTTGAAAAGCTGGCATACTGCAAACTTGCTGTTAATGATGATTTTCATGGAATATCTGAAATGAAACATGTATGTAATAGTTTTATAGTGCAAAGTACGAATTAACATAGCCTCACAATTTCAAGTGAAGGGCAGCACTCTGTTGCATCATATTGCTTTGTTTATGTTTTTGCAGAGAATTATGTTTTAAAATGGTGTTATCTCGATGTCTCTTTTGGTCATAATGGAAGAAGAATGCAGACATAACAGAAGAAGAATGCAGACATAACAGAAGAAGAATGAAGACATAACAGAAGAAGAATGCAGACATTACATTCCACAAACTTGTAAATGTCATGTTCTATAACATTTCAACAAAGGTATTTGAGCATCAGATTTTGTTTGCTGTTTTTTATGCATGCGTGTTTGAGAAGCCAACGGATAATGAACATAAACTTGACATCATCGTCTGAGCCATGGAATGTGCAGTCCAACTGACATTGTCTGAGCCATGAAATGTGCAGCCCAATTGTCACTGTCAGAGTCATGGAAAGTCCAGTCCAATTGACACAGTCTGAGCCACAGAAATGTTCAGTCCAACTGACACTGTCTGAGCCATGGAATGTGCAGTCCATTTGACACTGTCTGAGCCATGGAATGTCCAGTCCAATTGACATTGTCTGAGCCATGGAATGTCCAGTCCAACTGACACTGTCTGAGCCATGGAATGTTCAGTCCAATTGACACTGTCTGAGCCATGGAATGTTTAGTCCAATTGACACTGTCTGAGCCATGGAATGTCCAGTCCAACTGACCCTGTCTGAGCCATGGAATGTTCAGTCCAATTGACACTGTCTGAGCCATGGAATGTTCAGTCCAACTGACACTGTCTGAGCCATGGAATGTGCAGTCCAATTGACATTGTCTGAGCCATGAAATGTTCAGTCAAACTTACACTGTCTGAGCCATGGAATGTCCAGTCCAACAGACACTGTCTGAGCCATGGAATGTGCAGTTCAATTGACATTGTCTGAGACATAAATGTGCAGTCTAACTGACACTGTCTGAGCAATGGAATGTCCAGTCCATTTGACATTGTCTGAGACATGAAATGTGCAGTCTGACTGACACTGTCTGAGTCATGGAATGTGCAGTCCATGTGACACTGTCTGAGCCATGGAATGTCCAGTCCAATTGACACTGTCTGAGCCATGGAATGTCCAGTCCAACTGACACTGTCTGAGCCATGGAATGTTCAGTCCAATTGACAATGTCTGAGCCATGGAATGTTTAGTCCAACTGACACTGTCTGAGCCATGGAATGTGCAGTCCAATTAACATTGTCTGAGCCATGAAATGTGCATTCAAACTTACACTGTCTGAGCCATGGAATGTTCAGTCCAACTGACACTGTCTGAGCCATGGAATGTGCAGTCCAATTAACATTGTCTGAGCCATGAAATGTGCAGTCAAACTTACACTGTCTGAGCCATGGAATGTCCAGTCCAACAGACACTGTCTGAGCCATGGAATGTGCAGTTCAATTGACATTGTCTGAGACATGAAATGTGCAGTCTAACTGACACTGTCTGAGCAATGGAATGTCCAGTCCATTTGACATTGTTTGAGACATGAAATGTGCAGTCTAACTGACACTGTCTGAGCCATGAAATGTGCAGTCCAACTGACACTGTCTGAGCCACGGAATGTGCAATCCAACTGACACTGTCTGAGCCATGGAATGTGCAGTCCAACTGATACTGTCTGAGCCACAGAATGTGTTGTCCAATTGACACTGTCTGAGCCATGGCATGTTCAGTCTAGCTGACACTGTATGAGCCATGGAATGTCCAGTCCAGCTGACACTGTCTGAGTCATGGAATGTGCAGTCCAATTGACATTGTCTGAGCCATGAAATGAGCAGTCGAAATGACACTATCTGAGCCATGGAATGTGCAGTCCAATTGACATTGTCTGAGTCATGGAAAGTCCAGTCCAGTTGACACAGTCTGAGCCATGGAATGTCCAGTCCAACTGACACTGACTGAACCATATAATGTGCAGTCCAACTGACACTGTGTGAGCCACGGAATGTGCAGTCCAATTAACATTGTCTGAGCCATGGAATGTGCAGTCTAACTGACACAATCTGAGCCATGGAATGTGCAGTCCAACAGACACTGTCTGAGCCATGGAATGTGTGCAGTCCAGTTGACACTGTCTGAGCCACGGAATGTACAGTCCAATTGATACTGTCTGAGCCATGGAATGTGCAGTCCAACTGACACTGTCTGAGCCAAGGAATGTGCAGTCCAGTTGACACTGTCTGAGCCATGGAATGTGCAGTCCAATTGACACTGTCTGAGCCACGGATTGAACAGTCCAATTGACACTGTCAGAGTCACGGATTGTACAGTCCAATTGACATTGTCTGAGCCATGGATTGTACAGTCCAATTGACACTGTCTGAGCCATGAAATGTGCAGTCCAATTGACTTTGTTTAAATCACTGGACATGCAGTCCATTTGACTTTGTTTAAGTTACAGAACATGCAGTCCAATTGACATTTATCACCTTTTCCATCCTGACTGATATTGCCAACCCATGGAATGTGCAGTCCAATTGACATTGTCTGAGCCACAGGACATGCAGGCCAATGTACATTGTCTGAGACACAATACATGCAGTCCAACTGACATTGTCTGAGCCACATTACATGCAGTCTGAGCTACAGTACATGCAGTCCAACTGACATTGTCTGAGCCACATTACATGCAGTCTGAGCTACAGTACATGCAGCCCAACTGACATTGTCTGAGCTACAGGACATGCAGTACAATTGACATTGCCTCAGCCACAGGACATGCAGGCCAATTGACATTGTCTGAGCCACAGGGCATGCAGTCCAATTGACATTGTCTGAGCCACATGACATGCAGTCCAATTGACATTATCGGAGCCACAGGACATGCAGTCCAATTTACATTGCCTCAGCCACAGGACATGCAGTCCAACTGACATTGTCTGAGCCACAGGGCATGCAGTCCAGTTGACATTGTCTGAGCCACAGGACATGCAGTCCAGTTGACATTGTCTGAACCACAGGACATGCAGTCCAATTGACATTGCCTTAGCCACAGGACATGCAGTCCAATTGACATTGTCTGAGCCACAGGACATGCAGTCCAACTGACATTTTCTGAGCCACAGGACATGCAGTCCGACCAATATTGGCTGAGCCACAGGGCATGCAGTCCAGTTTACATTGTCCATCAATTAGATTTGTGCTTGGGCTGGCACGATGTGTAGTATATCTAGGTGTTAATTAATTAGTTATTAATATAACAATGGCAGCTTATATTTGTTTTCTAGAAAAGTTCAGAATAAATATGTAAATGTGTTTAGTGTTGTTTAAATAATTGCATTATCATTAAAGGTAAAATGCAGACAAAGTTTCCTGTTCTTTACAACAAAACATGATGCAACAGCAGTGCTCAGACAGCCATACATCTTTGTGAGTAATTAAATTTATTGTTTTAGATATTTACAGCCAAGTACTGGTGCCATGAGGATAGACTCTCAGTTTTAAAGTAGTCTATGTGCTGCATAATACATTGTCAGACAGTCAAAAATCAGCCATATGTCTACAGTTTTGGCTAGCACATCAAAGCACAATGTTGCTTTTATTTGGTGTAATTGTTATGAATTCCTTATATAAGGCATGTGGTACGAAAACCGGGCCTAATGCATGTGCGTAAAGTGTAGTCCCGGATTAGCCTGTGCAGTGTGCACAGGCTAATCCGGGATGGCACTTTCCACTTTTATGGTATTTTCTGTTTCAAGGAAGTCTCTTCTAAACATAAATCCACTGTAGGCGGAAAGTGCTGTCCTGGATTAGCCTGTGCGGACTGCACAGGCTTATCCGGACGACACTTTACCACATGTATTAAGCCCCTCATATATAATTATGAATTCCTTATGTTTTATACTTACCTCCGCCAAGAAGGCAATGTTTTTGCTGGCATTAATGTTTGTCTGTTCATTAGTTAGCAAAATGTTTTACTTTGCAAGAAATTGGGAAGGTTGGAAAAGGCCAAATAACAAATGATGAGATTTTGGTAGTGATCTGGATCACCGTCTGGATCCAGGAACTTTTTAAGGATTCTTTCTTATTGGTATATTATTAGGGCACATTAAAATGTTATGCTGTATAATTCATCATTTGCACAACTAATGGGGGAATGAGCTGCCTTGGGGGAGGTCTGTGCTCTTCTGTGCTTTCTAGTTAGGCCAACAAAAATATATTGTGTGTTTCAGGCAACGTTCTAAAAAAATGAGGTCACAAGGGTCGGGATTGAGTTGTTTTTATGCTCCCAAAGGGAACTTTGGGGGCATATAGTAATCGCATCGTACGTCCGTCTGTCCATCTGTCTGTCGGTCACGCTTCTTGTGTGGAGCATAACTCCATTAATATTTAAGGGATTCAAATGAAACTTCATGTATTGATAGATAAAAATGAGAGGAAGTGCAGAGCACAAGGACCATAACTCTTTCTTCATTAGTTACAGAGTTATTGCCCTTTGTTTAATTTGATTGTGCGGAGCATAACTCTATTAGTATGGAAGGGATTCAAATTAAACTTCATATAATGATAGAGGACAATGAGAGGAAGTGCAGAGCACAACGACCACAACACTGTCTTCAATATTAACTGAGTTATTGCCTTTTGTTTATTTGATTGTTCAGAGCATAACTCCATTAGTATTGAAGGGATTTAATATAAAACCACATATATTGATAGAGGACATTGAGAGGAAGTTCAGAGAACAAGGACAAAAACTTTTTGTAGGAGGCATCATTTTTGCCAACATGTAACTGGCATTGTGTTGCCTTCCTCTGACCAGCATATACTTTGGGAGCATATGTCACATCTAAGCCTTTATTTTTTTCATTTTTTTTGAAAAGACACATTTCTGTAAAAAAAACTTAGTAAATGATCTAAATCGGATGACAAGGATTTTAAGGAAAACAATGGTCGCTAAAAACACGAGGGTCAGGTTTTTTTCGCTAGGTATGGTCGGGATGCCTGAAACACATAATTTTTATTTGCCTTAACAAGATTTACAAAAATCAGAAGCCATATTGTATTTTAGCAAGCTTAATTACTTAATGCAATTGGAAGGATATTTGTAGGTTAACATTTAAATTGAATTTTTTTTTTTTATTGATGTGCACTTTTATCTGTCTTGCACCAGCAAATCTAGAATTTGTCCTGGTCCACGGTTTTATTCTGCCTTTTTGTGTAAAGAATACTAAAAGATAACATTTCCAAGGTGTTCCGCATGTATTTACCTTTAATTCATGAGCAGTTTGCATTAGCGACTGCATTTCATCATTTGTTAATAGTAAATAGCCAAACTACATGTTATCTTAATGTTCATGGTAATCAGACACATGGGCCTAATTTGGGATCAATGAAGATTAGGGTAGTAAATAAACAAGCTGTCAGGTTTTGGCCAGTTTTCACTAGATTGTTGCCTATGCCACTACTAATAATGTCTGTGAGTGCAAGCTGATGCAATTTGTTTTAGGCCAAAGATTTTTTATTTTTAGTTTCTCAGACTTTTTTGGAAAAACTGTAAGGTTGGAGGTGGAAATAAAATAACAAAAGAAAAATACAATTAAATTATAAGCATATTTTAGCGCAATAAACGTTACAATAACGATACTAATAAAATGCAATATTTGATAAATAAACATGCGTACAGAGTCAACATGATTTATGTTAAAATAATATAATCTATGTTTCACTGTGTCACTTATAAATAATAAGGAATACGGCAATAAACAACTTATCAATTTATTGGTTTATTAGTTTAAAAAAAAATTGGTTGTGTTCCTTTTTTTACTTTAAACAAGAAATATCTTTAAAAAAGATATTCGGCATCTGTACTAATTTCGCAAATAAGGAATGTAAATTAAATCATCCACAAATATTCATATTTATTCCTATTATATGGAAATACATTTCTTTTATTAAAGAAAACATCAGCAACTTTGTATTCAATAGACAGAGAGATGTAAATGTTGGAAAATAGAGTTTGCTTTCGCTAAACAGAGGATTTGATTATTTCCGAGTTTTTCAGTGACCATAAATATGAGTGATTGCTTCTTAAATAGTCATGGAAGCAAGTAATTAACAGGCTTCATTTGACACACAGCAACACTCCAAGTAACAGGATATATTCATGAAATTACCAAGAAGCAGTTATCAACAAAGGCTGGCTATTAACACTTAAGTAAATATCCTCCATTTAAGTGTTCTTGTAATTATACGAGGCATTATGTAAATACCAGCCTTTCATTTTATTGCATTCCTGTTTGCATGTCACTAGCTGACTGTCACGATTTTGTGATGTTATTTTTTCTCTCATAAATATTTTATTGCAATTTGAACAAGAGAAAGCTATGTATCTCATGGCACGAGGTGATACGACGGCCATGAAAAGTTTCTGCATTAAGTCCATTGACTTCCTGTCTGATGCACCTGTCATCCTATAATATAAATGAGGCGTGTCGTGGGAAACCCGGGCTTAATGCAGTGGATTTTTGTTTAGAATAGACTTCCTTAAAACAGAAAATACATAAAAGCAGAAAGTGTCATCCCGGATAAGCCTCTGCTGACTGCACAGGCTAATCCGGGACGACATTTTACACACATGCATTAAGCCCAGGTTTCCCACAACACAAGTCAAATAAAATGGGTATAACTATGTGTGATCGTGACGAGGTACAGAAAATGGGGCTTCTTGTGCTGCATATAAAAGAAATGTCTTTAATAAGGCCCAAAAAAATTTGGGGGGCAACCCGACCATACCTAGCAAAAACCCCACGACCCTAAACATTTTAGCGACATTTGTTTTTGTTATTGTATTATATCATAAGTTTTTGTATTATATCAAATGATTAAATCCCTTGATTGTTTAACTTACTGCCATGGCAGTGATTATGCAACATGGTTGCTAAAATCATAAATTAATAATAATCAAATTTAATTACATAATGTTGTTATTGTTATTATGATTTTTATTGACATTTGAGTAGTTAAGTATATATGTTTCGTTAACGGCATAGGTTCATAACCCATTGCAACATCTTTAAGTTGAGACCTTTGATCACTCGAGCAATTTCACAATCTTTGGATCTAGATTTAGTGTAGTTTGACTGTATTTATTATGTGCAATTTGAATATGACATCAAAATTATACTACACCATTTTACCACACCCATCTGTTATTGCCTGTTATACATGCAGTTAAATGTACGAGGTGTGTCCAGAAAGTTTATGGACATCTCTGAGTTACGCATTTTTAATGTCATGGTATCGAAACTAAGTATAAAAATAATAAATATCAAGTTTCTTAATAAAAAAGTTTGAATTTGAAAAAGAATATCCTTATTAATCAGCAAATAGCTTTAGGTTAAATATATCATGTACGGTTTACCGGTGCACATCAGGATTCCGTTATGTAATAAAATATTATATAATTAATTGGCCATCGGTAATTTAGGGCTTTTTATGCAGTTTTCGTTTTGCAGTAAGTTCCCTGTCGGCTGTTAGGCCTCAGGACAATGTTATACAAACAGATAAATTGCCGTTTTAATGCAATAATGTCAAGGAAAAAGATTCTGTTAATGTTTTCACCTGCGGCGCTAGTATTGTTTCCCCATGAATATAAAAGTTATGTTTCCTAATAAAAGTGAAATGTATTTCATTAAGAATGATATTATTACATTCTGCTTAAAGGGACGTGTTCACAGATTTTTTTGATTTTTTTTAAGTATACCATTAAATGTCTAAACTTTTAAGATTTAAGCATCGGAACTAGTTCAAGTATAATAACAAGAAATTATTTTGTAAAAATAAAATAAAAAAGTTGCTCCCACCGGGGTTCGAACATCAGACATCCGGATCAAAAGGCTAATGCCTTTACCGCTTGTCCATTCCGATTTCTGTATTCAGGACCGTATTTTTTACGTTGTGTAAGTGATCCACGTGTTGCCAACAATTTTAATGTACAGAAAAGGTATGAAGAGATGCTGGTTTCTGAAGGGACCTGTATAAATACCAGTTTGTTATTTGTTCAACTTATATTTCAAAGATTTTATTTTTCTTAGCTTACCCGGAGCATGAAGTGCTCGGTGTTTTGTGCTCGGTGAGCTATTGGTATAGGGGACCTCTCCGGCGGCGTCCGGTGTCCGTATCTTGGACGGGCGTTCGATAATGGGCCCAATTGGACCAGTAACACCAGAGTTATTGTCACTTTTTTGGTCCCAAATACATCTATTCCTGAATAACTCACCTGGTAAAGGGAGGTAAATGAACTATTAGGAAGATAATTGCCAGCAATGTGTTATTTCCCTTTGTAGCTCAGTCACACATACAACCCAGATAGTGGAGTCTGCTTATTAGTAAAATCAATGCACCACTCTGAGTCAGCATGATACTTCTATTTGAGATCAGCATCATTACACATAGTAACCATTGATAGCCTGCTTCTGACCTTTATTTGGCTATGTGTGCAGCAATACAATTTTCAACTGTCTGTCTTGGCATCCAGTCAGGAAAAATTTTTAAACAATAATCAAATGCTAGAATTCAAGTTGTAAACAAGCAAACAGAATATAGGATTTAGATCATGTTATCTAAAGCCTGAAAGGATTAATTATTTTCTGTAATTTTTGAAATTAGTTTGTCTCTTATTCAGTATCATTTAACTTTTGGACTGACTTTTACATTTGAATTGAGATTTTGGAAACTCGGTAATTATCTTACATGATTTTTGAAGCTGATTTATTATTATTTCTCCTTAATTGAAAAATACATCTTCACTGTTTTACATTTTCTCCTTAATTGAGAAATATTTTTACACTATTTAGAGTGTACCATGCTACTTGCTGCTTGTATGGTATATATACGTAAGGGCTTGTAGGTTGGGGACTCAGAGTGAGCTATTGTGGTCAGTCTGTGTCCGGCGTCCCTCGTCAAAATTTTACTTCTTCTCTGAAATCACTGGATAGATTTTAACCAACTTGGCAGGAATGTTCCTGTGATGGTCATATACCAAATTCCTTCAATTTATTAAAATATATTGAAAACTCTGGCAACCATGTCAACCAAAAGCTTAAAAACTGGAAAACCCAAAAAATCTTCTTGTCAGAAACCACTGGCTGGATTTGAAAATAGTTTTCACAGAAATGCTCCTTGGGTGACCCTCTACCAAATTCCTTCAAATCATTTTGATTCATTAAAAAACATGACCGCCAGTGGGCGGGGCAGTTTTCCTTATATGGCTAATTTGAAAACTTAAAAAATCTTCTTGTCTGAAACCACTGGCTGGATTTCAAAATAATTTCACAGAAATGTTCCTTTGGTGACCCTCTACCAAATTCTTTGAAATCATTTTGATTCGTTAAAAAACATGGCTGCCAGGGGGCGGGGCAGTTTTCCTTATGTAACTATATTGAAAACTTAAAAAATCTTTTAGTCTGAAACAAATGGCTGGATTTCAAAATAATTTCACAGAAATGTTCCTTGGGTGACCCTCTGCCAAAGTCCTTCAAGTCATTTTGATTTCTTTAAAAACATGGCTGACAGGGGGCAGGACAGTTTTCCTTATATGGTTATATTGTAAACTTAAAAATCTATTAGTCTGAAACCACTGGCTGGATTTCAAAATAATTTCACAGAAATGTTCCTTGGTGACCCTCTACCAAATTCCTTGAAATCATTTTGATTCGTTAAAAAACATGGGCGCTAGGGGGCGGGCCAGTATTCCTTATATGGTATTACTGAAAAGTTAAAAAATCTTCTCGTCTAAACCACTAACTGGATTTCAAAATAATTTCACAGAAATGCTCCTTGGGTGACCCTCTACCAAATTCCTTGAAATCATTTTGATTCATTAAAAAACATGGTCTCACGGGGCAGTTGTCCTTTTATGGCTATATTGAAAACTGTGAAAATCTTCTAGTCTAAAACCACTGGCTGGATTTCAAAATAATTTCACATAAATGTTCCTTTGGTGACCCTCTACCAAATTCCTTGTAAAGTGGATGCTATCAAAGCAAAACACTTATTTATTTTTTTTTATTGAATTATGAAAAAAAAATAAAACAACAAAATATCTGAGAAATTAAATAACAATGTTCTATGGTCTGGGCATTTTTTAGGGTAGATTAGGTAAATGTTAATAAATGTTGCCTATAAGACCTCGGTTTAAATTGTTAAAGCTGTTGTTGATGTTGCTTATTTTTGAAGATGATTAAAAATATTAAAATGATGAAGGCTATGATGCTATGATACTGTGATTTTGATGATGATGATGATGCTGATGATGATGCTGCTGATGATGGTGATGATGATAATGATGATGATGGTGTAGTGGTGATGAGGCATGAACATAAACAACAACCCAATATTAGAATTATATTTGAATATTCAAATAAAAATATTCCCAATACATCTGGTAATTATCATTATCTCCAGAAAATCACATCAGGGAGGAACACAAAAACCAGAGCAACTGTTAACTTGAATCTTATTTCACCTATCCTATATACATGTTATGTCAGGAATTGTATAACTTTCTCCAACTGACCTGTATATTCTCATGTGGCCCAATGAACTTGTGGTTAAGCAGCTTCCTAGACAATTCACTTAAATGCACTATTAATAATGATGGAATATTTGCACCTGATTCTTCCAAGGCAGTAATATAAACTGGGTTCTGTGTTGGAAAGGTTCTGTTTCAGAGAAATATTTTCTGTTTTTCACAAGTTAGTCATGTGCCTAGAAATTTAATATTTATATGTCACTGACATTAATAAAGAGTTTGTTTTGAAAGTTATTTGTCCACTACTGGTTGCACCCTCCATCTATGTTTCTGTCTGTATGTCTGTTTGTGCAATTAAATTTGGGTCGTGCAATAACTCATAAATACAAAAGCTAGGTTCATGAATTTTTGTGTGGTTATAGAAGGCAATGGTAAGATATTGCATTTTAATTAATTGTTGTTGGTTTTTTTTTGCATCAGGAAAAAGTGTTCACAATTGCACATAAGCAGGTATTATGCTAAAACTTTAATTTGTTGGACTTCAGTGGATTAAAAAAATCATAGAAAAAATACAAATTGCAGTAGTTGTGGCATCAAGTCTACCCAATTTTGCATTATCATTTAATTACTTTACAGATGAAGTTATAACAAGTATCTAAGCTATTTTTAACCGAATGAAAAGTTGTGGTTATTAGATTGGAGTATGTCGTTGGTTTCTGAACAATAACTTGAGAACAAACAGTGCTATTGTAATAAAACTTCATACATAGATGCCCCGCTTGAGGTTGCATCTGGGGTGGTCGTGGTCAAGGGCACCATTACTAAAAAAAAAAAAAAAAAGCTGTCTGTTTAATAACTTTAGTACAAACTGAGTTACAGTGTATGGGGTGTGACTATTTAATCCAGGTTCAGCTAGCCCATTTCATTGTAAAAATAGATATGGATAGTCTTGTTGACTTGTTTTAGAAGATAGACTTGCATAGCACTGGGCACAAAGACTAGTATAGCTCGCAAACATTAACCTAATACTCGTCACCTGTTTTAGCACAAATTAGGTGCTCTAACTGTATTCTGTGTTTACATTCATTTTAATCCGTGCACGTGTTTCACAAGTTTAACAATACCGTGACAGTATTTTCTTTGGTACACTGCAAATCGCAATTCGCGGGGTCCATGGATCGCGATCGCGATATAGCCAGATCGCAATATAACTTTCCAGACCATTTATGTACATATACTCTAGCCTATTTTTCACAATTTGTTAAAAAAACATGGCTGCCGGGGGGAGGGGGGACAGTTTTCCTTATATGGCTTTATTGAAATCTCAAACAATCTTCTTCTTAAAAGCCATTATGATGATTTACACTCAGGTGAGTATTTTCGGTCTAATGAATTATTTAAACAAATATGGCAAAAAACATTCAATGCAGTATTCCTGTTTGTGTTTTCAAATAAACAGTATTTCATGGGCCAAGGGCATTCACAGACATCTGGAGCATTGAGTGCAAAAACAGCAAACACATTCTGCCATTTATCTTTTTTGTGTGGTGTGTATAGAAATTAAGGCCTTTACATTTCCAACCTGCATGTCATGTTTAACTTTTGAAATGTCAAATTCCTTGCACTTTGGGACTTTTTTCCTAGGCTATAATATTGTTTTTCTAGAGTTTTTATTATACAAGAACACAAATAATTATTCATATTGATATTTCCTAGTGCTTTTTAGAGCCTTTTTACAAAGTTTTTAGAACTGTCAATATTGATTTTGTTAAAAAGACTTTATATCCTGTCTTTTAAACATGAGTGCCTATTGAGTTGTTTAATCAAAATTTAATATGAACTTGTCTGTTATGCATAACAGTGGTTGTCTACAATAGAACATGCACCAAAACATAATAGAAACATGTCCGATTTTTTCTGATACATGTAAATGCTGTGTTTCGATATGCATGCTCTTCTGTTGTCAATTATGATAGAGCTTTGAAAACTTGTTGCATTGTGAACATGTACTGGTATTTACATTGAAAAGCTCTTTCTAGTTTTACTGACTTTAAATAGGCCATGCTCTTTCAGTGTTCACATACTATTCTAACATGATACTCGCTGATTTTTCTATAGACAAAGAACAAAATTATCGTTGCTAAACTACCCAATAAACGACACAAAAAGTAGTCCGATTCTGATCGAACACTACAATTGCAAAACTATTTGTCAAAAATATACTAAAATCAAAATAATTTTCGCATTATCAATGTTTAACGATATCTCTTTGTCGTTTTGATGCACGGCTATTAAGGCACTCACACTAACACCCTTAGGGTTTAATTCCTATGCATCAGAACTCCAAGTCGTTGTTTATTTGCCGATAAACAACAGTAATTCGAAACTTATTTCTTAAATAGCATCTGGCTTACACCATGGACATAGAACTGAATACATTAACACAGAGTGTTATTTTATATTTATGTATATTATTTTTTCATTTGTTTCGTATATAAATTCATTTGTTCATTCTGTTTTTGGTATTACATGGAGTTATGCAAACATGGTGAATTAATTCAAAGCCACACAGAAATCAAAAGATCAAAACCTTGTATTGACATGATATTTTATTTCTTTTTTTTTGTCCCATGAATTTTAACGTCCCTGTATGTATTGTAGTAGTTAAATCTTACTTGCAGTCAAACAAATAAATGAGACGTGTCGCTGGAAAACCGGACTTAATGCAAGTGCGTAAAGTGTGGTCCCGGATTAGCCTGTGCAGTCCGCACAGGTTAATCCAGGACGGCACTTTCCGCCTACAGTGGATTTATGTTCAGAAGAGACTTCCCTGAAACAGAAAATACCATGAAAGCGGAAAGTGCCATCCCGGATTAGCCTGTGCAGACTGCACAGGCTAAAAATCCGGGACAACACTTTACGCACATGCATTAAGACGGGTTTTCCCACGACGCGCCACAAATGTATTAAATTACACCCTTATGAAACAACTTTTATCCCATCATCACGCCTGCATTAACAAAATAACACCCTGTGGGATAAACTTAGCTGTGTTCCACCTTGTTAAATACAGCAAACACCCACATTACAATGACATCATGTTATTTATTCTCGTGACGCCATTTGATGTTTTTCGTGTTATTCAGTGATTTTCTATCGTTTATTTTCAAAATAAAAACAGAAAATGATGGGATAAATGGAATACCGGGTAAGTGTTGAATACAGATACGTTTATTTGCTCAGCACGAAAACCTGTACCACTCGCCAAGGCTCGTGGTACAGGTTTTCAAAGCCTCGCGTAATACACTTATTTGTATTCAACACTAACCTAGTGTTCTCTATGTATTGAGGTTTCATGTCATTTGTTATAATTCTATCCACCAACATAACAACATAATTATTTGGGAATCACAAAACGTCTATGGGACATAAAAATATTGCATTCTTTGAGGGTGGTAGTGCACTTTTGTCAGCCTGCGGAAATACTGTTGCCCAAGGTTAAGTGAAGCAAATTAAAATTTGCTAATTTGTTTTAAAGAGTGAATTTTGATAGAGTTTTCATTACAATTAATAATGACATGATAATGATATGAAGGGACTTGACACAAGATGAATACACTAAATGACTTCACAGCAGGTGTTTATACTACTTTAAAGATTAGCAACATTAATGACTGTCTGTCTGACATGGTACAATAAATTATATGTGATGTTTCCTGCATGCCATGACCATCAGTTTTTTGTGCTCTTGCTGTCAAAATTGCATAATGTCATATGGATCCTATATTCTTGATATTATATTGCATTGTTTTGTTTTAATCCTTTTCGGCAGTCTACCTATATTTTTGCAAGAATTTTGCTACTATAGCAACACATTTTTTATTTTGTGAAAACATTCACATGTAATTAAGAATCTTATTTTCATTAAATTTTGTCATCACAATAATGTTAAAATTGTTAAAACCAGCTTGCATGTATCCATTAATCTTGATAACTATTAATTTCAATTAAGCAAGCCTGGTTTCTTGCAGTACAAACTGACTAAGTATCAGATTATTTCTGCTTATCATTTACTGCTGTATTGAGTTTCAACCTTGTCCTGTTGCATGACTGCTGTATGAGTTTCAACCTTGTCCTGTTGCAGGACTGCTGTATCGAGTTTCAACCTTGTCCATGACTGCTCTCTTTTTTAGACATTTTACATGCACATTAACAACTGCATCTAAATCCCAATTGTTTCCATAAGTTCGTTTTTTCTCTTTTTTTGTTAATTCTGATTTCGTAAATACTGGACACCATTTTGGCCTAGGAACATCTCTTTAACATAGAATGTAAACTCTTTTAACTTAGAATGTAGAATTTATAATTTTCTCATAATTATTTACAGTCATATGGGACCCACATGTCCTTCAAGATGAAAGGTTTTCAATGTATGTCCAAAGTCTCTTACAGCATTTTCGCTTCATTTTTTTCATACCAAGTCTGCCTCTTTGATCGGTAATTCAGCCTGACATAATAATAAAATGTATTCTTAAACGTGCATCACAGAGACTTTCAAAAACCAAAATCATGCTAATCATGGGAAAGAGAACAAACAAACCGCAGATTTATTAACAATTTAATCAACATATGTTTGTGTTTGTGTTAATGACATCAAATAACGAATGTTCAACAGTTAAATAACCATGGCACCTTCTCAGCCCAGGAACTAAGCACAAAAGAAGACAACTCCTACATTAAACCATCACAAGTTTGTCTTCCCTTTGTAGATGTACTAAGAGATCTTCAGCACGCACCGTTGTTCATTGCTTAATATTGTGCAAACCAGAAATACCATATACAGTGTACACCAATGAATGTTTAACAATTACACATTAAAAACTTGGGAAAAAAAAAAATTGGAAAAAAGGCTTTTTACTAAAAAATAAAATAAAAAAGTGCCTTAAAACATATAATAGTCATGAATTAATTGTGCTACAACACTTCCAATAACAAAACAAACTAAACATATACATATATATTAAAATGACTAATACAAATCAAAACTGAAACAAAATGACTATTGTGGAGGGACTAAGCCTTAACATAAAGCGTACAGTTTCCTATGACGAAGTCTACGCCTACATAATCTACAATGGTTCATGTCAAACAGCTATGGAATGTTGTAAAGGGAACTCTGGCTATTTCATGAAAGGACATTTGTTTTAATACTTTTTGATAATATTTAAATTATGTTTACAATGTTTTCATTTCAGCTGAACAAAATGAAATTTAGCTGCTACCAGCAACAACATTTTATGTTTTATGAATAATTCTTTACAATAAAATTAGATTTAATACATTCAGTGCACCTTTAAGTACAGCTATAAAATTAGATTGAACCAATATATAGTGGACTAGTTTTGTTTTCTATACTGAATATATTGATTTTTAATGTACATCAAGAAATAAAATCCATTTGAATGCTTTGTTGAAACAAACTGAAATGCGTTTTTTTAAACTGGTCCATTGTTGGAACAGTCGTTAAATAAACAAATTGAAAATTTCACTGCAAACACATCCATAGAATTTCAACATTTTCAGTAAAAACAAATACTACAATCTCCCTTCATTTCATAAGGTAAGGAAAGTTTATCACATAACATTCCTATTCAAATCAGCACAAGTTACTTCCCTTTGCAATCAGTATATAACTTTGGACTAATGATGTAAATTGATCATTAAGATTAGTAGTTCGAAATGATTTGCAAAACTAAGTTTGAAATACATACCAGTAATTGTTTAAATGTGTAAAAAATACATCAAAATTAAACGTATAGTTACACTGCTAAATTCAGTTACCGGGTATGCCTGAAGTGTTACCCGATGTACTGGTACCTAAAGTATCTTGCTCGCTAAAAATGGTTAGTTTTAATGTCGTAAGTTTCAACAACTTAAATGCAGTGATCAAAATGAGCACACGTTCATGAGTATGCGATAGTAAATTTAAAACCAGGCATGTTCACATTCTCAGTTTTATACCGGCCGACTTGTGAATTTGTTTTGTTCTCAGGTAATTAAATAACAATTTGGGCTTGCTTGACCAAAAGGCGAATTTCTAGAATGAAGAGTGAAAATGACATAAGCATGTCCCACAAAAAAACAAACAACAGGATTTCTTGTGTACTGGAATTTCAAATGTTTAGGCAGATAATCACCAACAAATAAAATGTGGTTAGAATGAGATATAATTGATGAGCATTCAGCTTGATTACCTGATGAGCATTCAGCTTGATTACCAACAATTATTTGGTATGATTTCACAAATTAAGTAAGATTGACTGTTGCACTGTTCTGCTACACAAGGGTAACGTGAACATTGTTAAAAGACTGTGTACTGTCATGGCATGTCATATTTTGGCAATTTTACGACGGTCACTCCACAACTGAGAGAATTGTTAGGTGAAAAAAAAAGGGTAGAAGGGTAGGGATTTATTTTCTTTTAATTTATATTTTTTGTTTGGTAAATGGTCAACTTTAAGATTCTAAAACTAAATGAATTTTCAAAACATATTTGTAATATCCTTAAACATCAAAAAAACATTAAATTATTACAAAAAGGTCAATAAACAAAAAATATCTGACCCACTCAATAAAATGTTATAGGGTCGGGGCATTTTTAGGGTAACATGAAACAAACACATTTTTTTTTTACGCCTTACAGACAAAACAAGCTACAATACTCAACAAACTGATATGAAATACATCATTGAAAGACTAGATGACAAACTCTTATACACACTCGAAAACATGTGGCAAAAAACAACAACCAAAACACTGACATAGTAAATAAAGTAACAAATTGATCAATTTCTGTTGTTATAAAATTGTGATGAACGAACCAGCAGTTTCAGCTATGTCAATTACATATTTAATTAGATTTCTTATAAAACATTGATTCTGATTCCCACTAAAATTCATATACTTATTACAAGCAGTTAATCGTTTTGCAATATCATTAGCAACTTGGCAAGTTCACCTTATGCCTAGTTTGCGTCATGCACATAAACAAGTCATAATAATGAGTATAAATATAATAGGCACACATACACATATATACATGCAATTCCATACATATTACATACACATAATATTAAAACCATGTTTTAATGATATGTAAAACTGCTATTTATTCCCATTCCCAATTTGCAACTGCCTCTCACTGCATTAAATTATTTCACCAAGACTAACAATCAACTTCTACTTCTCAAATCACCGAGCATTACATTTTTTTGTAAAATCTTGGAATTACAATTAATTCTCCAAAAAATAAATAATGCAACTTTCCTTTTATTTGAGATTTATGTTCACACCTTTACAAATTTTAGGCCAAATTCTGCGTACAGCTGAAAACTTGTCCCACAGATTTTTTAATTAATGCAATTTTAATCACAAGAATGATTTAACCTATCGAAAGACTCTCTAGGCAGTAATTCAAACTGACAATTAAAAACAAGCGGGTCAAATGGGTCAAATGGCCCTGGGTCGCTCACCTGAGTTTCATTAGTCGAACAATTTTCCATATGTTAGATTTTTATACGGATATGGATATACTGACTGATGGAAATGCGGCCTTAATCATCATGGTTTGAAAAACTTAAGCGACAACAGACATTCAAAATTTTGAACTACATATTGAAATTGAAGCTTTTTCTTCAATTTGACCTAGTGACCTAGTTTTTGACCCCACATGACCCAGATTCGAACTCGGCCGAGATACCATTGGGACAAATGTTATGACCAAGTTTCATGACGATTGGGCAAATAATGTAACTTCTAGTGTTAACAATCTTTTTCTTCAATTTGACCTAGTGACCTAGTTTTTCACCCCACATGACCCAGATTCAAAGTCAGCCGAGATACCATTAAGACAAATGTTCTGACCAAGTTTCATGAAGATTGGGCCAAAAATGTGACTTCTAGTGTGTTAACAAGCTTTTTCTTCAATTTGACCTAGTGACCTAGTTTTTCACCCCACATGACCCAGATTCAAAGTCAGCCGAGATACCATTAAGACAAATGTTCTGACCAAGTTTCATGAAGATTGGGCCAAAAATGTGTGCTCAGGTGAGTTAACAACATGTGGCGCGTCGTGAGAAAACCGGTCTTAATGCATGTGCGTAGTGTCGTCCCGGATTAGCCTGTGCAGTCCGCACAGGCTAATCTGGGACGACACTTTCCACCTAAAGTGAATTTATGGTTAGAAAACACTTCTTTGAAACAGAAAATACCATAAAAGCGGAAAGTGCCGTCCCGGATTAGCCTGTGCGGACTGTGCTAATCCGGGACGACACTTTACGCACATGCATTAAGCCCGGTTTTCCCACGACGCGTCTCATATTAATAATCAAACATTAAAATCCCATTGCTCTTAAATGGACATTCACCCAAAATCTTCGAAATCTGTCATTCATTTCTTGAAAAACAATGATATAAAGTTAGTTACACACAAAGTTAAATCTGTGTAGATCTGGATTATCAATGTTAGAAGGTTATTCAAGCATTTTTATGAACATACAAAAAAAGTTTGAGTACTTAAATACACAAGGTATGAAAATTATGCAAATTATGCTTATAGTACATGACAATGTTTTGAAGTTCAATGTCTTTGGAATAATGCACTGCTGGTTAGTATTGAAATACAGTATGATATATTGAGGCGTGTCATGGGAAAATCAGGCTTAATGCATGTGCGTAGTGTCATCCGGGATTTTTCCGCATAGGCTGATCCGGGATGACAGTTTCCGCTTTTATGGTATTATCTGTTTCAAGGAAGGCTCTTCTGAACAAAAATTCACTTTAGGCGGAAAGTGCCGTCCGGATTAGCCTGTGCGGACTGAACAAGAATATTGGGGACAACACTACGCACACGCATTAAGTCTGATTTTTCCATGACACGCCTCTAATCAATATTGCTATTTCATTTGATGTTAATATTGTAACAATATTGTAGCAACTACATTTATACAGAGTGTCATATATGTGTAATATAAAGTGTTTTTTTTCTTTTATATGTTATTCTTGTAATTTAGTTGTGAAGCCATATACTGGACAAATAAATGTGATTTTGCTTTGAAAACCATGCTATAGCACAAAACAGGTCACTATCCAAACTAAGGCAGCCAAAGCTAAAAAGAAATATTTCTGTCTGTGTGTGAATTTGACACACTACTCCATTTTACAATAACAATATTGTATACTGCCTTGTAATGCATATTCTGAATTCAAACACCCATTACTTAAATTATATTGGAACATGAAAATAAAGGAATTTTTTAAGCCCATACTTTGCTTTCAAAGCAATGATTCTTATGCATTTTCAGCAACAAATTTTTATCAATCAAAAGTTTCATCTATCACAAATATTTATGGAAGATATGAAAATAGGCCAATAGACCCTTTTCACATTCCCGTTATCGAGTACTGTAGTCTCCCTTGCTAAAGCGAATCGAGAACGAGGCTGACGATGTATTGGCTGTAATTGTCGAATAAACTTATAAAATGTTGTTTGTTTTTCATTAAACTTGTCTCTGTTTTATTCACTAAATTATGTATACGTGTATACGTTTCACATACTTAAATTAAAATGCAAATAATGTAACAATCACAAATCTGCCAACGAAACTATGTTTGAAATAATGATTATGTTACTTCAAAAGCAGTGTTATTTATCGTTTCTATATGTTTTCAAACTTTGTGTACAAACACATGTGCATTCCACTGATAAACTATCATGAGTTCAACCAAATGATCAGGATAATTGCGAATAAATTAAATTTTTGTCTTTATTTTTAATATTTTAAACGATAGTTATTTCACTTGTTATCAAATAGATTCATGAAGTCAGTGGCATAGCTGCCGAGACAGTGACCCGTGAATTACTTCACTAATTGGTATGCACTTTGATTGTGCCACATGTTATTTTAAAATTAGGACCTATATAAACATTCTGGTTACATAATAATGGTCATGTGTTTATACAAGATTATGATCTTATAATTGATAAGACCAGGTTTGAACAATACGAAGTCTGTCAGTTTCAGAGAAAGTACCTCAGTCTAAATTGCATTTTTTTCCATTTTAGCGACGATATACTAATTAAATGGACACTCTCTTTTCATATATCATAATTATATTATGTACCATGCCATTTCTGTTTATTAGGGAGTAAAAATAAGTGAATATTTATAACATTTTTAAAGTAATAAACTGTAAATGACCACTATGCAACCAGTATTAACCACTATCAGTACATCGCAAGCCTCGTTTTTGATTCACCGATAAATTATTGTGTCGTGATAATCGCTAAAAATGGAAAGTGAAACTCGCCTATTCCTCATCTGTGAATAGGACCATGTAACATAAGCATTTTTATCCCATCATCATGCCTGAATTGTCGATATAACACCCCGTGGGATAAACTTAGCTGTATTCCACCGTGTTGAATACAGCAAACACGCGCATTATAATGATGTCATATTGTTTATTTTCGTATTTTTTAAATAAATACAGAAAATGATGGGATCAACAGAATACTATCTAATTGTTGAATACAGATACATTTATTTGCTAGGCACGAAAACCTAAACCACTCGCCAAGGCTCGTGGTTTAGGTTTTCTAAGCCTCGCTAAATAAACTTATCTGTATTCAACACTAACCTAGTATTCTCTATGTTTTAAAACTACCTTGCAACTATAAAAAAATACCCCACTGACTTGTACCAAGGTTCATTCAGTTAGATTTATGTGCATTATGGAGTTGTGTCAATACCAACCCTAACACAGTATTTTTCATTCTATCGTAAACAAAAATCTATAATTACTATAATTATCATCGAAATATTCTTGAACAGTACAAATGAAAATTAACATGGTCATAAAATATGTTGAAAAGAAACTGGGTCAGAAATTCAGCACATATCTTGTTAGTATCAATGTTTTCCCCCAGGGGGGGGGCAGCGGCAGGCATATAGGGGACTTAAGACTGCAAGCGATTCCCGACAGGCAGTAATTTGACATGCTGCATGATTTTGGGTCCCTGGGAAATAGACTTTGGTCGGCCATTGATAGATATATAGCATCTCCCACTGAGGGGATTTAGACAAATATGCTTGGCTCTAGAGTGGGGAATTAGACCCCCCAAAAAAACCTAGGTCTGCCCGCAGCTCCCCCCCCCCCTGGGTGAAAATATTGATAGGTGCATATGACCGCAGTAAACACCTGAAATATTTCTGCACTGAAAAACACATTTCTTGCAAAATGACTATCTATATATCTTCTTTGGACTCGTTTTCAATACACTCTGCAAAATGTGTTTTTTAAGATTGTAATATTAACATTAAAATCGGTTATTGTAATATTAACATTGAAATCGGTTATAGCATATGAGGCGTGTCGTCGGAACAGGGCTTAATGTTTGTGCGTAGTGTTGTCCCAGATTAGCCTGTGCAGCCCGCACAGGCTAATCCAGGACGGCACTTTCTGCCAACAGTGGATTTATGTTAGATGAGATTTCTTTCAAACAGTAAATAATTTAAATACAGAAAGTGTCGTCCCGGATCAGCCTGTGCATTAAGCCCGGTTTTCTCACGACACGCCACATATACATCGCATATAAATGCAGTAGCATTGTTTTGTATCACAATAAAATAGTCCGTTATCTGTACTGAAGCAATATTTTCAAGCACATGGGAGCTAACTCTTGCCCTGCCAGGACTTCGGTAAGCCTTCAAAGCGTTTGTATGTATAGTTTATGAACACCCAGTCTTTGTTGTTTGTGTCCTTTTCTTTGTGAAGGTCTGCAGGCTTTTGATTGGTAGCTGAAATTGAGGAAAGAAGTGATTAACGTGTTAGTTTAATACAGTTAAGATTAGTTTTCAAATAATTTGATGGCTTGATCCCAGGCCTTTTCCAATAGATTTAGTGGCAAACTGATCAAATCCTTGTAAACCAAAGTTACAAATGGGCAAAAAAAGTTGTTTTAACATTTTAAGTTTAAACCTATTTATTTTTTGCTCGATTGTGTCAAAAGCCTGAGGCTTTTATTCAGACATTTTTGAGTCCATTCCCCTGGTAAAACCAGTACATGGTGTCTTACAGAAAGATCGCTTAAACACTCTCTTAGTTGAGGTGAAATTCACAAGTTTCTGTTTTCAAAGACAGACAGCACATCTATTTCACCACTGTTACATGTATGTTTCAAAATTTAATTTTGCCCCATATCCAAGAAATTGTCTTGCGTATTAAAATGTGGTGTTATCATGAATCGCAGTTTAAAGTGTTCACTGTCTGCTGACATTCTTTTCAACAATTTTAAAAGTAGTTCCAACAGAACCGTCATGTCAAAGTACATGTACATAAAACATACAATGACAGATTCTAACAAATGAAATATTGATAAACTGAAAGTCAGAACAGGTACAAACAAAAGTCAGCAAATACAAATGAATCGCTTACGCCACTTGAGGTCAACATCTGGAAATTCATCGAAGTTGGAAGTATCGTCGATGCTTTTAATCTCAACGGGAATGGCGGCCGGTCTATCACGGATGTGCTCCCAGTCGCAGCCTCGGAAGAACACGTGGCTCTGGATCTGCTCCCGGGAGGCGAGTCTGTGCTCGGGATCACAACATAGACTGAAAATAAATATGTACAACATCTCAGGAATATTTTATACAAGAGAAAAATGTGGAAACCGCATTAAAGCCAGATTTTTTATTTTGCCGATGGGGGTACATGTACAAGTCAATGTTGGTGAAAAAGTATGGAAGTTTCATGTCGATGATCTAAAATGTATGCAGTAAAATTTCATCAAGATTGATCAAGAACTTTAGAAAATATGACAGGAATACAAAACTTTAACACAAATTCTATTTTAAGCTCTAGTGGCCATTTTGTGCAGTGAGGCAGAACTATTTGAATAAGTTTGGTAGAGGAACACTAAACGAACATTGGTGTAAAATTATTTGAAAATCTGGCCATATGTTTGTAAGAAAATGGCGTTTAGACATAATTGTATTTTTAGCTCTGGCGGCCATCTTGTGCAGTGAAGCGGAACCATTTTCACAGGTTTGGTAGATGACTATCCAAGGAACATTTCTGTAAAGTTTCATGAAGATTGACCAAGATCTTTTGAAAATACGGAATACGAAACTTTAACACAAATTGTTAACGACATCGCAACGCCCGCCCGCCCAACCACCCGCACGCCCAAACGACCGGTTTTCGCTAATCTATAAGCCGAGATTTTTCGTTGAAAAATCCGCCTAAAACTGGCAATATCACCAAAAAGCTCTAGGTTTGGATAAAATCCTTGAGATGTTTTATTTTGGGACATTTAAAAATAAATAAAAATTTTGCTGTCCCAATTTTTAAACGCAGAAGAAGTAATTCCTCTCAATTTGTCCTAATATTTAGAATCAACCATTAAAATCAACAATGTGATCAGCAATGTTCAGTAATCATTGATATTTAGGTACCAAAATTTAACCATAACTGTTCCATCTCTTTATAAAACATTTATGATTAGTGGAAAAAAACAACTTTGTATTTAATTTAAGTAATAGACTAATAGGAAAATCGGTAAATGCATGTATTGGAACGTTATATTTGTTATCTTTAAATTATTAGTCGAGCTACAAAATCATTATTCGTAAGAATCGATTACATAACGGCTGTATATATTAATCTCTATAAAACAATTATATCACAGTTGATAATATCTAGAGCTAGTTTGCCAGATATATTGCCCCAGGCGAGGAATTTATGAAACACTGGGAGGGGCCCACTTTGCCATGAGAGACAGGTATATGAATTATCCACACAAATTCCTGACTGACGGTTTGGTAATACATTGCATTCACCTAACTGTTTAACAACAGATAATCTGGCGACACTAAATTGGCAATTCATTAAACACTGTCACAAAATTAAGAAACATGAACAAATTCATATTTTCAAAGTTTCCCAAAATTAAGTCACACAAAATAATTGAGGCGCGTCGTGGGAAAAGTGGACTTAATGCATGTGCGTAAAGCGTCATCCCGGATTAGCCTGTGCGGACTGCACAGGCTAATCCGGGATGACGCTTTACGCACACCGTCCGCATAAAGTGGATTTATGGTTAGAAGACACTTCATTGAAACAGAAAATACGATAAAAGCGGAAAGTGCCGTCCCGGATTAGCCTGTGCAGACTGCACAGGCTAATCCGGGACGACACTTTACGCACATGCATTACGCCCGGTTAACCCACGACGCGCCTCAATTATTTCACCATATTTAAGGGTTGTCTCCACATCTCAACATTTAGAGTAATTATGGTAAACAATTGTATATCGACTGACTGTTATACATGATATACAATGAACAAGAGCTGTCAGAGGACAGCATGCTCGACTTTTCATGTGCTTGTCAGAGTTTCTGGCATTTTTTCTAAAACAAACTGTATAGTAGGGGCCATTTAAACAAAATTAATTTCTTTCTCGAGTTACAGAGTGGAAGCATTTTTCGAAATTTCAAAACAGTGACCTTGACTTGGACCCAACTAACCCCATATGCAATCTCATGCGATGTCTCGTTTTACAGTATCTATAAATTGAATGTTACTAAAATATTCCAATGTGTTCTCGAGTTATAAAGCAGATTTTTTTTCTCTATTTTTAGTAACAGTTACCTTGACCCCACCCAACCCACCACAAATGCAATTCCTAGTAAAGTGTTGCTTTGGGGTATATATGTATGAAGATTGATTCTCAAGTTAACTAGAGAGTGGCTGTCATTCCACCCACTTACAATTTTTTAAGTGTAAAAAGGCCCATAAGTGTGAATGAAATCCATCCAGCCATTCCTGAGAAACCAGCTTACCGAAAACTTGAACCTTTTCATATAGCTCATATGTAAAATTTCTAAGTGTAACAAGGCCCAAACTTTTGACAAATTTCAAAGTAGAGTTATCAAAATTGGCCTATGAGTTCATTTTAATATAGGGAGTAAGTGTTTTAAGTTTGAATGAAATCCCTTAAGCCATTCCCGAGAAACCAGCTTACCGAAAAACTAACCTGTCCATATAGCTTATATGTAAAATTTCTAAGTGTTAAAAGGCCCATAATTTTGACAAATTTCAAACTAGAGTTACCAAACTTGGCCTATAGGTTCATTTCAACGTGGGGAATAAATATGTTAAGTTTGAATGAAATCCCTCGCGCCATTCCTGAAAAACTAGCTTACTGAAAAAACTTTAACCTAGCTCGGACACCGACCCCAACGCCAATGCCAATACCGGGGCGAGTAGAATAGCTTGCCTTTTCGTCGAAAACTTGAGCTAAAAATGCTTACTTTTGAATGAGATCTTTGGCTTCACTGGAAATGGGCATCTCTGGTGGGAATATCAGAGTCTCTCGCCAGTTCATCACCTTGCGGTAGGTTTCCTGAGGGTTCTCCGAGCAAAATGGCGGGTAACCTGCGGGAAATATGTGCACTCAAATCAATATGGGTCTTTTATTAAACCTCAAAATGACAAAATCCTGATTCAAAATACCCGTTTGACAGGTAATATAAAATCAAACAACAATGTCATGTGGGATCTAATCCAACAGTTGTATTATTGATATATCATTACAAGTTTTAGCTACTCTGTTTTTAAACTAGAAATAAAAATCTGCAAATAAAATCAAAATATGAGCAAGGAGGAATAGCTTACAGTTTTTGTGAAAATTCACAAAATCTGCAACAAATTACAAAATGAAATAAAATACAAGAATGTTGAAATACTATAGGAAAGCATTGTAACGGAGGACGCTTCATAGTATAGGAAAGCATTGTAACGGAGGACACTTCAAAGACCATCACTCACCGATCAACATCTCACACATGATGACACCCAGGGACCACCAATCACAGGAACTTGTGTACCCCGTCTGCATAAACACTTCTGGGGCTATGTAGTCTGGAGTACCCACAGTGGAGTATGCCTAGAATGTATAAATTATACAGTATAAGGGACAGTCTGCATAAACACTTCTGGGGCTATGTAGTCTGGAGTACCCACAGTGGAGTAGGCCTAGAATGTATAAATTATACAGTATAAGGGACAGTCTGCAAAAACACTGGGCTATGTAGTGTGGAGTACCCTCTGTGTAGTATGCCTAGAATGTATAAATTATACAGTATAAGGGACAGTCTGCATAAACACTTCTGGGGCTATGTAGTGTGGAGTACCCTCTGTGTAGTAGGCCTAGAATGTATAAATTCTACAGTATAAGGGACAGACTGCATAAACACTTCTGGGGCTATGTAGTGTGGAGTACCCACAGTGGAGTAGGCCTAGAATGTATAAATTATACAGTATAAGGGACAGTCTGCATAAACACTTCTGGGGCTATGTAGTGTGGAGTACCCTCTGTGTAGTAGGCCTAGAATGTATAAATTATACTGTATAAGGGACAGTCTGCATAAACACTTCTGGGGCTATGTAGTGTGCAGTACCCTCTGTGAAGTAGGCCTAGAATGTATGAATTATACAGTTTAAGGGATAGTCTGCATAAACAATTCTGGGGCTATGTAGTCTGGAGTACCCACAGTGGAGTAGGCCTAGAATGTATCAATATAAATTAGTGTTTTTTTCCTTATCTGACTGGTCCGGTAAATGGACTCGTCTAAAAGTGACAAAATCCCAATACATAGGAAATGTGGATTTCAGTTGTAAATCACATAATTACTTGAGCGTTTATTTATTATTACTATTTGAATACTTAGTTCAACCTTTATACCACTGTTTTAAAATTAATTTCATAACCTTCATTAGGTAGTTTTTCCCAATGAGCAGGATTTTACGATGTGAAATTCCCAACCTGATGGATTTCAGAAAGCTGTCGGCATAAACACTTCTTGGGCTAAGTTGCCCAGAGGTATGACTACTTGGCCTGCTAAGTGTAAACCAGACAATATTTGTCGCGCGTCGTGAGAAAACCGGTCATAATGCATGTGCGTCAAGTGTCGTCCCCGATTAGCCTGTGCAATCCGCACAGGCTAATCCAGGACGGCACTTTCCGCCTACAGTGAATTTATGTTTAGAAGAGACTTCCTTGAAACAGAAAATACCACAAAAGCGTAAAGTGCCATCCCGGATTAGCCTGTGCCCGGGATGACACTTTACGCACATGCATTATGACCGGTTTTCTCATGACGCGCCACATTTGTGTCGGACTGCAACATCAGTGCTCCAGATAAGCTTTTGTACTAGGGGTAAATATACGCTTACTTCTGAAAATTTGGAAGTAGAAGTACGCTGTCTCCAGAATTTGTGGGGGTAAATGTAAACTCGGTGTAGGATAATTGGTGGTAAATAGTACATTATCAAAATTGGAGAAAAACAACCGATTATTAATAAAATAAACCTTTATAATGAAGCAACTCCATTTGAATACAAGAATGTTACAAGAATTCATTATATGATACGTGTCGTTGGAAAACCGGACTTAATGCATGTGCGTAAAGTGCCGTCCCAGATTAGCCTGTGCAGTCCGCACAGGCTAATCCTGGACGGCACTTTCCGCCTACAGTGGATTTATGTTTAGAAGAGACTTCCTTGAAACAGAAAATACCATAAAAGCGGAAAGTGCCATCCCGGATTAGCCTGTGCGGACTGTACAGGCTAATCCGGGATGGCACTTTACGCACATGCATATACAGTAGTACAGGCCAGTGAAAACTTTTATCTGCTAGATAGTCACTACAATGTGCTGTTATGTATTAATGGACAAAATTGTGCGTAAATGTACACCTACATTTTATTTTCTCTGTGTATGTATACCAAAATTGCATTTTTACTGCGTTAATTTCCAATTTGTGCGCGTAATTTATGCATGTACGCGCCTTATCTGGGCCTCTGGACTGCATTAACACTGTAGCACCATACGAGTTCACCATGGCACCAGTCAAGTATACCCTCAAAATGCACCGTGAAAGGGACTGCGTTGCCAATTGTCACGAACACCAACTTTGATGTAAGAGGCTCATCAATGTATCCAACACCAATGTGACGAACAGTGTAGTCTGTGGTAATCACACCCATCAAACCAGTATTATTCATTAAAAAAAAATATTCCTTACCAGGGCTCGTCGGTTCTTCTTCCAACTTTCCATTCTTCGTTTGGAATCCATAGGATTCAAATCTGTAAACAAAGAGAAACCAAATGATACATCTTGTCACTTGTATGAATAATCAATGATACAGAATCCCATGGACTGCTGTGGTTACATGTCTGTGAAATAGTTTGATGCTTCTTAATATGCATGACTGATATTTTGTTTCACATAACAAAAGAAGTTTATGATTTCCTGATGTCCCTTGTTCATTACCATACTGTCGTAACTCCAAGACAGATGACGTTACATACAACTCCAAGCCAAGGATTTCACGAGATGCTCCACAGGACAAGATAACAGAAGGCTTAACATATCAGATCCAGACAATGTAGGGAAATAATTGTTCTACCTTGCACTGCTTCAATGCATGAGATGTCAGGCACAATATGTTTTGTAATAATTATACTAAAATGTGATTTACTATAAAGAAGCACGGTATTGTTGTTTTTTTCATAATAAATATGTAATTGGTACTGGCACCAAATAAAACGGAATGATTACGTAAGAGAATTGCAACTAAATATTTGATAATTTCAATTATGTAACAATATAAGCATTGGAGTGGCATTATTAGTGGCTGCTGCCAACTTACTAAAATTGCCTGTTTTCCCATGTGAGAGATCTTTGTAGAATTCTGTCCGGTGTGATTTCTTCAGACCCGTACACAGCCCGAAGTCTGACAGCTTGATATGGCCCTGCAATAAGCAACAATAACACTCAGGGATTCTAAAAACTTAGATCTTTTGGTCCTTGACTGATTTTTGCATTCCTGGAAATTCGGTTACCACTCATGCCTAATCTGGGCCGATATTCACAAAGCTCCAAATGGAAATCTTAAATTGTACTTGAGTGAAAAGTTCTGGTCAAATTTTCCAATGATTTATGTCAACAAAAGGGTAAACTGTGAAACATTTTATCAATATTTACTAGTTTAAAATATTTCAGTGTAAACGAGGCAAATATGAAATATCCGTGGACTTAAGGAATTTTTTGGATTTAAGAAATTTACTTAAGTTTTCCTAAGGAGCTTTTTGCCAATGGGCACTGGACACATAAGTGTCCACACATTTGCCAAACCACTCTTAGACTCAAGAATATTCTTGAAACTGTTATATTCTCAGAATGTTATTCATTTGAATCTTAATTGTTATTCTTTAAAACTAACTTTAGCATTCTTATTTAGAATGATTTATTAATGACCAATAAAATAGCTTGGTTTATACAGTAGCAAGAGACTGGAGGTGAGTTCAGAGGTAGGGATGGGGCCAAAGCCAAAGGTTTGGGTGGGAACTGTAAGAACAAATGAGTCTCGTCGTGGGAAAACTGGACTTAATGCATGTGCGTAAAGTGTTGTCCCGGATCAGCCTGTGCAGTCCGCACAAGCTAATCCAGGACGGCACTTTCCGCTTTTATGGTATGTTATGTTTCAATGAAGTCTCTTCTAAACATAAATCCACTGTAGGCGTAAAGTGCTGTCCCGGATTAGCCTGTGCGGACTGCACAGGCTAATTTGGGACAACACTTTACGCACATGCATTAAGCCCGGTTTTCCCACGACGCGCCTCAAATTAGGTTAAGGGGAACAGAAAATCCAGGCGTTAAGTCAGTGCATGATTTTAAATAAATACTGCTTGGGAATGACATCTTTATTCGGTCCCTGTAAAAAAGTGCAGTGGGGTAATGGATATGGTGTCCCCCTTGCGACTGACGGTCATGAGTTCCATCCCTAGAAGAGCGTTCAAATGATCTTTCTCTCATGAGTTCCATCCCTAGAACAGCGTTCAAATGATCTTTCTCTCATGAGTTCCATCCCTAGAACAGCGTTCAAATGATCTTTCTCTCATGAGTTCCATCCCTAGAACAGCGTTTAAATGAACAGTTTTTCATGAGTTCCATCCCTAGAAAAGCGTTGAAATGATCTTTTTCTCTCATGAGTTTCATCCCTAGAAAAGCGTTCAAATGATCTTTCTCTCATGAGTTCCATCCCTAGAAAAGCGTTCAAATGATCTTTCTCTCATGAGTTCCATCCCTAGAAAAGCGTTCAAATGATCTCATGAGTTCCATCCCTAGAAAAGTGTTTAAATGAACAGTTTTTCATGAGTTCCATCCCTAGAAGAGCGTTAAAATTATCTTTATCTCATGAGTTCCGTCCCTAGAAGAGCGTTCAAATGATCTTTATCTCATGAGTTCCATCGCTAGAAGAGCGTTCAAATGATCTTTCTCTCACGAGTTCCATCGCTAGAAGAGCGTTCAAATGATCTTTATCTCATGAGTTCCATCCCTAGAAGAGCGTTCAAATGATCTTTCTCTCATGAGTTCCATCCCTAGAAAAGCGTTCAAATGATCTTTCTCTCACGAGTTCCATCCCTAGAAAAGCGTTCAAATGATCTTTCTCTCATGAGTTCCATCCCTAGAAAAGCGTTCAAATGATCTTTCTCTCATGAGTTCCATCCCTAGAAAAGCGTTCAAATGATCTCATGAGTTCCATCCCTAGAAAAGCGTTCAAATGATCTCATGAGTTCCATCGCTAGAAAAGCGTTCAAATGATCTTTCTCTCATGAGTTCCATCCCTAGAAAAGCGTTCAAATGATCTTTCTCTCACGAGTTCCATCGCTAGAAGAGCGTTCAAATGATCTTTATCTCATGAGTTCCATCGCTAGAAGAGCGTTCAAATGATCTTTATCTCATGAGTTCCATCCCTAGAAGAGCGTTCAAATGATCTTTATCTCACGAGTTCCATCCCTAGAAGAGCGTTCAAATGATCTTTATCTCATGAGTTCCATCCCTAGAAGAGCGTTCAAATGATCTTTCTCTCACGAGTTCCATCGCTAGAAGAGCGTTGAAATGATCTTTATTTCATGAGTTCCATCGCTAGAAGAGCGTTCAAATGATCTTTATCTCATGAGTTCCATCCCTAGAAAAGCGTTCAAATGATCTTTCTCTCATGAGTTCCATCCCTAGAAGAGCGTTCAAATGATCTTTATCTCATGAGTTCCATCCCTAGAAAAGCGTTCAAATGATCTTTATCTCATGAGTTCCATCCCTAGAAAAGCGTTTAAATGATCTCATGAGTTCCATCCCTAGAAAAGCGTTCAAATGATCTTTCTCTCATGAGTTCCATCCCTAGAAGAGCGTTCAAATGATCTTTCTCTCATGAGCTCCATCCCTAGAAAAGCGTTCAAATGATCTTTATCTCATGAGTTCCATCGCTAGAAGAGCGTTCAAATGATCTTTATCTCATGAGTTCCATCCCTAGAAGAGCGTTCAAATGATCTTTATCTCACGAGTTCCATCCCTAGAAGAGCGTTCAAATGATCTTTATCTCATGAGTTCCATCCCTAGAAGAGCGTTCAAATGATCTTTCTCTCACGAGTTCCATCGCTAGAAGAGCGTTGAAATGATCTTTATTTCATGAGTTCCATCGCTAGAAGAGCGTTCAAATGATCTTTATCTCATGAGTTCCATCCCTAGAAAAGCGTTCAAATGATCTTTCTCTCATGAGTTCCATCCCTAGAAGAGCGTTCAAATGATCTTTATCTCATGAGTTCCATCCCTAGAAAAGCGTTCAAATGATCTTTATCTCATGAGTTCCATCCCTAGAAAAGCGTTTAAATGATCTCATGAGTTCCATCCCTAGAAAAGCGTTCAAATGATCTTTCTCTCATGAGTTCCATCCCTAGAAGAGCGTTCAAATGATCTTTCTCTCATGAGCTCCATCCCTAGAAAAGCGTTCAAATGATCTTTCTCTCATGAGTTCCATCCCTAGAAAAGCGTTCAAATGATCTTTCTCAAGCCACCAAGTACTGGTTGTACCCAGGAAACGGACTCAAAAGTGTCTCAATAAGTCTCAGGCTTTCGACACTATCAAGCTCAATAAATAATAAATAAAATAAAGGTTTCAACTAAGGTAAAGTGCTGTTGACTGTGTGTTTACCCTTGAGTCGAGCAGCAGATTGTCTGGCTTGATGTCCCTGTGTATGAAACCAAGGTTGTGGATGGAGTCGATGGCCAGGACGGACTCGGCCATGTAGAACTGCGTCTGCTCCTCCGTCAGCGTGTCCTTCTTCATCAGCAACGTCATCATGTCCCCTGGGATACGAGGGAGAGATGTGAAATGTTTCGGAGATTCCAAAATACAGTGCAGAAAGAATGTGGAATGTTGTCAGCATACGATAACAATAATCTTTTTCCAATCCATGTTTAACATGACTTTACAAATAATTATAATATTTTATAATATAATGAATTTCCATCATGCCTACCCCCCGGGAGGAACTCCATGATGAGGTAGAGGTTGATCTTGTCCTGGAATGAGTAGTACATCTTCACCACCCACTCATGGTCCGCCTCTACCAGGATGTCCCGCTCAGCACGCACGTGGGCCACCTGCAGTGATAATAGCAATATCAATGAAAGTAGTACATCTTCACCACCCACTCATGGTCCGCCTCTATATGTGCCACCTATAGCGTTAAGTACATGTCGCAATATCAATGAAAGTAGTACATGTTCACAACCCACTCATGGTCCGCCTCTATATGTGCCACCTATAGCGTTAAGTACATGTAGCAATATCAATGAAAGTAGTACATCTTCACCACCCACTCATGGTCCGCCTCTATATGTGCCACCTATAGCGTTAAGTACATGTAGCAATATCAATGAAAGTAGTACATCTTCACCACCCACTCATGGTCCGCCTCTATATGTGCCACCTATAGCGTTAAGTACATGTAGCAATATCAATGAAGGAGTAGTACATCTTCCCCATCCGCTCATGGAACGCATGTGGGGGGGCGGTGACATGGGTGGGGGGGTAAATCATATAATCAAAGTTTCCCATAGGGCTGACAGTCAGATACTGTATATTTAATTGCATCTCTTAATATATTTAACTGTTTCAATACTTCCCAAACAAGTCATGTATTGTGACCCAAAGCAAAATGTGACTTTCTATTTTAATGATCAAGTTTAAGCTATAAAAATTCCATTCCACACAACTGCAGCTTCATAAAGAGAAACATTTCCATCACCTGGTTTATGAACATGGTAGTTTATGAAAATTTACACAGACATGGAACTACAGCAATCCCTTGTTGGATCAAATTGTCTGCTATGAAATGCAACATTATTACCAGCATTCATTTTTATGGATTTATAGCGGAACCTAACCATTGATTTTGCAATCAGATTTATACAGCCATACTTGAGAGATTGTGATCAATGACTGCAAATAAACGCCAGAAAAAAACATGCAATGCATTTTGTTGTGCTTCTAAGATCAATACATAATTCTACAGGAGAAAAAACTCTCGCTGTTGCATAAGAAACAATAAAACTCATAAGGACATTACTCTTCAAGACCTTCATTAAAAATCCAAAATAAATGAATATTAATTCTCAAACAGAGTTACAAAGTGATATGAATGTGTACATAAATTTAAAACTAGAGACTGTTTTTGAAAATGCAATAACTCTGCCCAAAATCCACCTACCATACATTCCTTCGATATGCTCAACCACACTTGGTACTGATCATTCGTGTGAAGTTTTGTCAAATTCCAGCCAGTGGTTACGGAAAAGAGCACAGAAAAGGTCTGTTATGTAAACAACTCTAAATGGCCATAACTCTGCCAAAATTCTGCCCCCGCCGATATGCACAACTAGAATTGGTAATGATAAATCTTGTGACGTTTCATAAAAATCCTACCAATCCTGTGCAGTTTCATCAAAATTGGACCAGGGTATACGGAGAACAAGCGCAGAAAAGGTCTTGTATGTGAAAAACTTCTTTGCATAACTCCGCCAAAATTCTGCCAACGATGCCGACAATATGCACAACTAGATTTGGTACTGATAAATCCTGTAAAGTTTCATCAAAATCTGACCAGGGTTTACGGAGAATAAGTGCAGACAATTTTTTTTTTAAGCGCAGACATACATCCATACATACATACAGACATACATCCATATACACATAAAGACATACATCCAGACATCCATCTTTTCAGCACAAAAATAATATGCCTCCCTACCCACTATGTGTGGGGCAGACATAGCCTCCCTACCCACTATGTGTGGGGCAGACTTAGCCTCCCTACCCACTATGTGTGGGGCAGACATAGCCTCCCTACCCACAGACATAATAATTCATAGGTAGAACACTGATATAGCGAAAACAACTTACATTAATTGTACATAAAATATAAACAACCATTAAAAATGCTACCCGACAAATATGCAATGTGACAAAGATAAAATAATGCAGACTCAAAGATGATTTGGCAACTATATTATCTGAAATGTGACAAAGATAAAATAATGCTGACTCAAAGATGATTTGGAAACTATGTTATCTGAAACTATCAGGCTTAGACACACATGACTGGGTATTGTTGGAAGATTGTTTAAATGTGTCTCCAGCTACATTATATATCATGCAATATACACATTGCATGTCGCAATGTCAAGACTGTCTGAAATAATACACCTACCATATAATTTGAACACAAAACACTGACAAATTGTGTAGGACATTACAAAATACATGTGCATCGCATGATGTTTGGATAGGGAAGTGCATGAAAACAAATCTGCAAATAAAGCCATCTGATACAAAGTTATTTATATCAGGTGTGTCGTGGGAAAACCAGGTTTAATGCACATGCATAAAGTGTCATCCCAGATCAGCCTGTGCAGTCTGTACAGGCTAATCCGGGACGGCACTTTCCCCATACAGTGGGTTTATGTTAAGAATATTTCCTTGAAACAGAAAATACCATAGAAGTGGAATAGTGTTTTCCTAGATCAGCCTGTGCAGAAGGCTAATCCGGGATGACACTTTACGCACATGCATTAAGCCCGGATTTCCCACGACACGCCACAAATGTAACATTTTAATTAACAAATTCTCATGTACACCTTACCTGTTCTTTTTCCAGCATATCTGCCTTTCTGAGTATCTTCATGGCGTATATATGGCCCGTGTCCCGCTTCTGTACCAGCCGAACCTGAAAATGCAGTTACAAGTAGTCATTAACGAGCCATTCATGTACCACGGCCAAACCTGCAAATGTAATCAACTTCAATTAATGGCCAAGATGTGGAACTTCTTTTAAGCAGAATCAACAAATTCAATGTCAATGTCAGTTTAATCCACATGCTAATTTTCTCTAAATGAAAATATTTCAGAAGCATTCAATTATCAGCCCATCAACTGTTTGTTTAGGATCAGTTGTCAGTCTGTACCAGTGCAATAGTACCATGATTTGGGCATGCGGTTATTCAAACTCTAGCCTTACTAGTAAAACAATCAGTGCATTTCTGCAATGAATCGTTACAGCCATTTTGCTATTAAACCAGAAATAAGTTTGTGTTGATGGATGGATCCGAGCAGAAACTTTGCTAGATGATTGCTCGATACCAGCAACAGATGATGAGAACCAAATGCCCGATTACATGCCCTATACAGACACAACTGCTGGACTATATAAGTGTTGATGGTTGAAAGAATTAGAATCGATATGTGACAATCAATATGTGACTATCACAATGTGACAATTTCTAAGGTCAGGGGTCATATTCCTGAAACATCTCAAGTAAAATCTTATCATTAGCCTTAAAACCATCAATGTTTCTTTAGCATTTTATTCTATGTATACATGAAATTCTGCTTAGTGTTCACAAATTATCAACTATTATTTACCTCACTGTAATTTTATTCCATAATTTATATGTTGTTTAATAAATATTACCTTACGAAAATTGGAACTTACGTGAAAACATTTTAAGATAAACTTAAGATGTTTCTGGAATATGACCCCTGTGCTTAGCTAGAAAATGTTAATATACAATGTTCATAATTTTACAGCATGACTGAAATCATGGCTTCAGTAAATAAGTACACATTTTGAAAGGGAACTAAAACAATACATTGATGGGAGGTAATACATATCAAGCCATCAAGAATTTAATCCAAGAGTATTCTCCCTTAGGTCAAGTAAATCAATGCTAAGAAATGTGATGTTTTCTCAATATTATATATGAGGCATGTCGTGGGAAAACTGGGCATAATGCAAGTGCATAAAGTGTCGTCCCGGGTCAGCCTGTGCAGTCCGCACAGGCTGATCCGGGACGGCACTTTCCGCCTACAGTAGATTTATGTTTAGAAGAGATTTCCTCGAAACATAAAATACCATAAAAGCGGAAAGTGCCGTCCTGGATTAGCCTGTGCGCACTGCACAGGCTGATCCGGGACGACACTTTACGCACATGCATTAAAAGCATTTAACACATATACCGTAGCGTAAACATATCTTTTCATGCAGAAGATGGTTTGTCTCATCTTCATGAATTCAACAAATTGCTCAGAAAAGTCAATCGACAGCCACAAAAAATGCAGACACCAACTGACAACAACAACAAGCAACACCATGCTGCTGTCTAAAACTGAAATCAAAAACAGAACACCACATTGTTCTTTGACAAATAAAACTTCAACCCAAAGACGATGGTGATTAGAAACATGTCTTACAATCTGTTGTTGCTGTAGTTTCAAACAGGTAATTAAAACAATGTGATACAAAAGCCCCTTGTCATCAAACTATGGGAATGACCCAGTCACCTACAGTAACCTGGGCATTCATTACAGTACAACAGTGCAATGTATCCTGTGATACTGTGGTTTATTTGCTATAAGTTTATATTATGTTTCCACTATTCTGAAAAAAGGATATTGCTTTTTTGTATCTTAATCTTTATCATTATTATTTCAATATATGATAGCTGTGCACCAACATTTCACAATCTCAAATTTGGTACAATTTAGTCGGAGTTTTGATATTTTACACCTTTTGTTTGCATTTGAATATATTTGTTCTGCACATTAAAAGCATGACAATCATCCATTGTATACCTGATGAATTTACTGACATCATGCAACAATGGTTGTTATAGCATCTATTGTATCAATGCTGTCGTTGTGTTGGTTTCTTTAAAAGTGAGGACAATTTTTTGAAAGCCTTTGGCTTATTGGGAACCTTACTAATACTAATATTTCTGATGAAGATCCTGTGGTTGTCTTTTTAGGGATACATGACTGTACAACACCAGTTTGCATTATCAAAATAGTTCCACAATAAATGTTCAAATAAACTAAGATTACACTATTACATTATTGTGAACCACATCTATTTATGTGTTAACACATCTACCCGTTCACTACATGATATTAATTAGCTGGATATTATTTCTTGCGAATATCACTGATGAGGTCACCATAGCAGGTCATAACGTGTCAAGCACGAGTGATGTACGGCAACAGTTGCGCAATATGGCGATTGATTTACCTCGCAATATGGCGATTGATTTACCTCGCAATATGGCGATTGATTTACCTCGTAAACAATTACAAACATTTCCCTAAATGAGCAATGAATCACTACTGATCAAACCATTACAAACTAGCGATCAAATCAAACCAAACCGTCACAAAATGCAGTTTCATTTTATTATTGAGCTGCAGACACATGTCTAAACAACAGAACTACTGGTGCGTGTTAATGGTGGTGTCTAGAAAATATTGCAGCCAATTTGATTCTTCTAAATATTAAGTTACAATCACAGCTGCATTTGATCCGCATTCAAATCATATCAATGATAAGATATATAGCTCTAGCCATATTGCATATCAGAATTTTATCCTGGTCATGAAATTTATGCTTGCAAATGAAGGAACTTAAAAGAGTCTATTCACAGTACATTTAAATTATGTAAACTGTGTAAAATCCCAAACAGAGAACAGTAATATGGGTGATATATTTTAACATTAAAACGTACTCATTAAGCAATTAATAATTTAAAATAAAATCAGGAATTCATCATGTTGGTGAAGTTTGAATTCATTAAATCAGACAGTACAGCGAGTATAGTTGGCATTCTTTGATTTGCAGGTAAAATGACTTGATTTTATGAATTTCTGTACAAGTGGTTGTACCCTGCAACTGGAGGAGTGAAATCAATGTCTGTCAATATTTAATGGACAGCAACAGTTACAAACATGGTTTAAATTACATGTCAATGGCTTGGACTGAGGCCACGTCCTCAATGTCAGGCATATTTAACCATTTGCATTATGGTTGTTTTTTTGTTGACATCAGCTAATACATTAAGTCGTGTTTAGAACTGAAACACAAGATACCAGAGACTACAAAACGAGATTACCACAAGTTTCTAACCAAGGTATACATGGATTGATGAAATGCAAGACAGTAATTCATTGAAGCTGGCAAAATTGGTTAAATTTCTAATAAATGCATTCTGAGGATTGAGGGTGAAACTGCTGTATCTGTTTAACCCTCAATCCTCGATAGGTTGATATTGTGTGGACTGAGGGTGAAACTGCTGTATCTGTTTAACGACCAACCCTCAATAGGTGGAATTTTGAGGATTGAGAGTGAAACGGCTTGATCTGTTTAACCCCAACCCTCGATAGGTAGAAATTTTGTGGATTGAGGGTGAAACTGCTGTATCTGTTTAACCCTCAACCCTCGATAGGTAAAAATTTACTTTCCGTTTAAGCTGCCACAATCATGCAAAATGTGGTGTCTTTGAAAACACTGTCCTGGCTAAGACTTCCACCATCAAGCCCACTCATACCAGGACATCCGTATAGACAAACCCAACAGACACACTAGTAAATATTTTCACTAAAATTCCAATTTGTATAAGGTAATATTTTGAAAACAACATGTAAATTAATGATTCAAATTACAGTTAAGTACATAGTAGTCCATAAGAAGTTGATAATTAGTGAACATTTAGCAGAATTTCATGTATACGTGGCATAAAACGCTTAAGAAAAATGATGATTTGTGGCACGTCGTGAGAAAACCGGTCTGAATGCATGTGCGTAAAGTGTCGTCCCGGATTAGCCTGTGCAGTCCGCACAGGCTAATCCAGGACAGCATTTTCCGCCTAAAGTGGATTTATGGTTAGAAGAGACTTCCTTGAAACAGAAAATACCATAAAAGCGGAACGTGCCATCCCGGATTAGCCTGTGCGGACTGCACAGGCTAATCCAGGACGACACTTTACGCACATGCATTATGTCCGGTTTTCTCACAACGCGCCACATTTTAAGGCTAAGATTGTACTTAAGATCTTTCTGGAATATGGCCCCAAAGATGCTTTCAACAGGTAAAACTGGCTGAATTTATGAATATGGCCCCAAATATGCTTTCAACAGGTAAATCTGGCTAAATTTATGAATATGGCCCCAAATATGCCTTCAACAGGTAAAACTTGCTAAATTTATGAATATGGCCCCAAATATGCTTACAACAGGTAAATCTGGCTAAATTTATGAATATGGCCCCAAATATGCTTTCAACAGGTAAATCTGGCTAAATTTATGAATATGGCCCCAAATATGCTTTCAACAGGTAAATCTGGCTAAATTTATAAATATGGCCCCAAATATGCCTTCAACAGGTAAAACTTGCTAAATTTATGAATATGGCCCCAAATATGCTTTCAACAGGTAAATCTGGCTAAATTTATGAATATGGCCCCAAATATGCCTTCAACAGGTAAAACTTGCTAAATTTATGAATATGGCCCCAAATATGCTTACAACAGGTAAAACTGGCGAAATTTATGAATATGGCCCCAAATATGCTTTCAACAGGTAAAACTGGCTAAATTTATGAATATGGCCCCAAATATGCTTTCAACAGGTAAAACTGGCTAAATTTATGAACGGTTACAAATTTTTGCTAAAGAACGTCTGTTTCACTACAACCTTTTCTTTGTAAAGTCTTAGTCATCAGCCATAACAGAAAACAATTACCATGAAGTAACGGGAATATGGCCACAGAACATATAAGGTGATTCTTGTTAATGCGAGCAGCAATAATTCTGTGTTGTTGTCGATGACCGAAAATACTTCGAACTGTTAGTTTGCTTAATCTGTGATTAAGCACCTTTAAACAATAACCATTAAAGTTAAGCACTAAACGTGGGGATTCTCAATGTTGACCTATTATTTATAGAATTTCTGTCCAACAACCATTAACAGTTTTTTCGGCGTAGCTGTCTAAGATCACTTTTGACCTAGATTTCTTGCGATAATTATGCAGCGGGAAAATTGGATGCCAATAGAATTGGGAAAATTTTCTAATTTTAGGGAATGCAAACTTCAAACAATGGTTTAACGTATACCAATAACTGTTGCATACTTTTGGGGATTAAAAATTTGCATAATTGTTTACATAAGCGGTTAAAATGAAGTTATAAACATATCCTCGACATATACTCTAGAACTGAGGCTAATTATGAACGTATTTTCTCATTGTATGCCATAAACGTAATGCTATATTCATTCACGTAACGAAATAACTATTTTGTTTAGCCTACATTTATATAAGCAGTACGCTCTATAAATAGCAATTGTGCAATGTTCCCATTCATAAATCTCATTCACAGAGTTGCCGTTCCATGTAGCTCCTTGATTCTAGGGAGTTCATCACATTCCAGAAACAGTAGTGTCATTCTCAAAATAGCGCGCGTAGCTAGCAACCGTTGCATAGCTGTGTTAATATACTCGTACATGCATCAATAATAGCGTTCAGAGAATCATAAACCAAAAAATTTCAATAAATGGGGAATTTATATTTATAAACTTACTGTTAATTTGAATTAAAATTGTGGTTACGATTTATTATCGATTATCTATAATTGCATCTTTCTATCAACTTCTCCAGTAGATGCTATTTAATCTGTAAAAAGATGCTACATTTTCTATAGATAAAATCTTATGAAAGAAGATTCGGAATACGTCGAATTGTTATTCGCGTAGCATGAATACACAATTTGCAATACTAGTTATACACAGGAACCCTTGATATATCATATTTCTACTTATATAATTTAAAATCGTCATAGTCTAATGAATTTTTATGTTTGCTTTATCAAAAATAAAGTTTTAACATTTTAAAAATCGCTTAATGTTCCCTGACTATTGCTTTTTATTGGGATACACAGTATAAATGCTTATTTCAATTCAAATCGTTATTATATTAGATAACTAACATGAATGGTATATTACCGATACTATAAATAACTATATAGACTCGTCTGATACATAATAATTTTAATTCATTCCCGAAATTATTTTCTTACATTGTTAACTTGTTAAATTGGCTTGACAAATTCAGATAACAATGATGTTAACCTAAATTATATTGGTTGTTCATATATCACTGATGGAAACATGGAGCTGTATGATTGGTTTATTCACTGCATAAATATTAATGATAATTTTATTTAATTTTTAAATTAATACATTTATCTCAAAATAACTTTTGGGTCCGATAAGTTTTCTTATAGTGTCCGAAAAATCTGGGGTCCAATAAGTCTCTCAATATTGGTGGGGACCAAAAAATCTGGGGTCTGAGAAGTCACGTAACCGTTCATCTTGGCCGTCTGTTTAGGTTATTTTTAAATGACATCTCAATATTAATTTCAATGCCGATTGTCTTTTTTAAAGACATTTCTTGTTTATTTTATTGTATCTGCCTCTGCACTTGTGAGCAACTTGTAGCAATTTCTCCTAAAAATACCCATGACTAACACCACCTCATTTGCAAATAACTGACCTTCCTTTCTGCATCAGAGAAAGTGAATCAATGGAAACTTTAACCCATAAACTTCCATTCCAGCCAGGTTGGCAATTTTCCATTTACCACTTAAGCAATATTAAATAAGCTCAGTTACTTTTAAACAGTTCAATAGAAGTCATTAATGTACTTAAACCTCCCCTACATTTCTTCACTTTCTTTTGAACTTTCAAATGCAAACCCATCTGGATCCTGTTGAAATATAGCAAACAAAGGCCCATACAAATATAGGTCCAATTTTTCAGGCCCTGCCATAAAAGTCACTTTCTGGACCAAGACACCTGAGAAGAAAGATAACATTAAATTAACAATATATGGCGTGTCGTGGGAAACCGGGCTTAATGCATGTGCGTCAAGTGTCGTCCCGGATTAGCCTGTGTAGTCCGCACAGGTTGATCTGGGATGACACTTTCTGCTTTTATGGTATTTTCTGTTTCAAGGAAGTCTCTTCTAAACATAAATCCACATAGGCAGAAAGTGTCGTCCCGAATTATCTTGTGCAAACTGCACAGGCTGATCCGGGACGACACTTTATGCTCATGCATTAAGCCCGGTTTTCCCACGGACAAGCCTCGTTTGTAATTTGTGAGTGTGACTGAGATAGAGAAATGAATATGATATCATACTCAGCAGAGAAATTTAATTTACAATTAACTTCAAACTTTAAAGATCTGTCTCCCCAGATAAACACACAGTTTAAATACCATGAAGTTTGCTAATGAAATGAATAACAAGGAAGAGTTAAACGGTTCATTAATTTCTATTCATTCAACGCACCAGTGACAGCAGTCTTTACTGCAACAAATTAATGAGAAATATACTTTTATCTTACAATCAATATCTCTGAAATTTCGTAATTATGTTTTGTATAATGCATATGTATTTTTACCTCATATTGCAGGGGATTTTCCAGTTGTTTTCACAAAGCAAAAATCTTTAAAATTAAGTGCACTTTTACACAAGAGCTGACTATTTTGATAGCCCTTTTTACCAAAATGAAATGTATTTACAAACACCTATCATAATTGATATATTATAATCATTGATAAGGTTAATTGTTCTCCTATTTGAAATAATGTAAATGTTGAAAAAAATCTCATTATTATCTCACATGATCAATGCTGTCCAGTTTTAATCTGGCATGATAATTTTACTGCAACCTTGGACAGTGATTTTGTTACAATTTCACAGCCATGAGTCCTAGGACTCACTGGACTAAAAATCTATGAGTCCCAATGTTAAATGTACGAGTTCAACAATTTTCATTAATTCAAATGGGGAAATAATCAATCAGTTAATAAGACAAGTTAGGGAATAATGCAATTAACTCTTATATATATAGATCTACCTGGTAATAGCAGTAGTTTTAACTGTGAGCGTTTTTTACAAGCATGTCTAGCTAGACATTTAAATGTGTGCATTGTGCATTACTTTGCACCTTTTAGTCCGTACACAAAGTGCAATATATGCTATTTGTAGTTTCATTGTATGCACACCAACTTATGTTTAAACAACTGCTGCCAATCTTTATTAGATCTATATTTAAGTATTTTTTTTAGACGATTTTTGGTATAACCTGTTCAGAATTAACTTCAGGTATCTTTAATAAAAAACTTAACAATGTTTGTTGCATTTCGTTTTCTTCATTCGTACCCATTTTGCAGACGAACTTTAAAAAAATTCCCAAGAAAGACAAGGCAGTCCAAAGGACAGCTATATCCCCCGCTGTGGGCCTTCATTAGATGTTAAAGGTGACTTTGAAGTATCACACTGACGTTATTCAGTTTCATGAAAATTCCTTAAAGGGCATAGGAGATAGGGATGCTGACACAAAAATGGAGGCTCAAACATTTGACTTTTAAGTGTGACCTTGACCTTGAGGTGGCAAGACTGCTCCATGCCTTCTGCACATCGCCTCAATGTGATAAACATTTGAGCCAAGTTTTATGAAAATCCTTCAAAGGGCATAGGAGATATGGAGCAGACACAAAAATGGAGGCTCAAACATTTGACCTTCAAGTATGACCTTGACCTTGAGGTGGCGTGACTGCCTCATGCCTTCTGCACATTGCCTCAATGTGATAAACATTTGAGGCAAGTTTCATGAAAATCCTTTAAAGGGCACAGGAGATATAGAATGGACATGAAAATACAGGCTCAAATATTCAACCTTCAAGTGCGACCTTGACCTTGAGTTGGCGTGACTGGCTCATGCCTTCTGCATATGGTCTCAATCAGCAAAACATTTGAGCCAAGTTTATGGGGAAAAACGGACACAAAAATGGAGGCTCAAAATGTAACCTTCAAGTGTGACCTTGATCTTGAGCTGGCGTGAAAGGCCCATGCCTTCTGCACATCGTCTCAATGACCTAAACATTTGAGAATCCTTCAAAGAGTATAGGAGATATGGAGCGGACACGAAAATGTTACGGACAGACGGACCTACGAAGGGAATTCCTATAATCCCCCTCCTGCTTCGCGGTGGGTGATTAACAACATTATTTTACCTTCACACCGTTATGTTTCGAAACATCACGACTAATGCCATTAGTTATTAGCAAATTGATTATCCAATGATAATGGTGATAACAAAAATAGACGGAACGGTGCGATGGTAAATTTTACCCTCTATTATGACAGTACTCATACACAAACTGCTTCGAAACTTCCGGACAGGACTTGCTACTTACAAAATGCATGCGTCCCCGCGAATCACAGAAACTAAAACTTTGCGTCTAAGGCAATATGACTGCGTTTTGGAGGCAGGACGCAGAGGTAAAAAAATCACTGCTTGGAAGGTCCTTAGGAACTTTCATGGCTTTAATATAAAATTATTGTAGTGCTATCATAGCAAAGTCCTTAGATGTTGACATGCATTTTACTTCATCAAGAGAACATAATTTTTATATAATCGCACAAAACGAAGAACACGAATTCTCAATGGAACATTTAAATTCAAAGTGCAAATTCAAACAATTAACTATTGAAATGGCAACCCAAATTTTACAAACATTTAAAACTGAGTAGAATATTATTTATATCTATACAGCTAGATTCTTTAATTACATTTCGTCAAACATAATATTATATTAACATTACATTATGTTAAACAAGTCTCCTATATTGGAAAGGAAGAAGAAGCGAAGTTCATGCCACTTCAAGCTTTACTGTGAGTATGACGCATGAAGAGCGGTCAATACATTAAAAAACATCAACAGGAAAGAAATGCGTTGGTGGGTACACATGTTGTAATTCAACATTACTTAAGTCTTGGTTACCCTGATTTTGCAATCACTAGAATATTACAGATAATAATGATTTAAGGAAGTCTTTCACAAATGAGAAATACAAATTCTTTACAAGTTCACAAGTTGTCGTCTGCTATATCTTAAATCTTTAACCATCTCACCTTATGTCAGACCTTTAATTTAATTAAACCAACATTCAGCATGTCTGCAGGGCTAGTAAATCCAATAGATATTCAATCCATACAATATATGCACTCACATTCATAAGTGGATAATATTTATGCAAGCTAAGAGCTGTTTTAAACAAATCATTAAATATTTACAGTTGCTATAACAGGCCAGATAGTTTAGAAAAATAAATATTATAATACATCAACCCAGTTTTTGGAAATGTTTTCAGGTCAACCTTAAGTGATTATCCAACCACGCAACACGAACAATATTATGATACATGTATGCATGGGTGAAAGTTTTCCGGTTTATAACTGATTTCCAGTTTTATCTTAATGCCAAGGGTCATTTTTCCAAATCGTGTAAATCCGAGGAGTTTTTGTTGCCCTCAACCCACCGGGGGCCCTAGCGGCCCCCTGACAAATTTTCAGGTTTTTTATTTTCCCCAACTTTCACCCATGTGTTTGTGAACTGTGTAATACAAAATTTAATTTGTGTCACATTTTGTAATCTCCACACAAAAAATTCAAAATGCAAAAGAAAATATGAACTAGAACAACAACATTAAGGGCAATAACTCAGGTCTAACATGTTCAATATGTGACTAACTTTTGTCAAATATTCTCAATAAAACATTTTCCATAATGTCCTGCAGAACAACAGTTACTGTAGGGGCAATAACTCGGAGGTAACATGTACAATATGACAAGCTCATTATTCTGTAGGTGTCATTACCAATCTGTGCTGACCAATGTGAATAAAAATGTCTATAGTGAATACACAATTCATTTACTGAAGATTTCAAAAATTAAATTTTGTTCCAGAAGAAAATAACTTTTAAAGAAACAAAGGGCAACAACTCTAGTGTAAATTGTCTGACCAAGCCCTTAAGATTAAATTTATATTCAATGCATGACAGTTGGGATCAAAAGTGAAAACTTGTGTGCTTATCAAAATTAACACTTCTTCCCTACATTTCAAATCCGCAGTTTTAATGTTAAGTTTATGTGAAAATAGACATTGAATAGAAACCATACTGGTGGCCAATGACACCTTTCAACTAAACAAATCAACAACTTTGAACTTTCCTCCATACAACAACATCATGTGACAATTTATAACCCAGGTTATTAGCAACATCAGAGTCAACATCAAAATTCTACACACAAACTAGGGAGACATTTATTGCTATAGACATAAATCACACAGCTTTAAAACAGTCATGAAAACGCGATGAAATCTTTCTTGCAAATTTTCCACAATGAATATAAAGCGTGTAATTTGATGTCCCTGATCTATCAACACGCGTAATTTGATGTCCCTGATCTGTATCAACACGCTTCTGACAGCATGCGATTGATCAGATTTCTTCAAAAAATATATAAATAATGCACCCACACAAACACATTAAACTAAAAACAAGAATTCAAGCTGAATCTGGATCTATCCAAATGACTTCATGTACACGAGACAAAATGCATCCTAAATAATTTCCTGTGTACAAGGAACACTTGCTATGCAACTATTTGAAGCAATAAAGAACTGCTTTTTCTGCACAAGGACATATGTATGTTTTAACAACTGATTTTAAGCTAACAGCTCTCAACAATTTTGTTTGCCTATAGCCTGCATGTGATGTCCTAGAAAACTGTAAAGTAATTTATTCCAAAACTGCCAAAAAGCAAAGAGTAAACCAAGAAATAAAACATGATACAGTCGAAAAGAATTTCTTTAAGCAAAATATAAACTTTCCCAGAACAAGTTTCTTTTCAGGACAATTAGGAGCAAGTAGATTTTTATTAGAACGGGCAAAATTTCTGCTTGGTAAAAAAAAAGAAATAATTTTATTTAAAATTAAAAAAAATCGCAGTTGAAATGAACCCATAGAGCAAACTAATAGAGACCCAGGAAAATCCCAATGGTCCAAACATGACCCAGTAACATGACAGGAAAATAAACTTTTCATATGAATCATGTCCAGAAATTAAATCGTGCTCTTAAGAATTATGAGGTCTTTTCGATATTTCATCAACCACTTCAAAACACATCAACCACTTCAAAACAGGAAGCACATCTCACTTGAGCCGAAATCAAACAGTCTGTGTTTGAAGAAGGCTTTAAATTGATTTGTTTTTCAGGTAAAATGAAAGTTAGCATGGTTTCTTATAATGAAACATGCTTTAATAAGGTTAAGTAAAATATTACTCGGCTATTTTCAAAATATTAACATTCATATTAATATTAAGGTCACTGTAAAATTCTAGATAGAAATGTAAATAATGAATCACAAAGCAAGAAGGCAACAGTTGAAGCTATCTTAAGCAAAACCTTAAAAGCTGCAAAGAAATTGCAAAACTGAACTAAAACTGTCTTGTAAAAGTTAAAAGTGATAAAGGTTTGCCGGTTTTACTAGTCTGAGAGAGTCAGTAAAAAATATTTCAAAATTATATCAAATTGTCTATAATTCCGACTGGCCTAAATCAAAACCTAGACTGATGCAGTCGTTTCTGTACATAATCGAATTTATCATATATAATGTTACTTCGCTCCTACTTTGCTCCATGTATAACATGCTTGCCATTTTGATCTTGCTCAAGTCAGTGCCTGAAAACTCTTCCAAGGAAATGTAACTTGGAAAGATAAAACAAGAAACAGGATTTGTCGACCTTTACATTTCACAAAGTTTCAGCAGTTTGTTTTCAGGGACTAAATTAGTCTAATCAAAACCTGGCAAGGGTCCATGTGACTAATATATAGTGACCATACGATTTCAATGACTTGTACTAAGAAGGCCCATAACTCTGTTAATTCTTACCTCTCCAAAGGCGCCCTTCCCGATCACTTTGAGCGGTTCAAAATCCTCCACCCCGAGTCTTGAGCGTTTCAGTCGGAGGAACTCTGTTTCTTTCACGGCGTGCTGTTGACGCTTCTGACTTTTCTGAAAAAGATAATCAAGCATATCTTTTAAATTTATCTTAGTCAATTGTCATACTTCCAATGACTGAGGTATGCTACACTTGTTCAAGAAATCTAGTTTTGAGGTATTTTTATCTTTACATGATTAGGAGGTATGGCATAGAATTCTAAACACTAACTCTCAAATAAAATAGGTTTTGCAAATTAGGTCAAATGTAAAATGGCAAAACATATGCTGGGGTACCAGAGCTGATTTCAAGGTTATAGAATTGTTGAATTTAATGATTTACCTCAGACACTTTTAACCAAGCGTTTGGTCTATTAACTGCAAAATTCAAAATGGTCTACACCTGCAAACATATGCAAAATACAAGGTTAAACTTGAAACCATCTCCAAAACCATGACTCTGCATTATTGACTTTCTCCATTCTTGTATGTCAATAAACGAAACAGTATAATAAAAGTGTAAATAAATCATACATTTAAGATGAGTATTATTTAATGTAAATATTCTCTTATGTCAAGAAAATGAAGAATGGTAATAGACCATACTAAACACACCATTACACTCAACACCATCCAAAAACATGTCATGGTGTAGCCGTATATAAAAGAAATCAAAGCGTGAAATTAAATACACCATTTTCGTCATATGTTGGTGTTTTAAATACAGTATAATGTGGCTGATAATAATATATCACCAGTCCTCCAATGTTAAAACACCCATACTTGGTCATAAGTGAATTTAATCCAGGTTAATGACCGCTATTTCACAGCGGTATATTATTAAACGATTGATTACAATGGGTGATAAAACAGAATGAATATTGCTGGTTGTACATCAATGTAACAGTGGCTTTTAAGCCTCATGTATTTAAATCAACAGCTGTAAATGGCTGTAACAACTTCATTTACAGCGTTTTCTTAACAAAGTCATCATATTTGATGGCATTCAACATCCACCAAATTATCTTTCATTTCTCCCATCCCACCCCAAAACAAAAGATTTAATTAAAGAAATTTTAACCAGTCATCAAAAGACTTATGCAAATTTGGAACACAGAAAACAAAATTGAATATTTTTGATAAATGGAATTTCAAGTTTTCTGTACAATAATCACTACCACAACTATGTGAATGTATTTCAGGAAATTCTATGAAAAATCTTTTCTGAAGTTTAAATAAAAGCTTTTATGCAAAATAGATTGTGCACAAGGGAAACATTATTTAACTTCCAATTTCTGGAGAATAAAACATCTGCAGTGTGACATGGTAATGGGAGAATATTGATTTCTTTTTGCAGATACAAGTGTCCCATATGCAACAGCTGAACATGCAGAATACTGCATCACATTATTGACATACATAATTACATATTAGCCTGTGCAGTCCGGTTTTCCCACAACACGCCTCAAATGAAAGTCACTTTATCAATTGAAAGCACTGGTACATGAAACAACAGTCACATACCCCCCAACCCATATATACTATAAATATAGAAAGGTACGCAACACAGCTCCTGTAGGAAATTACACTGGTTCTGAGTTTCTGTGTGGTAAGTTCACAAAAATGGGCGTATAAAATCCAAACCTATGAATTTCAAAGCTTTAATAATTATTCTACACGGGCAATACACTTTGGTTACGTTGACATGCACTCACGAGGGATATTCAGGGCGCAAAATTTGAAAATCACACTGAAATTTCACCAATCAATCTAAACCTGTCCACCGTGTTTACATAGTTTTCGATTGATTTTAACTTGTACGATGAGAAAATCGATCACAATTTTTGTCAATATGGCATCTATGTATCACTGTTCACATAACACGCTACAACTTTTTACGTCCAATCGTAAATACACACTGATATTGCTGTTTCAACAAAATTTGTTCAATATTACTGCTCAATGTCAGCCATACTTGCAACTATCACCGGTTAATAACATTTTTGTAAAAAGATCTCTGATTTGTCAAAATTAATATTAGCATAACATTGTAATATGTAATGTCAGGGTTCGTACACAAAACATACCACAAAATTCCAGGAGTTTTCCAGGACAATAATGTTTAAAATCCAGGACTATTCAAACGTTAATACTGAGTCTTATCACTGATCAGTAATTGAAGACCAGCTTGAAATTATTTATTGTAGTGGTATGTTTCAGTCAAGTCCAAATATTCTAAGGTTTTGTCAAACAAAAGAACATAACTTGAGGCAGACTGGATGCTTTTCAATAGCTGTGCGGCAACGTATGGACCAAGTCCAAAGGCACATAAGTAGGATGCTTTCTTTTCACTGCATTGAAAACCAGCAGCAATGGTGCTGTCAGGAAAAATAGCTCTAAAAAGGCTATTCACCCCAGTACATGAGCTATAACTGTAGTGTACATCAACGCATTTCAATGTCCAAAGTATTTCAGCTTTTAGCACATCTGCAGTGCAAACATTCAATGTTTGCTGATGACTTGAGCGTTGATGTTGGCTATTCTCAGTAGATACTGTTGAAGTTGAAGGGATAGGTTTAGCTGAGTGAGAGTCAGAGATGGTGTCATTGGTCGTTGCAGGATGGGACTTGAAAAAACTGCTAATAGTTGCAACTGCTGTGCTTCCCGCAGCAAGTTTTTTTGTGTGCTTCACACCTGTTACGACAAAGCAAGCAATGGCATTAGGAATATAGGTTATATTATGGTGATTTAAAATGTTATAGTTATTTAATGTTTGTACCCTAGTGCCAGTAGTGGTCAAAAACCATAACACTTTAACAGGTTAGACAATTAAAATAAATCTCAGCCGTTACCTGATAATTTTCTTCAAGTTTATTTATATTATTATAATTATAACTTTGTTTTTTTTGCAATGTTAAAATTTGGCTTAAAGAAATAAATTTATTACAACCAAACAAAAATAAATTTACAACAAAATTTCTATTTACAACATAATCAGATTCTATCTTACCGTTACCGTGGCTTTTCACTGCACTTTCTCCCATGTTGCCAATGTCTATTGATTTTCCACAGGCATTGCAAAAAGCAGCATGTCAGTCTTTCTGTTCTTTTTGAAGCCATTGTTTGTATTCATCAACTTTCCGCCAGGCATCACTGAACACGCACTTTCCGCCAGGCATTTTAAAAAATGGACTGATCTTCTGCCAGCGCGAAAACCTGGCCACCTGCTTGCGGGAAATGGTGAATGGTGAAGGGAAATAACTCTGTTGAAGAACGTTCTTGGAAAGTGAAAGTAGGCGTGAAGCCGAGAACACGAAAAAAGAGAAAAAAACCTTGTATGTTCAATAATATGTTGTTGTGTTTTTTTTTTTAATTTATTACTGAACGTAAACATTACATTATTATGTTATCTGCAGAAATTCCAGGAGTATTCCAGGACTAAAATGAGATTCTTTGATTTTAAAGGAGTTTCAAGGGCCCTGGAACACACAATACATTTTTCCAGGAGTTTCCAGGATCTGTACGAACACTGTAATGTTAATAAATATTTTTTGCATCACAAATACGATATTTTACTTATTTAATGGCATATCAATTGTTTTACAGTTATTTGTATATTTTATAGTTGCTTTTACAGAATGCAAACATACTAAATATTGCAACACTAAGAACGACAACTCTGCATATGTTTACTTTACTACATGTTTGTTTACATTTTGCAAAGTACACGTAGGGGTGTGTCAAGTGCCTATTTTTGATTGGTAAATGGCGATTCTTGTCAACCAATCAAATAACACTTTACAAAATAACAGCATATGGCATTTACTCTGAAGTAGTTGCTACAAAATGGACGTTCTCGTATACATTTTCACAGCAAATTAGTTACAAACTGCTAATTTTGATGACTGGTTGCGCATCTAAAAATGGACTCTTCCTTGATCAACAGCTGATAAAAAAGAAGCCTCTATAAACACAAAACTTCTAGGGTTATGAACACAAAACTTCTAAGGTTAGAATATTGTTACATGTATCTTGTAGCCTACATATGGAACCCCAACTATTTACATCCTTCAATAAAACCTAGCTCTTTCCTTTCCACTTAAGATGATATTAATATATGTATCTATCAAGCATCTGCCCTAGTCACTTAAAATATATTAATAACACTTGAATATTAAAATAAAAATTTAACCATTTATGTCACCAGGAAAACTTGAGTATCAAAGAAACACCTCTTAATTTGGCAGCAACAAAATAAATGTACACACACAAATGAGATGAATTGAATGTCATATTATTAGTTGTTTGGCAGTCCCTATTGTGTTCTATTTTTGTTTCCTCCTGAGAAATATAAATAGAATGTGATTAACTAAAGTCAAGCAATTACAGTCTATTTTATCTAAAGCCTATGGAAGAATAACAAATAGAAACACCACAATCATGTAGTTACCTATTCCCACCAATGCAGGCAGTAGGGGATCAGCACGCAAAAGCATTGACATAAGACAGTTTGGGACCAATGGACACTGGTTTTCACAAGGTAATTTAGGGCATGCTCCAGAATGATAACAAACAGAAATAGAATGTGATAAACTAAAGTTGAGCAATTGCAGTCTACTTTATCTATAACCCACGAAAGAATAAAGAACACCAGCTACCTATTTCCATTTATAAATGCAAAAGCACCAACATAAGTGCTTTGGACTAATGGACACTTGTTTTTTCACAAGGGTGAAGTGCATGCTCTAGATATGCTAGACAGACATCATACAATGTCCATTATGCCACATTATACCTAACAGCACAAAACATCAAAAGCTAATATGTGTACAGGGCCAATGGGTGGCTACTGAGTGACAAATTGAAAAGTTCAACTATCTGTATTAAACCACTTAAGTATTATGCACTGCTTTAAAGACGATTTCTACAGTTTTTTCCCTTCCGTGAATTTTTTCATTTTTACATATTTTGCAGATCGTCCAATGTCCAATACAATGAAACTATAAAAAATGGGGGTCACCGAATTAGATTGTTTGAAAAATGCATGTAAATGGCCTACCGGTGAATGCATTTTAGGAAATTTTGATGCTGTGTTTATTTTAGCAAAAAAATAGTATTGACCACTGATTGGTAAAAAATAATGACATCATATTGGTTGAAATCGATAATTGTAAGAAAGAAATCCGTTACATAGTCAAAAAAATTATATTATATTTGCTAAAAAATGCTTTTTCATCCTTTTTTAACGAAAAAAGATAAATTTTGTAATCGTATAAAAGCTTGGTTTTGACTATAGAAAAAAATCTGTTCTGTGAAAATTCCTAAACAGCAAAAAATAAATGGAATGACAGTAATAATTTACAACAATACACTTATAAAAGTAAATAGATATATATTATATATAATTATCTTAGTAAGAGCAGTTGATTATGACTATGTACAAAACGTTATTACAGCCAAACCACTTTCACAATAATCGCAAGCATGTTCACAGCAATATGCGAGTCCAATGTTCAATCAGTGCGTTTATACTTTCGTTTTCAGTGTATTATCAAACTTTCGCAAATAAAATCGAGTCACAAGACACTCCTACTTTGGCAATTATTATGAATATATTTGATTCTAGTTGGTAATTAGAGTGTACACCATCTGTCAAAACACGTCCCATTATGAAGATTTAAATCAACTCCACTGATGCGTGAAAAGATGCGCAGAAAAAACTACCCAAATCGTCTTTAAGCTAGTTACATTATATGCCTATTAAATACAAGGCCTTTATATGAGCCAATCTAGTTTGCACTGACCAGAGTATCACAAATTGTCTGTGTACAGTTCAACAAAAAAAGTGTCTGTTGCTGGCATTACAGCTATTAGATAAGAAATGTAGTTACAAACCTATTAATGTCATTCAACAATCTCTAAAAATGTTCAGTATTGTGAAAACATTTTCTTCAGATTCTTAATCTTGTATCCTTGGACAAATACTTATTACCATTTAAGATATCGGAGCTCAGACTTCAACATTTTTTTTATATAAAATATATTTGAGGGGCATCGTGGGAAAACCGGTCTTAATGTATGTGCGTAAAGTGTCGTCCCAGATTAGCTTGTGCAGTCTGCACAGGCTAATCCAGGATGACACTTTCCGCTTTTATGGTATTTTCTGTTTCAAGGAAGTCTCTTCTAAAAATAAATTCACTGTTGGCGGAAAGTGCCGTCCTGAATTAGCCTGTGCAGACTGCACAGGCTAATCCGGGATGACACTTTACGCACATGCATTAAGACCGGTTTTCTCACAACGTGCCACATTTTATAATTAAGAATTTTGGCAGGTTGTGAATACGCAATAAACTGCAATAAAAACACTTTAATTTCTCTATTGGATGGAAAAAACTATCACACTTGTATTTAAATAGTAGTTTTGAAGGTAAAGTGAAGCTCTTCATAATTTATTAGAGGTTAACAGCACACTAAGGCTACATTCATTTTACTGTATCTCGAATCTAGTAAATTATCTTCAATAGTGCATGCAAACCATCACCTTTCAGTTATGGTTTCAGTTATTTTTTCAAAAGCACAAAGATAATTTTTATTGGCAGTGTCACATATCATACACTAAAAATCTGAAGCACAAAATGAAATGCCTATTAGCACCATTGAACACACATTCAAACTGGCACTGAAACATGTTTTATAAGTAATCTTCCAGGGTACACTGAAGACCTGAACTGAATTAAAAGGCAAGGCAGACCAACATACAGAAACATTAGAACTGCATTGAAACAGATTTTGTGGACGTAAAACTCATTCATGACCATATATAACTCAAGACCAGAACTTCCGAATAATGACAGGTATGACCAAGTGACCAAATGACTGACAAATGCAGTTCATTCCAGTGAAAGGACAACCTGCTTATTACGACTCATCCACCTGACCACAGGTGTGTGTCTCAACATGACACAGATGTACACCACAAGGACATGGGACACATAATTATGTCACATCTGGCAATTCGGAGATCTGCTTCATGTAGTCTTCAAACTGTTAGAATAGCATACAGGCACTGCAGTTAAAACCAGACAAAAAGAAAAACAGTTTACTATTCCAGTAACATAAAGTCAATAAGATCAATTCTCTGAACAACTCTAGCTGACAGACCTATAGACATGTAAGTCTACGCCAAGCAATGATCATGAGTACGATTAATTTCTCTTTCTAAGGAATGTTTTGTCATTGTAAGAACACTGGTCATAAAAAGTATTTATAGTGCGCATTTTTTTTTCGAACCATTTATTTAATACTTGAAAATAAAAACGATTCACATAAATATTGTAATAAAAGAAAACTAAAACATCAAAGATGTTCTGCACTTTTATCATACCACTATGCTGATATCCGCCTAATACAAAGGTGCCTGATATATTTTTTTTATCGGGTCAGTAGCGTTTATATCAGTCAATGTTTGGAGGTACGTATATTATTCAACAGTTTCACTAAAAATATATCAGATTCAACAAAACAAACAATTTGATACCAAGAACATATATAGTTTATTAGTTTTAATCGTAATAAATCACAAAAAATTTATTTTTTAAATATTCACATAAACCAGCACTTTGGTAGTGATATGACGTCATCTATGGAACACAATAAATCATCCATACACATTTTTTTCAATACATTCATAATAAATGCACTAAAAGTCACTACACAGCATCAGTTTATGTTGAACCAAAAACATTATTACCAAAAACTGAACACACTATAGTCAAATACTGTCAAAATATTGACACGATCTTGGAAATGTCAATTTCAATACACAACTCCAAAATGGCGTCTCCAAACAATTCGGAGTTGTGTGTTCTCCGATGACATTGTTCGTTGCAATACATTTCAGTTCGCATTTTCAGTATTTAATGAATGAGCATGCGTGTAATCTATGTATTCGTAGTGAAAACAGTTCACTTATCATTACGAAATGTTAATAATAAGGTATTGTTCAGTCAACTTTTAGAAATCCTTAACTACATGTACGTGAACGTGTAAGAGTCGGCTCAGCAAAATCAGCTCGTTTGGTGATATTTTAAGAAAAATGTTGTATGATAAATAGAAAAACAGGTTACTGCCTGGTCTTGTGTAATATATCAGGTTCGGCACGAATAAAATAACGGCTCGGCAAGCCTCGCCGTTATATTATTCTAAACCTCACCTGATATATTACATAAGACCAGGCAGTAACCTGTTATTCTCTATATATCTTATTTACAAACATGGATGGCGCATCAACTGAAGGTTTTGGTTTGCTGACAGCATGCAATCGAACGACACAGCAAAGGTTATAAAAATGTTCAAAACTGTTTGTTGAACACAAATCAAAATGGGCATATTAGTGAGATAGGTTTTATTACTGGGTTGTAATTTAGAACTGATGACAGCCCCAACATAAAATAATTAATGTCCTCATGGATATTTTTGGCAGCTGTTGTAAATAGTACACAAAGACCGGGCTGGTAATATTACTGGGTGGGGCAGGGTTTATAAGAGCACTTGACATAGGACAGCATGAACCTCAAGTGCGTAGCTAGCTACCCCTCTCTCACAAACCTGTGAAAAGTAGTTTGTAAACTGGGGTAAAAAATGGAACTCATGCCATTATACTAACTTAAGTCTTCCAGAACCACTTGAAATTGTAATTATTGTTCACTATTGAAAGAACTGTCCATGATTTGTGATTTAATCTGCAAATATGGCAGTTTGCCCCCATTCCAACAAACTGTATAATTGACATAATGCATGGCTGTAACAATATGATATGAGGCATGTCGTGGAAAACTCGGGCATAATGCATGTGCGTAGAGTGTTGTCCCGGATCAGCCTGAGTGGACTGCACTTTCCGCTTTTATGGTATTTTCTGTTTTAAAAGTCTCTTCTAAACATAAATCTACTGCAGGCGGAAAGATTTGTCCCCGATCAGACTGTGCGGACTGCACAGGCTGATCCAGGACAAAACTTTACGAACATGCATTAAGCCCGGTTTTCCCATGACATGCCCCTTATATGATATGACTGTTCATCATATTGAAGCCATTGTGAACAAGTCACTTCAAGATAAGTTATCTGTGAAGGTACCCCTTGAATGATATCCATCCTTAACCTGGGCAATTTTACATGAAACTGTTGTTAAGCAAGAATAAATAATAACACGATAAGCTACAAATACTCCAAAGATTAAAGTCCATCTAACATTTGACTTTCAATGGGTTTATGGAGCCCTTTTCCAGCCCGTCTTCCCATTTTTGTGCAGCCTTCTTGAGGAAGCAGGAGGTGTCTGTGAAATGTTCCTATGGATTCACAGGCTCTGCAAATTTGTTTCACAAAATGTTATACAACTTTCGAGAAAATGGTAAGACTGTAGCCAGTAGACATACCATAAGTAGAATCGCACAATCCACCACTCTTGGGCAGCACATACATTGAGGATGTGCGTAGAAACGAGAGAAAAAAAACGCATGGAGATTGTAGACTCGTGGAATATCCGTAAGGCCCTCGCATATGTATCGCAAGGTTGCAGCGAGTGCTCTCTGCCCGCACAGTACCCATGCAATCACACGGATAGGGAGCAGTCCACCTGCCGCAACCCCACAGGGGCCTATCACATACTAGGCATAAGTTAAATTTAATTTAATAAGTAAAATGAATGAGATTTATAATTATCTGGATGAATATTGAATACAAATACCTGGCGATTGTGAAAGGAGACTTGGAAGCCATTTACAGTGTTGCACATTGAAAAAGATGAAGCCATTTACAGTGTTGCAGAACAAAAAAGATGAAGCCATTTACAGTGTTGCAGAACAAAAGAGATGAAGCCATTTACAGTGTTGCACAACGAAAAAGATGAAGCTATTTACAGTGTTGCAGAACAAAAAAGATGAAGCCATTTACAGTGTTGCACAACGAAAAAGATGAAGCCATTTACAGTGTTGCAGAACAAAAAAGATGAAGCCATTTACAGTGTTCAACAACGAAAAAGATGAAGCCATTTACAGTGTTCAACAACGAAAAAGATGAAGCCATTTACAGTGTTGCACAACGAAAAAGATGAAGCCATTTACAGTGAACGAAAAAGATAAAGCTATTTACAGTGTTGCACAAAGAAAAAGATGAAGCCATTTACAGTGTTGCACAACGAAAAAGATGAAGCCATTTACAGTGTTGAACAACGAAAAAGATATATTTCCATCAGTACTGGGGTTCCTAGTGTAATATGACTCTGTCCTTCAACACTGAAATTCAAAGAAAGCTGAGCAACCTAGCAAATGCAAGTCAAACAAAATGAAAAGTCAAATCACACCAACAAAACAAGGGCAAAATACAAATACTATATGTGTTTCCATAATGGCCAGACATTTCAACTAGTCTTCAAAATATAAACCCATTGGCTAGAAGTCCGGGACAAGTAAAAATTTGGTCCGAAAGGGCAATTACGAAGGATGCCAATTATACAATTTAAAGATTCTTTAACCAAATATACAACCATATCAGGAAAAAAAAATTCTCTAAATATACCAGACTTTCACCAGATTTTCTTGCTTATAATGACTACATGATCATCATCACTATCATAATGAACTGATTTGGTAATGTCTAGATGTTATTTCCACATTTCAGACACGTTCAGGTGGATTCAGGCAAGCTGAAATTGTATGGCCTAAGTCCGAATGGGGAAGGTCTTCCAGAAAACTATTGTGACGACTGACATTCACAGGATTTATGCAACTGCAGTCACCAAAACTGATACATGTAGTTTGTATTGACTGACATTTACAGGATTTATGCAACTGCAGTGAACAAAACTGATACATGTAGTTTGTATTGACTGACATTTACAGGATTTATGCAACTGCAGTGAACAAAACTGATACATGTAGTTTGTATTGACTGACATTTACAGGATTTATGCAACTGCAGTGAACAAAACTGATACATGTAGTTTGTATTGATTTGCACAGAATGCAATAGGAATTATTCAGCCTCCAAAAAGCACTGCATTTTAAAGGTTTCACAACTGTTGCTGCATGAACATGGTTGTCTGAAAACGTGTGAAGCAACACTATTTCCTGATGCAAAAAGAAAGTTAATGAAACAAAGCTGATGAACAATTCCCCATCAGGATCACACACTAATATAATAGCAAGGACAATTCACACTAACTTAGCTCTGCACAGAAAGATCCGAATATTTTGGAACAAACTAAAACTTGATGACAATAGTATAAAGTACCCCTGAGAAATTAACAAACAATAATGCAATCAAGAACAATGAAAGACATGAAGGCAAAACACACCATGAAGGCAGAAAAACATGGAACGATGTCGAACAACTTTATTTAATAAGCAAAGGTTAAACAAAAATTTCCAGCAAAAGCTGAAGATTGTTTGAATGACACAGAAATAAAAGATCACACATAACTGTTGCCCAAATATGATAAACAGTGAATTTTTATCACCTTATCTTCAGGTCAACAACATGATGGCATCCAATCAAGGGCAGATAAAAAAACACCCAATTTACAACACACACGATTATTACACTTCACTGCTGACCCGTAGAGTTTCTGGCAGCCATGTATGGCATAGAAGAATTGGAAATAACCAGGCAATAAATAATGTCGTACAAGACATAGAGGTTACAGAGGCACATACTTATGGTACTGTTGAACATACTTACAGTATCTCACTTGAACAATTTCCTGATTGTTACTTGTTTTCTTGATAACACATTTATTAATTACTGAAGTGCTGATTTTAAAAATATCTGGTCATTTTGTTTACAGAGTAACATAAGTTATTAAACACATAAACTGTTGCCCCCCCCCCCCAATAAATGGAGTCAGGTTGTAAATAAAATATTATCAGTGAGTTCTTAAAAATACTGAAGAAATGCTGATATGCACACTGCACAGGTCATCTTGTAACAAAAAGAAATTACAATAATTATAATACCAAATTTGTTGTGTTTATCCAGCATGAGTGTTACTATACATTAGAGACATTTTCTTTTGGAATATAGTGTTGCTATTTCCCTTGTCAACACCATTTCTCACAATCAGGAGAATGCATTATGACACCCTGACCTAAACACTCCCAAAACTGAGCAAGCAGAATAATTCTTGTGGACATCAATTTACCCACAATTCCCATGAGTCTTGAAAGCCAGGACAATCACTTGTGTACTCCTGCTTTCTGCCAATGCAATTACCTCAGACCGGTGACCAATGAAGAGCGCCCTATTATCTGGCAAAGAGATGGCTTGTTCTGAGAAGTTGATAATTAGCAGTTAATACTGAACAATGAAAGTGCCACCAGTAGCTTTATGTTGTCACCAGCTCAACTGTAGTTGTTACAAATGGTACAAATGCCAGCAGAATCTAGACCACTGGCTAAATATGCTGTCAGCGAAGCAGTGAATGAACATCATAATGACTATGTTAACATATCAGAGGTTAAAATAGCCAATAGCTACTTAGTTTTGGAAAACTAGGTGTATTTTCAAACTTTTGGGGAAAATACTCCAAAAAGACAGGTTATCTTTCAAAATTGAAACATCTGACCAGTATCACATTACACTGATTGGCACTAGCCAGTGGATAACACTGATTAATGCTTAACTTAGTTAATCTTGTTCAATATAATTTATGGCATAATATATTGTTAATATCCATAAATACAAGTTACATAATCTGTATTTAATAACTCGTTATATAAAAAACACATTAAATTTTTTGTTATCTATTCATTATTCCCGATTTTCATTAAAACTTTAAATAACAAAGACAAATGCATGTACTGACTCTGTGATTTGCTGTACCTTGATAATACAACCACCCCGCTATTAAGACCACTTTATTCCAAACCCCCATATGGTCGTATTAGCGGGATTTTACTGTAATGACATTATCACAAGACCACTGGAAGGTACTAATGTTGTCAAATGTATAAATTCAGACATATCTGGAAAATTAATATATACTCTTACAATTTTGAGTCAACACATTGCATGCAAAGGGTAACTTTATACATTACAAATTAATACTGCATTGTTACCCCCCAAAATATTCACTGGTTTTGACAAATTACAAGCTTTTTTTGTAAATGCCACCATTTGTATTTTACCGAGAAGGGAGCCACAATTTTTCAGGAACATCACTGGTACTTTTGAGAGGAACTGTTCAAACAATGAATCCTCTTCAAAATGGAAGCTTAAACTTACAGGAAAAGTAAAATACATGGGAAGCCTACAAGCTTCGCAAAATAATACAAGACCAAGCCGGGCTCGGCTAGCTCAGTTGGTAGAGCACTGGACTCTCAATCCGGGGTTTGTGAGTTGGAGCCCCTGCCCGGCCACATAACTTGTGTTGGGATAGGTCATGAAATAATTTCTACAGCCATTCTCCGTCAGGCCTCTACCTCTGATTCAAGGACGGCAGTTGTCATTTACTGGCATAAGTATGTGCACTTGGTACTGGTAAACCCCTTAGATCGGCTAAGCTTGCCCAGGAAAAGTGTGAGTAGGTTAACTGACTGCCGTGATACGACTGAAATACTGTTAAATACTACAAAAATTCCAAACAAACAAAACAAACAATCAAGACCAACATTCAGACAAACAAGTAAAAACAGTCTGAAATGTGCTGACGTCCTATAATTAGCACATATATATTGTGCCAACAGTATGGTCAATGCATTCATTATTCATAGAAGTCAATATCATCAGATCTTACGTGGCTAAAGACAAATCAATCTGGCTACCAGCTTGCATAAGTTAAGCCGAAGCACATGAGCAAAGGGAATGCTTTTCATATGATTCGTAGTCCTATGAATGCACAGGTTCTGTCGACCTCCAAAAGAACCAATCAAGGTTTCAAATGAAAATTTATAGCAATTATTTTTGTTTATTAAAAAAAAAAACAAGTGTGGAAATTCACCTCATTTCCAATTAAATTCAGAATCTACAGTAGCCAATGGGTAGTTTGGATACTGGTAGTCATAGTGTTTAATGGCACTACGAAATAAGACTTTGTAACATTAATGGCATTTGCAACAATACCTATTTTTCGCAAATATGTTTTCTAATACTAATGCATAGCCTGTCTGAGACTGAGGTCGCTGGAAGTAATGTGAACACAGCCAGTACAAGAGGAAAGTCCCAGGAAGTCCCGTTAGTCCGTTACCTGTTCATCCGATAGTCCGTCATCCTCCATCGTCTTCTCAAGCTGGCGGTACCTGCAAAGACACAAGAAGGTACAGTGAAGCCTGTCTACTGGCCTTTATTATTACAACAATATAAGGATTTACAGTTAGGTCTGTGTCATCTGGGTATCAATGAACAGAATCAAGAAAGGAAAATAAAAAATTGAGGCATGTCGTGGGAAAACCGGGCTTAATGCACTTTGCGCCCTTGTATACACTGTTCTTTTATTTTTGTGATCAGTGACAAAAAGTTCAAAAATGGTCAAATTGTCAATCTGTAAACAGGTCCCTTTAATGCATGTGCGTAAAGTGTCGTCCAGGATCAGCCTGTGCAGTCTGCATTGGCTAATCCGGGATGGCACTTTCCGCCTACAGTAAATTTTTGTTTATGAGAGACTTCCTTGCAACAGAAAATACCATAAAAGCAGAAAGTGCCGTCGTGGATTAGCCTGTGCGGACTGCACAGACTTATCTGGGACAACACTTTACGAACATGCATTAAGCACGGTTTTCACCTCTGGTCCCTTCAATTATACAACTCAATGAATACAATATAGTCAATGAAAAGAATACACTACAGATACACGATGTTCTGTAAAATCTATCTCTGTCCGGGTTTGCTTTGCCATTGGCTTTAATTGCTTGATGGCTAAAATTGGAACATTTGGCTACAGAGAATATCATAAAACATTTAAGATACCCCAAATGAGTAGAATTTCAATGTACCTATATAAACTTATAAAAAAGAATTTAGTCAGTTTAAAATGGCCGATACAAATGCATCATGTGCTCTTTCTTGTACATTGCCAATGAAAGATGGCCATATTATGGCAAAAACCTAGCGCAAGCAGGCAACGAAATTCATAAATTTTTTGAAAAAAAAATCAAGTAACATGGCATAAACCACAACACATTATCGATAAACGAAAAGTGTTAATGTGATATTTATGAAACCAGATGTTTCCTCAAATCTGGTGTGCTGCTACAGATACTGCTACTGCACTGCATGCAATAGATCATGCTCAAGCTAGTCAAAGGGCACCTATAGCTTCCTGCAGTGGAGGATTGTTTATAATACATGCCTGATAACAGCTGTTACAGAGGCTATGGGTGTATGCCTGTGAAAAAGGTGCAGAAGTGGCCTTTCAGAGACCATAAATTATGTCAAGATCAGCAAATTGACAATTTAAAACAAGATTCTGTGTTTGATAAACACACATGCCCCCCCCCCCCCCACCCCCCGATTTGTGCTGGCTAGCCCATTTTTTAGTCCAAATTAGGTCAAGGTCAAGATCAAAGTGAGGTTGGGTGATATGGGTGGATTGGGAACGGTCATAAGTAAAAACTGTGTAAATATCGAAGTGCTGTAGAAACCGGTGTTGGTGCTAGACGAAATAGTAACATCTAGTTAACCAAGAAATGGCACTTTTGAATTATTATGAGTCCCAATTAGTTCAAGGTCAAGGTCAAAGTGAGGTTGGGTAATATGGGTGGATTGGGGATGGTAATAAGCAACAACTGTGTCAGTATCCAAGTTATGTAGCAAGCAGTGTTGGTGCTAGACGAATGGTAAAATCTAGTTAACGAAGAAACAGCCCATTTGAATTATTATGCAAATTAGGTCAAGGTCAAAGTGAGGTTGGGTGATATGAGTGGATTGGGAACGGTCATAAGTAATATTGTGTAAATATCCAAGTGTTGTAGTAAGCGGTGTTGGTGCTAGACGAAACGGTAAAATCTAGTTAACAAAGAAATGGCACTTTTGAATTGGCTGACAGCAGATCAAATTTAGTAACACTATGTTGAATGATTTGGGCTCATGAGAATGTGTGTTTCCAGACTGAAATTAAATGCCAAGATTTTGTTTGACAAAAAATTATGCAATATTACACGTCAGTAAATTTTTCCAACGTGACTTTAATGCTTTCGTGTATGTGTAACAACTATAAATACAGCCAATTAAAGGCCGTGATCAGTACATAATCATTAGAAAATACATAACTAAAGCTCTTCAATATTCCTCAATACAGTCTGTAACCGATCATAATCAATATATATATATAGCTGTAAAAGGACTCAATAACTGATCTGACCTCGCATTGTCAGTAGTGCCAAATTACCTGTCAAATTGCAGACTGAAACCAGTGCGGGCCGCATACATTGTTTTACGTCTATTTATGGTTTTTGAATGCATCAAAAGACTTAGTTTCATAAGGAAGTAAATAAATCAAGATCTAAAAAGCAAGCCAGTTGAGACACGGAAAATTTGTAAAACAAAAATCTTGTATTGCTTTACAGTTTTATCAAGGTAAACATAAGAATAACTGCTTTATTGCCACTTTTTCACAATTATCAGGGCTTTTTTATGAGGTAGGGATTTGAAGCCCAGGCCTTAGGATTTTGACAAAAATATGGCAATAAGTTAGAAGGGGAACAAAAAACCCAGGCCTAAGGTCAACTTTGGTGAAAATTGTAAGATTGTAAAGTTATGCTGCTAGTAGAAGATCTCAGTCCCTGGAAAACCTTTGCTATATCATGACAAGAGGCGCGTCGTGGGAAAACCGGACTTAATGCATGTGCGTAGAGTGTCATCCCGGATCAGACTGTGCAGTTCGCACAGGCTGATCCGGGACGGCATTTTCCACTTTTATGGTATTTTCTGTTTCAAGAAAGTCTCTTCTAAACATGCATTAAGACCGGTTTTCTCACGACGCGCCACATAATAAGTTAATAACAGGCAATGAAAATTTATGCGAAAAAACTCCCTCGAAATGGCCTGAAAATCAATCTCACAAACATAAACAAAATACTTTTGTACATTTGAATATTTAATCCTAAAATATATAGCAGAAGTAAAGGATACAGCTACTGGCATTTTAGACTAGCAAATACAAATGGACAATGTATGGGTACATTCCAAAATGGCTGCATAATTCATGTCAGATTGATTTCACGATCTATGTGGTCTTCATAGCATAGTTATATTCTAAGAAATCCCAACCCTCAATTTAATATCACTTTAACATTCACCCATTCAATGTTTGAACACCACAGTTAAACCTAAGGTTTGCTGAGACAGTTACACACCCCTCAATGAGTCATCCCAATTAATTAATCATGAAATTTTAACTGGATATATATAGACAGGTGACATGCACAAATGGCAAACATATTTGCTCAAATGATGATCCTAGATTCGTACGCATCTCATAACCATCAACAGTGATATACCTTAGTATTACAGATATTAAAACTACAAAACACATAACAGGCAAAACTTTGAAATAATCACGATTCATTAAGTAAGCTGATGTGATGTCCGCTATGTGACTTGAATTAAAATCATGACCATCTTGCGGTAACGACTGGCTTAAACTGCCGTCAGTGAGTAGATTTGAAATTCAAAACAAACCCATTCCCTGTGCCAGTGGCAACACAGATAAATACACTATACATTTAGTCTACAAACATTAAACAAGAAAACAATCCATCAATTATATGACTGATACAAAAATAATCTAACCACGTTTTAAAACAAATGTTTGGAAACTGGTAAAATGCAATTTAAGGAGCCTTTATTAAATGGACAGTGGAAGAGTTTTGAATTGGTTTTTCATCAGCTTACCTTCCACAACAAATAAAATAATCTCTTAATGTAAATTAAAATTGGCAGCAACTAACCCTTTCCAAGGTCAAAAGTAAATTTTACTGGGAACTTATTTAACTGAAAGAAGAGTAGTTATTTTCTATCATTATTAACAAACAGTCTATCCTTTAATGGCCCCATCAGACCAGAGCGCGTCCATACCATGATCACCAAGTCTTACTGACTTTTACGACGGTGACTGACCAGAATAGCTCAACTTCATGCTCAGGAGAGCTAAAAAGAGGCGCAGACCTCTCAGAAAGCAAAGGACATGTTCGAACTGAGAGACGGCCTTAATTCTGCTTAAGTATTTATCCGTTTCAAAAGCACATTGCATTGACTGGCGCTAACAGTGCAAACATTGAGAGCGTGGTTAGGATCGGTGTGGACCTAGGAAGATCCAGCGACAATCTTGGTAAGGTCTTTGTAGGGACGTCCGGTGGACAGGATGAGCATGATTCGGATGCAATAAAAGCATGGCGAGAATGCAGCGAGATCGCAACCTGCTGTCAGCGACACGTCCAATAATTCCTCACTGCGTCCCTACCAGGTCATCACTACGTCCACACGATCTCTTCTATGCTTCCGATACATTCGTACTGTGTCTATGCTCCTTCCACGTCCTCACCACGCAAGTTTTCGGCATGCTCAAAACCTCTCCACATCCCCTACGGCCATCAAGACCCTACCAAGTCTCCACTGCCTAACTGTCTGTTCACACCATGTCCTAGCAAGTCCCAGTCACTTCCCGTCAAGAAGTGGAGGACGTGCTCCGGTGTGATGGCACTATAACCTCAAACTGGTTGCTTTATTGGTTTATACAATGCATACAATTTACAAAGATTACATAAATTGCTTTGTTGGTAAGATAGGTCTGAGGCATTTTATAGTGCAAGCAAGCACTGTCATTCTGTACAAGAGGGCCATGATGGCAAACAGCGCTCACCTGACAACTGGTACAGATGAAGACCATAATGTTGTGGCAGGTTTGAAAATTAAGGTATCTGAACAATACACTTATGGGGATAGGATCAATTTGATTTAAAACATCGGTTAGTGCAATGGGCTAACTAAAGTACGAGTTGGGTAGTGGATGTGCGGTGTTTCTGTTAATGGTTCTAAAATCATTTTGCTGGATATTCTTACCTGACCCTTTTTCATCAAGTCATTGACAATTCTGGAACATGCAGAAACAGTAGATTTTGATGTCTTTTTCGCAAACAGTTTCTGAGAACTAGTTGCAATGCGATAATTGCAATGGCTGTGCTGTAAGGTAAAGTTTTGCTTTTTCTTTGATAGTTTTCTGTCCAATATTACAATAATTATGTTGATGCAGGCTCTGAAGACATCAATGTTGCATGTACAAATAACTACATGCAAGTCTTGCAACTGTTGGAAATCAAATCTTATCAATCAATTTTTATGGTCATGCGAAAACTGTGTAAGTTTGGTCAACATTGAATCAAAAATCGTGTGTGCAAGCCAATCATTGATAACTTGTTGATGTTTTTTCCAAACACAAGGGCCAATAACTCTGGTGTTTCTGGCCCGATCATGCTTTTATTCAACTTCACCTGTAGTCTTATGTTCAGAGACAAACTGTACACGATTGGTGAAGATTGGATGAAAAATGAAGTCTCTATCCCGAATAATGTCCATTCTTGCATATTTTTTTCACAAACAATAGGCAATAACTCTAGTGTTTCTGGTCCGATCTTGCTTATATTCGACTTCACCTTTAATCTTATGGTCATAGACAAACTGTGCAAGATTGGTATAGACTGCATGAAAAATGACGTCTCTATCCTGAATAATGTCGATTTTTGCATATTTTTTAATAAACAAATGGCAATAACTGTGGTGTTTCTGGTCCGATCTTGCTTATATTCAACTTCAACTGTAATCTCATGGTAATAAACAAACTGTGCAAGATTAATGAAGATTGGATGAAAAATGAAGTCTCTATCCTGAATAATGTCCATTTTTGTATATTTTTCAAGAAACAAAGGGCAATAACTCTGGTGTTTAAAACACGATCTGTCCATTTTTTTGGCGTCTGCTGAGATCTGATGGTCATACACAAACTGTGAAAGTTTGGTTAAAATTGGATGGAAAATAGTCTATGTTGCAAAAAGGCATTTTTGCACTTTTTTTGCATGAAAAAGAGGCAATAACTCTAGTGTTACTGGTGTGATCTGACCCAAAAACAATCCTATCCCAGATTTTATGGCCATTCACAAACTGTGTAAGTTTGGTTAAGATTGGATAAAAAGTGAAGTCTCCAGTGTGAATTCAAAACCAATTGTTGACAGCACACGAATGACAGACGTGAATGACAGATGAGGGATGATGCAGGAGAGGTCCTCTATACCAATAGCTCACGGAGCATGGTGAGCTAATAAAAACATATTTTTCAAGGAAACATTTCTTTTGGCAATAATGGTTTTCATAAAAAACTCAGGTACATGTACATCCCTGTACTTTTAACTGTTCAATCACATACAAGATCATGTGTCACAAAGAAAGAGCCCATAGCCACACCACTCTGAAAGGAGATATGGGTTGGTGACCGACTCATTAGAGAACAATAGCTTCATAATACAAGATGTGATTACATAGACCTAGTTTATGACAGGGCTGACAGAATAAGATACAAAGCAATTTGCTTGCCATGAAATAACTGGCGTTCAAGTTTATAATACATTATGTAATCTAACACTTCAAATGTTATAAAACATTATTTTCTGTTCTTTATTAATTAAGGTTTTGAAGTTTTACTCAAAATACAGTGTTTCTTTTAACCAAACTGCATTCACCTGTTATCAAACCTTTCAAGACTTACATGTACAGAAATTTAAATCAATTTATTTTCTAAAACGGTTTGTATTACCGCAATATAAATAAATAACAATTTAAATTACCAATCTTTGTTTAAACGAAACATTTACAATCAAAAAAGCTTAAAGATATTTTGTACAAGGTGCATGCTTAGATTTAGATGTTCAAATTAAAAACCCCAGTACAGAGTTCTACCACGAAAGTAAAATACGTTAGAAATCACTTAATTTTTAAATGCACAGTCAATTCATTCAAAGGCAAATGTTATAAAGGGTGAATGTTTCAAAATTGAATGTCACTTTACACATAATAAAAATAAACTGACACCAATAACTATTGCCAAAAATGTGATAATTCACAAGTTACACTACGTCCAGCGTGATTTCTGCCTTCTGCGACGCACCACCGTGATTCAGCCCAGCGTGACACACTACTATAGTCACCGCGATACACCGTGGAACACTGTGGAACGCGGTGATGTCGCCGTGGCGAATCGCGGTGACCGCGGTGACAGTCTCAATAAAAAATGTTGATAAGAAATCGTCGTGGATCGCAGTGATTTTAGCGAGTCATAATTTCACATTGAGCTTTTTTAAAAATATTTTACGTTTTATTTCAGGTACGACCAAGAACATGGTTTTCGGAAAATACGGAACATTATGACAAAACGGGAAAATGAAAATATGCGTCAGTCAAATCACAAAGACCTCATCAAATTCGTTGTCCGATTCTATGACAAATCTTTGCATTTTTAATATGACTATCAAAACAATTGATTAACATGTCGGTAAAAAACGTGATTTTATAACAATGATTGACATAACCAACACCTTTGTTCTCTGTAAAAGTTCGAAAGGCGGAGCTATGCACGTGCTCTTTCATAATAGGACGATTGCCACTGAGTAACAAACACGCGATTGGTTAAGCATGTCGCTTCTCTAAACAAAAGAAGCCAATTTTATCGCCGAGAAAGGTGTTATTTTATGGTTTCTTGTCGGCTTTACTTTGAAGACGTCAAACTGTCAATTCACGCAGATTGCGAATTTTCGCGAGACTTGTATTAATGCCCTTGACTCTTTGTTTACGATTTCACAACACAACTGCGAACATGGAACTTCGGAATAAATTATCAAAATAAAAAAGAGATCAAAATAAAAAAGATTAAAGTTGCAAACTGTGATTATATTAATTGGTAAGTATCGGTTAATAGAAGACGATTTGTACTTTGCGAATAGTATACGGTCTGAAATATCGAACTGTACTTGTTCATTCACATGTACCTGTATTTCACCGCGACCCACCGCGACCGCAGTGGTCCACCGTGAGATTGATTTCCCGATAACGCCCGCGGTGCTCACCCACTATCACCGCGATTCTATCGCGATGGAACCACCTTTTAATCGCGGTGATTTTCCACGCTGACGAAAAATTGTCCACGGTGGGTCTGTGTTTTAGGCAGAAATCACGCTAGACGTAGTGTATTACATTTACCAACAATTATAAATAAAACAATGCTCATGAATGATAACAATATACACATTATGATCTGACACATTTTCAAGTGCAAATCACTGGACAGCAATTTAAACAACATAAATTATTCATACACTGCACTGTCTACATCACTAGCAGAATTAATTAGGTTATCTGTACACCAACATGTGAAAGCGGCAGTCCAAAGAATATAATTCAATACATCTTCAGGGTTTCAATCAGCCGCTCTGTTCCCACCTCTTCGAAATCTTCCGCATCGCCAGACCCCAGCTTCCTGAAATCAGCTTCAACGATCGACCCTACCTCCTCGAAATTGGCTGCGCCGCTCGAATCCAACTCCCCAAAATTGACCGCATCACGCAACCCCACCTTTCCGAAATCGGCCTTGACTTTCGAAATCCCGACGGCGATCAAATCGGCCCGCTTTAACTACCACCCTTTATTGCTTAAACTACCTAGCCTATTGCTCAACCAGCACCTCTCTTTGCTTAATCTTTAATTTGGGATTTCTTACTTTTATAAAACTGAAATTATTAAAAATATTTCTCCTACTAAAATCACAGCTACCGCGGTTTTCTTCATTGAATAATAACGTGTATACCTAACTCCTTTGGAGGCAGTGTACATCATTATACTAGGCTGCATTTTTATGGCATAAATTTTCAATCATACATAGTTTTCAGATTCGTTGAAAAACCTAGTTTTTTTCCGCCATAAAATTATGTTATGACCCCGCTTTTTTTTTACTGTTTTTTATTTCATTAATTGTTTTCGGATAAATCAATAATTAATATCAGTTATACTACATGTGGACATTTAAAGCCAAAACCAATCACCCTTTCTTTTTAAATACTTGAATATGCGGTTCTTAATCGACATAAAATACGGGCTTGTATCTCCATGTAAAAAGCGTGTTTTGCTACAAAAGCGCGCGAAAATTGCCATGCACAAGATCACGGAAGCCTAATGAAAAACGTGCGTGTACTGGACACGTGCGTAATTGCAGTGTTGATGAGAACAACGTTTGACGACATTAAATTGTGTTTTAAAATGAGGCTCTTATATTACATTTTTCGTGTCCACATTTTTTATTGTCAAATTGTGAAAAGGATAAGGAAATTACCAGGATAAAATAAAACGTTAAATATAATAATCAACTGTTTTAAAATGCCTGTTCACTTTTCACGTCAACACTAGTATTTGTTGTCAAACAAGTTTGTAGTTGTTAGTAAGGTATAAACGCCGCCGTATTTGATTGGCTAATCAGATCGTTGTGGGAGGACCTACACAGTTCAGTCACTTCTCAATAACACTGTTGGAAGCGAGACCTTATCGATCAATACGGCGTCTGTTTGTGACCCTGTGATTAAAGATTGGTGTAACAGATAAAAGGATTAAGGGTTGTCGCTTTGAAAATTATAAAGCATGTCAGCGTTATTTAAGCATGTCAGCAAATGACTAACTGCTTTGAAGGCATGTCGGGCCCGATAAGTGAAACAGGCCTGCGGGAAACCCAGATCTTAAATTGGCATTAGTTCTAATGAAAGTAAATGATGTTTGTGCGACTGAAAACTGTTTCTTAGTTAAGAAAGGCATTTTATAATGTCTATGTTCGAAAAGGCTTGGTACGAACAGAATATACACACTACTACTACTAATGCACATGCGGATTTACTCCAGAGGCATCACCAGCTTTCGCGTACAGATTATTTTACGATAAAAAGGTTATTATTTTACCGATTTCAATGCGTTTTTTTTTTTTTATCGGTAAGATGTCCATTAAACACGATTTCTGCAAAGTTTTACTTTATTTACATATCTGTGGACTGCCAGGGTTTGCATTAATGGAAGTTTGGTAATTTACTCCCAGTTTTTGTCAAAGGACTTCCAAAATTGCATCCATGGAAGTATCAAAAAGTATACAAAATGCTTAAAACCTCCAATATCCAACACTTGGAAGTGAGGACTTCCAACATTTTCACCTAAGTGCAAGCCCTGATTATAATTCAACGTTTACAATAGGTCTGAAAAATTTAAACATGAAGTGAAAAACATGACTGAAGTACAATAATAGCTATACTAAGCCTAGTGATATGTGCTGTAAAAATTGTAATGTACATATTTATGTCAAGCAATGCTGTCAAAACTTCCAAATATTATTAGCAAAACTTCCAACATCAGAGGCCAGGAAGTTTCAACTTCCAGTTTTCAAAAGTTAATGAAAACCCTGGACTGCTGCTTTACAGTTTCACTGTTGAAGTCCCCAGGTGTACATAATACATAATCATAACATAATATAAGCAAATCAAGGTAAATAGGAGGCGCGTCGTGGGAAAACCGGACTTAATGCATGTGCGTAAAGTGTCGTCCCGGATTAGCCTGCACAGGCTCATCTGGAACGACACTTTACGCACATGCATTATGACCGGTTTTCTCATGACGCGCCACAAACAAATAAGGCTCCAGCAAAGTTTAGACTGACCAAATAGCACACAATTATACAGACAAGGTTCTTTGGAGCTATGTGTACAAGAATCTTTACCAAGCTACATTTCTTGAGAAGTCACATATATTTTGGTGTGTGTTTTTGTACCAAAATTTTATTTGTTATGCTCATATTGCACATAGCAACATTACATTAATTTTCTGGGCTTGCATTATCATTTAAAAAATAAGCCAATGGGTACACATCTTATTATTTTGCCAAAGAAAATTAATTTTTCCGACAATATGTTCTTTATGAAAACCTACATGTACAAGTCAAACTAACCATATTTTCATCAAAGTAACAAAAGTAAATTTAGCTGAAGAACAAAATATAAACATTGGGCGTCCTTCAATTTTCTTGTGACATTCATGCCTATTTCTGACTTTCTGCTACATCTGGTAATTACTAACCCCTCAACATTGAACTCGTCAGTCCCACTCCAGTCCTGGTCTTTGAAAGAAGCCACTATTTATAGAGATAGCCATTGGATTATATCTATGTGTCAGTCAATAATGACTTGCCATAAGAGCTCTTAAAACTATTTTTACAACTTACGAAGCCATCCAATTAAAGAACCTATTTATCATCTAATAAGATTAGGTCAGAAGAGAAAACCCAATATCTCATTAAACAGTAGACAATGTCTTTCCAAATATAACTTGAGTCATCTATACGTACAGAAATATCATAAGTTGTAGTCCAGGCAAATGACATTCATGCACAAAGTCAACAAACACAGTGATCTGAGCAGCAAACTCAACAGCAACATTTGTTCCATCATCACTATTAACAAAACCATGATTGTGGCTATACTAGTAAACCAGGGATAATTGCTTTTGGCTTTATCAAAATATTTAAAGATGCATATGAAGATCTGATAACACTGCTGTTAAAGCCGCAGTCCATAGAATATAATTCCATACATCTTAAACTGGCATTAGTTCTAATGAACGTTAATGAAGTTTATTTGACTAAAAACGGTTTTTCATTTACGAAAGGCATTTTATAATGTCCATGTTCGAAAACGCTTGGTACGAACGGAATAAACACTAATGTATATGATGATTTACTCCAGAGGCATCACCAGCTATCGCATACATATAATTTTATGATAAAACGTTACCAAAACGTTATCATTTTACCGATTTCAATCCGTTTTTTTGCACTTTGATCGATAAGATATCCATTAGATACAATTTCTGCAAAGTTTTATTTTTATGAACATATTACTGGACTGCTGCTTTAAACACTATGGGTGCCTACAAAATAGTCAACCAGGATGTAAAATGACACCTAATCCTTATGAACAGTGATCCACTTTTAGTGCAGAGGGTAAAATCTAATGTACACTCAAACCAGAATATATGGGGGCAAATGTACACTCAAACCAGAATTTATGGGGGCAAATGTACACTCAGTCCAAAATAGATGGGGGTAAATGTACTTTCAATTTGAAATTTAATGATTTCATAAAGTGCAAACAAATACAATTTGTGTGACCTTAAATAATGAAGTAGATATTTCCAAAAGCTAATTTTATTAAGTTTTAAGTAAGCAATTATTTTCTGGACATAGTCCCACCTTAAACAGTCGGTTACCATTTAGGGGTCTGTTTTCAATGCCATGTGTACGGTGTATGCTAACATGTGAATTATTGTGCGTAAATGTACACCCTGATTTTATTTTCTCGTGCATATCTTCTGATTTTCTGTGCTCCTTATCCGGTCTACCAATAGAATGTGACCAGTTTTTAACCTAGTTTCACCATGCTGTGATATTAATTAGGAGAAGTAGTAGTAGTAGTAGTAGTAGTAGAAGTAGTAGTAGTAGTAGTAGTAGTAGAAGTAGTAGTAGTAGTAGTAGTAGTAGTAGTAGTAGTAGTAGTAGAATTTAATTGGTAACTAGTTGGGTTTTTTACCTCGTTTCACGCTCCTCATGCTGTGATATGAGGTTGGAGTAGTAGTTCTCTAGGGTGACCTTGGCTCGGGTCACCTTGTCTATCGTGTGGTTGCTGATTTGCATTTGTTCCCCTACTGTGGCCATCTTGGAGCTGCGACTCTGAAACAAAGATCAAACAACCATGAAGTTACACGCCAACAAAAGTCAGTGGTGCAACTTGAACTATCATTAAGCAACTAGGAATACATGCACCAACAGCCCAGGGTTGTCATTATCAAATGAAACAAGCGATTTTTATCTAAATCTAAGAGATTTAGTCAGGGGTCTAGGAGGCTCTTTTTTTATATTACTATTCGTAATTTTAAAGTTCCTGAAAAAACAACAGATTTTCTCATGATTTTAAATGATGAATTTGATCGGCAATCGGTTAATAATAACAACTCTGACAGCCATGGGTGTGATAAATCATTTACAAAGCACTCCTGGGGAGGAAACTACCCCATCTACCTAAAAAGTTTCATCATATGAGGCGCGCCGTGGGAAAACCGGTCTTAATGCATGTGCGTAAAGTGTCGTCCAGGATTAGCATGTGCAGTCCACACAGGACGGCACTTTCCGCCTACAGTGGATTTATGTTTAGAAGAGACTTCCTTGAAACAGGAAATACCATAAAAGCGGAAAGTGCCGTCCTGAATTAGCCTGTGCGGACTGCACAGGCTAATCCGGGACGACACTTTACGCACATGCATTAAGACCGGCTTTCCCATGACGCGCCACATATGATTCATATTTCCATCAAGCAAAGTTAAGCATAATTTCTGCATAATGCTGGGCAAAGACAAGGAAGAAATAAGCTGGAAGAATCACACACTTCTAGAGATTGTCAAACAAACAGATGAGGGCGTGTCGTGGGAAAACCGGGCTTAATCTATGTGCGTAAAGTGTTGTCCCGGATTAACCTGTGCAGTCCGCACAGGCTGATCTAGCCTCCAGGACAGCACTTTCCACTTTTATGGTATTTTCTGCTTCAAGGAAGTCTCTTCTAAATATAAATCCACTGTAGGCGGAAAGTGGCGTCCTGTATAACCCTGTGCAAACTGCACGGGCTAATCTGGGGGGACACTATGCACATTAAACCCAGTTTTCCCACGACACGCCTCATCTGTTTGCTTGTAGTTTTGTTTGTTTGGATTTTTCGCCGTATTTAACAGTATTCCAGTCATATAACTGCAATCGGTTAACCTTCTCACACTTCTCCTGGGCAAGCTTAGCCAATCTAAGCGGTTCACCAGTACTAAGTGCACATACTTATGCCAGTAACTGACAACTGTCCTACTTGAATCAGAGGTAGCGGGAGAACGGCTGTAGAAATTATTCCATGACCAATCCGCACACAAGTTATGCCTTTGCCCATAAACATGTTTCAATATTTCATAAAAATGATGTTATATGCTAATTCACCACTCAATACAGTGTTAACACTATGTGTGCCTATTTTGGATACGTAAATACTCAAACAGTGTGTCTTAATATTTTGAATATTTGAATAAATAAAATAAATATTCGAAAAACGATTTCAGTATTCGCTCCCATTCCTATTTAAATTGCTCACAAAATGGCTAAGTTCAAAGTTATACAGATAAATAAAACATTAGGAACTAAAAGCATCATTAACTTTGACAACAATATTCACACAGCATCATAAACCTTAAATGTTTGTCTATCTCTTCTGGACACTTAAAGATCAATGCCCTTTTATCACATTTAGCCAACAATGTCATCTGCTGATGTCATCTGATCTCTGATCATAAGATCTGCTAACGGCGAGACCTGTACATCTAGGATATTGGTGGTCAGTCACCTCTGTATTCTGATAGCCCACTAATTGTTCACAACCAAACACAGCGACTTCGCAAACAATAGGTTCGAAACATACTTATCTGACTTCGCAAAAAGCATTATCATATCATAAACATATGAGGCATGTCGTGGGAAATCCGGGCTTAATGCATAAGCGTATAGTGTCATCCCGGATTAGCATGTGTAGTCGGCACAGTCTAATCCAGGACGACACTTTCCGCTTTTATGATATTTTCTGTTTCAAGGAAGTCTCTTCTTAACATAAATCCACTGTAGATGGAAAGTGCTGTCCTGGATTAGCTTGTGCGGACTGTGCAGGCTAATCCGGGACGTCACTTAACGCACATGCATTCAAGGGACCTGTTTACAGATTGACAATTTTTCAACTTTTTGTCACCGATTAAAAAAATAAAAGAACAGTGTATACAAGGGAGCAAAGTAACAATACGGACATAGAAATATACTGTCAAAACCGTTTTGTTTATAAGTAATCAACAGTTGAAATTGATAAAATTATAAAGTATTTGTAATGTAAACGATTGAATAATTTGGAATGTTTCTGGTGTTTTCGTTGAAACTGTTGAAATCACATGGAACACTTACATAAAGTAAATAATGCAAGGTAAAATATAGCAGTTGAAATGGCCACGTGGTTTTCTTGTTATTATACTTGAAAAGGTAATCAATGTTCCCTCTACTTTTCATAAATGAGGGTTCCCCACCCCCCACCCCCCCAGTGTATCTCTTCCATATGAAAATTATCTTTTCCTAAATGAGGGTTCACCCCCAGGTGTATCTCTTCCATATGTAAACTATGACTTTTAAAAGGTTTTTCATGAAATTGGTGTTTCTTGCTCAAACTAGGGCTATATCACTGAAGAGGTAACTGCAGCTGTATTTTACAGAGAAATAATACTGATTCAGACTATGGTATTATGGCATATCTGTTACTATGGTAGATATAAACTGAAGATGTAACTGCAGCTGTATTTTACAGAGAAATAATACTGATTCAGACTATGGTATTATGGCATATCTGTTACTATGGTAGATATAAACTGAAGATGTAACTGCAGCTGTATTTTACAGAGAAATAATACTGATTCAGACTATGGTATTATGGCATATCTGTTACTATGGTAGATATACACTGAAGATGTAACTGCAGCTGTATTTTACAGAGAAATAATACTGATTCAGACTATGGTATTATGGCATATCTGTTACTATGGTAGATATACACTGAAGAGGTAACTGCAGCTGCATTTTACAGAGAAATAATACTGATTCAGACTATGGTATTATGGCATATCTGTTACTATGGTAGATATACACTGAAGAGGTAACTGCAGCTCCATTTTACAGAGAAATAATACTGATTCAGACTATGGTATTATGGCATATCTGTTACTATGGTAGATATACACTGAAGAGGTAACTGCAGCTGCATTTTACAGAGAAATAATACTGATTCAGACTATGGTATTATGGCATATCTGTTACTATGGTAGATATAAACTGAAGATGTAACTGCAGCTGTATTTTACAGAGAAATAATACTGATTCAGACTATGGTATTATGGCATATCTGTTACTATGGTAGATATACACTGAAGAGGTAACTGCAGCTGTATTTTACAGAGAAATAATACTGATTCAGACTATGGTATTATGGCATATCTGTTACTATGGTAGATATACACTGAAGAGGTAACTGCAGCTGTATTTTACAGAGAAATAATACTGATTCAGACTATGGTATTATGGCATATCTGTTACTATGGTAGATATACACTGAAGAGGTAACTGCAGCTGCATTTTACAGAGAAATAATACTGATTCAGACTATGGTATTATGGCATATCTGTTACTATGGTAGATATAAACTGAAGATGTAACTGCAGCTGTATTTTACAGAGAAATAATACTGATTCAGACTATGGTATTATGGCATATCTGTTACTATGGTAGATATACACTGAAGAGGTAACTGCAGCTGTATTTTACAGAGAAATAATACTGATTCAGACTATGGTATTATGGCATATCTGTTACTATGGTAGATATACACTGAAGAGGTAACTGCAGCTGTATTTTACAGAGAAATAATACTGATTCAGACTATGGTATTATGGCATATCTGTTACTATGGTAGATATACACTGAAGAGGTAACTGCAGCTGTATTTTACAGAGAAATAATACTGATTCAGACTATGGTATTATGGCATATCTGTTACTATGGTAGATATAAACTGAAGATGTAACTGCAGCTGTATTTTACAGAGAAATAATACTGATTCAGACTATGGTATTATGGCATATCTGTTACTATGGTAGATATACACTGAAGAGGTAACTGCAGCTGCATTTTACAGAGAAATAATACTGATTCAGACTATGGTATTATGGCATATCTGTTACTATGGTAGATATACACTGAAGAGGTAACTGCAGCTGCATTTTACAGAGAAATAATACTGATTCAGACTATGGTATTATGGCATATCTGTTACTATGGTAGATATAAACTGAAGATGTAACTGCAGCTGTATTTTACAGAGAAATAATACTGATTCAGACTATGGTATTATGGCATATCTGTTACTATGGTAGATATACACTGAAGAGGTAACTGCAGCTGTATTTTACAGAGAAATAATACTGATTCAGACTATGGTATTATGGCATATCTGTTACTATGGTAGATATACACTGAAGAGGTAACTGCAGCTGTATTTTACAGAGAAATAATACTGATTCAGACTATGGTATTATGGCATATCTGTTACTATGGTAGATATACACTGAAGAGGTAACTGCAGCTGTATTTTACAGAGAAATAATACTGATTCAGACTATGGTATTATGGCATATCTGTTACTATGGTAGATATAAACTGAAGATGTAACTGCAGCTGTATTTTACAGAGAAATAATACTGATTCAGACTATGGTATTATGGCATATCTGTTACTATGGTAGATATACACTGAAGAGGTAACTGCAGCTGCATTTTACAGAGAAATAATACTGATTCAGACTATGGTATTATGGCATATCTGTTACTATGGTAGATATACACTGAAGAGGTAACTGCAGCTGCATTTTACAGAGAAATAATACTGATTCAGACTATGGTATTATGGCATATCTGTTACTATGGTAGATATACACTGAAGAGGTAACTGCAGCTCCATTTTACAGAGAAATAATACTGATTCAGACTATGGTATTATGGCATATCTGTTACTATGGTAGATATACACTGAAGAGGTAACTGCAGCTGCATTTTACAGAGAAATAATACTGATTCAGACTATGGTATTATGGCATATCTGTTACTATGGTAGATATAAACTGAAGATGTAACTGCAGCTGTATTTTACAGAGAAATAATACTGATTCAGACTATGGTATTATGGCATATCTGTTACTATGGTAGATATACACTGAAGAGGTAACTGCAGCTGTATTTTACAGAGAAATAATACTGATTCAGACTATGGTATTATGGCATATCTGTTACTATGGTAGATATACACTGAAGAGGTAACTGCAGCTGTATTTTACAGAGAAATAATACTGATTCAGACTATGGTATTATGGCATATCTGTTACTATGGTAGATATACACTGAAGAGGTAACTGCAGCTGCATTTTACAGAGAAATAATACTGATTCAGACTATGGTATTATGGCATATCTGTTACTATGGTAGATATAAACTGAAGATGTAACTGCAGCTGTATTTTACAGAGAAATAATACTGATTCAGACTATGGTATTATGGCATATCTGTTACTATGGTAGATATACACTGAAGAGGTAACTGCAGCTGTATTTTACAGAGAAATAATACTGATTCAGACTATGGTATTATGGCATATCTGTTACTATGGTAGATATACACTGAAGAGGTAACTGCAGCTGTATTTTACAGAGAAATAATACTGATTCAGACTATGGTATTATGGCATATCTGTTACTATGGTAGATATACACTGAAGAGGTAACTGCAGCTGTATTTTACAGAGAAATAATACTGATTCAGACTATGGTATTATGGCATATCTGTTACTATGGTAGATATAAACTGAAGATGTAACTGCAGCTGTATTTTACAGAGAAATAATACTGATTCAGACTATGGTATTATGGCATATCTGTTACTATGGTAGATATACACTGAAGAGGTAACTGCAGCTGCATTTTACAGAGAAATAATACTGATTCAGACTATGGTATTATGGCATATCTGTTACTATGGTAGATATACACTGAAGAGGTAACTGCAGCTGCATTTTACAGAGAAATAATACTGATTCAGACTATGGTATTATGGCATATCTGTTACTATGGTAGATATAAACTGAAGATGTAACTGCAGCTGTATTTTACAGAGAAATAATACTGATTCAGACTATGGTATTATGGCATATCTGTTACTATGGTAGATATACACTGAAGAGGTAACTGCAGCTGTATTTTACAGAGAAATAATACTGATTCAGACTATGGTATTATGGCATATCTGTTACTATGGTAGATATACACTGAAGAGGTAACTGCAGCTGTATTTTACAGAGAAATAATACTGATTCAGACTATGGTATTATGGCATATCTGTTACTATGGTAGATATACACTGAAGAGGTAACTGCAGCTGTATTTTACAGAGAAATAATACTGATTCAGACTATGGTATTATGGCATATCTGTTACTATGGTAGATATAAACTGAAGATGTAACTGCAGCTGTATTTTACAGAGAAATAATACTGATTCAGACTATGGTATTATGGCATATCTGTTACTATGGTAGATATACACTGAAGAGGTAACTGCAGCTGCATTTTACAGAGAAATAATACTGATTCAGACTATGGTATTATGGCATATCTGTTACTATGGTAGATATACACTGAAGAGGTAACTGCAGCTGCATTTTACAGAGAAATAATACTGATTCAGACTATGGTATTATGGCATATCTGTTACTATGGTAGATATAAACTGAAGATGTAACTGCAGCTGTATTTTACAGAGAAATAATACTGATTCAGACTATGGTATTATGGCATATCTGTTACTATGGTAGATATACACTGAAGAGGTAACTGCAGCTGTATTTTACAGAGAAATAATACTGATTCAGACTATGGTATTATGGCATATCTGTTACTATGGTAGATATACACTGAAGAGGTAACTGCAGCTGTATTTTACAGAGAAATAATACTGATTCAGACTATGGTATTATGGCATATCTGTTACTATGGTAGATATAAACTGAAGAGGTAACTGCAGCTGCATTTTACAGAGAAATAATACTGATTCAGACTATGGTATTATGGCATATCTGTTACTATGGTAGATATACACTGAAGAGGTAACTGCAGCTGTATTTTACAGCCATGATCAGGGCTCAAGCTCGCCGTGGGAAAACCGGACTTAATGCATGTGCGTAAAGCGTTGTCCCGGATTAGCCTGTGCAGTCCGTACAGGCTAATCCAGGACGACACTTTCCGCTTCTAAACATATATCCACTGTAGGCAGAAAGTGCCGTCCTGGATTAGCCTGTGTGGACTGCACAGGCTTATCCGGGATGAAACTTAACGCACATGCATTAAGTCCGGTTTTCCCACGACGCGCCTCATTTGTCTTTCGCCACCAATTTTGCCATTTTGTAAAAACTGTTGCCATTTAAATAAAATGGGGCCATTTTTTGGCCAATCTGCAGTTAATGGTTAAACTATTACTGTACTACATCACATCGTCAAACCATGACATGACAACTGAAGCCATACTGATGGATTGTGTTATCAATTATTGCGTCTTATAAACTGTTTTAACACTAAGGCCTAAAATAGTTGTGTTTCTGCTGACACAATAAAAAACGTTAGTTTAGTATACATTTTTTATGGCTGCTGCAAGTCTACTAACACTACTTATTTACTTATTAAGTATAAAATAGTTGTCCCCACTAACTTTTGCCAACTTGAATATTTTATCACCACTTTAAAAAAATTGTCGCATTTGGCGACAATTGCGATAGGCAGCAAGAGGCCTGCATGATGCTGATGCCAGATGATGATGGCAATTATTATGAAAATGAAGACAATGTTGATCATGATGAGGACAATGATGAGGACAGTGATGACAATGATGATGACAGTGATGAGGACAGTGATGACGATGATGATGACAGTGATGAGGACAGTGATGACGATGATGATGACAATGATGAGGACAGTGATGACGATGATGATGACAATGATGAGGACAGTGATGACGATGATTATGACAATGATGAGGACAGTGATGACAATGATGATGACAGTGATGAGGACAGTGATGACGATGATGATGACAGTGATGAGGACAGTGATGACAATGATGATGACAATGATGAGGACAGTGATGATGATGATGATGTCAATGCTGAGGACAGTGATGACGATGATGATGACAATGATGAGGACAGTGATGACGATGTTGATCATGATGATGACAATGATGAGGACAGTGATGATGATGACAATGATGAGGATAGTGACGACGATGATGATAATGATGAGGAAAGTGATGACGATGATTATGACAATGATGAGGACAGTGATGACGATGATGATGACAATGATGAGGACAGTGATGACGATGATGATGACAATGACGACGATGATGACAATGATGAGGACAGTGATGACGATGTTGATCATGATGATGACAGTGATGACGATGATGATGACAATGATGAGGACAGTGATGACAATGAAAATGAGACTCTAATGATGATAATGATGATTATAATGACAATAACTGAACATGTACAATGATTATGATAATGTTGACAACTTAATTATTATTTTTCCATTTACTTGTGGATAATTGAATGGTTATGTACACTTTATAATCCGTTGATAAGACGCATAATTATAAAACAAAATTAAGAAATTAATTAAAATGATACGACCTACCACACCCAGATATCACACCAGGGAACTTTTCTTAAGTGATTTAATCTCCTGATCAGAGCTAAATATAGCGCTACTCAAGTCATACAGGACGTTATTATCCTAGACGACACACTTGTACATGGCTTGTCAACAGTATTTAGACAGTAATTCAAACAGATCCATATCTTTGTACTGCAGTGTTTTATAGAACCAATATTCTGTAACATGTGGCAATAGTGAATCAACTACAAGAACCTGAAAATCAAATTATCAGTTCTTGTGCAGTAAAATGTTTGGAAAGATGTTGTTGTTTTCACACAATGGAATTAGGTTTTATTACTTGAAACTGTGACAGTCATGAAATATTCAGCCATAATTAACATTTACATTCACACCTAACATTGTATCTAACACTCTTAGCAACTAGATGCAGAATGTATGTATTACTGTCTGTATATACTATATTCAATAAACAATGTTTGACCCGTAAAGCAGCAGTCCATAAATATGTTAATAAAATATAACTTTGCATAATTCGTTTCTAATGGTCATCTTACCGATCAAAATACAAAAACGCATTGAAATCGGTAAAATAAAAAAGTTTTGGTAACTTTTTATCGTATAGTTTCTGTATGCAATCGCTGGTGATGCCTCTGGAGTAAATAGTCATGTACATTAGTGTATATTCTGTTCGTACCAAGCGTTTTCAAACACTGACATTTTAAAATGCATTTCTTGAATAAGAATCAGTGACTATTTTCAGTCGAATAATGTTCATTAGAACTAATGCCAATTTAAGATGCATTGAATTATATTCTACGAATTGCCGCTTTAACAAGAGCTGTCAGAGGGCAGCACGCTCGACTGTTCGAAGTATTTCAGTCGATACATTTTTTTGATAGTGGAAGGGGCATACATTTGTTAAAATACAAAACTTTTAAGTGAAGCCTTGTACAGTTTATAAATTTTTGGAACAAAAACTTTAACCACTAAGTCTATGTAAAAAGTGGGCTAACTCTGTCAAAATGCAAAACAGAGTTATAGGTAATGTTGCCCCTGATACTAAAGTTGATGACAAAGGTTAGTTCCAAGTTTCAAGTGAATAACTTATATAGTTTTGAAGTTACCAAACTTTTGAATATAAACTTTAACCAGAAAATCTAAGAGAAAAAGGGCTATAACTTGAAAATACTTTATAATAAAAACTATAACTAATATAGAAACGGACGCCGACACCGACGCCCAGGGTAGTAGGAATGCTCAACTATTCTTCGAATAGTCGAGCTAAAAACTGGCCATGAAACTCCTAGCAGCATTTCCTATGTTAGTGTAACCAGTATTCAACATAGCCAATGGCTACTAACATTTTGGAAATTATTTGAATTTACTGAGGTACATTTTCACATTTGGGGGGAAAAATATTTGAAAATGGCATGCAGTTTTGCAAAATCTGAAAACTTGGCTAATTTTGATTTCTTATTGCTCACCTAGATTTCAAAAGCATTTTTGTCCATATTTCTTACATGTATTTCATAAATCAAATGTTGAATAAAGGGCCATAACTGTGAAGCCATTCTTCAACCAGGATCATACAGTGCACAACTTCCCAATTCTAATTAAATCCTGATCTAAAATTTCACACAGAAACCAAGATTTCTGAGCATTCACAAAGACATACAAGGTGAACATATTTTTTCTTGCTATCATTAAAAGGGCACATGTACAGGTAAAAATTAAGTGTGTTTTACACAATATCTAAGATTAACCAAACAATTCTATATATAGTTCCTGAATAGAAGGTGTCAGTATACAAACATGTTCTGTTGGGAACATATGAAAAGGTTTTTCTTTCACAGCTGTTTACAATTTCGATCTTAGCTTATTCAATGTTATTCACGGGAATACACACAATAATGTATGGTACTCCATTCATGGCATATGGAAAGGTAATATGTAAAAGATATTGATGATAAATATTAGGGATGGGACCGAATATACGAATATCGGATAATATTCGAATATAAAAAAACAAATACGAATATTTGATTTTCAAATATATTTAAAGAACAAAATTTCTTTAAAAATTCATGTTTTTTTCCCGGTTTGATTGCAAAGTTAACATGAATTCCAGTCGTATTTCCTGCCTAGCAGGTGGGCGGGGGCAGTGTAACGTTTTTACAACACATGCCAAACATGTCCAATTAACAACAATTGATAATTTCCAGGGGGGCCACGTCTTTACAAGTGCCGCGAATTAACGGTTTTTAGGAGGCGCGAATATGACGCATTGTATCCACAAATAACAAAACTTTTGATAACGGTTTCACAGTTTCCACAAGGCGTACATTGTTGTGTATTGTCCCTAAGTGACATCTATACGGTTAACTTGTTTACAGTAAATTACAATTACTCTCTAAGTAAACCAATCAAAATGAAACCATTATCAGCCAATCAATTTCTTTAACAAAATTAGCATGATCTGGTCAATCTTTGTAAATTATTCTCCATTATATCAACACCATTTATTATACAAGAGTCTTGATTGCCACCAACATGTGCTTGGAAGTACTTTATGCGGTCATTAGACAAAACCCAGGCAACATGTAATCTATGTAATGAGAAACTTGTGTACGGAACGATTAACAAATTAATACATTTAACAATATCTTACATTTCTTTATATTTGCGTAACACTCACTAAGTTATATCGCTCGTTTAACTCTGAAACAAGGCAAAACAACTACGTACACGTAGTATACATATTTCGGATAGGTAAATATTCGGACAGAGTGCAGTATGTAGTAGTATTTACAAAACGAATATTCGAATATATTCGAATACCTAAAACGAATATTCAAATATTGATTTCAGTATTCTGTCTCATCCCTAATAAACATATTATGTTGAAATGAACTTCATCCAAGTGCCGAGGTGCTTTAATTTACTGTCTTTTAATTTTCTTGTTGTTTTACTATATTTTACAAATTGAATGTGCTAATGAAATAATTTTTGATTTATCGTTTCTTATCGGCCAATACACAACGATTTGGAGTTCTGATGCATTGGAATTAAACCACCCGAGTTGTTTACTAGCCACGCATCAGAACAACAAAGAGTTGTTTATTGACTAAAAAAACAACAATAATGCGAAAATTCTTTTAAATCTAACATGATTTGAAAAATATTTTTGCAATTGTAATGAGAACTATATTTCACTATGCTCCGCTCTGAATCGGGACTACTTTTTGCTTTGTTTATTGGAACAATAATTTTGTTATTTGTCTACAGAAAATTAGCCAGTATCATGTTAGGATGGCTGTTTATTTTTGTATAGTAAAGTAAAATATGTGTGAAATATTTACATTTTTTGAAAGTTTTTTCGGTGTAGCTGTTTAACCCAACTTTTGACCATTCACAACATCCAGTCAAATGTTGTGAACATTTCCCGCAAGTAGTCCCGAATGAATAAATCCTAACATTGCATCGGCTAGTTTAAAACAAACCACCACCACGGCATGTAAAACATAGGCTCCATTTCTTTTCAGAGGTAAATGAAAAAATGAGCCAATGTGGAAAAATCCAGACATACCTCTTACTTTGTTTTACATTTTGACTAATTTCCAGTTCTGAGCTCCCTACTCAAAAGTTACATTGGCTCAATTTTAATTATCAATTTACATGCCAGTGTTTATAGGCCGTGTAACATGACATTGGAAAATTCCCCGTTAATATGGCATATTCGATAGGCAACATTCAATAGAATACACTCGCTGACTAACCTTCGCCTATTAATAGTATACACGTCAACAACACTGATTCGTTCTAACAAGCATCCAGAGAACAATAGACAATAAGATTAATAAGGAATGGAGAATTACTTATATTTATAAACTTACCATGCATGTTTATTTAAATAAGTTGGTAGATCTATTTATAAAAAATTATTTAGAATTGCATTTTCTCTTATCTTTACCTAGTGAGGCTATTCAATGTATAAATAGATTTTGCATCTTGCTATAAATAGACATTGGAGGAAGCAGCAGACAGAAGTAATTTAATTTCATTTAAATTTGGTATAATTTCAGTTATATTTGGTATAATTTCAGTTATATTAATATATATATAAATCTAATTTGCCACTATTAAATATAACTTTACGTTTTTGTAATCACAAAATGAAGTCGATTCATCACATTTAATTGCGATGAATGTTCCCTGATGCGTGTTTTTATTTGCCACACATAGTATAAATGCTTAATCCATTTAATAAATTGGATCAACGCTCATATTCATTCTCATCATTATGTTCTTGGAAACAATGTAACTTCTATTAAATTTTGATTTGCCTGACAAATACTGTATACATTATTTAGATTTAAAAAAATCACAGATGAAAAATATGAGATGGTAAGATGTGTTAATTGTACTGGCATTACATAATTAAGATATCTTAAACATACAGACTTTTCATAGTTTCCCAGTACCTTATGATGCTCTGCATCATTGTTTTTTCTTGTGACTACTGATGTTTTTTAACCAAATTCTTTTTAACCAAATTCTTGTGTATAGGCTATTTAATATACAAATATACATTGTTTTTATATAGACTACGAATAAATGCATTGTATACTAAAATAATTTAATCATGAAAAACTCTTAACGCGTATATATGTTTCGTTGTTATTGTAAAATGCTAGTTTTCCTTTGTATAGATAAACATACTGACGTTGATGAGCAGATGAGTCTGACTTATTTGGGTTATTCTAGTAGAAGTGATTTAAAACATGGAGCAGTTCATCAGTTCATTGCTTTGACAAGAAATAATGATATTCTTTTTATTTATTTCAAATACATAAACATTTCATACTACTTTTTAGGAGTTAGCCACATGAAAATATACTTATTTCATTTTATTTAATATCGAAAAATAATATTAAATGCTTGTAGAATAACGATCTATGAAGAAATGAGACCGTTCGTATATAAACCAAATCAACATATGCAACAGTTTTAAATATTCATGTTTGATACTCTTTACAAACATTTACAACATATGCAGAATATCTTTTTTGAAGATATTTCTTGTTTATTATAATATGTTTGTTGGTTTTCTTTTTTTCTTGTTTGTTTTAATATAAATATTCAAACAAATAACTGAAAAATTGCGATACAAAGACTTATACAAGTTCCAACCCTGGTACTCCATACATGGTTTCCTCAATTCCCTCTACACCCGATGGCGGAAGGCACCTGTAGTAGATGTTTACAGCTCCTGACAATATCCAGACTCACACAGTAATTAACAGTGACACAAAAAACAAAGCCCCTGGTATATCCACCTTCACAAAGTTCCAGATAAAAAATAATGCTTTAGGCTGAATGAACCATTCCGGTCACAAACCATGTCTAGTTCAATGAATGGGGTCTAATGCTCTTTCAGCAGCAATGTTTCTCCAAAAGAGCAAGAGGTAATACTGTATATTGTTAACTGGAGAAGACCCAAACAGACTTGACTCACCACTGTTTGCCTTCAGTCTGGTTTCATACCATTGCTTGTAACAGGATGTTGATGTGTACAATACAGATGACAATCATGTTTACCCAAATATTGAAATACAATTAAATTCACAATCCTCAGGCTCTAAGTCAAAACATGATTGTGTAAATGTTGTTTACACTGATTGTGTAAATGTTGTTTACACAAAAGATACCTGAAAAGTCTTGTTTTGTTAGTCGATTTCACATACAGTCGACTCCAGATGGCTCGTACTCTCTTGTCTTGGATTTTTAGTTGGATCGAAGTCTCTTCGAGGGACCGATATTTTATTGCCATATACATTTCTGTCGTTTGGCTCAAATTTGCTACGGTCGAATTTTCAGATGGATCGAAGTGTTTGTCACAGTCACGATCACAGTTTTACATATTTAATTGTTTGTTTGGCTCAAACACGACTCGTTCGCATCGAGTCGTTAATCGATAAGATGTGATTGATTAGTGTCAAGTGTCGAGAGAACACAATTACTGATTTCACTACTTTCACAAACTTAAATAAATAACGTTAATAAATAAATAAATAAGTGTTTGATGTCTGTAACAACCATTATAGATATCTGACTACTCTTCGATTGGAGAACTGAAAATAAGGCAGACGGATAAATGCCCGTACAAGCATAAGTATACATTTTCGAACTCCGTTTCGCTCAAAAGTTTTGATGGCTCAAAGTTTTCTTCTCAGTCCCTGCGACTTTGAGCCAGCGGGTTGCGACTGTACTCATTTCAACCACTGACCTTGCTAGAAACAACAATGTTATAACAGTTCATTGAACATTTTCACTCCATAGGGCACCCATCTTCAACGCAATTGTCCTATACATTTACACATGCAGTGACCTGCAGTCCAACTAGTCCAGTAAAATATCAGTTTCCAAAATGGAGCCAAAAATACACATATTTAAACTGCAGATAGGGCTTGCTACATGTATTACACCCTCAAGTCAACTTTAGGATAAACTTATACACATGTATTGACTATCATTAGTTCTTTTTTGGTTAGTTTTGGAAGGAGGGAAAAAAGTTTTACTTTAGGACTAAAATAAGAGCACTTTTATGTTATACTATCAAATAAGATGACTGGCCTTGGGCAACTGTTATTTGAATCCACATCAATTATAGCCCCCAATTAAATAATTATGTAACTAACATTAGCAAGTGTGTGTAATCAAATCTGTAACCTTCAACTTCTTTTATTCAGAGTAATAAATGGACCAGAGACTAATTATTCACTTGTATGTTCTGAAATGATGAAATCTGAATAAATCAACTAACCATTGCAAATCCATATGGCCGAAAATAAAATATTGTTTGTTTCCCCTCCCGCGACCCATGCTAATGAAGGGTGGGTCGGTAGGTCGGAAAAATATTTTATTTGTATACACAATAATTCATTTTCATTTATGTTCGAAATGTTACGTTATAGTATTAATTGTTAATATTTCCGTTGTAGTAGATTCATAACGTTCTGCTTATTTACGTAATACTATGTTCTAATTACCTTGCAATAATTTATCAAAATTTAAACAAGAGTGTTAGTAATAAAAACCTCTTAAAACTAAGGAGTAATAGGGTGACGTTGCAATTTGGCGGGCATCCAAAACAGAACGCTGTTTGCAACAGCCATAGCAACGGTGACTGTCAAACTGCGGCTAGCAGTTTGTAGCTGAAAAGCGTGTTACACGCTTAGCACATGGATAGTGTTTGAAAGCATCAATCTGTAATATTGTATCTGAACAACGCAAATGCTAGAGCATAAATGAATTAGTATTCTATGGAAATAAAAACAAATAGGACTTTGTTCATTAATAAAAAGAAAGCAACAGAACATTTTTGATAAATTAAAATAAAACGAAAAGGCGCTGAAGTTTATTTACTTTCATTTTTGACAAGGACTTTAGTTCCGCTAACTTTCATTCAAATGTTGCCTCAGCCAAAGTTTTTGCATAATTCTAATCCGTGTGCAGTGATGAGTTTGAATAACACTTTCCTTAATTATTACTAGATCTAGTTATTTTATTATTTTAACAAAATAAGACGTCTGTCGAGGTAAATGACGTCGTAAACATGAGTAAACGGTTTCTTTCACCAAAATTATATATTTATTTATAATTATTTATTTATTTACTATAATTATTTATTTATTTACTATTTTAATTTGTAGTAATTTATTACAAACGCGGCTATTAAAAACACGCATATCTATAACAAAACACATACCTAACGCAAATGTGTTACAAATGACTTGCACCTTTACCAATTAAAATTAGAATGAGGGCGTGATAAACTTTCTAATGACGATGCTCATGTGCATATTGGAAATTGTATGTGTTCTCATTGGCTGACTGTTTGGCTCTTGTTAAGCTGACTCCTCCTGCGTCAAGATTTTATCGATAATGGACACATGGTGCATAAAGGCGAGTTTGTAAATTGCCGGTGGGCGTTCTTTGTCTTTTAAAACACATGCATGTGCGAGCGGAAATGGTTGCGCCATAGAATCTGACACTGAATGTTATGGCGTCCTTTTCGTAAAAGCATGCATCAAAATACGCCGAATTACGCGTTACTGAGAACTGTCCGTTTAAAGTCATTTTATAAGCGTTTGAAAGTAAGATTTGTACACGCTATTGGATTCTTTTTAAGGATTCGCACTCCGCATTTTCACACACAAAAATAAAATATTGTTTTCTTTAGTCTATAAATTTTTTTGGGTCGCGGCGATTTTGCTGGGTCGGTCGCGGGAATATTTTATTTTAAGCCTAAACTGTGCTTGAGGGAATGTATTTATTCAATTTTAAGAAATCTTTTTTCAGTATTTTCAAAAGTTATTATTTTATTGGAGACCCATAACCAAAAAGGAAAAGGAAAATAAGGCATACAATTGTTTTGTTAGGATAAAAAGTTAAATAAAAATGTCTTTTGAAAGTAAGATTTGTACACGCTATTGGATTCTTTTTAAGTATTCGCACCCCGCATTTTTATACACAAATAAAATAAAATATTTTTTTCTTTGGTCTATAAAATTTTTTTGGGGTTGCGGCGATTTTGCTGGGTCGGTCGCGGGAGGGGAAACAAACAATATTTTATTTTAGGCCTATAGCTGTGACCTTTTTACTTTTCTTGTTCATTGTATTTCAAAGCATGTGTGCTCCAGGTTCTGACCAAAGATCACAAATGTGGCGTGGCGTGGAAAAACCGAGCTTAATGCATGCGTAAAGTGTCGCCCAGGATCAGCCTGTGCAGTCCACACAGGCTTATCCGGGACACTTTCTGCCTACCATGGATTTATGTTTAGAAGAGACTTCATTGAAACAGAAAATACCATAAAAGCGGAAAGTGCCATCCCGGGTTAGCATGTGCGGCTGCAAAGGCTGATCCGTGACGACGCTGTACGCACATGCATTATGCCCGGTTTTCCCATGACACGCCACAAATATTGATTGCTACTGTTTGCAAGGGCATTGAAAGCAATTAAATACAATTTACTGTAACAGTCCAGGTACATAACTTATTGCCTATTGCTTTTAAAAGTCGAAAATAATGAATGTACTAACGTTACAAACATAAGTGTACAAAACTACAAGTAAAGAAAACAATATGTACTCTCATTTGACAACATTGTTGAACAAGGAAAACAAGTATCAGCGAAGTTGAACTAACCATTCTGTTACAACACAAAACTGACAGACAAGAATAGAATCATTGATTTTAGTCAGCTGAGTGTATCATGCATTGATAAGCATGGTCAATTATGCAGCCCCAAGTGCTTTTCAGATACCGGTAGTACATGTGTTTAGGACTTTTTAGGTACCAAAAACAGTGATGATTTTTATCGATTTAACGCTGCAGAAACTCAATTAATTGGGAATTTGCGAGTCAAAACATTTTGCAAATTGGGAAAACTTTAGCAATTTATTAGTTGCTGCTTGCAATATCAACATCAGTCAGTGTCCGGCTTTTTGTCTTGCACATATGCTTGTGCAGTGTAACTCGAGGGAAAGATTCAGAGCAAATCTGCAGCATGCTGCACCCTGCTCCCTTTTGGTTTCCCTTGCTTGCCCTCTGGTCTGGTCAGCACAGAAAATGTATTTGTAGAAATTTAGTTTTTGTTACAATGCAGTAACAAATGAAGAAACCTTAACCAGAAGCATTAAACTGATAAAGCCCTTGGATTTAATACCATATTATAAGGAAATGTTGAATGACTGGTCCAGCTCACCCCCCCCAAACCCTCCTCCGTTCAAGCAGTATGCTATCATGCCATCTAGCATATGATATGTCTACATACGTGTACTTACTCTGCATCCGACATTGTGGTAACTTCTTAATCAGGACAGGGTTCGAATTTAGGCTCGCATACTCGCAAAATGAAAGTAAGTTTCGGACATTGCGAGTACATTTTCCACAAGCTCGCCAAATTTTGCGAGTAACGTAAAAAAGGTTTATAACACGGAGCCGATTTTTTGAAGCAACAGAAGAGAAAAACACAGAACAACTTGCAGTAATGTTTTGTCAATGCTAGTTGATTTTGTATTCCCCGTTTTTTTCTCTCCATATTTGTTTTTTTTTTATTTCACCTTTAAAACCACCTAACAATCCACATTCAATGTAAATAGTCATGTTAATATTCAATATGTTTTCTGTCCAAACACTCTCCATTTTAATTCAAAGACATGTATATTTTGTCACCCCCATCTAAATGTGACTGAATAACTGAAACCATAAACAGACTGCCAACTGACTATGCCTACCATTTAGACTGCCATCGCCTGTGCCTACATGTACCAAACAGACAGTAATCAACAAGTTGTTAATCCTGAACATTCATTAAACATATACACTGCATTAACCTGTGTCTGCGAGAGCAAGACTATCATGCAGATACTAAGCTAGCATTCTGATGTACACGCAAGGTTGAAAATAGGAAGAGGACAAATGCCAAATATTACAGTTTATAGAATAATAGTTCTTCCTTACAGCCTGTAACTTTGATAATGGGTTATACAATTTATGTGTGATCAATTTATTAGTTAATGCATGGTTTTGATTAAAGCATTTAAAAGCACTAAGATATAATTATTACAAACCAGTATTTGTATGTAAAATGCAACACTATTTTTAATTGATAAAGAACAACCTATCATGGGAAAATTTTCTAATATTTATAAATTAAATTTTGAAATGAGTGTCGACAGTGCAGCTTAAAATCCTCAATTAATGGCGCCCTACACAAATAATTACAGATAGTACTTCAGTACTAGCAGTGAAACTGGTTAATTATGGTTTAATTAAAATCGGAATGGTTGACATCTCTCCACTTTTGAATATATGTTCTACTCGTTTCAGTTTCAAGTGATTTAAGAATATGTTTGCAAAATTTTTTATAACTAACTTAATGACAACAAGAAAAATGTTTTTCTTACCAAATGGACAGAGCAAGTTCTCTTTTTTTCATTTTGCTATCTATAATTTTTATATCACATACGATATTCAGTGAGACCCGCTCAAGGAAATGTAACCTGGTAAGATAAATCAAGAAAAAGGATTTGTCGACCTTTACATTTCACACAGTTTCAGCAGTTTGTTTTCAGGGTCTAAAATTAGACTAGCTTTTCATATTTTATCCTCATATACAAATTAACACTTGTATTTTCAAGTAGGTTTCGCTGTTCTTCGAAAAAAGTGAGTTTATTTTTAGTAAAGCATACATTTTTATGTTGACAGTACGAAATTGCATTCATCTGTCGTTTGGGGAAGTAAACTGATGTGCGCATGCGCGATAAAATCCCAATATGGGTACCAGACAGTGTTTGTGATAGTTTTGGCTGTCTGCTTATTTTAGCAGGCGTAGTCTGGCAGATCATTACCTTAAGAATGTGCGTAGTAGCTACATATATACATTATGTCTAGTAAACTCTTTAAAACGTCATGCTTCAGCATTTGTTTCAACACCTTACTTACATTCTCTATTTATTATTAAATCATTCAATAAAATGTAGGGACTTCCTCAGGCCGTTTTCCTCGGGACCGGGGCGCTTGAATTTTAACTTGAACATTCCCAGGGCACCTAAAATGAGTATAGCGCTTATAAAACATCGCCCGTGGCGCATGTATTTAATCAATTAATCAGCTGTGTTGACTGCAGTGGACCGACTGTACCTGCTGTGAAAGCTAATCTCTTAGGTCATAAAGTTTTATGTATACAAATATAACTGGTATCAATGTAAATGTCAAACATGGTAAAATAAATGAGAAAAAAAAAAGGTCATAAAGGCCGTTTTTAACTCAAGAAACATCCACTCAACAAAGTCGGTGAATGATCAAAGCGAGTGTCAATTCTCCGAAAATTTTAACAATTTGCAGTTTTTCCTAAGCGGCAATCAATCACAGTGAAGCCCTGCCCCTGTAGGCAGAGTTTCATCACGCAGTAAAATCTTCTCCGAAAATTTTAACAATTTGCAGTTATTCCTAAGCCGCAATCAATCACCGTGAAGCCCCGTCCCTGTAGGCGGAGTTACCACGCAGTAAAATCAATATAAGCCAATATAAGCAAACCCTTGCCCTTTCGTATTTTATAATATCCACTTTTATAATATCCACACTTATTTATTTGCTAAACTATAAAAAAAAATGCGAAAATCAGTCTTAAATACGCTAATAAGTAATCGTAATCGGAAAAACCTATCCAGTGTTACTGTTGTAGTTTCGTAAAATAAGCTGTCTTGTTTTAAATGCATGCCATGAAAAACCCGTGTTTTCTACAAAAGAGCGTGAAATGTCTGCTGACAACCACGACGTCACGTTCCACGCATGGAAAGCGTGCGTGTACAGACCATGTGCTTAACTCACATTTGACGCGCGTAACGGCCTGCACGAGGAAATTTTCCAGCCATTTTTGCACAAACAATAATCAAGATCTTTACAATTCACAAATTATCCAGTCAGTATTATAATCAACAATTGTAACAATTAAAACATTAAATGCATGCCCATATGAACATAATTAATCGAATAAAAAAAGGCTCCGTAAGTAGATCGAGTGTAACCTAAGAATTCGAGAACGACAAAAATATTTGGTTTGAAAATGATGTCACTGTGCTATTGGGATGCGCACTGGACATAAACATCCGGAAACAAAATATTAGCCACTTTCTGTTTCGCAACAAAATTGACGCCTGATGCTTCTAAAGGCTAGAGGTATACCGTGTTGACGGTGATGTTTCGTTTATTTCATTTCGTTAAAAAAAAAGAAAAGCTGTTTGCCTAAATTTTAAGAGCTAACACGCACCAGATAACGTTATTTGACACATGCTGCGAAAAAAAAAATCCATGTAAAGAGGATATGCCACCCGCTACCCCAACCCTCTCGGGACCCAGGCACCTGAACAAAATCCCGGGGAAGGCCCTGAAATGGTATCATTAGGATATAAATTATCATCTAATAATTATTTTGTATTCTTTTATTCATTAAATAAAGTTATAAAGCATTTCATGTATTGCTCACTGTCAAATAAAATGTCTGGAAAAAATACTGATAATTTGAAAAAGAACGTGTTTTATGTGCCCCATTCTGGACCTCTTTTGTTGCGCATGGTAGGGAAAGATCTAGAGCAAAATAGCAGGGCGCTCCTTTTTGGTTCCCCCTGCTTCCCCTCTGGGGACAGAAATGTTTCCCTAGATCTTTCCCTAGCATGGGCAAAAGTAACAGTAATTTTGTTTACATATGCAACCAGGTGATGAACCCAGGATGTTACATGCAAAATTTCATCGTTGAATTTGTTCATTAATTAAAACTGTCCCAAAATAAATGCATATTTTGACTAAAACTCAGTAACCAGTACTCCCTAGTCAACAGAAATTTAATTGAAATATTGCATTGAAATATTAAATGTGATAAACATCATTTTGGAACGTTATACTAGTATTTAGTAAACAAGAGCATCAATGGTTCAAGGAACAACACCTTTCATTCTGGAAACTTACATGACATGTTGAACTTGAGGAATTAAAACAATTAAATATGCAATGGTGACATTATGTGACTACGAGTACGACTGAATGATCATGATGAACAACAACTCAGTCACACACAAAAATCACTTACCCGGCCTTTCAGGAACTTGTTTCTTAATTTCCAAATTGCCCCGATTGGGTGATAAGCAATTTATATGACAAAAAGCTGGCTTATCACGGTTTCCTAATTAATTAGTCCAATTATTAGAATTTTAACATTCCCCTTAAACAATCACAGAACTTTGCGAACATCTGATCGACCGCAGAACGCAAAAATAATGTTCTTCCGCCAACGATGAGGACATAAAATAGTCCACACTAGGATGATCCTCTGTGACAAGGGTATGATTTATCAGTATTTTAAGTTGAACAAACCTACAAACGTAAGTTTTCAAAACTGATCGCACACCATTCGATAATTGCTGAAATTGTAAATTATTCCTACTCTCTTAAAATAAGTGTTTATAGACTCAATTTTAGACGAAAATAATTATCTATTGAGGCTACAAAACACTTCAGTTTCAGAACTATTGAACATTGGTATCGATGGAAAATGTTTTAAGATTATATACAATATGTATGATAAAGCCAGATCTTGTGTTAACGTAAATTATACTCTTTCTGAATTCTTTTTAAGTTACTCAGGTGTCCGGCAAGGCGAAAACCTGTCTCCTATTTTGTTTTGCCTATTTATGAATGACTTAACTGCCTTTTTATCGAACAAATATGAAGGTTTAACATGTTTGTCTCATAACATAAAACATATGTTAGAATATGAAGATACATCACACTTTTTGGAACTGTTTATGCTCTTGTATGCTGATGATACTGTTATATTACCTGAAACTGCTCAACAGCTGCAGCTGTCATTAGTCATGTCTGAATACTATATATTTATATATTTTATGTCTGAATACTGTAATTTATGGGGTATTCAAGTCAATGCTGCTAAAACAAAAATAGCTATTTTCTGCAAAAGTAAGAGGGGGTTAAAAAATACTCCAACCTTTCATTTTGAAAACAGTATATTGGAAATTGTTGACTATTTTTCATATCTAGGAGTTTAATTCTCTAACAATGGAAAGTTTTTCAGGTCCAAAAAACATCTGATTGATCAGGCCAGAAGGGTTGTCTTTTCTATAATGAAAAAAGCACGTACATCATATTTGCCTATTAACATGCAACTCGAATTGTTTAACACTATGGTTGCTCCAATAATTTTATATGGTTCTGAGGTTTGGGGTATAAAAAAATTCAAAATAATTTATCAATTCCAATTGAAGAATTGTAAGTTAATGTTAAAACTAAAACCAAGCACTCCTAATTGCATGTTAAACGGTGAATTAGGAATTTTGCCTATTTCATTTCAGATTGAAAACAGGGTACTTAATTATTGGTGTAAACTTTTAAATGGCAAACAAGAAAAAAACATGTTATATTTTGTATAGATTGTGTAATAAATTGCATGCTGTTGACACTACTGATAACTGTTTTTCTTGGCATGCATTTGTACAGAAGTCATTAAACAATCTTGGTTTTTCAAATTATTGGATGGATAAAAAGTCGCACCTTTATCTCATTTTAAAACCATTGTGAGTACAAGAATTAAAGATCAATATACACAACATCCGCAGGATATTATTAACAATTCTAGTAAATATCTGAATTATAGAATTTATAAACAGAAGTTGGATTATGAAGATTATTTTAATATTTTACCTTTTGAACTTTCTTTAACATTGTGTAAATTTATATCTACCAATCATAGAATGCCAACTGAACATGGTCGTTTTTATAATATTGATAGAAATTTCCGTTTTTGTACCTTGTGCAACAATAATTTGTTAGGGGATGAATTTCATTATCTATTTGTATGTTTTTATTTAATATATATTTTATGAAGAAGTCAAACTTCAAACAAAGCTAATTTATTTAATCATAACGTTTCGGCTAAAAAGCCTTCTTCAGGTAACATGTTTTTATTTCAAAGAAGAAAGAAATATATAAATTTCGATATACCTTTTTCAATATCCTAGTGTTATAAAATATTCTCAACTTATGAATTCTACAGACAGGACAATTTTGCTTAAATTATAAATCTTCTGTAAAAAAGATTGTCTGTTTTAAATGTACGATATTAAATATTTTCAGATAACATTTTCAAGTACGTGATATTAAATATTTGTGCATAATTGTTTATGCTTTCATGCAAAAATTAAGATGTCCATTTGAGTCATGCTTATTTTGTTTTCTCATTATCCATTCTTCATTAATATATATGCTTGTTGTAATAATGGTGCCATTTACATGCCATTGCTGTTATTTTGTATTTTGTTTTGTTGTCACATGCCCTTATGGGCCACGACTTATCAATAAAGTTCAAAGTTGAAAAAACCTCTAACCTACGAATGCAGACACCGAAACAAAATGGTATTGATTGCTAAACATTATACCAATATATATAGGAATGTATATGGATAAGATCTATACCCAGTAAAGCGTTTGTAACGATTTTCATCACCTAAACCTAAGTATACATTGGAAAAACAGATATCTCAGCTTCAATATGCATATTTGAAACATTTGGTAGAATTAAGTATTGTTGTTAAATATTTTGGTGAACCTTATGCACTGATTGTTGGGGTTCCGAATCAGTTACGTGTGTTCCGGGTCACTTAACACTTCTACTATAGTTTCCTTTAAGGTTTGTTTCAAAAGGATTTTAACTGTCATTCTGACTAAGTAGTTGTCACACAACACCACTACGAAGATATATTCATTTCTGGAAACCGGACAAGAAATAATCACAACATAATAGTTAGGGCATATTGACGATTTTCCCACGTTTGTCATCTTTTTATTTAATGTAGGATGCGGGTCAAAATATGAAAAGGTACAATGCCATATAGCATACATGGCCATTCAGATGTTAGACTGCAACAATAAAATCATCTTATACTTTACCAACGTTTGTCAATGCCTTTGACTGGTAAAATTATACATAATACCAGCTAATAGAATTAAAATAATCCGCGAAATAAATGAAATATGTTCACAAACGGGAATGCGATAAACAATCAAAAATGCATTTAGGTACGCAACGTGTTAATTGTACGTAGTTTCTAACCATACATGTATAACCAGTAACAACCAGATCAAACATTTGATAACAATCATAAGCATATTGATAAAATTAACAACCTAAGAATATAAGAGTAACAAAGCACATAATGATAGCGTAAGATATACCGGTAGCACCATTCCAACGGTAACATCAAGACTCCGAAACACATAAATACGACAGCTAAATGATGATATGTCATATGTAAACATAAAGCTGAATGGTACTCTAGACTATTATGTGGAGGACACTATAGATCATTGTATATAAAAGTATAAACAGCATTCTAAATATGGAACTCACGGTCTCTGCTTCTATTAAATGACAGTATTTAACAATCTGACCGCTTTTGAATACATATAATACATATAATATACACATATACTATGCTTGGTTACATCGATCAACTGTAATAATAATGATATTAATGAGATAAACTATATAAAAATTATAACATTGAATAGTCTTCTTTGTTCGTCCTATGGCTAGCACCAGTCTTTAGTTTAAAATACCACGAAAAGCTGTTATTTTATGTAATACTAATAGAAGTGTAAATCAAACCTATGAGAAACATACCTATAATATCCTCTTATTGGTGTAACAAATAAATCGTATTGGCCAATAAATAATTGTGTTACATGTGCATGAGTCTACTGACCCTACCAATCCATGGGGATAATCATAAAGCATATACACAAGAAATTGCTTGACATATCCCCCTTAAACATTGATGTCCGTTCAAGTGACCCGGAACACCCCAATACACACGTGCTGATATAACCACTGTTTTCTGCAGTTATTTGGAAAGCAGGTGTTTTGTTATGTATAAATTACACAGAATATACATTTATTTACCAATTGATACCATACATGTGCACATTTACCAGGTAGTTTCGATGTTTTATCGCTATGAATAAGCCGTACCCTAGTTTCTTCAACCGCTGTTCAGGTAGATTTTTTAACATGTATTACTCATAAAACACCGTTTCCGTTCATGGATCAGCATACTGAGTTGAAACTTTGGGATTTATTGCAAATGTATTGCTGTTTAAATACCAGTTAATACAAATCTAAATGGGAGGGTGGTAATTATTTTCAAAACCATTAATCTTGTAAGGCCCGGAACTACCAGTGATTCGGAATTCCTTCAATGACTGTATTTTTGGAAAACACGTTTATCACTTGCAAAACATTTAAAATGTGCACGTTCATGCTTGTATGTCCGAATGGTCGAGTGGTTCGACTAGGCGCGATCCCTGACGGAGGCAAATCTTGTTTAATCTTTTTTTTTCTTTATATACAATTTATGTTTTTGGTTAGTCCAGATGCTTTAGTTTTTGCAGTTAAGATATTTAATAAACCTCTTCAAAAATACGAAAATCTGTGAGTAAGTCCTTTACTGCAGTAATGTCAGGACGGGTTACATTAATTAACCACTGAGAAAGTAATCATTATTTTATAAGTGTCCACGGTCACAATGATGCATGACAAGGCAAGGCCCCACGTACGTATACGCGGCACTGTACAAATAGGAACGTTTTTAACATCTTGTCTCGGCCTTCCCTGTTACAGAGATGCAAATCCCACTATTTTGTATGTACTTATTGTTTGGATGAGGTCAATGTTTGACGTTAGCAATTAGCATTAGTAACGCAACACCTTGCAGAGGAACGGAATACATAATATGCATAATGTTTATGAAGTAACTTAATTAGTGATTAGACAAAATGGAGATACTAATATTAATCATTGACTAATTTACATTATTTTGCAACAAATGACGTTGCATTTAAAAATAAAACTCAGTCTGTCTATTTATGTTTGTTCGTATCCCAATTTCAGATTTTTGTATGATACTATCTGTTTTCGTACCCGTTTCGTAGGCATCGCACATTAAAAACTTGGACTTCAATTCTAGCCTGAACTTGGGTCGTTTAATTATCGACGTAGCTGACCTGAGCATGTTTATTTATCACTTGATACTCAATGTTTCTGCGTTTGGCTTAAAATTACGAACTAACAATAAAGTAATTCTTCTATCAGATCGACATCCAAAATTTAATAACTTGATACTTGAATGTAACCTAGATTGTATTTAATATTATTTTCGTCCATTGAAATTCTGAAACAAGATTGGCGGCCGCTGAGGTATTTCGGACCTAAGAAAGTTCGGTCTCGACTGTAATTGTAAAGTACATGCACTTACTATGTGGGGACATGCACTCAGTTATGTTATACTTAGAACGAAACACGAAGTCTAATTAAACAAGAAATGTCTTTAAAAAGACAATTGGCGTTGAAATTAATATTGAGATGTCATGTTCACACGAAACATAGTGTAGTGGGACAAGATGATCGGTTACATGCAAGTTCAGACCCCAGCTTGTTTGGTCCCCACTAAGGAGACTTCTTGGACTGTAGATTTTTCTGACACTATAAGAAAACTTATCGGACCCAAAATTAATTTGAGATGAGCTCAAACAATTATGTGTACCGTGAATAAACTGATCATACCTTCCATGTTTTCCCCGGTGATAAATGAATAACCTCAATGGTAGTAATTTACGTTATTGAAATTGTCACATGAATTTGTCAGGCAAATTTAACAAATTAGCTTTGTCGGAAAATAATTGCGGGAATGAATGAAAATTATTATATATCAGACGAGTGTACATAGTTACGTTAAATAATATACTATACGTATCATTAGTTTTGCAAATAATGTATTCATGCTACGCAAATGAAGTTAAAGTAACTTGAACAACATTTCGACGTAATTACAAGACTTCTTTCACCACATTTTATTTATAGAAAGATGTTAAATATTTTTAGAGATTGAATAACATCTGCTGGAGATGTTGATAGAAAGGTGCAATTGTAAATAATTCTTAATAAAACGCAACCGCAATTTATTTTATAAATTAGCATGCACTGTAAGTTTGTAAATATGAATTCCCCATTTATTGAAATTCCCGGGTTTCTGATTATCCGGTCGCTAATTGATAAATGTATATTAACACCGCTATACCGCGCGCTTTTCTTCGGCTTAGCTGTCTAAGATCACTTTTGACTTAGATTTCTTGCGATAATTTTATGCAGCGGGAAAATTGAATGCCAATAGAATTTGGCAAACTTTCTAATTTCAGGGAATGCAAACTTACAACAATGGTTTGATGTTCACCAATAACTGTTGCATATTTTGGGGAATTAAAATTTACATAATTGTTTGCATAAGCGGTTAAAATTAAGTTATAAACATATCTTCGACATACACTCTAGAACTGAACATAATTATGAACAATTTACTCATTGTATGTCATGAACTTAATGTAAAATTTATTCACATAATGAAATGTATGCCCGCGGTTTACTCAACACTTTCTTCACGTCATCTCTGAATTTTATTCCCGATAGAACGTAAACACAAAATTTCAAAGCGAGGAACCTTGACAATAGCAGCGGCCAAAATCTTTGGGTGAATGACATGTAAGTAAACATTCCACTTGCGTTCAAGGCTGTAAAAGGTAGCTGGGTAATATGTAAGTTACATTCACTGCTAAAACACTCCCTGTTAGTGAATAAGGGCGTTATGCCGTCCGAACGTCGTATTTTTGTTGCATACAAATGCTCGATAAACCAGTCAAACAAAGGGCTGACTGACGACGATGACGTACGTATTCGTACGATAAGTAACTTTTCGGAATATACCCATAGAGACATTTTCCGTTAGAGTTAGGGACGGCGATAATGATTTCTGCATAGGCAAGGTAGAAAAGCCCGATAATGATAATTGCCATAACACTTTCGGTTACGACGATGAACTTTCAACTGTGACAAATTTCCTCTACGGGAATAACACACAAGCCGTTCCAGAACGCTTGCAAGGACTCATAAACAAAACTGTCCTTTTGACAATAATGGATGGATTCTATGCCGAGTGTAAGAGTTATTTAACATTAGGACGGTAGACAGTAAATCGAAAGCCGCGAGAATACCAATAAGAAAATATGTATACGACTCTTGTGTATTCCTCTGTTTTATAGCAACGGACAGAATGATGCTGTTACGTATGATAGACACTAACGTTAATGTTATAATGAACACACTCTTATTGTGTCGCCTGAAAAGGCGACATATAGGTTTAACTTATGGCGGCGGCGGTGGCGTTGTTGTTGGCGTCGGCGGCGGCGTCCCCTTCAGTTTGTGCAGACAATAACTTGAGAAGGTTTTGTGCAATCATTATGAAACTTTAGGGAAGAGTTAGTAGGCATAAAAGGAAGGTTAAGTACAATTTTCGACATATTTGCTCTTATCGTACTTGAGTTATGGCCCTTTAAAAAAAAAAGTTCAACTAAGGTTTCTGCAGACGATAAATTGAGAAGTTTGTGTGCAATCATAATTTAAGGAAGTGTTAGTAGGCATAAAAGGAAGGTTAAGTTTGGTTTTCGGCGTAATTGCTCTTGTCGTAATTGAGTTATGCTCCGTCAGGCGACACCTCCGACTCGCAGAGTTCTGGTATTCGACAGCGTTTTAATGCCTTCGAAGTCAGTATCCAAATTCTTTTATGTGACGGAAAACGTCGCATTCTCCATGCTTTCCATTTTATTTGGTTGTTAATTTGTTCAATTGTCACAGACACACATAAAAGTGGCAGCCTTTTGCCAGTAAACGCTTACATCGAGTTTGTTTACCTGTTGCCTAACACATTAACGCACATCCAGTCGCTGTAAATTAGACATTGCGTTACAATTTTGGCGTAGCGCACCGTCGTGTTGTCAGAACGAGGTAATAGGAAGAGTTTTTGTTTTAGTGTTGGTTCGAAGTTCGTAGTGTAAGATGTCCAGTCTGAATATATTGCCTTAAGATTCAGTAGGTATATATAGTTAAGTTTTATCCTATCAGATTTTTACGGATCCTTAGTGATCTCCTGATGAATTAATATGAATTTTGTAACGAAAAGACATCTAGGTACATGTGTTTTTTAGTTTGATATTCTGTTTTGAATTCTTCAAGTCATCGACATTCAAAATCCAACATGTGAATCCATTACGTTAGGGAAATCTGATAAGATAAGCAAAACGATTATACATCGACAGAGGTGTCAGCACAAACACAAAATCAATGTACATAACTATAAAGTGAAAGGAGCTATATGATATTTCATTCGCTATTTGTTTTTCCTTTCTTTGTAGCAACAAATAAAACAACTACAGATTTTTTTTTCTATGCATGAAACAGGAATTGTAGTCAACAAATAAAACAACTACAAATAGGTTTTTGCTTCCTTTGAATGAAACATGAATTTAAGTCAACAAACAGAACAATTACAGATTGTTTTGTTGCTTTCTTTGCATGAAACAAGCATTGTAGTCAACAAATAAACCAACTACAGATTGTTTTTGCTTTCGTTGCATGAAACAGGCATTGTAGTCAACAAATAATACAACTACAGATAGTTTTTTTTGCTTTCTTTGCATGAAACAGGCATTGTAATCAACAAACAAAACAACTTCAGATTGTTGTTTTGCTTTCTTTGCATGAAACAAGCATTGTAGACAACAAATAAAACAACTACAGATTGTTGGTGATGTTATTGTCTTTTCTTTGGTGGATGCAAGCATTGTAGACAACAAATAAAACAACTACAGATTGTTGGTGATGTTATTGTCTTTTCTTTGGTGGATGCATTGTCATATTTTATCTTAAAAAAGTTTTTTTTAAATTGTAGTTATTTAGGGGATTTATTTCTTTAGTATTCAACCATATAAGTTTGAACTATTTTATATAGTTATCTATATGATCATTTATCCATTGCTCAATTACAAGGTTTTCCTCGTGTTGGTTGGTGGTTTATTTTCATAGTAATTTAATAAAGGTTACAAAGAAATCTTTGTGTTTTGACCTAAAAATGTAATTACGGTATTTGCGTTTCAAGAAATATCGGTTGCGCCAGTTTCTATTGTTGGTAATTTTCTTGTGCATTTGGCTTAGTTTAATAAACTGGTTTAAAAAAATATATATTTTCGACACTCGGGGTCTTGCATTTTGATGAACTAAGACGTGAAAAATATTAATTCTAAAGAACGCTTTAATAATACGCCCGCCAATCCCACCCTATATAACCAATTTTGCGCTGAAATGTTGCTTGCTTTTAAGACGTGTTTAAATAATATACAAACCTGATAATTTCATTGACATAAGGCTGTTGTTGAATGAATTCTTGTATGAATATTAGGACCATGTACGATGCATTCGTTCGTCGCATTCATGTAGAGTCGCGAATACCGAATACCGCAAATTCCTGCACTGGACTGGACCAGTAGTTGGAGCACAATGTCGCTGTTCAACACAACGTCAACAGCTGTTGTTTTACATGTAAAATATGTTTCACCAAACACATGTCCAATTGCTACATGTGTTTAGTTGTTGTGGTGTATTTAAAGATAAGTGAATAATTAATTTACTCATGTTTTAGGTGAGTTATAACAATGACTTATGGCAAAACAATAAGTACAATAATAAAAACATGTGTTTGTGTACACAGTTTCTTTCATACAATCATATTAAAAATAAAGTTTTATTGTGTTATGTATTTATATATTTTTAGTTACTATAACAGTATTTATCATAACAACATTATGCATGTATACTGTACAAAACTATATATCAATTGTAGTCCATTTTATTTATGCGCTATCCGAATTTCTGAGTTCAATTGTGAACAGAAAATTACAACAAGTAGCTGGAATGAAAATGGCTGACGCAAAAGCGCCAACCGGCATGTATTGAAAACAAAGAAAACATGATTGTTTGGCAATTAATACCTAAACAATATGAAGTATTGTCTCATAAAATTGGACCATCTACAAAGTCCACATTCTAGTTAATGCGTTTAATCAATGACAAAATGTATTATATTGGTAATATAATATTGTTTAATGCTGTGTGGTTAATATTTATTTACATTTGCATGTATTGTAACCAATAATGGACTAAGTGTAAGGCTCGGGCGCCCGTAAACTGGTTTAAACCTCCAAGGCGGTGACATCAGTTGTATTCATAATTTATTTGTGTTTGTTAAGTGTTGTTGTAATGTGTTGTGTTGCTTTGGCAGTTGGAAAGAAAGGACTTTCCCAACAAACATGCCCACATCGGCCCGATATTGGCTAGATGATGGCATATCGGTAGAAGTTTGCCGATGTTGGGCCGACATCGGACCGACATGTCTGTAAAACACACATTATTTTGTTAAGAGTTAAGACCCTTTTTGCAATGTTCTATTTTAGTTAATCCATCTGGTTTAATAACGTTTGAATAGGTTGCATATTATAAAATTGATATTTATAGGACAATGTCGACCCGATGTCGGCCCGTTGTTATAAAAATATTTATAACTCGACAGTTTAAAATATGATATCGGCCCAACATAGGCCCGATATCATAATTAACACTCAAGAGAAAAGGTAACTTTGATTATTTTCTTTTTAATTACTTGTTGCATTAAATTGTATATGTCTGTTTTAAAACTGTGAATGATACTTGGTATAAAATAAAAATATAATGGTGTGTCAAGGGAGAGTAACAGTTGTCAAATGGAATTACCCTGGTTGTTTCCCTTGGCATGTTTGCAGTGAATCGAGATCTGTCCCGGCGTTGGAAGTAACCAAAATAAATTATGTAAACCATCTAAATTTATATTACATAATATTATAAAATACCTTTAATTTAATTAATATAGTTTTCAAATTATTTTTTCTTTAAATATGCGTTTGAAATATTTTACTTTAAAATATATTCAGTCCTGTATGATCATAAAAATAGACGGGACAAAGCTGCATTGATTCACCTTAATATTATCAAGGTAAAAACACTCTGCCCTGAACTCTTTTAGCTATTTATGTTAGGAATCAATTTTAATTGTTTATCCACAAGATTTGACACTTTTTGTGAGTGCTGTTTCTCTGAAATTGTTATCTGTCATTAAATGTCACATGTTTTCGCGACGTTTACTGATTTTGTGACGTATGCCATACTATCATCAAATTGATAATATTATATAAACTTAAAAATTGTGACTATTCGAAGGCAATTACACTATTCAAATAGTTATCATTCAATCGAATAGTCGAATGATTTTGCCATCTCTAGTATAAACACTTGCTGCATGCTGTCAAAAAATATTCAAAAGATTCACGTTTTATAATCAACGTAAATGGCCGAGTAAACTACATGAACTTGGAAATGCTCTTAGAATGACACATGGTTATTTTTTTATTTTACCTTGTCTCTTTCTTATACATAACTCTAGTTTAAAAAGGTCAGTAAGACTGGTATGGACACAATTTTGAGATATGCAGAACAATAAGTTTGCATTTAATTTTATATTCTAAAGCTTGTTTTTTTTCCAATGCAGCTCATACATCATGTTCGGGTACATCTGTCCTATCTGCAGTATTGAACTCTAATGAAACGGAAACTACAACAGAATCTGCACAGACTCGCAACACTGTTGGTATGTTGTTTATAGAATCTGTTATGGTAGATCGAATTGGATTATTAAGAGCTGCAATTATTAATTCAATTAACTTGTAATGTAATTATTTTAATAAAAATATCAAACATCTTTTTTTTATGCCTTGCATATTTAATTAATACTATTTGATAGTTTAAAAAGGCTGCAAATTCAGGTCTGCAAATAACATCTCAACATATTATTTTCCAGCCAGAGACATTCAGATCTTCACAATGTTGGAGAAGGTACTCCAGCAACAATCGGCCATGCAGGATACCTTAGGCCAGGTCATGGGTATTGTACGCACCCTTGCTGCTGGCTCGGTTGTGGACCAGACCACACTGCCAGAAAGAGTAAATCTGCCTGTTAACTCCATGGAGGAAATGACCGTGCTGAATGAGCAGCTTATGGAAGAAACAACATTTGATGCCCTGGTATGTGGTTTGTTGTAACTTATTTATACCTTGTTAATACAAATTGCATTGTAAAATTTAGGTAAATGCTAATTGTTCTTTTAATAGACAACAGAAATTAATGAACTGACAACTGTGTACAGATGCTTTATGTTTCTATTCAGGTAAACCATTTGTCTGTATTGGGTGGCCAAAACCGCCCTGATGTGTGCCGGCGCATTCTGAGGCATTGCATGTTAAATGAGGTCGCTAAGCAGTATAACTGGCATGGAAAGAAACAAAAGGCAGCTTTTGGAAAACTTCGATTGGCTGTTGCTGTGCAGAGTAAGTTGTCACAGTATGTGTGAAAAGACTAGGTCTCTGTTCAAAATATATATATACACAAAATTACATCTGGCTTTTTTCTTTTTTCAGAAAAAAAAAAGTCTTCATTGTAATGTAAAAAGTGTAAAGAAGTGCTATTGGTTTAACTGCCCAGTATCGTTAATTCTTGCAACCCTGTTTGAACATAGAATGAATCTCCTAATAATATGAGCCTACGTTGCATTACCATTTTCAGAAGCTGTCATGCGTTCCTTGAAATGCACAGCTGCAGAAGTTGAAATTGAGTGCAGAGAATGGTTTCGAACAGCCTCTGATCGTGACGGTGGCAGAAAAACGAGGGCGGACAAGAAACATGATGAAGCGTCGCAATGAATTATAACTCGTGTGTTTAAACTGTGAATTAAGTCTTCTACTGGAATCATTTATTATGTAAAGGTCTCTTTGTACTTGTAATTACTGATTTTACACAACTTTTCTTTGAATATGCATAATGATGGAAGCAGTGTTTTTTTGTGGCCTTTATTACCTAAATAGCTTTAATTGTGTATGTGTTACTTTTCAACATATTCTTGTTCTAATCATTTTAATTTGTCATTTTGTAAGAAAACAAGTTTCATGTAGTTTGTATGAACATTGAAGACAATTTTCTTGTATCATTGTCTTTTCAAGCATTCTAGAAATGCCCATAATTTATGTCTAAGTTCAGGGGACATACAAGGGGTTTATTTCCGAAAATACTCAATTATAAAACCCCATTTCCTCAATTCATTTTGAATTTGATAAGTGACAATACTCAATTATGTTTATTTTCAATTGATCGTTTCATGGTGAAAATAAATGAGAATTTTAATAGATGTTAGTTTAAGGTATTTATAACCATAAATGTAAATAAGTCCCAGCAAACGTATTCCATTATATATCACTCAGCAATCTATTGCTCTGTCCTACTGCAATGTATTCATTAACAAATACTGCCTGCTTTATACTGCATAAAATGATTACTTATCTTAAAAGGAATGATCTGACTTTAGGGCTTTTTTTCAGCATTTTGGGAATTGTGCTGCCAATTAAAGTTCTCTCCTGCTGATGTAGCTGGAGTTCCACTTTGTTTATATTTAACAAATAAAGCATGTACCATATCAGTTTACAGATCATCAGTGATCTCGTGATGAAGTATCTGTTTGTGTAGAAAACAGAAGTACGTAAGCATAGGTTTGTAATTCTGTTGTTTGAATTTTGCAAGTCACCAAGACATCTTAAGATTGCATTTATGATTACGCTAGGGAAATCTGAAAGAATTAGCAAAACAATAAAAATTGATAACATTGTATGGCTACTGCATGAGGATGTATATAAAACGCACTCGAAAATGTTTAATGTAGAAATCTTGCAAGGTAAACGGACACTTGTTATGCTTCTTTTATCTTTTTTATTCCTGTGTGCCTATTTTCTCTTGCTTTTATTACAAATATCGTGTAATATACAGAAAATGAATTCAAAGGACTATTGCTGTTTTTGCTGTTGTAGTTCAATACCTAAAATAGACTGCGTTGCTTTTGACATCAGTATTGATAACTTCATACGAATAGATAAATCCTCTATAGTTTTGGAATGTTGCACCCCTTCTATTATGACCAGTGTAGTGCGAATACTTTCAAATTAGTCGATTTTGCTATATTATGATATATTCATTCGGAACTACTCGCGGGAATTTTTTTTTTGTAGACTAATTTTTGTCCCTGAAAACAAACTGCTGAAACTGTGTGTGGAATGTAAAGGTCGACAAATCCTGTTGCTTGTTTTGTGTTACCAAGTTACATTTCCTTGTAGGAGTTTTACTGCCTTTAGCAAGATCAAAATGGCAAGCATGTTATACAAGGAGCAAAGTAGGAACACAGTTACATTATACAATTATTATAATGAATTCGGTATTCGACAGAAACGACTGCATCAGTATAGATAAACCATTACAACAGTATTTTTTCTTATAGTAATTCGTTTTTATGTTTTGGCACCCAGGTGATCATAATTATGGAGTTGTGCAACACAGCAAGACATAGTCCAGAACAAACTAATCATGCTTAAAAAGTTTACGCACCACCATCATTAGCCGGAGATTTCGTGAAACATCAGCGGCAACTTTTTCAAAAGACTGGTCTTTTTTTTCAAACCTAGGTATACTAGTTCGCATATTTTCGTACTTGATTAGATCATTCCACCCCGAAGTTACATTATGTGTGGACGCTGGCTGTGTATCCGCAACCCTACCTGCTTAGTCTGAGTTATATATGCAATGCCCAGATGGTTTAAATTTTGCTTTTTGGAATTTGACATACTTGTGAAGTACCTAAATCCGGAAAGTACTTAAATCCGGACACCTGAAAACAAATGTGTTTGTACGATCAAGACCCATATTTATATGGTATCAGCTGATGCACGCGCCTGTCGCATCAACTTAAGTCAAGTTTCAACAGAATTAATTGAGTATTAATTCATCAACTTACTCTTGTTTTTTCTTCATTTCAAATGTAAACATTTGCACGTGGGGGATTGAAATCAGAAACGTATATCCGATAAATAAAGCTTTACAGACAACATTTTAAAAGTAACAACCAGAATAATGTTAACAAAGAAGAAGAACAAGATTACCGACGAACAAGTTGTAGTTGAATGGTTACTTTTTAATGTTTATTCTTTTTGTTTTTAATAAAACTTATTTTTTTAAGTGTCAGGATTAAGGTACTATCCAGCTGTATTTTGATACGTGTTACAGTCTTTTTTTAACACGTCATGCAGTTATTTTAAGATAGATTTCCTCTTAGTATTCGTGTTCTTTGGGGTAAGTGTGTATATTGGCAGCACTTTATTTAACTAAACTGTCATGTGCGTTGGAAGTGAACTGCGAAGGACAGGTAGACACCTGCGCTAGTCGGAGAGCCAAAGATACAACACTTTGATTGTAAAACATTCCTCCATATCATAGGAACTAAAACGTTTACAATAACCGACGTCGATAGTTATTTTTTTAATTAATCAGGTATTTCTTGTGCTTAAAAAACATTCTTGAATGAAAACAGTAAGTGACAACAACGTGAAAACTCATGTTTTATCGGTCAAAAAGACGTCCAAACTTCGTTTGCGATGCCCTTATAAAGCGTCAATGTTTTGTACAAAAAGACAGTCAAGAGCAGTATTCATAATATGTACAAATTCGTTAATTAAGCCAATTATATATACAACCAATCAAGGTCGGATTCTAATTTAATTAACACAGCAATTGGATGTGTTTGCGATGATGGTTTGAATGAATAATCCACATATAATATAAACTAATCATTGGTGTTAACACTGGATTAAACCATAACGAAGTATCTTCTTGTTAAATGAAACACTGAACAAAGTTATAACATACATGAACATATTAAAATATACTACAGAATGCAACAATATATGATTGAACTACGTTCATGGTTAGCATTTCGAACAAATTAATGTTAATAAATGAAGTTAACAAAAGTACGAACACACTAATTTTCTGCCTTAAAATTAATGCACTCACATTTAGAATGACATGGAGTAAAACCTGAGCAAAGGGAATATACTTTATAAACCAAAGATGCCTATCGTGAGCGTGTATGGATATGAACATTGAGACGTATTAAAGCAATATTTGTAGACAATAAAGTCATAAAAAATGTTCATTTACGTCTTGTCAAGTTTCAATACATTTACTTCTTCTGCTTCCTTGCAACTAATTGCTGCCTACAAAAAACTTCTTCGTGTCATCTCTGAATGTTCTTCCCGAAAGAATGTAAACGTACAAATTCAAAGCGAAATTTAAATACGCGAAGCCCTTTAACAATAACCATACCCATTGTATTTGCGTGTATGGCAGGTCAACAACCAGTCTACTTGCATTCACGATTGAAAACGGTAGCTGGGTAATTAAGTAGGTTATAGTTGCTGCTAGAACACACATCGCAAGTGAATCAAGGCGTTCAGTGTTTCTGTTTGCACCATCAAAGCGTATTTTTACCGCAATAACAACACTGGATACACTTATCAAAACGAATGGACTTACAATAGTTTCCCAGCTAATAACTTGGACGAACACGAACGATGCGGAACTTTTGGACATACCTTTACACACCTTTCCCGTTTGCATAAAGAATGGCAATGACGTTAACTACAAAGGCTAAGTAGCAATGTCCAATAATGACCAATGCCATTATACTTTCGGCTACACAAATGGACTTAACTGCAACAAGTTTCCTCGACGGACGTAACACACACATAAGCCGTTCCAGTGTTAACAGAACCAATGTCCAAACGCTGAGCGCATGCGTCGTCTCCATTACAAAATATTCCATGTGTAAGTAATGGGTCGATTCTATGCCGAATGTAAATGTTGTCCTTAAAATAAAGATGGTAAAAATTAAATCGAAACATGTGATGATTCCAAAAATAACACATGTAGATCACTCTGGGGTATTCTTCTTTGATATAACGACCGTCAGAATGATGCCATTTCCTAATAAAGACGCTAATGTTAATATTATATTGAACACAGCCCTTGTATAAGAAAGCAATCTTTCAGAATCTTCAATGGACGAATCCATTTGCAAGTTGCTGAAGTTATGTGTAGCATTATCCATTATTTCCTGTTCTAGTTGTTTACCTTCTGAGAGACAAAAGAAAAAAGAAATAACTTAAATTAGTTCTTTGGTAACATACACAATAATTGATAACAAAAACATGTCTTTAACCAACAAAAGCGGTTGTACACAAGACATTGTCTATTTAAAAACGTGTTGTTTCGTCAGAAGGTCGATTCAAGGGCCAGCCAGGAGGAGCGTGATTTCATTTGGTGAGAATGCAGGTGTAGATGGTGAGAATGCAGGTGTATATGGTGAGAATGCAGGTGTAGATGGTGAGAATGCAGGTGTAGATGATGTTTTGTTTAAAATGGACTCTTTGTTTGCCATTTCCTTTGACAACAATAATGTCATGCAATAATTTTTTAATTCTTTTCAGCGCCCTGATGAGTCCGTAACAGCTTTTGCCTGCAGACTTGAGTACATTTTGACTAGCTCAAATGAAACTCTCAAATTGAGTCCTGAATACAGAAATTAAATGTTGCGCTGTAAATTTTGGACATCCCTTTGCTCAGATAAATTAAAATTTCAAACTATACACATGTTTGATACTTTGATGTATCGTTCTTGATACATACGTATATCGCTTAGGTTCCAACGGATCGAACATCTACAATAATTGAAATTTTTATATATGCAGGGCGTTCGCCAGGATTTTTTCAGGCGCACCGGTCACGAAAGGGATGGGTTATCCCCTCCCTATCTCGAAATTTCTTCTGCGGCACGTGTCAAATGACGTTATCTGGTGCGTTTTAGCTCTTAAATGTAAGGCTAACACGTTTTAAATTTTATGTTTACGTTTAAACGAAATGAATTAAACGAAACATCACCGTTTAAACGGTATACCTCTAGTATTTTAAAAGTAACAGCATCATTGTTGTTGCGAAACTGAAAGTAATAATGTTTTTCTTATGTTTTATGTCAATTGCGTATCACATTCGCACAGTGACGTCATGTTCAAGCCCACTATTATCGTCGTTCTCGAATTTTTAGGTTACACTCGATCTACTTACAGAGCGTCTTTGTTCGATTAATTATGTTCATATGGGCATGTGTTTAGTGTTTTAACAATGTTTTAATCGTTACAACTGTTAAACTTAGTACTGATTAAAATACATGTATATTATACATGCTTTTTGCATAAACGGCGGGAAATTTTTCTCGTGCACGCCGTGCCTATGCGCGTCAATGTTAAGTCGGTACACGCACGCTTTCCATGCGTGGAACGTGATGTCGTCTTTGTCAGCAGATATTTCGCGCTCTTTTGTAGATAACACGGGTTTCACATGGCATACATGTACATAAACAGTACAGTTTGTGTTTACGAAACTATAACTGAAATACTGAATAGGCTTTTCCACAGGGGGCTGGAACGGGGTGGGGAGGGTATAATATGGTGTGTTTTGACCTAAAATGCCAAAAAACACCATCCAATATAATAATAGTAACAAGGGTTTCAACTCCAAAAATCGTATTTTTTGACAGATATCAAGTTCAGTTTCTTTGGCATACAGCAATGAAATTACACAACTGTAACATTTACATGTAGCTAAGAGACATTGCTCTCTCAATAAACAATAACTTTTTTGTTCTTATCCAGTGCAAATCGCCAATTGGAGCATTAAAACACCACAAAATTGTCATTATTGTTTACTCGGTCGAGAAGTCGCAACACGGGAACAGCTCAATTCCCTCCCCTAAACTCGAGTTTATAACGCAAAAATGGATATGTAAACGCATGCAATCGATCAAGAAAACGACATTGTACAACCGACCTGTATAATCGTACGAAACGTATTCGATGGAACATCAAATGCAACACAATTTCAAAGAAGCTTCGACATTTCAACTGGAGGCAGCCATAATTTGTCACGTGACTTCAGCCTAGAGCAATTATAGTACGCGACGTCTCATTGGATAATGCGCTCATGCATGTGGGCCCGGTAAGTACTAGTGAATAATATGGAGAGCCGGGCTAAAGTATATTGTAAACATTGCAACGTGCTTTCATACCCGTGCATTTTGCGCTAAACTTTAATTACAGTTTCACTACAGTATATGTTACGTACAAGTTCTTGTTTTCACAAGAAATATGAGTGTCAATTGGTAATGTTATAATAATATATTTAACACTGTAATGAAAGTATTTTTAAATATTTAAATCATATATTGTTTTCAGACTCGTGCAAACTTCATATGAGGGGGGTGGGGGACCGGGGGGGGGGGGGCATGCAAAAAAACACCAGCAAACACATTTTGTGTATTATTCATTTATAAAAACGTTTTATGCCCACCCTTTTACCAATTCCCTACACAAAACGTTATTATATTGCCACAAATATAAGTTGTTAAAAGATATGCCTTTACTATAAATATCATTAGAAACACATGCATCTAGCTAATAAAACATTTTTATATTCTTGCAGTACATTACAATGACCCAAATGCTGCCGTAATTGTTTGGAAACAAACAATTATGAAAGAAAATGAATTATTAGAAAGTGTGGGTAAATTAGCAGCACAAAATACATTATTGTAAATTTGTGTAAAACATGCACAATTACAGTATGTTGCTTTTTGTCCCTCATTCATTTACGTTTGAAAAATATATAATTTTAAAGGTGCTCAATATGCTATACATTATTTCTTGAAGAGCTCATATTTACATACTGTCTTACAAGTTGTGTATATCTGATTAAAATAATACACTAATAAAATATGTATTTTTTTTTTACTTTAACAAGATAGAATGATTATTACTATTTCATAGTACTTTAGACATATAAGAAAAACTGTTGTTTTTTTCTAACAAAACACACCATCTCAATCCAATTGTATATTCCGGTTAGCAATTTTTATATAAAAAATGAAGATGTTTCTATTGTTCATCAACATACTGCAATGACTGGGAAACTCATGCAAAATGCGATATTTGCGCATACAATTGAGACATATTGCAAAGAAAGGTCCATCAATGTGATTTTACAAAATGTAATTGCTCTAAACCCAGAATTGCTCTAAACCCAACATGTAATTGCTCTAAACTCTAAGCCCATAAATGTTTGTATGATAAATTATCTCATATGAAATAATCCTTTCCCATTCACTGATTGTGTCAAATATTAAGACTTCTAAGGAAATTAAAATATTGTAAACAAAGTGTCCGATTATCCATGTTTAAAATATATATATATATATTTATAAGAATGACATACTCATTCACAAGATTTGCAAAACCAAGACTGAGAATGTTTTTTCCATAATTTAGCATTTTTCAAACCTGCACATTTTCCGTGATACCAGTCGTCACAAGAATCGCATTGTATCAATTTATCACATTCTTCAGCAAAACATAACTGACATAAGTCACTAGTGTCTTCTTCAATGTCTGATTCTTGTGGCAAGGGCATAGGTTGTACTGGGGTGGCCTCAATGTCTTTAACTTGTAATGAAGGACCAGGTTGAGGTTCATCCATTATTTCAAACTGGGGCTCCTGTGATGGTCCTGGTTGATGCAATTTTTAATGTAACTACTTTCTTTGATTTAGGTGACACTTTACTTTGATCTGATTGTTTTTGCTTGCTGACTTTGATCTGTTTCCGATGAGCCATTGTCTTTTCCACCTTACACGCAGATGTTATGTATTTTCTAAACTGTGCCAGAAGTACCATAAGGTATTTTGCAACAAGTTCATGATATATATTGCAAACCTGACAACACAACAACACCATTTTGTCCATCACACAGCTTAAATCTAAACTTTCACCAAATTCCTCAACAGGCTGTTTTGAATAACTATCCACAACAACATAAGTAAACTATTCATATAAAGGTTTCTCATGAATTATAAGTTCTAAACACTTATTGTACATGTTCTTTCCATATTTCATAAGGTTTTCATGAACTAGTAGACCAAGAATTGTGTGAGTGAGACTGACCAAATTTTTTAACAAATTGTCATTAACATTGGTCAAGCCTCTTGATGCATACTGGCTCCTTTCAATATCAATTAAAGAGTCTGGCTCATCAGTGTGAGGTTTCAGGTACTGTTAATCTTCTTTAATGAGAGTAAGAATATCAACGGCATATGTTACTTCACTGTATGTGTCATCACCTTGTTTAATAGTATGAAATACATTACTTTTTTGCATTTTTGTGTATTTTTTTTTCTCAGAGATGCCAAACAATACCCAGCGACATATCGAAATCGAGCTCTCGATGAATCAGTTACATGTCTTTTTGCAATTAAACCATCGCTAAATTTCATCAAGTACACTTTCTGCTTTAAATAAAATAATCTTACAGCTTCTAGAATGTTGTAACAAACTATCATGTGATGATTTGAGAAATCTTCTTATTCAAACAAAATTAAACAATTTAACATGTATTCAGCACTCGTATTAAATTCATGTACCAAACGATATAAATGTCCAATATTATTTTATGAAATTCCACATGACACATCCTTTTTGCCAGTTAATTCTTTTACATAAATTCCTTATTTCAGGAACATTTTTTTGGCAAATGTAATGAGTTTATGCTGGTCAATTTCTTCAGTAATTTCTTGTTTATAGATCATATTTTGCATTGCAATGTCTATATTGAACCCGTTTGGAATTTCAAAATATATAGCTTCTGCCTCGTCTGATATTATCGAGGCTATAACATTGTTAAACTCATCATCTAGGTCATCATCAACATTTTCACTGTCTATGTCTATGTGGAGATCTGTCATCCGTTTGTACAATACTGTGTTCATCCATGACAGGTGAGTTACACTATAATACATTGAATTTGGCACACATTTAAGTATAGGAGTTTAGTGATGAGACAGACATTTAATATACAATGTACACAATTTCAATACAGCTTTTATAATACAATGCTAGGCACCGGAATTTTTAGGAAATAATTATGTAAATTGGAAAAACTATCATAATTGTTATAAATTATTTTAAAATGATATTATTAAATGCAGTACTGAAGTTCTTTGATCTATACTGGTTGAAGCTTTGATACTGAATCAGCAGCATAGAGTGCAAACATGAACAATTGTTATATTACAGTATTGGTGCACTACAACCATTATGTTAAAGTTATGCCATTTTATTTTTCAGGATTACTTCACGTCTGCAATATGACCTGAAGAGTGAGGTTGAAGTAAACTTATTATATGACAGTTTTAAGTTTGAATGGTCAGAGTCTGGTAATAATCAGTCTGTACCTGGAATTAGAGTGTTTTTGGAAAATCTCACGGCTATTTACCCAGAAACCAAACGTGTAAGAAAACGTGCAGATGGAAAATGGTTAACTCTTTACAGGGGCATAGCTATAAAACCATGACAGACTATGCACACAACCTCAAAATTCAGTTTTTGTGGATATATGGTTTTCAAGTCCTGTACACATGTATGGATGGCGCTGTATGCAACCGCTCGTTTATGCATTTATGTGTTGGTGGAAATTCTTATTTGGAATACAACTTTTTATCAGCTAATCCAACTACATCTCTCTTTTACAATGGATGTCTCCCATGTTTTGAAAAAAATTAGAAATAACATTATGAAAAGTGAACTTACATCAAAATGTACCAGAAATTTAACTTTGTCAACTGGATATGTAATTCAGTGGCAAATGTTCAATGACTGCTTTAAATGGGACCAACAAAATAGTCTACAATTACATAGAAAATTAACAAATGACCATACATACCCAGATACACAACAAAAAATGTGAAATGTTTAACTTAATGAGACAGTATATGCACTATCTGGGTGAAAAAGGTCAAATATTGACTGGTGTGGTACAGCTTCTTGAAAATACATCTCAAATTATTTCCATATTTCGTGACATGAGGCCAATAACAGTTTAAAATGATCCAAGACGAAATACATTGCATGAAGTTGGTGAATGTTTTTTGAACTGGGAAAAATACGAACATGATGAAAAGTTAAAGTCCAACAAAGGTAATTGCCAAATGCTCATGTCAACACAGTGCCATGAAGACATCCAAGCCTGCATTCAGTGGTTCCTCGTGTTGTGCAAAAATGTTCTCGATAGATCAAACACTATTCATGTAACGCCAGCACTTGTTAATTCAGATGTGATTGAAAATGTCTTCAACCAACAACGTTCCACTTACAATGGAGCTAACACAAACCCCAATGCCGTACAGTACAGGAGTACCATCAACAGCATCCTAGTTGGACAAACTGTTATTTCAGAGAAGTCTAATGCTGGAACTTCAGCATCCACTGCTGTCCCATTCACAGTCGATATGAAATCAAAGGCTAAGAAACGAAAAAATATACTGGCAGCAGTTATACATCAGACTGATCAGATTCTAGAAGGTAAATATATTATTCATTAATATTATTTTTTATGTTACAAAAACTATTTATTTTTATGCAATTTTTTATTATTTTTTTCATTAAGTTTCATTTATTGTAACTTAACTTACTCTTTGACTTATATTTATTATTATTTGACTGTATTTTCATTAGTTTTGCGTTTGTGTTTTTTTTTCATTTCTTGGATTAATTTATTTGTTGATCTATTTTGAAGTGAGTATTTGAAATACATTTATTTACTGTAAAACTTTACATTTAGATATTAGTGTCAACAAATTTGTGTTTTCAACCACATCGACTAGTCATGTTAATTAAATATTTTGAGGCAAATATGTAAATATTTATCATGCAGCACCATACAATTTATTCTTTCAGCAACACTGCACATACTACATGTAGACAATTAAATATCTAACAGAACTTGCATACAGCTGAAATAAATCAACACTATATAAAACATGTACACCTGTTTGAATTTTGGCAGCAGGTTAAGTCCAGTAAGGTGGGTTCAGATGGCTCATTCATGAAATCGATTACAGACTTGAGAGGAGTAATGATGTAACGAGGGTGGTAGTTGATGACCCTGAGACCTGCTGCTGTAGTTACCCGTGACATCGCAACACCAAGTTGACCAGGCCTGAAGATTTCTCTGCAATCCACTTCTGCACTGAAATATATAAACAGGTAAATAAGTTTAGAATTAATAATTAAAATCATTAACAACATATGTGGTTCAGATTTTCAACCTAATCTAGCTTAACAAGGATGTTACTGTGTTTCTTTTCATAATAGAATGTTAAAATCATTAACTATTATTAAAAATAGACACATTTAAACTAATATTTTGGCCTTAAGTGCACAACTTTTAATGGAAACAAATGTCCACACAGCAAGCTCAACTCTAAGGAACATTTCATTGCTATCTTGTTGTAACTATTTCATGATAATTATATAGTATATCCGAATGAAAATTTAATTTAACCTGTTCAGTGTCATTCCTTGGGCTTTGTGTATGGTAATACCAAAGGCAAGTTTTAATGGATACTGTTCTCTTACAGCTACATCTGTATTGAGTCTGGGACTGTATACTGAAAAAGAATAAAACTATTGATATATTTTCAATAAACAATAAAAAATGGCCTATTTTAAGGTGCCCAATATGACATGAGTTTTTAAACTTTATATGTACACATGTTTATTACTGGCGTTTATCTGAATATAATCAGAAAATAAAGATTGTTACATTTTTGTAAGTTTATAATGTATATTAGACAGATCAACACATGAGGCAATATACGCTGATAAAAAATTACCTGTAAATTGTACTTTGGGCATTGTTGTTGTTATGCCAGCTGCCGGAAACTCAACTACTGGACCTGATCCATCGTCGGGAATTTCTTTTATGCATCCCTTCAGACCATTGACTAATTTATTTGATAAACTTCTTAATAGTATCACTGGGCACCCAACTTTCAACCACACTGTATGTGGAGCAGATATCCCTGATACTGATTTTGCCGTTCCTTGGTCTGTTGATTTAAATTCAAACACCTTTCCTGGAAATTGTAGGATATACTTTCTGTTGTAGTTGTCTGCTAGATCATTTTTGGAGAATAATTTCATCGTATTTAATCCTTCGGGAAAATCGAGTTGCCTATTAAGATAACACATAATTGTTCAGATTCAGAGACAGTTGCCCACTGTACACTTCATTGGTTACATTAATGAATGTCTGCTCACTTTGTCTGATAATTTTGGTTAAAACAACTCTATGAGGAAATAATGTCCTGAAATTCTCAGATTCAAAACAAAATTTTCCATCATCGCCATATGGCAAATTGGCAACTGGTGGTAGCTGCATGAAATCACCACAAAATATAACCTGTATACCTCCAAATGGACGACTAGAGTCTTTCACTTTGCATACATTGTTTATACAGTCAAACACCTGTTGACTAATCATGGAGCATTCATCAACAATAATAGAATCAACTGAGTTTATATTTTCAATGACATAGGCATATATTGAATTGTTTCTCAAAACATCAGTGATACGATCAGGGCCATAACGTCCGTCCGATATTGCAGTGAAATGATGAACTGTACATGCTTTATTATAAACATTGCATGCAATTCCGGTTGAACATGTGATTTGTATTTGTCTACCATTTTCTTTTAAACGCTTTGAAATTTCATTTATCACAAATGAATTGCCAGTGCCTGCAGAACCAAATAGAAAATGTTAGGAACGTCAGAAATGTATTCATCGACGATTTACAATACAACAAGTGTGCAAAACATGAAAATAATTATTAGATTTACAATTACTACAAGATTAAATTAAATTATCAAATAACAAACCTGCAATAAGATTGCATCGATTAGGTAATAACTTCGAATAGTTTTCTGATTTAAGAAAACCACGATCAATATATTTCACCCGTTGTTTACATCCGGTATTTTGGTATCTCGCTTCAGCTCAGTAAAGCCTAACTCACAGGGAACCAGTACACAGCCAATGAAACGACGCATTACAAACTGACATCACGTGACTCATCATGGCTGTTGTGAGTGAAGGTTACGCATGCGCAAATAAATTCCTTCTTTGTTACATATAAAATATTCAAAATTTGATCTCACTTTTCACCATGACCAAGCGACTTCCCAATATATCACCATACATTGTTGGAAAGATAAGGCCATAACCTTTTGAAAAAACATCATGTCAAAAATTTCTATACGTTGTAACTCAAAATATTTACCTTAGAATAAACACACCGGTTTTGACAGGCATGGGGGCTGCCATTTTGTGCATGAATACATGGACCAAAAATTATGAAGCTGGGAACCACTAGACACAAAAGTAGTGCACACAAGCCTTTTTTCTTATTGCTTACATATATACCTATAAAATGATACCAAAACATATCATTTAAACTGTATTTTACAAATTATATGCATCCTGCACTCAGCCACATGTGCTTATTATCTAACTGACAGCATGTAACCCTGGGGATTAGATTTCCGTTTTGGTGTAATTTGACCTTTAAGAGAACCCAGCCCTTTGAAATTTGAATAAAAACCACATTTTTCAACAATCTGATCTATTACGAGAAAGAACACGAAGTCCTATTACACTGGTTTAAAGATTTATTGAAAAAAATAATAATTGAAAATGTCAAATATAATGGCGTTTAGAGGCAAGAATTAAGACAGAAAAAAATGTACTTGGGTACGTCTGGAAAACATGATGTTAACTCAGAATTAAGCATAAGTTTTAGTTTTAATAGGCATAGCAGATACAATATATAACGTCAGAAGTGAAAACAATCTTCACTGGCATTCCAAATATTACAGAATAGGTTTTTAGTCAGTTTTGAACAATTGTTTCTTTAAGTTTCTGCATTTTGGGTGTAAAATCCATATAAATGTAGCATTTCAGATGCCATTTGACCCCAGAAAAGGATTTGTTTACATAACAATCAACAGATTTGACCTCCTGTCACACAACAAAAAAAGAATTTGACCCCAAAATGTCAATGCCAGATATAAATTAACAGTCTTCTGTCACACCTGAACATGTGGGTGGGGTCAGCCGCCTGCAATCTTCAATCTGTTCCAGGTACTCTCTGCTGAGTAAGCGGTGAAATAAAAAGGTTTTCTGTTCATGTTTACTCAATATTGTGATTGCTAGTGTCACTTAGATACAATAAGTGTACATATACACTAGTTTACTAAGTTTTATTTAATGCGATAAGGCTAGTCGCTATGCCGGCTTCAGATTGTCGAGCTCATGTGCGAACAGTTCAGTTCTAAAACGAGTTCGAGAGTCCCAACAAGGGTTAAACTCTTGCTTTTCCTACTGATGTTGATAAGAAGAATGCCAGGCGGGAAAAGAAAACATTACATAGTTGAATACATGACAATAATCATGTACTAACCTTAAAAAATACCGATGGTACGGGCACGACTGTGTCAGCTTTACGGCCCCGCCCCAACGCTCCAGTGTAGTTGACAAGTAAACTAGTTTTGATGACTCGTCACGTCACCCAGACTTGTATACCAATGAGTTGATGGTTCCGGCTGAGGTCCTGGTTCTTTTCAACACTGCATTTAAAAAACATACTCAAATTAAACCAAACTGTGATGGTAATTTAAATTTTGATGCCGCTATCTCCATCTGGTGGGGTCTAGGTTGGCGTGAGCGGCTAAAGTGTTTTATGCATGCATTTTATGTATTTTTCAGCTGAAAGCCTTACTGAACTACAATTACAAAATTACGTATGAACTAAATAGGATCTGTTAACTTTGCAAATTAGGAAAATTGGTATTATTCAAAGTAGGCAGGTCGGACGGTCATCATGGCCAAAGCATCGGCCAGAGCGGACACGACCTTTGCGGCGCATTATTGTCAGTTACAGGTTCTTAAACTAAATATTCAGGATTACAACGCAAGGCATCATGACATTAATGAGATAATTGTTGGAACTAATGCAAATTAATGTCAAAATGAAACTGAAAAACAACACGATGAACATAATGGGTCTCGGATTGCCACTCCGGGGGACATTTTGCTTTAATTTTCCCATATTTACCCCCCTAATGCCCCCTAGAGCAACCATCCCATAAACTACAGCCCTAAATGGGGTCAAGGTGGCATCTGGCAGTTATTTTTTCCAGTACAGTGTGTTTGTAACAGTCCATTTTCAAAATCTTAGCAGAAGGCTAATATTCGTTGAAGTTCTTAAAGGTTACGCATGCGCAAATAAATTCCTTCTTTGTTACATATAAAATATTCAAAATTTGATCTCACTTTTCACCATGACCAAGCGACTTCCCAATATATCACCATACATTGTTGGAAAGATAAGGCCATAACCTTTTGAAAAAACAGCATGTCAAAAATTTCTATCCGTTGTAACTCAAAATATTTACCTTAGAATAAACACACCGGTTTTGACAGGCATGGGGGCTGCCATTTTGTGCATGAATACATGGACCAAAAATTATGAAGCTGGGAACCACTAGACACAAAAGTAGTGCACAAAAGCCTTTTTTCTTATTGCTTACATATGTACCTTTAAAATGATACCAAAACATATCATTTAAACTGTATTTTACAAATTATATGCATCCTGCACTCAGCCACATGTGCTTATTATCTAACTGACAGCATGTAACCCTGGGGATTAGATTTCCGTTTTGGTGTAATTTGACCTTTAAGAGAACCCAGCCCTTTGAAATTTGAATAAAAACCACATTTTTCAACAATCTGATCTATTACGAGAAAGAACATGAAGTCCTATTACACTGGTTTAAAGATTTATTGAAAAAAATAATAATTGAAAATGTCAAATATAATGGCATTTAGAGGCAAGAATTAAGACAGAAAAAAATGTACTTGGGTACGTCTGGAAAACATGATGTTAACTCAGAATTAAGCATAAGTTTGAGTTTTAATAGGCATAGCAGATACAGTATATAAAGTCAGAAGTGAAAACAATCTTCATTGGCATTCCAAATATTACAGAATAGGTTTTTAGTCAGTTTGAACAATTGTTTCTTTAAGTTTCTGCATTTTGGGGGTAAAATCCATATAAATGTAGCATTTCAGATGCCATTTGACCCCAGAAAAGGGTTTGTTTACATAACAATCAACAGATTTGACCTCCTGTCACACAACAAAAAAAGAATTTGACCCCAAAATGTCAATGCCAGATATAAATTAACAGTCTTCTGTCACACCTGAACCTGTGGGTGGGGTCAGCCGCCTGCAATCTTCAATCTGTTCCAGGTACTCTCTGCTGAGTAAGCGGTGAAAATAAAAAGGTTTTCTGTTCATGTTTACTCAATATTGTGATTGCTAGTGTCACTTAGATACAATAAGTGTACATATACACTAGTTTACTAAGTTTTATTTAATGCGATAAGGCTAGTCGCTATGCCGGCTTCAGATTGTCGAGCTCATGTGCGAACAGTTCAGTTCTAAAACGAGTTCGAGAGTCCCAACAAGGGTTAAACTCTTGCTTTTCCTACTGGTGTTGATAAGAAGAATGCCAGGCGGGAAAAGAAAACATTACATAGTTGAATACATGACAATAATCATGTACTAACCTTAAAAAATACCGATGGTACGGGCACGACTGTGTCAGCTTTACGGCCCCGCCCCAACGCTCCAGTGTAGTTGACAAGTAAAGTAGTTTTGATGACTCGTCACGTCACCCAGACTTGTATACCAATGACTTGATGGTTCCGGCTGAGGTCCTGGTTCTTTTCAACACTGCATTTAAAAAACATACTCAAATTAAACCAAACTGTGATGGTAATTTAAATTTTGATGCCGCTATCTCCATCTGGTGGGGTCTAGGTTGGCGTGAGCGGCTAAAGTGTTTTATGCATGCATTTCATGTATTTTTCAGCTGAAAGCCTTACTGAACTACAATTACAAAATTACGTATGAACTAAATAGGATCTGTTAACTTTGCAAATTAGGAAAATTGGTATTATTCAAAGTAGGCAGGTCGGACGGTCATCATGGCCAAAGCATCGGCCAGTGCGGACACGACCTTTGCGGCGCATTATTGTCAGTTACAGGTTCTTAAACTAAATATTCAGGATTACAACGCAAGGCATCATGACATTAATGAGATAATTGTTGGAACTAATGCAAATTAATGTCAAAATGAAACTGAAAAACAACACGATGAACATAATGGGTCTCGGATTGCCAGTCCGGGGGACATTTTGCTTTAATTTTCCCATATTTACCCCCCTAATGCCCCCTAGAGCAACCATCCCATAAAATACAGCCCTAAATGGGGTCAAGGTGGCATCTGGCAGTTATTTTTTCCAGTACAGTGTGTTTGTAAAAGTCCATTTTCAAAATCTTAGCAGAAGGCTAATATTCGTTGAAGTTCTTAAAGGTTACGCATGCGCAAATAAATTCCTTCTTTGTTACATATAAAATATTCAAAATTTGATCTCACTTTTCACCATGACCAAGCGACTTCCCAATATATCACCATACATTGTTGGAAAGATAAGGCCATAACCTTTTGAAAAAATAGCATGTCAAAAATTTCTATACGTTGTAACTCAAAATATTTACCTTAGAATAAACACACCGGTTTTGACAGGCATGGGGGCTGCCATTTTGTGCATGAATACATGGACCAAAAATTATGAAGCTGGGAACCACTAGACACAAAAGTAGTGCACAAAAGCCTTTTTTATTATTGCTTACATATATACCTTTAAAACGATACCAAAACATATCATTTAAACTGTATTTTACAAATTATATGCATCCTGCACTCAGCCACATGTGCTTATTATCTAACTGACAGCATGTAACCCTGGGGATTAGATTTCCGTTTTGGTGTAATTTGACCTTTAAGAGAACCCAGCCCTTTGAAATTTGAATAAAAACCACATTTTTCAACAATCTGATCTATTACGAGAAAGAACATGAAGTCCTATTACACTGGTTTTAAGATTTATTGAAATAAATAATAATTGAAAATGTCAAATATAATGGCGTTTAGAGGCAAGAATTAAGACAGAAAAAAATGTACTTGGGTACGTCTGGAAAACATGATGTTAACTCAGAATTAAGCATAAGTTTGAGTTTTAATAGGCATAGCAGATACAATATATAAAGTCAGAAGTGAAAACAATCTTCATTGGCATTCCAAATATTACAGAATAGGTTTTTAGTCAGTTTGAACAATTGTTTCTTTAAGTTTCTGCATTTTGGGGGTAAAATCCATATAAATGTAGCATTTCAGATGCCATTTGACCCCAGAAAAGGGTTTGTTTACATAACAATCAACAGATTTGACCTCCTGTCACACAACAAAAAAAGAATTTGACCCCAAAATGTCAATGCCAGATATAAATTAACAGTCTTCTGTCACACCTGAACCTGTGGGTGGGGTCAGCCGCCTGCAATCTTCAATCTGTTCCAGGTACTCTCTGCTGAGTAAGCGGTGAAAATAAAAAGGTTTTCTGTTCATGTTTACTCAATATTGTGATTGCTAGTGTCACTTAGATACAATAAGTGTACATATACACTAGTTTACTAAGTTTTATTTAATGCGATAAGGCTAGTCGCTATGCCGGCTTCAGATTGTCGAGCTCATGTGCGAACAGTTCAGTTCTAAAACGAGTTCGAGAGTCCCAACAAGGGTTAAACTCTTGCTTTTCCTACTGGTGTTGATAAGAAGAATGCCAGGCGGGAAAAGAAAACATTACATAGTTGAATACATGACAATAATCATGTACTAACCTTAAAAAATACCGATGGTACGGGCACGACTGTGTCAGCTTTACGGCCCCGCCCCAACGCTCCAGTGTAGTTGACAAGTAAAGTAGTTTTGATGACTCGTCACGTCACCCAGACTTGTATACCAATGAGTTGATGGTTCCGGCTGAGGTCCTGGTTCTTTTCAACACTGCATTTAAAAAACATACTCAAATTAAACCAAACTGTGATGGTAATTTAAATTTTGATGCCGCTATCCCCATCTGGTGGGGTCTAGGTTGGCGTGAGCGGCTAAAGTGTTTTATGCATGCATTTCATGTATTTTTCAGCTGAAAGCCTTACTGAACTACAATTACAAAATTACGTATGAACTAAATAGGATCTGTTAACTTTGCAAATTAGGAAAATTGGTATTATTCAAAGTAGGCAGGTCGGACGGTCATCATGGCCAAAGCATCGGCCAGTGCGGACACGACCTTTGCGGCGCATTATTGTCAGTTACAGGTTCTTAAACTAAATATTCAGGATTACAACGCAAGGCATCATGACATTAATGAGATAATTGTTGGAACTAATGCAAATTAATGTCAAAATGAAACTGAAAAACAACACGATGAACATAATGGGTCTCGGATTGCCACTCCGGGGGACATTTTGCTTTAATTTTCCCATATTTACCCCCCTAATGCCCCCTAGAGCAACCATCCCATAAACTACAGCCCTAAATGGGGTCAAGGTGGCATCTGGCAGTTATTTTTTCCAGTACAGTGTGTTTGTAAAAGTCCATTTTCAAAATCTTAGCAGAAGGCTAATATTCGTTGAAGTTCTTAAAGGTTACGCATGCGCAAATAAATTCCTTCTTTGTTACATATAAAATATTCAAAATTTGATCTCACTTTTCACCATGACCAAGCGACTTCCCAATATATCACCATACATTGTTGGAAAGGTAAGGCCATAACCTCTTGAAAAAATAGCATGTCAAAAATTTCTATACGTTGTAACTCGAAATATTTACCTTAGAATAAACACACCGGTTTTGACAGGCATGGGGGCTGCCATTTTGTGCATGAATACATGGACCAAAAATTATGAAGCTGGGAACCACTAGACACAAAAGTAGTGCACAAAAGCCTTTTTTCTTATTGCTTACATATATACCTTTAAAATGATACCAAAACATATCATTTAAACTGTATTTTACAAATTATATGCATCCTGCACTCAGCCACATGTGCTTATTATCTAACTGACAGCATGTAACCCTGGGGATTAGATTTCCGTTTTGGTGTAATTTGACCTTTAAGAGAACCCAGCCCTTTGAAATTTGAATAAAAACCACATTTTTCAACAATCTGATCTATTACGAGAAAGAACATGAAGTCCTATTACACTGGTTTAAAGATTTATTGAAAAAAATAATAATTGAAATATAATGGCGTTTAGAGGCAAGAATTAAGACAGAAAAAAATGTACTTGGGTACGTCTGGAAAACATGATGTTAACTCAGAATTAAGCATAAGTTTGAGTTTTAATAGGCATAGCAGATACAATATATAAAGTCAGAAGTGAAAACAATCTTCATTGGCATTCCAAATATTACAGAATAGGTTTTTAGTCAGTTTGAACAATTGTTTCTTTAAGTTTCTGCATTTTGGGGGTAAAATCCATATAAATGTAGCATTTCAGATGCCATTTGACCCCAGAAAAGGGTTTGTTTACATAACAATCAACAGATTTGACCTCCTGTCACACAACAAAAAAAGAATTTGACCCCAAAATGTCAATGCCAGATATAAATTAACAGTCTTCTGTCACACCTGAACCTGTGGGTGGGGTCAGCCGCCTGCAATCTTCAATCTGTTCCAGGTACTCTCTGCTGAGTAAGCGGTGAAAATAAAAAGGTTTTCTGTTCATGTTTACTCAATATTGTGATTGCTAGTGTCACTTAGATACAATAAGTGTACATATACACTAGTTTACTAAGTTTTATTTAATGCGATAAGGCTAGTCGCTATGCCGGCTTCAGATTGTCGAGCTCATGTGCGAACAGTTCAGTTCTAAAACGAGTTCGAGAGTCCCAACAAGGGTTAAACTCTTGCTTTTCCTACTGGTGTTGATAAGAAGAATGCCAGGCGGGAAAAGAAAACATTACATAGTTGAATACATGACAATAATCATGTACTAACCTTAAAAAATACCGATGGTACGGGCACGACTGTGTCAGCTTTACGGCCCCGCCCCAACGCTCCAGTGTAGTTGACAAGTAAAGTAGTTTTGATGACTCGTCACGTCACCCAGACTTGTATACCAATGAGTTGATGGTTCCGGCTGAGGTCCTGGTTCTTTTCAACACTGCATTTAAAAAACATACTCAAATTAAACCAAACTGTGATGGTAATTTAAATTTTGATGCCGCTATCCCCATCTGGTGGGGTCTAGGTTGGCGTGAGCGGCTAAAGTGTTTTATGCATGCATTTCATGTATTTTTCAGCTGAAAGCCTTACTGAACTACAATTACAAAATTACGTATGAACTAAATAGGATCTGTTAACTTTGCAAATTAGGAAAATTGGTATTATTCAAAGTAGGCAGGTCGGACGGTCATCATGGCCAAAGCATCGGCCAGTGCGGACACGACCTTTGCGGCGCATTATTGTCAGTTACAGGTTCTTAAACTAAATATTCAGGATTACAACGCAAGGCATCATGACATTAATGAGATAATTGTTGGAACTAATGCAAATTAATGTCAAAATGAAACTGAAAAACAACACGATGAACATAATGGGTCTCGGATTGCCACTCCGGGGGACATTTTGCTTTAATTTTCCCATATTTACCCCCCTAATGCCCCCTAGAGCAACCATCCCATAAACTACAGCCCTAAATGGGGTCAAGGTGGCATCTGGCAGTTATTTTTTCCAGTACAGTGTGTTTGTAAAAGTCCATTTTCAAAATCTTAGCAGAAGGCTAATATTCGTTGAAGTTCTTAAAGGTTACGCATGCGCAAATAAATTCCTTCTTTGTTACATATAAAATATTCAAAATTTGATCTCACTTTTCACCATGACCAAGCGACTTCCCAATATATCACCATACATTGTTGGAAAGGTAAGGCCATAACCTCTTGAAAAAATAGCATGTCAAAAATTTCTATACGTTGTAACTCGAAATATTTACCTTAGAATAAACACACCGGTTTTGACAGGCATGGGGGCTGCCATTTTGTGCATGAATACATGGACCAAAAATTATGAAGCTGGGAACCACTAGACACAAAAGTAGTGCACAAAAGCCTTTTTTCTTATTGCTTACATATATACCTTTAAAATGATACCAAAACATATCATTTAAACTGTATTTTACAAATTATATGCATCCTGCACTCAGCCACATGTGCTTATTATCTAACTGACAGCATGTAACCCTGGGGATTAGATTTCCGTTTTGGTGTAATTTGACCTTTAAGAGAACCCAGCCCTTTGAAATTTGAATAAAAACCACATTTTTCAACAATCTGATCTATTACGAGAAAGAACATGAAGTCCTATTACACTGGTTTAAAGATTTATTGAAAAAAATAATAATTGAAATATAATGGCGTTTAGAGGCAAGAATTAAGACAGAAAAAAATGTACTTGGGTACGTCTGGAAAACATGATGTTAACTCAGAATTAAGCATAAGTTTGAGTTTTAATAGGCATAGCAGATACAATATATAAAGTCAGAAGTGAAAACAATCTTCATTGGCATTCCAAATATTACAGAATAGGTTTTTAGTCAGTTTGAACAATTGTTTCTTTAAGTTTCTGCATTTTGGGGGTAAAATCCATATAAATGTAGCATTTCAGATGCCATTTGACCCCAGAAAAGGGTTTGTTTACATAACAATCAACAGATTTGACCTCCTGTCACACAACAAAAAAAGAATTTGACCCCAAAATGTCAATGCCAGATATAAATTAACAGTCTTCTGTCACATCTGAACCTGTGGGTGGGGTCAGCCGCCTGCAATCTTCAATTTGTTCCAGGTAGTCTCTGCTGAGTAAGCTGTGAAAATAAAAAGGTTTTCTGTTCATGTTTGCTCAATATTGTGATTGCTAGTGTCACTTAGATACAATAAGTGTACATATACACTAGTTTACTAAGTTTTATTTAATGCGATAAGGCTAGTCGCTATGCCGGCTTCAGATTGTCGAGCTCATGTGCGAACAGTTCAGTTCTAAAACGAGTTCGAGAGCCCCAACAAGGGTTAAACTCTTGCTTTTCCTACTGGTGTTGATAAGAAGAATGCCAGGCGGGAAAAGAAAACATTACATAGTTGAATACATGACAATAATCATGTACTAACCTTAAAAAATACCGATGGTACGGGCACGACTGTGTCAGCTTACGGCCCCGCCCCAACGCTCCAGTGTAGTTGACAAGTAAAGTAGTTTTGATGACTCGTCACGTCACCCAGACTTGTATACCAATGAGTTGATGGTTCCGGCTGAGGTCCTGGTTCTTTTCAACACTGCATTTAAAAAACATACTCAAATTAAACCAAACTGTGATGGTAATTTAAATTTTGATGCCGCTATCTCCATCTGGTGGGGTCAAGGTTGGCGTGAGCGGCTAAAGTGTTTTATGCATGCATTTCATGTATTTTTCAGCTGAAAGCCTTACTGAACTACAATTACAAAATTACGTATGAACTAAATAGGATATGTTAACTTTGCAAATTAGGAAAATTGGTATTATTCAAAGTAGGCAGGTCGGACGGTCATCATGGCCAAAGCATCGGCCAGTGCGGACACGACCTTTGCGGCGCATTATTGTCAGTTACAGGTTCTTAAACTAAATATTCAGGATTACAACGCAAGGCATCATGACATTAATGAGATAATTGTTGGAACTAATGCAAATTAATGTCAAAATGAAACTGAAAAACAACACGATGAACATAATGGGTCTCGGATTGCCACTCCGGGGGACATTTTGCTTTAATTTTCCCATATTTACCCCCCTAATGCCCCCTAGAGCAACCATCCCATAAAATACAGCCCTAAATGGGGTCAAGGTGGCATCTGGCAGTTATTTTTTCCAGTACAGTGTGTTTGTAAAAGTCCATTTTCAAAATCTTAGCAGAAGGCTAATATTCGTTGAAGTTCTTAAAGGTTACGCATGCGCAAATAAATTCCTTCTTTGTTACATATAAAATATTCAAAATTTGATCTCACTTTTCACCATGACCAAGCGACTTCCCAATATATCACCATACATTGTTGGAAAGATAAGGCCATAACCTTTTGAAAAAATAGCATGTCAAAAATTTCTATACGTTGTAACTCAAAATATTTACCTTAGAATAAACACACCGGTTTTGACAGGCATGGGGGCTGCCATTTTGTGCATGAATACATGGACCAAAAATTATGAAGCTGGGAACCACTAGACACAAAAGTAGTGCACAAAAGCCTTTTTTCTTATTGCTTACATATATACCTTTAAAATGATACCAAAACATATCATTTAAACTGTATTTTACAAATTATATGCATCCTGCACTCAGCCACATGTGCTTATTATCTAACTGACAGCATGTAACCCTGGGGATTAGATTTCCGTTTTGGTGTAATTTGACCTTTAAGAGAACCCAGCCCTTTGAAATTTGAATAAAAACCACATTTTTCAACAATCTGATCTATTACGAGAAAGAACATGAAGTCCTATTACACTGGTTTAAAGATTTATTGAAAAAAATAATAATTGAAATATAATGGCGTTTAGAGGCAAGAATTAAGACAGAAAAAAATGTACTTGGGTACGTCTGGAAAACATGATGTTAACTCAGAATTAAGCATAAGTTTGAGTTTTAATAGGCATAGCAGATACAATATATAAAGTCAGAAGTGAAAACAATCTTCATTGGCATTCCAAATATTACAGAATAGGTTTTTAGTCAGTTTGAACAATTGTTTCTTTAAGTTTCTGCATTTTGGGGGTAAAATCCATATAAATGTAGCATTTCAGATGCCATTTGACCCCAGAAAAGGGTTTGTTTACATAACAATCAACAGATTTGACCTCCTGTCACACAACAAAAAAAGAATTTGACCCCAAAATGTCAATGCCAGATATAAATTAACAGTCTTCTGTCACATCTGAACCTGTGGGTGGGGTCAGCCGCCTGCAATCTTCAATTTGTTCCAGGTAGTCTCTGCTGAGTAAGCTGTGAAAATAAAAAGGTTTTCTGTTCATGTTTGCTCAATATTGTGATTGCTAGTGTCACTTAGATACAATAAGTGTACATATACACTAGTTTACTAAGTTTTATTTAATGCGATAAGGCTAGTCGCTATGCCGGCTTCAGATTGTCGAGCTCATGTGCGAACAGTTCAGTTCTAAAACGAGTTCGAGAGTCCCAACAAGGGTTAAACTCTTGCTTTTCCTACTGGTGTTGATAAGAAGAATGCCAGGCGGGAAAAGAAAATATTACATAGTTGAATACATGCCAATAATCATGTACTAACCTTAAAAAATACCGACGGTACGGGCACGACTGTGTCAGCTTTACGGCCCCGCCCCAACGCTCCAGTGTAGTTGACAAGTAAACTAGTTTTGATGACTCGTCACGTCACTCAGACTTGTATACCAATGAGTTGATGGTTCTTTTCAACACTGCATTTAAAAAACGTACTCAAATTAAACCAAACTGTGATGGTAATTTAAAAAATTTTGATGCCGCTATCTCCATCTGGTGGGGTCTAGGTTGGCGTGAGCGGCTAAAGTGTTTTATGCATGCATTTCATGTATTTTTCAGCTGAAAGCCTTACTGAACTACAATTACAAAATTACGTATGAACTAAATAGGATCTGTTAACTTTGCAAATTAGGAAAATTGGTATTATTCAAAGTAGGCAGGTCGGACGGTCATCATGGCCAAAGCATCGGCCAGTGCGGACACGACCTTTGCGGCGCATTATTGTCAGTTACAGGTTCTTAACCTAAATATTCAGGATTACAACGCAAGGCATCATGACATTAATGAGATAATTGTTGGAACTAATGCAAATTAATGTCAAAATGAAACTGAAAAACAACACGATGAACATAATGGGTCTCAGATTGCCACTCCGGGGGACATTTTGCTTTAATTTTCCCATATTTACCCCCCTAATGCCCCCTAGAGCAACCATCCCATAAAATACAGCCCTAAATGGGGTCAAGGTGGCATCTGGCAGTTATTTTTTCCAGTACAGTGTGTTTGTAAAAGTCCATTTTCAAAATCTTAGCAGAAGGCTAATATTCGTTGAAGTTCTTAAAGGTTACGCTTGCGCAAATAAATTCCTTCTTTGTTACATATAAAATATTCAAAATTTGATTTCACTTTTCACCATGACCAAGCGACTTCCCAATATATCACTATACATTGTTGGAAATATAAGGCCATAACCTTTTGAAAAAATAGCATGTAAAAAATTTCTATACGTTGTAACTCAAAATATTTACCTTAGAATAAACACACCGGTTTTGACAGGCATGGGGGCTGCCATTTTGTGCATGAATACATGGACCAAAAATTATGAAGCTGGGAACCACTAGACACAAAAGTAGTGCACAAAAGCCTTTTTTCTTATTGCTTACATATATACCTTTAAAATGATACCAAAACATATCATTTAAACTGTATTTTACAAATTATATGCATCCTGCACTCAGCCACATGTGCTTATTATCTAACTGACAGCATGTAACCCTGGGGCTTAGATTTCCGTTTTGGTGTAAGTTGACCTGAAGAAAGTTGGAAAGTTTTTATTTTTTATGACTATAAGGTGATCAAAAAGTTTACAATAGTTTTAAGCAGGTAGTTTTTAAGGTTTATATCTTGTTTCATCATTCAAGCTTGAAAAGTGTATGAAATTGCGTTATAAACTCGAGTTTACGGGAGGGACTTGAGCTGTTCCCGTGTTGCGACTTCTCGACCGAGTAAACAATAATGACAATGTTGTGGTGTTTTAATGCTCCAATTGACGATTTGCAGTGGATAAGAACAAAAAAGTTATTGTTTATAGAGAGAGCAATGTCTTAGCTACATGTAAATGTTAAAGTTGTGAAATTTCATTGCTGTATGCCAAAGAAACTGAACTCTAATTGATATCTGTCAAAAAATACGATTTTTGGAGTTGAAACCCTTGTTACTATTATTATATTGGATGGTGGGTTTTGGCATTGTAGGTCAAAACACACCAAATTATACACTCCCCACCCCGTTCCAGCCCCCTGTGGGCTTTTCCGATTACGATTTCATATTCCTGACTGATTTTTTCGCAGTTTGTAAATTCATCAAATAAATAAGTGTGGACATTATAAAATACACATTGGGTGGGTAATCTTTTTTACGGTCGATAATACGCATTGATGCGCGTATAAGGTTATTTGTGTGTGGATACATGTCTATTGTGCCGATTGATCAATCATAACGTCATTCCAAAGCGAACATAAACTGAAAGTTTCTATTGGCTTACATTGATTTTACTGATGAAACTCCGCCTACAGGGCGGTGCTTCACGTTAATTGGTTGCGGCTTAGGAATTACTGCAGCTTTCGGCGAAACACCGTTTCTGCGAAAAGGCGTTTCTGTAGTAGTTGAGCGGTGGTTTCCGCGAAGTGATATTTCAAGTGTTAACAAACTTTATTGTGTACAGACCAATTATCGACCATAGTTAATTGCCCAAATTAGCACTTTCATTAGAAACTGAGAATATTTAAAGGGATTGTAAACCAGATAATGACTTTTTATGCACAGTTCAGGTGCTCAACGTGTATCAGCTTAAAAATTAATAAAATGACATATATTTATGCAATAACAATTATATGACCCCTAAAATTAAGTATTTGTATGTTAACTTACCCATTCAAGTTACGAATCTCATCCGTACAATGGGCTTTTCCATGTTAAAAATACCGCGGATTACCCGTTCTAACAATATAACAAGTAATATGATATTTCCGCGCGAAAAGAAACACACCGTCCTAGTTTCCCGTAAAAAGGAATGATGTTCCCATGCATAATGTTTGCACGGAGAAATCATGTCATTGTGGTCAGTGAAGTATTTTAATTTCGTGGGGCGTCTAATAAAACTATGCTAGTGTGGTATCGGGATTGAATAAAGACATTCAGAAAACATTGGCAATTATAAACAAAGTAACATGGTTTTATTTATGCACATTTACTTATTAATAGTAAAAAACGAAACAAGTGATTTTGAGTGTGTAAACTGTTGAGTGTATTATATATTTCAAACTTCAAATAATGTACAACGTGTTTCATAGACGGCCCTCAAAATAACTTGATGGCAATTGATATGACTTTTCGAAGTACAGTTATTAATAAAAACCTTAGACTTGTGCAAATTACCACTGTGTTTTATATATAGATTGACATTTGTGAATGCAGTTTATGTACATTAAATGAATTAATTTAAAAACAACAACACGAAAACAGGGGGGGGGGGGGGGAAATAAAGAAAAATTTAATGAGAATAAGTAATGTTAAAGTAAAAGATATGATAACAAAAGAGAAAGATTTTGACAGGACTCGAACCACAGTTATGAAACACTATTCACCGCGCTATTCTTCCCGACGCTTGATTAGGGGTGCTTTTGTCATATGAATGTGTAATCCGTTCCTCAGACGCTAGGTAAATGTTAAACAAATATAAATAGAAAAGTCGAGCGCTACCGGAGATTTATGAGTGCAAGGTCAATAAAATCGCAAAATACCATTTGGAATTCGACACTGAAACAACTGCGCATGCGCTAGTAACGGTGGGATGATCACGTGATGATAGTGATAAATATAGACACGTTCTTTTTTATAGTTTTACCTGGTAGACATACCCAGGTAATTTTTTTAATGGAAAATACTGAAAATATAAAAAAATCATTTTTCAAGTGATGTAAAGCATCAGTAATATTGTTTTAATCAATATAATGTACCAGTGTCGAAATTTTACGATTTTTTGAACGTTTTCTTTTTTCGTGATACTTAGTCATCCCTTTACAGGGGCGTATTTAGAGCAAAATCGAACGTACACCCGTGCTTGTACATGAAATATATCGGAAAATAATATTAAAGGAACTATCCACATATTGGCAAATAGAGAAATTCCAAAGAAAAAACAACATAATATATAAAGGGGCGAAAATGACACTGCTGACAAAAAAATATATTCGATATATTATATCGCTATATGAATAAACATCAGATGAAATAGCGAAAAGTGTGAAACGTGTTTTTAGACTGTTGGCGGAAGCCAACGGTCTTTTGAGAGGGTAATTTCCATAACAGGTATCACGGGGAACTACTTTTTTGCAGGCTACGAGTCAGTAAACCGACACCTGAACGGGTCCTTTTTCTAAACAGTCGCACCTTCCTACCTATTTTATTAACTTTAATATTTAAGAGAATGTATGTCATATGTGCTATAATGTGTATATCATGTTATTTATAACCATTACATTTTTTTTTTAATGTCAGTTTATTTAAAAAATGTTACTTCAAACTAATGACACTCCTACTTTCGCTATTTTCATGTTGTGTGTAACCGAAATATTTACCTTAGTGCCCTGGAATAAATAAATAAACCACTAAATAATGAGCGACATCTGTTATTTTTTACACTAACTACTACGCTTCATCAGTTATTCTGCATGGCCCGTTGCAGATTGACTTGTCGACTGGCAGGTATATAATTTCGTCTGCATTGTATAACTAGCTTAAAAAAAATATGTGTTTGTTTCTTAAAAAATATTTTTATTATGATGTCGTATACTATTAAATAGGACGCAACATTATCAAGTTTAAAAGTGGCAAATTGAACTAACATTCAAACAAATGATTCCATTTTAGCAAAAATGCACTCATAAATCACATGTTTTTATTTTTTTTTGTCGCTAACAGTCTTTCTACGTTGTCAACGTTTTGATTAAGCAATCGAAGTCCCTTATATGCACTTTGCAAGGAACAACTAAAAATTAAGCACTTTAAGGATCAATATGAAACCTTATCATCAAGAAATATATTAAAAAAGATATTCGGCGTCTGTGATCATTTTTATCCGTAATATATTTGAATCGATCAGCAGCCAATTGTATAAACACTGGTTATAATATACCTAGGTAAATCACTTACCGCGGTCAAAATCTTGGTTAAGATACCGCGGTAGATTTCACTTGTATAAAGCTTTTTACCGCGCGGTATCTTAACCACGGTAATTGAGCGATTGTTACCTGGGTTGTTTTACCCAGAATTCCAAATATTTATTTACGCTGAAATTTCCAAACGATCGGAGTAAGAAATCAAAATGGCCGAAATGAATGAAATTGAAGGAAAGAAATACTAGTCATGTTATCTGATTAAAAGCCTTCACACAGTCATAAGTTAAACAATGATATATTTGCAAAAATATGTAAAAAAAAATGTACATTGTGAAAAAACACACAAGCACTATATTGAAATGAGGATACTCAACACATCAATATTTCAACACATTTAAACTTATTATTAACAGATTTGTAGATCTGCTTCTTCAGCTATTTGGAAATAAATACAAGTAAATCTTTAAATTAATTTTGTATTTCTCCTATAATCTGTATCTAGCCTTTTACACGAATTATACTTAAATACTTTTAGCCATTATCTGAAGTTGGGCCCATGTAGATTATTATAAAAACTTTGTTTGTTAAATGTGTGTCATTTTCAGAATAACAAAAACAAAATAAGGATTAACTTGCATTTCATATTAAAAACATAAACAGAGTACAGAAAACAACTCCTGAAATCATGCAAGCATTTCACACTAAAAAATATGCATGTATTTCACTCTAATTAAATTAAATCTATTCAGCACTCTTTTACTACCATCATTTCAAAGATTGGCATTCTTATTGAAATACCCCCGTTTAGTGCCTCTTATATGATTCCGAATCAGACTCATCAACCCTTCACGATGACGTGTATGGAACGCCTAGACGTCTAATGTTGACTGTTGACATGCTGGATGGTTCATTAAAAATGCTGATGGATTTTATAATATGATATGAGGTTATCATGGTATGCTGTGTGTTTATGATAGTATGCTGTGTGTTTATGAAAGTATGCTGTTTGTTTATGATAGTATGCTGTGTGTTTATGATGGTATGCTGTGTGTTTATAATGGTATCCTGTGTGTTTATGATTGTATTCTGTGTGATTATAATGGTATGTTGTATGTTTATGATGGTATGCTGTGTGGTTACAATAGTATGCTGTGTGTTTATGATAGTACGCTGTGTGTTTATGATGGTATGCTGTGTGGTTCTAATAGTATGCTGTGTGTTTATGATGGTATGATGTGTGTTTATGTAGTATGCTGTGTGTTTATGATGGTAAGCTGTGTGTTTAAGTAGTATGCTGTGTGTTTATGATGGTATCCTGAGTGTTTATAATGGTATGTTGTGTGTTTATGATGGTATGCTGTGTGGTTATCATGGTATGCTGTGAGGTTATCATGGTATGCTAAGTGTTTATCATGGTATGCTGTGTCGTTATGATGGTATGCTGTGAGGTTATCATGGTATGCTGGGTGTTTATGATAGTATGTTGTGTGTTTATGTAGTATCTGTGTGTTTATGATGGTATGCTGTGTGTTTATGTAGTATGCTGTGTGTTTATGATGGTATGCTGTGATGTTATAATGGTATGCTGTGTGTTTATGATGGTATGCTGTGAGGTTATCATGGCATGCTGTGTGTTTATGATGGTATGATGTGTGTTTATGATGGTATGCTGTGAGGTTATGATGGTATGCTGTGTGTTTATGATAGTATGCTGAGTGTTAATAATAGTATGCTGTGTGTTTATGATGGTATGCTGTGTGTTTATAATAGTATGATAGCGAGTGAAAAGAACAGCATATCATGATAACCGCACAGCATACCATCATAAACACACAGCATACCATTAGAACCACACAACATACCATCAAAAACACACAGCGTAGTATGATAACCACACAACATACTATCATAAACACACTGCATACTACATAAACACACAGCTTACCATCATAAACACACAGAATACCATTAGAACCACCATGCATACCATCATAAACACACAGCGTACTATCATAACCACGCAGCATACTATCATAAACACACAGCATACCATCATAAACACACAGGATACCATCATAAACACACAGCATACCATCATAAACACCCAGCATACCATCATAAACACACAGCATACTATTATTAACACTCAGCATACTATCATAAACACACAGCATACCATCATAACCTCACAGCATACCATCATAAACACACATCATACCATCATAAACACACAGCATACCATGATAACCTCACAGCATACCATCATAAACACACAGCATACGATTATAACAACACAGCATACCATCATAAACACACAGCATACTACATAAACACACAGCATACCATGATAAACACACAGCATACCATTATAACCACACAGCATACCATCTTAAACACACAGGATACCATCATAAACACACAGGATACCATTATAAACACACAGAATACCATCATAAACACACAACATACTATCATAAACACACAGCATACTATCATAAACACACAGCATACCATGATAACCTCATATCATATCATAAAATCCATCATCATTTCAATGAACCATCCAGCATGTCAACAGTCAACATAAGACCGTCTAGGCGTTCCATAGACGTGTACAATTTGTCAAAAATGTGTGATGTCATCGAATCTATTCTGGGTCAGTAGACGTGTAGAAATCGTGAAGTGTACATTGGAGAATAGAAGATGCAAATATTGATAACTTTATACTTGAATTTAAGTTTAAAGTATGGCTATATGTGCGTTGATCTATATACATAGATGAATGTCCGCCATGTTTGTTGTGGTTAAAATACTCTAACCAAGGTAAGCTAGGTGGGTAAAAATATACCGCGGTAAGTGCGTGGTTAAATTTTTGGAAATTGTTTATACAAACCGTTTGTAACTTTAGATTTACTGATTACGCAGAAATTCGGGTTCAGGTTACTGCGGTATCATTGTTTACCGCGGTAAGAAATGTTTATACAATTGGCTGCAGTAGGTCACACGATACTCCCATACTAAATTCATGCTTTATTCCTCTCAACATATGTTGGTTTTGCAAAAGAAAATCAAAACTTGTTTTCTCCTGTTTCCTTAAGGCATACAAAAGGTGCTGCATGATCAGTAAAGTTATTTACATTAAATTTAAATTGAAAAGAACCTTACAATTATTCATTTGGAACGAAAACATATAAAATCAGCATCAAAAACCAAAACGTACATAAAATTTACATCGGATAATTTGTACATTAAGAATTTGAGTTTCACTTTGTGATTATATCAGTAATTTGAAATGTAATTTACATGAGCAATACATTTACCGTTTTGCAACGATGAATACATTTAATTCGTTTCGAGCTAAATAGGCGGATTTACAGGAGGGCGGAAGTGGCGTACGATCCCTCTAAATTGTCCAAAACTAGTTTTTAAACAGAACAATAGCTGAAACATGTGCATTTCGTTACAATTAGATGATCTTTTCAATCAAATTATTTCAACTAGTTTCTTTTTTGTGGTATTTTGGTTACATTGTTCCGTTTGGAGATCTTGCGTCGTTCTGATACATGTATCTTATCAAAATATTGATACCGCTCCTTATATTATTTTTGAAATACGGTAATATAACAGGAGGTGTTTGTTCTGTACCAGATTAAAACCGTTTAAGACAAGGGGATTTCTCAATCAAGCCACATTCTAACGTTTTCACCAAGGAGCTCTGTGAATGAGGCGTGTCGTGGGAAACCCCGGCTGAATGCATGTGCGTAAAGTGTCGTCTAGGATCAGCCTGTGCAGTATTTTCTAAACAAAATTACACTGAAGGCGAAAAGTGCCGTCCTGGATTAGCCTGTGCGGACTACACAGGCTGATCCGGGACGACACTTAACGCACATGCATCATGTCCGGTTTTCTCGCGACACGCCTCGAATATGGATCAAGCGGGGGGGGGGGGGGGGTTATATAAAAAAAAAATGTTGGTAAAATCAAGACATACACTGTACAGCAAAGACCAAATCATTCAAACGCTATGCTAATTTAGGATAGTACTGTTAAATTATTAGATATGCGGTTTTATTTTTAGTTGTTTATATTCGTGAATAGGTCGGGTAATATGTAGTGAGTTGATAAAACGCATATACAAGATCATTCTTCATGTTCTGTTCTGTTCTTTAAATTTTAACCACAAAACAAAATGTACGAAGCGTTGTGTAGCCACTGCTTTAACACGTTTGAGAACATGTAATACTGATTTTATTGATAATCAGCACATGTATATTATAGAATATAAACAATTTAATTTAATGAATTTAACAAAAGAACACAGTTTACAATATAACATCGTTACATATTATTATAACTATTATTATGATTATGATGATGATGATTATTATTATTATTAAAATTATTTAATAAAATTTGGACATTTTAAACAGAATAATAAACCTAGTATTATATAATATTTACATTTACATAACATGCAAACAGGCACGATTTACAACGGTATATATACAATAGATATTGTTAACAATGTCACAGTTAATAAAGTATGGATCCCGTACAGTCTAAAAGACGTCGTTATTTCTGCTAGTAGCAGCCGAATAACACTAATAACTCTGTGATACTAGCTACAGTCAAGCCAATCGTTTATAGTAATAAATGCGAACACACATATATCTAGTATCGTTCGATTAGTCATTTGTGTGCTGTGTAATAAGGTAGTAAAAAGGCTTGGTTAGTTTATAAATAGACTGACTAACCAGAGCTAAAGCACAAAAATCTCCTGCAAATTTTTACATCTGAAATCATTTGAGCTGTCGGCAAGCTAAAACGAACATCGCTTTATTACCACCCACCCAGCCTTAATAGTTATTTATGTGTTTAACAGTGTTTTCTATATTTCCAGGTATTTGTCATTTATTAATGGGTTGTTGAGTTTTCTAACGCGTAGAGATTTTAGTATTTTATTTTTTATCGAAATGACTTGTATTAGGTACAAAAATGCAATTTTTTTTTTTAATCAACATGTAATGCTAATACAAGATGTATCGAAATGACACTTGCGAACGGACTAATCGCCGCTATGTAGGACCATATTTTTCACATATCATATTTTTCACATCTGTGAAAAATAGGATCTCATTCTTCACAGGTGTGAAAATTGAGATCTTATTCTTCCCGCATCCAGTTTTTGATAAGCAATCAAAACATATTCGTCTGTGATCCTCACGAGTACACCGTTTTTGGCCAATCACATTCTTCTCACTTATAAATGTGACAAATTAGATCCTATTCTTCACTGGTGTGTGAAAAATTTGATTTGTGAAAAATATGATCCAACACTGGTACATCTGTTTATCTATAAAAGCAGTACTCTGACAAAATATAAACTTCAATACAATGACCGTGATGCAGTCCGCAAGCAACTAAGCTTTCCATGACAATCAACATGGAGATCTTACAGCAAAGTCAACAATTAAACGTTCTTTATTTATTTCAGGCTTTTCGATGAGCGAGTGGAAATATAGATGATAACTCTGGGTCGTGTGAAATGAAGACAATTGCTCATTTCAGTCTGGCTTTAATGGAACTACTTTTCTTGTTATTTTGTTTCAGTTAAAAATATATGAATGAACACCGGTTTTACATGAAGTTATAACAACAAATATTTAGTTGTTATAAAAGAATGCTCGTACAAAAATATTACAGGAGTTCATTTTTAGATTAAAACAATATATCTCATTGAAACAATGCATATTTATATTTAGTGACTCATTTCACTCGCAAAGTACAGTCTAACTAGTCTTACGAGACCACCCGTGGTGATTCTTAAAAGTGGTTTCTTAACACAGGTGGTCTCTTAATGCAGTGTGACATGCAAAGGCAGCTGGTCGTTGGTTGAACATGTATGTATGTGATGTACCTTAGTAATCATGCTATAGCATATACTTATATACATTGTGTATGTTCATAAAGAATAAAGGAAGAATACATTTGTTTTGAAAATATTTGTTTGATTTACTACTTAATTTAATTTTATTTTATATTACAATGTACTAGTACATGTTTTATTTTACACAAGTGCATTAAATAACATAATCGCATGCTTTTATCTTCATGTACATGTACATACATTTACATTATAGATTTGTACTCATGTATATACATAACATATAAACATACATGTATTTACATACATTTATTTTAATATAATATAATATGATATACACACACAAGCATACACACACTTATATTCATTCACTAACAGGTTCTCAGTCTCAGTCTGCTTCACTTTCTCTTCATTAATTGCAATCCCCACCTAACTCATCACTAGTGTCCATCAATGATTGTAGAAGCTTATGGTGTCACTTTTTCACCGCCCATTGTTTCATTCTTTTGTTCATGTCGCAGACCACGCTTATGGTGAGTGATGGTTCTGGTGTCTTCGTCTTTGGCGTTATTTCTTTTGGGTTGATTCATCGTTTGATTCACATCCACTGGCTGCGTCGTCGAAGTACGTGTTATACAACAGGATAAAATTAAAATGCATTTCTACAATAAATATAACGTATACACTTTCGTTTTCTTTTCAGTAAAACAACTACAATTAACTTATCATTTTGGTTTTAAAATTATGTAGAAAATTATCGTCTTGAAAATGCGGACCGAGAAAATTAACATAAATTGACTTTAAACACATTAAATCAAGTCATTATTACTTTTGAACATAACCGTTTATATCTTTTTCATGAGCAACTAATCGTACAGTCAAAGTTTGACATTTTGCAACTTGTCGTACAGTCGAGTCATGTTGGGTGCTTGGACAAAATGTTTGATTTCTCCGCGCAAAACCTATTCTCTTTAATAAAATTAATTCTGCTTGAATTGTAAGTGATGTATTTATCAATTTTTGCACAAAAATACACCAACAACCATCATCACAATGAAATATACGGCTACAAACTTATTATTTTTATTTCAAAAATCGAAACAGTGGTCATGTCTGCTAAAACAAGAACTCTTAAAATACTAGGCTTAACCGACAGAATATATTGACGTAATGTCGTTATATGTGTTCGGAGAACTTAATTCGGCGTAGCTGTCTAAGATCACTTTTGACCCAGATTTTCTTGCGATAATTATGCAGCGGGAAAATTGAATGCCAATAGAATTGGGCAAATTTTCTAATTCTAGGGAATGCAAACTTCAAACAATGGTTTAACGTAAACCAATAACTGTTGCATACTTTTGGGGATTAAACATTTACATAATTGTTTACATAAGCGGTTAAAATTAAGTTATAAACATATCTTCAACATATACTCTAAAACTGAGCATAAGTATGAACGTATTTTCTTATTGTATGTCATGAATAGAATATTATATTAATTCCCAGAATTAATCCACTATTTTGTTTAGCCTAGCGGCCCGCACTGTTAATAACAATCGATTCTAGATAGCGAGTTCAACACACGATCATTCTAAAAATAGCGCGCGTTGAGCTGCTGGTGTATAGCTGTTATAATATACATGCATCAATTAGCGTACTGGGAAACATAAGAGCGAATATTTCAATGAATGGGGAATTTATGTTTATAAACATACTGTGCATGTTAATTTGAAATTGAATTGCGTTGTGTTCTATAAAGAAACAATAAGAATTGTACATTTTTATCAACTTCTCCAGTAGATGTTAATCATTCTATAAAAAGATACATTTCAATAAATAACATGTTGTGAAATAAGTCTCGCCCGGAATATGTCGAAATGATATTCATGCTACTTTTACTTCATTTGTGTAGCATTAATACATTATTTGCAATGCCATTTATACACAGAAACCCTTGATACATCATATTCCTACCGAATATTATTTTAAATCGCCATAGTGTACTGTAATATATGTGTTATAAAAAATGGAAGTCATCATTATTTCAAATAGGCTGAATGTTTTCTGAAAATTGCTTTTCCTGAGGATAAACAGTATAAATGATTAATTGATTACGAAATGTGTATGCATTATGCATAGATAACTTCCAAGATGAAGGTAGGGCATATTACTTAAGAATAACTATACGCGTCTGTCACTAAATACTTTTCAATCATTCCCGCAATTATTTTCGTACATTGTTAATGTGTTATATTCGGCTGACAAATTTATATAATAATGATGTTAACGTACAATATTTAGGTTATTCATGTATCACTGGTGAAAACATGGGGCGGTATGATCTTTTATTCACGGTACAAATATTAATAATTATTGAATGAATCACAAATTAATGTGGGGATCCGCGTTTTCGTATGGTGTCCGAAATAGCTGGAGTCCGAAAAGTCTTCTTATATAGGTTGGGACCGAAAATTCTGGGGTCCGAGAGGCCATGTAACCGATCATCTTGGCCCTCTTGTATTGTGTTTAGGGTAAAAATCATATCTCAATATTCATGTCAACGCCGATTGTCTTTTTTAAAGACATTTCTTGTTTTATTTATATTCTGCTTCGAAGTAAAATATAAAATTAAAACATTGTGTCACTGCGTTTTCTGCTGATTGCAACTAACTGATCATCGGCGTACAGATCACCAACTTCCGGTTTAGCTCACTGTACGCTGGCGATCAGTTCACACCTTTAATGTAATTACTGAGAGGTGTTATCTACTGTTAATCACTTTCGCCGAATGGGTTTAACACCTACTATTTATAATCGATTCGCCGAAACCACTATAATTCCTGTAATTATAATAACTGTAAATTGTTTAAAATTTCGGCGAAGTGACACTCACCGACTTGATTGAGTGGTGTACATGTATCTCGAGTGACGTAAGAGATTAGCTTTTACAGCAGGAATTTTTCACTCTGCTGCTGTCAACACACATAATTAATTGATAAAATATACGTATCCCGGGCGATTTTATAAGCGCAACAATAATTTTAGGCGCCCCGGATATGTTCAAGTTAAAATTTAAAACGGGCCTGGGGAAGGCCCTGCTATGTAATTTATTTTAAAATAAACAAAAAATCTTTGGGACCTTTTTAACATTAAAGTTTCAAAATGCAGTGAAACTTTTTCGAATTTTACACACTGTTCAAGTTTTATGGCACCTCCCGCGGCATATCTGATGGGACACCCGGGGTGCCTATTGGTCTTATCGTGATATCGCACCATGAAAGTAATACACAGGATGCGTTTGGTGACACCGAGACATACTAGATATAAGATAACAAAAGAGTTTGTTATTGGCATAAAAACAATAAAAAATTTTTATATGAACAGGTATAGTGCGTGTGACGGCGGTGAGGATCCCGATGGTGGTGATAGGGACGATGATGATGGTGATTGTGATGATGATGGTTTGGATAGGGATGTTGATGGCTGGGATAGGGAGGATGATGGTGGTGATAGAGAGGTGGGTAATCGTGGTGATAAGGATGACGATGATTGGGATATGGATGATTATCGTGGTGAAAGGGATGATAATGGTTGGGATAGGGATGGTGATGATTGGGATAGGGAGGATAATGGATGGGATAGGGAGGAGGATGGTTGGGATAGGGCGGCTGATGGTGGTGATAGAGGGGGCATGATGGTGGTGATAGAGAGGGGGATGATGGTGGTGATAGGGATGATGATGGTTGGGATAGGGTGGATGATGGTTGTGATAGGGAGGATGATGGTGTTGAAAGAGAGGGAAATGATGGTGGTGATAGAGAGGGGGATGATGGTTGTGATAGAGAATGGTATGACGGTGGTGACAGCGATGATGGTTGTGATAAAGAGGGTGATGGTGGTGGTGATAAAGAGGAGAATGATGGTGGCGGTAGAGAGGGGGATGATGGTGGTGATAGAGAGGGGGATGATAGTAGTGATACATATGGGATGATGGTTGGTGAGAGAGGGAGATAATGTTGGTGATACAGAGGGGAATGATTGTGGTGATAGGGATGATGATGGTTGGGATAGGGTAGATGATGGTTGGGATAGGGAGGATGATGGTGGTGAGAGGGAGATGATGGTGGTGATAGAGAGGGAGATGACGGTGGTGATAGGGATGATAGTGGTCTTACAGACGGTAGTGGTGATAGAGAGGAGAATAATGGTGGTGATAGAGAGGGTAGTGATGGTGGTGATAGAGGGGGATGATGTTGGTGATGAGAGGATGATGGTAGAGATTGGGAGTATGCTAGTGAAGATAGAGAGGATGATCGTGAAGATAGAGAGGCTGATGTGGTGATAGCGAGGATGATGGGGGAGATAGGGAGGATGATAGTGGAGATAGGGAGGATGGTGGTGGGGATAGGGAGGATGATGGTGGGGATACGGAGGATGAGGGTGGAAATAGGTAGGATGATGATTGGGATAGAGGGGATGATGGTGGGGATTGCGGTATTGATGGTGGAGATAGAGAGGACGGTGGTGGGCATAGGGGGGATGATGGTAGGGATACGAAGGATGATGGTGGATATAGGGAGGATGATAGTGGGGATAGAGAGGATGATGATGGGGATTGCGGTAATGGTGGTGGGGATTGCGGGGATGATATGGGTGAATGCGGGGATGATGGCGTGGATAGGGAGGATGATGGCGGGGAAAGGGAGGATAATGGTGGGGTTAAGGAGGATGATGGTGGGGAAAGGGAGGATAATGGTGGGGATAGGGAGAATGATTGTGGGGATAGAGGGGATGATGGTTGTGAGACACTTCTAACTAGGAGTTTCTTACTTCGGATGATGGTGGGGATACGAAGGATGATGGTGGGGATAGAGTGGATAGAGGTTGTGAGACACTTCTAGCTAGAATTTCTTAATTCATTTATAGCTTCCGAAAGACTATTGATCTAGCACAGACACTGTGAGACACAACTATGGCATGGCATGTGCAAACACAGACTGATTTTATGAACCGAAAATAGTGCACCAAGTGAGATATTCTGATTGAATATATAAAGCCATCATCCTCCCTATCTCTACCATCATCCTCCCTATCCCCACCATCATCTCCCTATCTCTACCATCATCTCCCTATCTCTACCATCATCTCCCTATCTCTACCATCATCTCCCTATCTCTACCATCATCCTTCTAGGGGAGTCGCGGTATATTGCAATATTTGATTCTGCAAAAAAGAATCGCAATATGAATGTCAATACCGATATATTGCTCTATTTATGTGGTCTGTTTTGAGTTTTGTGTTATTTGAACTTATTTCCTGTTAAAATATTGATTCCAAAATAGTTGCAAAATAGCATTTGCAATGATCTAACACACACAACTACCAGATAAATTTAGAAGTTTGTGGGAGTTGGTAGAGTCATTTTGTAACTGCGATATACCTTAATAACTGTCAGTTTGTGAATGATCATATATATTATGTAGTTTGACATGCTCTAGTTTTGTTCACAATATTTGCCTGTGGTGTATGTATACTCCTGTGATGTTTGTATTGAACTGTATAATGCATAAAAATAAATTTAAAATTCAAGAGCAAATCAGCTAAATGGAAAATTCTGCGTAATCAGTAAATCAAAATGTACATACATTTGCATTTGATGTAGTGTACGCATATACAAGCGGCAACTTCAATGGAATGAAATCTATTCATCGTTTGAAACCGGCAGATTTATTATTGTTCAATAACATGTAAATTACATAATTATAAAACTTACTAAGTGCTAATTACAATTAATCTGATGCAAATTTTATGTACATTGTTTTTCAATATATATTTTATGTGTTTTTCATTCGGGCGTACAGCAAAACAGAAATTTCTGCGTAATCAGCAAATCTAAAGTTACATACATTTGCGTTTGATGTAGTGTAAGCATATACAAGCGGAAACTTAAAAGGAATGAAATCTATTCATCGTTTGAAACCGGCAGATTTATTGCTCAATAAAATGTATATTACATACACAACTGCTACTAAGTGCTAATTACAATTTATCTGGTGCGAATTTAAATTGAAATGTTATGTATGTTGTCGTTCCACATTCATTATTTTATGTTTTTCATTCGGGCGTACATTCGATCTTGCCTTAGAGTCACCCTTGAAAATAATATTAATATATTTAGATCTACTCTTTAAATTTAAGTCATATAATTTTAGTAATTTTACACTGCTGCTTACTGAAATATATCATCATTAATATAAGAATATTGACATTGAAATTGTAACTGAACAGTTCCCCAGCAAGCAAGCCCATATGGGCCCGAAATGGGCTATACCTGGGCAAATATACCATATGGGCCCCATGTGGGTCCCATATTATATTTTTCAGCCCATATCGGGCCCATATCGGACAAAGCAACAAGCCCACATGGGTTCCCAGCAAGTATGCTCATATAGGTCATAGTAAGTCCTCCCATTTAGGCCGGGAAAGGGCTTTATCTGGTCTAATGTACCACATGGGCTGCATGTGAGACCCATTTGTGTAGTCTTGCCAATATCAGAACCAGTTGGGTCCCAGAAAGAAAGCCCAAATGGGCGCACAACAAGAAAGCCCATATGGGTCCTAGCAAGAAAGCCCATATAGGTCCCCAGGCAAGCAAGCACATATGGGTTTCACCAAGAAAGCCTATATGGGTCCCGAACAATAGGTCCATATGGATCAACAACAGAAAGCCCATATGGGTCCCAGCAAGAGAGCCCTAATGGGGTTCCAAAGAATCAAGCCCATATGGGCCCCAGCAAGAAGGCTTATATGGGTCCCCAACAAACAAGCCCATATGGGTCACAAAGAGCAAGTCCACACGGGTCCCCAGCAATCAAGCCCGTATGGATCCCGTTCAAGCAACCCTATATGGGTCCCATCAAAAAGCCCATTTGGGTCGCCAGCAATTAAGCACATATAGGTCCTGGCAAGCCAGCCCATGTGGGCCCGATATGGGATATACCTGGGCTTATTAACTACATGGGTCCCATGTAGGTCCCACCTACATTGTCATGCCCATATCAGTCTCAGATGGGTCCCAGGCCAACAAGATCCACTGGGTCCCAGCAAGAAAGCCCACATGGGTCCATACAAGAAAACCCATGTGAGACCCATCAAGAAAGCTCATGCATGACTTTCCCCAAAAAGCAAGCCCATATGGAACTCGGTCAGAAAGGTAATATGGGCCCCCAACAAGCAGGCCTAGATGGGTCACCAACAGCAAGCCCATATGGGCCCCAGCAAGAAAGTCCATATTGGCCCCCAACAAGCAGGGTTTAGATGGGTCACCAATAGCAAGCCCATATGGGTCCCATCAAGATATACCATATGGGTTTCTAACTAGCAAGCCCATATGGGCCCCATATCGGTCTGTGTGCATCTATAATCAGTCCTAATTGCCAAACTGGTAGTTTCGAAAAATACGAACGCGCGCAAAAGTGCCCTTTTTAGGAATTAGCACCCTGCCCTTTTTAAATTCAGTGTGGAGCACTGCTCCAACTTCAATGAGTGAAGTTTATTTTACTGTAACCCCTCTCTGTAGGTTACAATATACTAATTCCAATCCTTATGTAATTTAATGTAAAAACGATAACTTTAACCAACAATAAATGCAACATTTTGCACATAGGGACCCTCGTAACCATACCTTTTCTTTAAGGGCATTCTAAGCTAAATTGATTTAAGCAATAAAAAGGGTATGTCATGTGTTATGTAAGAAAGAACTCGACACTAATCAAAGTTGACTGTTTTATCACCACCTTTTAGCGGCTACTTTCTAGTTGAATGTAACTCGTCTCAGCGCAAGTGTCATACTGTAGTCTCCTATCCTAAAACATATCAGTGATTTATTTGTGCATACCAATGCTTACCCTACCAACATCTCCAAAAGAGAATATCAAAGCAAGTGTCTAAACCTAAAAACATGTCTTCGAGTTAAACGTGTTGATTTATTAAGAGAGTACAGCCCTACATGACATATTTATTTGGTGTATTGTGACCTGTATCAGTGTTTGTGACGTTGAAGGTTCATTCATTGCAACGGCGCTAAGAGATGATGCACTGCCATTTCGTACATGTCCATTATCTGTTCCATTGCTCACCTGCGATTCCGCCAATTTCTTCTGAGCCCTTTTGGAAGAGTCAATGAGCTCATCAACTTCGCTGTCAACAACGGAGAGAGCTATTCCAAACTGTGCTGCGTAGTACGTCACCATGATTATCAGGTGTGCATAAGGAATAGGAAACTTGAATCTGTCGATGGCCAGTGTAACATCTGATATCACAAAAGCCCATGCTCCAAAGCATCCAGACAGTTTGGTCCACTTCATCACAAGATCACAGAAGAACTGAACGCGTGCCACGGCATGCCAAGCCATGGTGCCTTCTACAGTAATATAAGCTGCCACCATGTAAAGCATTATACCATGTAGAGCAGTGCTGAGGTACGAGTATACCAGGAACCCTAATCCAAACACTACTGCCCCAGCATATGGGTTAAATGGCTTCCATCCAAAGGCTCTTGCATAGCAAATCTGGGCAACAACAAAACAGGCAATCCCGAGCTCAAAATACTTTTCCCACACAAGACATGCATCGCCTAGGCAAGAAAATATGAGCCCTATCATGATTCGCCTTGAGTAGCGGTAATACTTTGCGATTTTCATCCCATTCAAGAGAACGAACATAATCAGTGAAATAACTGGAAGACATTTCACGATGCAAAAGAACCAGGGTGCACTTGTCTCTGCAGCCGGTTTGTCAGCAAACAACACAAAGAAAATGGTGCAGGTCATGAAGAACGGAACTAACTTTGGCCCAACACACTTTAACTGAAAAAAATGAAACAGAAAAATACTTATATTTTATATTTTATTACCATTATACATTAACAACACTGTGTAAATGATTTTCTATAGATGTTTCCTTTTTTTTTTCTTTTTTTTTTGGGGGGGGGGGGGGGGGGGTAAATAAAATTATTGGAATTTCCGATAGATTCCAATGAAAATATATTAATGTATTCTGCTTTCTAGATAGTTGATTGATCAAAGTATTTGACTGACATTTTTCTGCGTATAGATTGCCAGATTGGTTAGTCATATAAAACTCACATTTTTTAAAATTCAGGTTAAGTATACCATTTTTATTTAAGACAATAACGTAGAAATAGGCTAGTGACTACAAAACAATACATTACTTTGAATTGACTCCACTGTGTACACCACAGAAAGCAAAGTGACAATGATATCTAGAGAATGACATTCATTCTTCTCTTTGTTACATTAATTGTGCAGTTTTATTTGGGTCAGTATAACCTGGGTCACCAGAGTTTAACTTCTAGTCAAGTGTTTATTTAAATATGATTACGGTTATTACACAAATTTATTACACAAAGTTATTAAGTATATTTAATCGATATACATTCAACGAGATTAAAATCACTAATAGATCGTGATATACTAAAATGAAATATAATGTTTGGTTACAATGACAGGCAAAACGAACGCAAACTATTTAGAAAACTAAGTTTTTACGTATGACATACCGTTAGTCCGCCATATTGTATTGTCCATCAGTAATCGGCCATGGATTGGTTGACGTCAGACTACTGACATTAGAAGAACATGGAGTACCGTATATCTTGTCGACTCTGAAATCGAAATGTGTTGAGGTCTTTTTTACCTTTGTTTCCACAGAGATTGCTCGTCCTCGAACTGTCTGTGGCTCTCTATCACGCCTCACAAGTTCTACTATTTCACGGACACTCGCTTTGCTAAAACGATAACGGGACATGAAGACATCATCCGGAATATCGTCTAACAAAAGACGGGGAGAAAACCGTCTTACCCCCCGTCTTCGTACAACATATCCGGCATCCATTTTGTTTAGAACGTCATTACGAGTGCTTGTTACGGCTCGCATACTTACGAGAGGATTATACGATATCGTAAATCACGATGATTTATTGAAACGCAAAATGATAAGTTGCGAGAGTCGCAAGTGGTTTACGAGTCGTAACTTACTTACGAGGGCTTATTGAAACGGTCTCCAGTACCTGACGCCAGCCAGATCCACTGCGAGCTAGTCACTCTCTGAAGTACAAACTCATGTCTACGTCTAAACCCTATTAAAAGAATTCCTTCTTCTCTCGGTCTATAACATCATTATACAACTAGCCTGCATCCATCGCAGAGGCCTCCGACTTAGTATCCATTAAGCGGGGCTGTCCAATCTCTCTAAGGTGTAGGTCCCATCAGTAAGTAAACCATTGGTGATCCCTGGGGCTGTGCAGACAGTGGCTACCATAACCGGAGAGGCTTGGGGGAGAAAGGCGAAAACGCAGCTGGGAAGTTAGATGAATTAATTAAAACATGTAGAGGTTATTTGTTTTCTTTTTGGATCTAAAACGGCGTTTGTATCAACACCATTTGTAATTGATATACTGAGTATGCTACGAAAATAAAATGAAACTTATTTGTATCATTACGTTTAGTTCTTTATTCAACGTGTTTATTGAATATTAGTATCAATCTGAGAATAGTGAGGCTACATTGATTTTTTACAACCAACTGCGCGATCAATTTGTAGGCCGTTCTGACTTGTGGCCGGTTTAACTTGTGGTCGATTTGTCTGTAATTTTCCTGAAGGTGCTTGTGAACGAAAATCATGCGTTTGAAGGATGTAACAATGAGCAACTTTGGCAGCCGTGAAAAACGAATAATTTTTGTTTCTGCAAAAAGATATCGACCAGATAAACATGGATTGTTCAATTCTCTCTCCAGATAGTAAACCGTCTACTTCTGGAAATTCTCAGGACAAGAAAAACGTGACGGTATCTGGCTCGAAAGACTCTAAACCACCAAGAAGGTCCCACAATTCGGGTTCGGACCATGATAACGAAAGTGAATCACCAGACAAGAACAAGAACAAGTCACCGGCCAAAATGAAACAGTCTCCGTCACAGGATCGGAAAAGAAAAGCAGAGACTGACGAAGAAATAAAGGCAAAACACGCTAAACAGGAAGAAGAAAGATTGAAGATGCAGTATGCTCATCTCTTTCTCTTTCATTTATGACTTTATTATTTAATTAATAGATTTTATTTTTTCTAAATTTAATCTGATGGACCCCAGATGTTTATGTTATTCTGTGCATGGGTCACAGTTGCTATGGATGACTTTTTATGTGTAGTTGGCCACCATTTTGTATCCAATTTGTGATGATTTTTTATGAAATTATAGAAGGAAATGGAGTAATGACAAAAGCCACACTGCATTTGCATGTAATTAAACAGGGGCACATATTCCGCTATTGAACAGTTAATTTTGCCTCATGGTCTCATACAACATTTAGGTTACCAGGGCTGGATGTTTATAGAAAACATGCAGTTGATAATCGCGTAAAAGGCTGGATTTAATATTTCTTCTTATTGTTCTCATGTTTTTTGTTCATGAATAATTGTAATTTTTATTTTAGAGGTATAACTCTTTCATTATGATTTTGAAATGCAGTTTGACTAGTTAAGGGATACTTGAACTTTAGCGTTGCCCTGAAATACTATGTATATTCTACATAACTATGAACCAAGTGCGCCAACAAGAGGGCCACGCGATAGGCGTGCGATTTTGACAAATTGGCCATAAAAAAAAAAATCACCTCATTGTCATGATATTTGGGAAATGTTCAATTAATATTTTGTGAAATATTATACAATTTATTAAATTAGATTCAAATATTTTTGCAATAACCACATTCTACAAAAACATCCGCCATATTGAAAACGGTTGTCGACTCGGTCATGCCTAAAAAAGTTAACATGTAAAACACAATTTGCAAATGGAATGAATTGAATTTTACGCCTTAAACCACGAACTAAATAATTTATTAACAGAGAACATGATGAAAGTATAAAGACAATTTCAATACGGCCATCTGTTCATCCATTAGTTGCAAGTTTACATGTCCCATTTTAAAGCAGCAGTCGTGTAGCCATGTGGCTAAATTTTTCTTCCAGTTTTGATTCATAAAATGATATTTTGGCAGGGTTCAAATGTAGGCTCGCATACTCACAAAATGCGAGTAAGTTTCGGAAATTGCGAGTACATTTTCCCCAAGCTCGCAAAATTTTGCGAATAAGGTAAAATAATGTGTATAACATGGACCCGATTTTTGAAGCAAAATTTGAGAAAAAACTAAAATTTGCAGTAATGTTTTGTCAATGCTTGCTGATTTTGTATTCCCGTTTTTCTCCATATTTGTGGTTGTTTTTTGCACTAAATTAACCTACATAAAACGAAGCAAATTTCAAATACGCTTACCATTAAAAACACATAACAATCCACATTGAATGTTATTAGTCATGTTAATATTTAATAAGTTTTCTGTCCAAACACTCTCTATTTTAATTCAAAGACATGTATAATTTGTCACCCCCATTTAAATGGTATTTAAATCTACAATTTATCCAATGCGTCAAAACAGCAGTCTGATTTTTTGACACCCTCGACATTTCCCTAGAACGCTGATTCATTAACGCTCTATCGGCAGTGCTTGTACAGTAGTATTCATTGATGCTTTATGACACTGCACATGTGCTAAGTGTGTTAACCGCTTACTGCTACAAACTGTTCGACAATGACCCCAGTTCGACAGAGGCATCAAAGACCTTTGAAGTCAAACTGACACCATTGCTATGGCTGTACAGCTTGCAGAATAGGAAGCCTTAATTGCTGGTTGTTGACATCACCCTGTCAGTCTACTCCTTGTTGACATCACCCTGTCAGTCTACTCCTTGTTGACATCACCCTGTCAGTCTACTCAGTTTTAACAGGTGTTACTATTAAAGAACTGTGTTTTTAATGGATTTAATATTAAAGAACTGTGTTTTTAATGGATTTTATTTTGTGTTCAAAATAGAAATATTACTGCAAGGTAATTACAGTAGAATGCGGTTTTGTTAATAAAAAAATATAAATGAAGTATTTGTTAACGAAACAAAATGTTAAAATATATAACTAAAATAATGAATGAGCTATGATATGTGATGTTTAATGAATATGACAATAAATTTATGTTTTGCTAGTTAATTTCTCATTCTGCGAGTAAGCTCAAAAGCCACTCGCAATGTTTTGCGAATGGCTTTTTTCGCTAAATTCGAACCCTGATTTTGGCAGGAAAAACATTATGAATCCAGAAAAAAGGCGGCCGACTAGAGCAAGACAAGTGATGCATAGCAACATCAACGTATGCCAAAAACATTGCTGACAATTGTTATTTTCGTGGATGGCTTGTTGCTAAAAAAACAAACTACCCCAATTAAATTTATACACTTGGCACTTTGACAACAATTTTCAAAATGGCTGACAGTTTCTTATTTCTTATAGTCAAAACATTATTTTCATTTCTAGTTCACTTTGCACAAAAATCTAAATTAAATATTCTTGTAAAGAGTTGACAAAAATGTCTATTACTTATATACCGTTATTCAACCATATTTTGAACAGCAATGATTTATTTTCATGATGTTTCATTTGACATTTTAACTTTGGAACTTTATGAACCCAGGCTTGGCCGAGGATCCAATGGTTGTTTAACATGCATTTTCTATTGTAGGGTTCTTGTATCCAACTTCTCAGAAGATCAGTTGAACCGCTATGAGATGTTCCGAAGAGCAGCATTTCCTAAAGCTTCCATCAAGAGGGTAAGCAGTGATAGGAATGAAAAACAATGCACTACCGTGGAATCAACTGAATTTGTGGGTACAAAGTTCGCGCAAAAGTGATTGCGGACATGTTCGCAGGATCTTAAAATTGCACAATCCCGATTTTTGAAACAAAATCAGTTGTGTTTTACAAAAAAATTATGTATTGATTGATCAGTGTAACTCCTTAATGTGCAGAGGGTCATATTATGGCTGCTATGGCAGCTTGTTTATTGCAATAAACATGTGTATCTATTAGGCTCTAAACAGGGCTCCATTGTTAAACTAGACCATAGATACTTTATACCACGTTGTATTAACTGAAAACTTTTGTGTAGTGAATGCCGACTTAAATAAGAGCTCCACAATGGCGGGGGTGCTCATTCTTAACTCAGTACAGGGATTTCAGTACATTTTGAAAACAAGGAGTCAAATGAACTCTGGTTTGAAAATATGAGGGGTCAACATGGAAAAACCAATGGTCAAAATACTAAGTTGCAGGAATTTTGTTTCAGAATATATATTTAATGTTTTGTAAATGATTACTTGTGTTAATAAATGTTAAGAACTTGGCAAAAACACAATAAGTATAATAAACATATTATTATTAGTGCTTTGAAAGTTGGCTTACGAAAACTACAGTTACTGCATCAAAATGATGCAATGCAGATAATTTGCTGCAGTCAAAAATAAGAAAATTGCAAATTGCTTGCATCAAAAAGCAGGAATCTGCATCAACTGAAATAAATGTCAACTTGTGCACATTACCTGTTTAAAAATAGAGCAAATTAAATTGGTGACAGCAATCAATGCAGCATTTCCACAAACGACATACTAAATGTTTTTATTTAATCCAGGAAGATTATTTATAAAAAAAAATCACATCATGGCATCCACATATACCTGCATATGTTTATGAATGATTACATGATATGAATAAACGTTTTATCTCCGGAGGTTTTAAATTGGGTAAATATTTGTGGTGGTCATAAATTCGCGCAATGATGTGAGCATGAAATGTGTGAAAATTAGAATATGTGGCGAGTTGTTATATTTTTATGCCCCCGGCATCTTGATGCAGGAGGCATATAGTGATGTCTGTCCCTCCATGCGTCCTTCCGTCCGTGACAAGGTTAAGTAGATTTTACCGTTTTGTCCAGCACCAGCACCGCTTTCTACAACACTTAGATATTTACACAGTTGTTACTTTTGACCATTACCAATCCACCGATATCACTCAACCTCACTTCAACCTTGACCTAATTTGCACTTAGAATAATTCAAATGGGCTGTTTCTTCGTTAGCTAGATTTTACCATTGCGTCTAGCACGAACATTGCTTGCTACAACACTGGGATACTTAAACAGTTGTTGCTTATGACCATCCCCAATCCACCCATATTACCCAACTTTACTTTGACCTTGACCTTAAACTAATTTGGACTTATAATAATTCAAAAGTGCCATTTCTTGGTTAACTAGATTTTACCGTTTCGTCTAGCACCAACACTGCTTACTACAACACTTTGATATTTACACAGTTTTTACTTGTGACCGTTCCCAATCACCCATACCACCCAACCTTACTTTGACCTTGACCTAATTTGGACTAAAAAAGGGCAACCCAGCATGTATGTTTATGAAACACAGAATCTTGTTTAAGTATATTCTTTTGTTAAACAATTGTAAATACATTGTCTAATGCATTATCATTTAGGCAAAGCTTGGGTATTTCTTAACATCATTGTCAGAAATTATTTACATTTTTAGAAAAGTGGATACGTCATAAGAAATTAGTACAATAACGGCTTGTCCAAATAAAATATTGTTTTCTTCCCAGGCCTTCCTGATACATGTTTTCTCTAAATGATTTATAAAACACTATTTGTTATTCAAGTTCATAAGAATATGATAATATGATAATTAACTTCTAACTCTTACATGGTTTTCACACCCTGAAACTGTGCTTGTCCATGGACAAGTAGACAGGAAAAATTTAGGGCAAGTCGGGGATAGGGTTTCCACACCCGTGAATATAAAATTTATATAACGATTCTTTCTACAAACCAAACTGTTTTTAAAGTATCAGGTAAAGGAAAAAGATTTATTTTATTAATTATGTTATTATAGAAGTTTAATATTTTGAAGTATTTAAAATATTGTGCAGTAGTTAGGAACATGATATGAGGCGCATCGTGGGAAATCCGGGCTTAATGCATGTGCGTAAAGTATTGTCCTGGATAAGCCTGTGCATTCCGCACAGGCTAATCCGGTACGACACTTTCTGCTTTTATGGTATTTTCTGTTTCAAGAAAGTCTCTTCTAAACTTAAATCCACTGAAGGCGGAAAGTGTTGTACTGGATTAGCCTGTGCGGACTGCACAGGCTAATCGGGGACTACACTTTATGCACATGCATTAAGTCCGGTTTTGCCACGACAAGTTTCATGTAAAGATAGCAGAAATGATGCACATTGTTTATTGCAGCTTATGCAGAGTATCACCGGCTCAACAATATCGCCCAATGTCGTCATAGCGATGGCAGGCATTGCGAAGGTGTTTGTAGGGGAGGTGGTGGAGGAGGGTGAGTCTCCTGGATTTTTGGCAGGGGCCGTCAGCTACTTGTACATCCCCAAGAAAACTGCCTTTAAAGTCATGTTTGTTTCCAGAAAAGATGACTTTAAATCTGGATTGTTTGTTTCCCTAAACATACTAGCTAGGCCGCATCCTATGAAAAACCCTTGGCCCCTTGACTATGAAAATTCTCAACCTCAAACTAAGCTTAAGTCTTCACTCAAAAGATTGTCCAATGTAAGTGTTACTTAATTATAATATTGGAATTTCATTGGTGAATGTTTTAAGTTAAGCCTAAGCTTGATGTTGAGAACATGCGTAAACTTGGCTTGATATTGAGAACATGCATAAACTTGGCTTGATATTAAGAACATGCGTAAACTTGGCTTGATGTAGAGAACATGCGTAAACTTGGCTTGATGTTGAGAACATGCGTAAACTTGGCTTGATATTGAGAACATACGTAAACTTGGCTTGATGTTGAGAACATGTGTAAACTTGGCTTGATGTTGAGAACATGCGTAAACTTGGCTTCTGATCTTGTAGCATTGACATTTATCAGTTTGAGAGTAACCTGGCTACATAGCCTGGGCCCATATTTATAAAGATTCTTAAGCCATTCTTAACTTAAGTTGAAAATATGTCAAAATTAGAATTTGTATTTGAAACACTGTGCTTTACACCATGTGCGTGACCAATACTAAATATTAACACATTTTGAAGTAAATTGCAACTGTTGTGTCAAAATCTTCAAACAATATATTTCTTCGTCAGAAAATCCAATTATAAAATTTGAGAATTTTAATATTTTTTGTAATTTTTGAATAAGATTCTTTACTAATACCAGCCCCGTGGATTCAGTCTCAAACTTAGTACTGAGTTTAAATTTTGACGAATCAATATGTTTGTTCAGGTGCTGGGTGAATATTCATTCTTATGCTGAATCCGTCCTTGTGAATGCCAGTTTGTATACAGATTATTCTGTTGTTTGAATTTATTCTAAAATTTACTGGATCTGTTGGAAATGATGGTGAGTTTCTAACTGTTATACAACGAAAAAAATCACTGATTTACATGTGAAAATGTGTTCAGTACAATAATGCTTAAATAAAAAAAAAAACACACAATAAAAAAACAGGCAACCTTATTCGAGACAAGAAATTTAACAATATAAGGTATCTACAATAAAAAAATAAAAGAAAAGAAAAATGGTTTGCCTCATGATGACTTAAGAATGTTTATTTATTATTATAAATTATTATTCTTCATCCAGATTCACAAATTCCAAACAATAAATATAACATGCATTCCACAAAATAAATATAACAATGATTCCAAAAAAGAAATGTAAAATTGGTTCCAAACAAGAAATTTAACATTGATTCCAAACAAGAAATGTAACATTCGGTTCAAACCAGAAACATAGCATTGACTCCAAACAAAAAAATGTAGCATTGATTCCAAACAATAATATAACATTGGTTCCAAACAAGAAATGTAACATTAGCTCCAAACAAGAAATGTCACATTGGTTCCAAACAAGAGATGTAGTAATATTGATTCTGAGCAAGAAATGTAACAGTAAAAAAAGAGATGTAACATTGATACCAAACAAGAGATGTAACATTGATACCAAACAAGAGATGTAACATTGATAACAAACAAGTGATGTAACAATGATTCCAAACAAGAATTGTAACAATGATTCCAAGCAAGAAATTAAACATTGATTCCAAACAAGAAATGTGCTGGTAATATGGAGTCCCTAACAAGAAATGCTACAAGAAATATAACATTGATTCTTAACAATTATTTCAAACAACCATTAACAATGTTCATAGCTTTTGCCACATTGGGCTTACTTATTTAAGACTGTTCATCCTGGCTCAACAGTTTTCCAGTTGCATATAAAGAAAACTGTTGTAGTTCCTTAACAACTTAAGCATGTCTCTCATGATTCTGTAGCCCTGGATGTCCTGGAGCAGTGGGGAGACACCGGCCCTATACAGCCTCGACACATCAGGGAAGCAGTCCGCATCCTCCGAGGGAAAGACGTCATACCTAACTCCAAGAAAAAGAAAGTGACATTGACATGAAGTTTTGTTGTCATTGTCAGAATGAGGCTGTGTCTGCTGGTATCCAGGGAGACAATATCCATGGAAACTGTGTTCCTCAGGAAGAAGTGGTTTTTGTTGGATACAGAAAGGGTTGAATGGTTTCTTGGAATTAGAAGTGTGCATATTAGTGTACCTTTGTGAATCCTGTGTTTATAGGCATTCAATGGTTAATGGGAAACTGAAGGGGCTATAAATGTTGCAAACATAATTGTTAAAAATGTGAAATGTGTAATACATGTGAATTGGCAGTATAATTATTAAAAGCTTTGTTAAGACTGAATGTGTTAAATTGTTCATAAACCAATACTTACCAGGATGCCTTGTTTATGTTTAATAGTAACTTGTATGGTCCCGCGGTGACTTTTAGCTCTTTTCAAGGGCTTTTATTATATTGTTTGCAATCGTGTAGAATTGTTACCATGCTACATACAGTCTAAAATTTTGTTACATGAATTGCAATCATTGTTGAACAGTTTGTTTCATTTACGCACACAGGTTATGTGTAAATGATGAGTTAGCGCATGTTGCACACATGCTTAGATCTGTGCCTAAATAAAGAATCATGCTATAAATAAACATGTTGCAATCAGAAAAGTAAAAGTGTTACAGATGTGCATCCCATTCATGAGTGAGCAATGCAAAATTATATGAGGCGCGTCGTGGGAAAACCGGACTTAATGCATGTGCCTTTCCGCCTACAGTGTATTTATGTTTAGAAGAGACTTCCTTGAAACAGAAAATACCATAAAAGCGGAAAGTGCCGTCCTGGATTAGCCTGTGCTAATCCGGGACGACACTTTACGCACATGCATGCAGACCAGTTTTCTCTCGACGCGCCACATATTTTTTGTAGCTAACTGTCTTTTCAAGTGATAAAGGGGGGTAATCATGTTTTGTGACTGTCTTTATCAATAAAATGCATAGAAAATAAAGTGTAAGTATCACTTCACTGTTTTCATGTCCTTTGCACCTTATATAACAGGAGCCAAAAATAGGCATTATCCCCAGGCACATTTTCCGGAAAATCATGTATTTTCTCCCAAATGTTTACTTAACTTTAGGAATGGTAATTTTCCCCTAAACCTTGGTCATGGGTTCTATCCCCAGCCTATGAAAAAACCCTGTCATATTCGAAGGCTATAGATATGGTACATACATGTGTCATTTTGTGTTGTATTTAAAGGCATTAACACCCTTTTCCATAATAATGTTACAAAATATCGATGACATCAAGTAAGTTACACCAGTCATTAAAAGTTTTGTGTACATTTCCTATATACCTACCGACACACTTGTTGGAGGTAGCATTGTGAGTGTATCTTTCTCCACAGGCGCGTTCAGCACCAACTTTCCTATAAACGTAAGTTAATTGCTTGAGCCTAGTAATAAAAATCACAATATTGTTTGGTGGTAACTATTTGTGTAACACAATATGTTATTATTATTTGTTTACATGTTTTGACCAAAATAGTTAATAAATGTAAATAGTAATAAGACTTGTAAATGTTTTTCTAAAATATATCTGTTGGTAAAACATTTAAACAATTGAAGCACTCTAAGAAGTTATAAAAGAAATGCTTGACGTTTTTAAGGGTTTGAGAAGGCGACTTTTTGAATCCTTAATCAACACCAGAATACAAAACTTATGAGGTCTAATGTTTTAAAATGTTTTTTTCAGCAGATCTGTATTTAATTATTTATTGTAACATGACACGTACAGAGTTTTCTATAGGCAAAGAACAAAATTCACCGTTGTTAAACTACCAATAAATAACCAGAAAAAATAGTTCAGAAGCTGGAAAATATAGGTTGCATTGTAATTGCAGAAAATGTTGTCAGGCCATGTTAGAATCAACATAATTTTTGCATTATCATTGTTTATTTGCTATATTATCATTGTTCATTTGCTAATAAACAACGATTTGTCGTTGTTATGCAGCATATTAAATAATTCATGCTAACGACCTCGTGGTTTCATTCATACGCACCAGAACTCCAAATCGCTGTTTATGAGCTGATCAACAACTCTAAATCAAACATTATTTCTTTACTATTGTTTATAAGGGGATTAAACTGAAACTGCAAAAAAAAAAAAAAAAAAAATTAGGAGTTAATACACATTTTAAAAATTAGACGAAACAAACATCAGTATCAAAATACAATAAAGTAGTGTCACCATTAAAAGGGACAATAAGAAAATAAATATGATGTCCGTGTGCACTTCCAGATCATATACTTGTACATAATCCAAACAGTTCCATTCCCGGCCACCTGCCAATACTGTAACACCATTATTATTTGTGGGGTATGAATTTTTGTGGGTAGACCTAACAAACAAATTTCATACATTTAGCATCGGAATGAAATATATCCTCTTGTACCGGTGCACTGTCATATATTTTTTTGAGTCGGAGATATATTTTAGGTACTTACAGTTTGTAGATTCATTACAAATGCCAATTAATGTCAATAAATATAGAGATGCAAATAAGAGGTAAATTATTCCACACTGCTGTGTTTAAGGCTCTTATTATGCCTTGTTATCTCTCGATCGGAGCCACTAAAGTAACATTTTTTTTTGCAGAAATTATTGTAATAACACAAATGCAAATTAGATATAATCGGACCAAGATAAATTGGCGGGCCTAATTATAGTAACAAAACATACACAACCGAAGTTGAGCGGTCGCAATGATTGGTAAATTCACGTTCAATATCTATATTTTTGCCATTGTGCTATCGAGGTATTTGTGGTGCGATTGGTAACGTACTGACAATATTTAATTTTGCTGCCGTGAGTTGAAACCACGGTCAGAACATTCCTGTCAACATTTTTTCATCACAATTTCATAATATATATATAAACTTTACTTTTCCATTAATATGTTGGAATCCTTTTTGTATTTAAGAACTTTGACAGTGTGTTGATATTTTTGTTTTACTCCAGTAAACTTTGTTCAGACATTACTTTTATCCTTGCACTATTGATTATACCAACATAAATTTTAAAAAGAAAGTGTCTAAGATCTGACAACTTTTTGTGCGATGGAAAAATGGTAATAATTGGGAAAGATAGCGCTTGTACATTGAAAACAAAAACTGTAGCATATGGTGTGATTCGAATTTGTGACCGCAAATTTTTATCATAATGCTGTGGAACCAATAGACTGATATGCTACCACTGTACTAACAATGCAATAGAATAATAAACGATGGTCGAGAAGATTTATCCACACCAAACCAATATTCAGGACAGGTCAATGTTTATTTACAGTTACTATTTTTAGGTCTGCCAAATTAAGTTGTTTGAACTATACCAATTAACAGTTGGGGTTCAATAAGGGCATAGTTTCATTGTTTTGATCAAACAATTATCGGCTACATAGATATACCACTATACACACGTGGCTAATTGACACGTTGTCAGCAGAGATTTTCGGATCACTGTGATTTGCTGCATGCGCATTGCAAATGACTACCTGTTGATTTGAAATATTTAATTTAGGAAAGTAAACTGTAGCGTTCACTTGCTTTTTCAACTTTTGAAATCCACAAAATCATGTATAAATGAAATCGTCGTTTTTAAAGAAACCTTAAAATTTCATACAGACAAATTTCTATACGTTTACAGTATGCATTATTTTAGTCCAGTCCAGTCAAGTCAATATGCCCTCATTTTAGTCCAGTCAAGTCAATACGCTTTTAGTCCAGTCAAGTCAATACGCTTCGTTTTTTATCTAAGGTCACCAGCCCAAAATATATAACATACATTTGCATAATATACGTAGATCTACATAATATATAACATGCATTTGCATAGCATACGTAGATCTACATAATTTTAAGAGATTCATCACCATTATTGCAGGATATTTTACTATTTCAACACTTTTGTAGTAAATGTGATATAAATAGATTATCAGTTTGTTTTAAAATATCTGGGCTGGGATTCTTAAAGCTCCTTAGGGAAATCTTATTAGTTGTATTTAAGTGAAATGTTCAGATTCAATTTTCTAGGTGAAATCCAATTATTTCTTTTTATTTCGTCCGTCGTCAAGGTGCCTTCAACAATTTGCACCGTTATCGGGATAAAGACTTCATTTTTTATTCAATCTTGACCTTACTTGCACAGTTTGTGTAAGACCATAAAATCTCGGATGGGATTGTTATTGGGTCAGATCACACCAGTAACACCAGAGTTATTGCCCCTTTTTCATGCAAAAAAAGTGCAAAAGTGCCCTTTTCCAACGTATAGACTTTATTTTCCATCTAATCTTTACCAAACTTTCACAGTTTGTGTATGACCATCAGATCTTAGCAGTCGTTACAAATGGGCCAGATCGTTTTCCAAACACCAGAGTTATTGCCCTTTGTTTGTTAAAAAAATATACAAAAATGGACATTATTCAGGATAGAGAGAGATATTTTTCATAAATGGGTGTAGTGTACATCAGTCTGTCGGTCTTGATGTTAATGCAGGCTCTGAAGACATCAAAGTTGCATGTACAAATAATGCGTGTAATAATTTTAAGAGATTCATCACCATTATTGCAGGATATTTTACTATTTCAACACTTGTAGTAAATGTGATATAAATAGATTATCAGTTTGTTTTAAAATATCTGGGCTGGGATTCTTAAAGCTCCTTAGGGAAATCTTATTAGTTGTATTTAAGTGAAATGTTCAGATTCAATTTTCTAGGTGAAATCCAATTATTTCTTTTTATTTCGTCCGTCGTCAAGGTGCCTTCAACAATTTGCACCGTTATCGGGATAAAGACTTCATTTTTTATTCAATCTTGACCTTACTTGCACAGTTTGTGTAAGACCATAAAATCTCGGATGGGATTGTTATTGGGTCAGATCACACCAGTAACACCAGAGTTATTGCCCCTTTTTCATGCAAAAAAAGTGCAAAAGTGCCCTTTTCCAACGTATAGACTTTATTTTCCATCTAATCTTTACCAAACTTTCACAGTTTGTATATGACCATCTGATCTTAGCAGTCGTTACAAATGGGCCAGATCGTTTTCCAAACACCAGAGTTATTGCCCTTTGTTTGTTAAAAAAATATACAAAAATGGACATTATTCAGGATAGAGAGAGATATTTTTAATAAATCTTCACCAATCTTGCACAGTTTGTCTATTACCATGAGATTACAGTTGAAGTCGAATATAAGCAAGATCGGACCAGAAACACCAGAGTTATTGCCCTTTGTGAAAAAAATATGCAAAAATAGACATTATACAGGATAGAGACTTCATTTTTCATCCAATCTTTACCAATCTTGCACAGTTTGTCTATGACCATCAGATTAAAGGTGAAGTCGAATATAAGCAAGATTGGACCAGAAACACCAGAGTTATTGCCCCTTGTGTTTGGAAAAAAACATCAAAAAGTTATCAATGATTGGCTTGTACACACAATTTTTGATTCAGTGTTGACCAAACTTACACAGTTTGCATTTGACCATAAAAATTGATTGATAAAATTTGATTTCCAACAGTTGCAAGACTTGCATGCAATTATTTGTACACGCAACTTTGATGTCTTCAGAGCCTGCATTAACATCATTTATCATCATTGGAAAGAAATATTATCAAAGAAAAAGCTAAACTTTACCGTATAGCACAGCTATCTCAATTATCGCATTGCAACTAGTTTTCCAAAACTGTTTGCGAAAAAGACATCAAAATCTACTGTTTGTGCATTTTCCAGAATTGTCAATGACTAATTGAAAAAGGGTCAGGTAAGAATATCGAGAAAAATGATTTAAGAACCATTAGCAAAAAAACGCACATCCACTACCCAACTCATACTTTAGTTAGCCCATTGCATTTACTGATGTTTTAAATCAAAATTGATCCTACCCCCACTGTGTATTGTTCAGATACCTTAATTTTCAAACCTGTCACAACAGTATGGTCTTCATCTGTACCAGTTCTCAGGTGAGAGCTTTGGGCCATCATGGCCCTCTTGTTAGTAATGGTGACCTTGACCCCAACCACCCCATATGCAATCGCAAGCAAGGTCTCAATACTGTTTTTCCATTTTTAGCAATGACGACATTGACCCAACCCACCCCATATGCAATCCCAAGCGAGGTCTCGATATAAGGTATCTATCTATGTATGAAGTTTCATTAAAATATCTAAATGCATTCTCAAGTTATTGAGCGGAAACTGTTTTTCTATTTTTAGTAATGGTGACCTTGACCTCATATGCAATCCCAAGCCAGGTCTCGGTATAACGTATCTATGTTTGAAGTTTCATTACAATAGCTCAATTTGTTCTCGAGTTAGAGAGCGGAAACAAAAAGTTGACGCCGCCACCCCTCTGTAAAAATTTAGTGATTTGTAACCAAAGTCGAACTTAACTCGTCTTTTATGATTCTACACATGTATACCGAGAATTATTTTAATATGTCAATCCATTGTTGAGTTATCATCAGGAAACCATAATTTTAGGGAATTTGAGTCGCAAAGGGGCCATTACTCTGTCAAAATTAAGTGGTTTGTAAACAAAGTCGAACATGACCCATATTTTATGATGCTACACATGTTTACCAAAAATTATTTGAATATGTCAAGCCATTCTTGAGTTATCAACCGAAAACCATGTTTTCAGGGAATTCAAATTGTAAAGGGGCCATAACTCTGTCAAAATTGAGTGGGTTGCAACCAAAGTCGAACTTGACCTGTATTTTATGATGTTACACATGTTTACTTTTTTTTTTTTAATATGTCAAGCCCTTTTCGAGTTATCATCCGGAAACCAAAAGACCGACAGACTGATGTACACTACACCCAGTGACTTTTTTGCCTTCCACCACGCATCACCGCGATTCAGCCCCGCGTGACACCCCGCTTTAATCACCGCGATAAGCGTGGATCACCGTGGACCATGATGGAACGCGGTGACTATACCGTGGACAATCGCGGTGGCACTGTTGATAAAATGTTGACAAGAAATCGCCGTGGATCGCCGTGATTTTATTAAGTCATTTTGGGGGAGGGGTTCTCTTTCAAGTTTTGTTGTGTTTTTTACACAAATTTGTGTAATTATTGAACCTTTTGTTTCACAATGAGCTTTATGAAATAGTTTGTTTTATTCATTTCAGGTACTACCAAGAAGATGCTTATAGAAAACACGAAACATTTAAACTGAACGCTCCAGTCTTTCAGAGATTTACTTATGCAGTAACATAACTGTTAAAGTACATGTAACAGATCATACATTGTATTTCTATTCAGATGCGTGCCGTCAAATTTATCTTTGCGTTGTTTGCACTGAATAGTTTACACTATGTTATGTACAGTATTAAATAAAACATTACTCAAAACGACCTAATTTTTTTTGGACGACGATGTTTGGTTATTAACCTTCTAAACTCGCAGTGTAAATATAACACAATATTTTGTACCAACAAGCTCACTCCTATAAACCCCCCCTAAACTTTGTTTGTGGGGGTATAATGACCTGTACATGAAAAAGTCAGACTTTATAAATACGCGAACAGGATTTAGGATCTAGTAGTAACTAAGGATGGCACATGAATGCCCAATTTTTAACCAAAATTTTTAAAGAATAATTTCGGTTATTAGATTGGCATATGTTGTTTCTCGGCATAGCACTTTTCGTTTCCTTTCTAACTTGAGAAGTGATTGAGATATTTTAATGAAACTTCATACATAGATACCTTATGTCGAGACCTTCCTTGAGATTGCATATGGGGTGGGTGAGGTAAAGGTCAAGGTCACTGTTACTAAAAATAGAAAAATGGTTTCAGCTCAATAACTTAAGAACACATCGAGATATTTTAATGAAACTTCATACATAGATACCATATATATAGAGACCTCGCTTGAAATTGCATATGGGGTGGGTGGGGTCAAGGTCAGTGTTGCTAAAAAATAGAAACTTGGTGTCAATTGTGAAGGTCACTTAAACACATTCTGGGTAGGGATCAAACTCGCAATCTCCAGGCTGACAACGTATGATAATGTTACAGCAACCTCATTTTATTTTGTCAACCTTTAGTTTGAAAATGGGCAGGCTTAGAACATGCCTTATTTCTATTGTCTAAGTTACAGTTCTGAGTGTGACATACGATACCACAATAATAATACTGCTACATTGTAAACATGTGCTTAAATGTACTCCATAAATGGGTGCTTAAATCTACATTTAATACCAATTGTATTGTTGTTTTATATAGCATTTCTTTTTTCACATACGTTTCATGTGATGTAATTATTCTTGTTCCATTAATTAATGTCATTTTATAGGACATAACAAAGAAAATGCAAATTAATTACAAAAAGCTTTAATGTGTCAAATGTGTGACATTTTACTTTAAAATAGTCGCATGCACACTTGTGCACAAAACATTAATTACAGGTAGTACGAAAGTTCATAAACTCAACTATGCACTAGAACAAATTTGTATACCGGGCTAAATAGTCTAGACATTTTGAAAATTATTAAGGATTACTGGCTGAGTGAATCTTCAGCATCAGCAACAACAGCAGCAGCAACAACAGCATCAGCAACAACAGCAGCAACAACAGCATAAGCAACAACAGCATCCTCTGTTGCACTGTACCTTATTTTTCCAGTGTGGAATATTGATTTATCTTGTGTGTGTGTCTTCGAATTTATATAGCATTTGCATGAATTCTCTTGTATTTGACCATTATTTTGTCCAACATGGCCGTCATGGTCCATCTTGACGTCACTTGTCACCTTTTTATTAAATTTTACACCTCTAAACACGCTATAAAAGTTTATTATAGACAAATATGATTCATTAAACTTAGGTGAATGGTTCAAGGACTTTTTGGCCCTCTTGTTTATCAAATATGGCATTTCTTTTCTCCTATATGGCAATGATTACCTCATATACGTCCATTTTTCTCTCCTTTATGTATAACAATATTTCGATCCTGTATGGCAATTTGTCTCCATATATGGTGATTTTTCTTTCCTATATTGCCATTATTCTCTCCTATATGGCCATCCCCCCGGATGATTATGTCATATATGGCCATGATTATCTGATATGTGGCCATAATTCTCCTAGACAGCCATTATTCTCTCCTATTCAACCATCATTCTCTCCAGGCCATATTTCCCTATATTAACATAAAACTCTCCTATAAGGCCATTGTTCTCTGCTTTATGACCATTATTCTCTCCTATAAGGCCATTATTCTAAATGACCATTATTCTCTCCTGTAGGGCCATTATTCTATATGACTATTTTTCTGGCCTGAATGACCATTCTGAAGGTATATAACCATTTGTATCTCCTATGCGACCATTATTCTTTGTGACCATTTTTCTATCCTGTTTAAAACACTCTATTATGTGAAGTTAGAATACGACATCAAACATAGAACATGAAATATTTCTTTTTTCATATAAAACTGTGTATTTGGTGGCGTTAGAGTATGTTCGTTATATTCTGTCAAAATTTATGGTATTTTTGCATTATCCATAAAACTTTCACTAAATCTGATTGTGTCTTTGATCGTTTATATTATATTTAAAAATTATGGGCACAGTTCTATGTTTCTGTGAAAATTTTGTAAATGCAAACAAGTATACTGTTTTCTAGTAAAATCAATTTTACTTATTCAATTATATATGCAGGTGTATATTACACTAATAACTCTGCCAAATTTTAAAATTGCCTATGTTTAACTGCATATTAAATAAACATTGGTATAATAAAATAATGTATTCTATGTTTGATGTCTTATTCTAACTTCACATAATAGTGTGTTTTAACCATTCTCAGCAGTGTTTTTTTAAGGGCCCATTCCCCTGCTAACAAAGTATATATTTTCCCCCTATATTTGCCTTAAAATTCCCCTTATAATGTAAGCTTTATTGTGAAAACAATTTGACCAAAATCGGACAAAAACTGACTAAGATAGAGGCATTTTCGTTAAAAAACCCAGCAATCTTTCATCAAACCAATTTAGTGCATAATCTAAGTTATCATTTCTAGCAAAACAATTGATTAATTTTTTATAAAGAAATAGAATATAAGTAAGTAATAATGCTTTTCTAAAAAAACATAATTCCCCTTTTGCCGTTAAATTCCCGATCTGAAGGGCTCCGCCACCTTTCCCCCAAAGGTGAAAAAAACACTGCTCAGGTATATTACTACTTGTCTTTCCTATAGGGCCTGTATTCTATATGACCATTCTTAGGTATAAAACCATCATTTCCTCCTATAGAGCCCTTATTCTTCATGACCATTATTGTCTCCTGTATGACAATTCTTAGGTATATGAAGATTATTCTCTCCTATAGGGCCATTATTCTATATGAGTATTTTTAGCTCGACTATTCGAAGAATAGGTGAGCTATCCTACTACCACCGGCATCGGAGTCAGCGTCTGAATTGGTTTAAGTTTTTATTTAAAAGTCTTGTAACTTCTAAACTACAAAAGTTATTCGCTTGAAACTTGGAATATACCTTTGTCATCAACTACAGTATCAGGGGCAACATTACCCATAACTCTGTTTTGTATTTTGACAGAGTTATGCCCTTTTTTTCACATAGAATTTCTGGTTAAAGTTTATATTCAAAAGTTTTGTAACTTCAAAACTACATAATTTATTCACTTGAAACTTGGAACAAACCTTTGTCATCAACTCTAGTATCAGGGGCAACATTACCCATAACTCCGTTTTGTATTTTGACAGAGTTATGCACACTTTTTACATAGATTTTGTGGTTAAAGTGTTTGTTCCATAAATGTATAAACTATTCAAGGCTTCACTTGAAAGTTTGGTATTTTAACAAATTTATGCCCCTACCACTATCCAAAATATGTACCAACTGAAATACTTCGAATAGTCGAGCGCACTGTCCTCTGACAGCTCTTATTCTCTCCTGTATGACCATTGTCAGGTATATGACCATTATTCTTTCCTGTGTGTGACCATTATATTCGCCTATATATGTTCCCATATTGCCATAATTCTCTCTTATAAGGCAATTGTTCTCTCCTATATGGCCATTATTTACTCCTGTATTATACATAACTGTTTATGCTGTAACAGTTAGAGGTAGTCTCTCTCAGTTTGTCTCTCTCAGTTAGAGGTAGTCTCTCTCAGTTAGTCTGTCTCAGTTAGAGGTAGTCTGTCTCAGTTAGAGGTAGTCTCTCTCAGTTAATCTCTCTCATTTAGAGGTAGTCTTTCTCAGTTAGAGGTAGTCTCAGTCAGAGGTAGTCTCTCTCAGTTAGAGGTAGTCTCAGTTAGAGGTAGTCTCTCTCAGTTAGAGGTAGTCTCTCTCTCTCAGTTAGAGGTAGTCTCTCTCAGTTAGAGGTAGTCTCTCTCAGTTAGAGGTAGTCTCAGTTACAGGTAGTCTCAGTTAGAGGTAGTCTCTCTCAGTTAGAGGTAGTCTCAGTTACAGGTAGTCTCAGTTAGAGGTAGTCTCTCTCAGTTAGAGGTAGTCTCAGTTACAGGTAGTCTCAGTTAGAGGTAGTCTCTCTCAGTTAGAGGTAGTCTCAGTTACAGGTAGTCTCAGTTAGAGGTAGTCTCTCTCAGTTAGAGGTAGTCTCTCTCTCTCAGTTAGAGGTAGTCTCTCTCAGTTAGAGGTAGTCTCTCTCAGTTAGAGGTAGTCTCTCTCAGTTAGAGGTAGTCTCAGTTAGTCTCTCTCAGTTAGAGGTAGTCGCAGCTAGAGGTAGTCTCTCTCATGTATTGGGTAATGCACCACAGGGTATTTAATCACTTAATTACTTAAATATATTAAACGTATTTAAATGATAATAAAAAGTGTGTTAGAATGTGTTTTTAACATCAGTTATTAGTGTTGACCTAGACTTAGTGATAGTTTTCCAGATTAATTTAATATGCCATTGTGTACGAGTTGAGCATACATTTTGTACCAGCCCACTTATTTTGCTGAATAGATCAGCTATCACAGAATACTGTTTCACCAGTCATTATGCAACTTAGCTTTCAAGTTCCAATACTAGGATAATTACTGTCTTTTGAGTTCTTAAAAAAAAAAAAAAAAAAATGTATAGTCTATCAAACATGGCTTTCAAATATTAAATCTTCTGTTACACCAACAAAATGGAGTAAAAATATAGTCAATTCTAATGATGTACATTTGCTAGCCTCAGAGAATGATCTTAATATTTATTTTATATGTGGTTCATTATTCTCCAATAACCTCCAATTACTTCGGGATCTTTAGTGTACTTTGGGTTCTAACCACTTTGGCTGCATCTCCCAGAAGGATAATGCAATCAACTTCAGGTTCTTGTTGACGGCAACAATCTAGCGCAGCAGTACAAAGAGCAACTCCACTTACACTGACCCAAATATATCGGGCCATTTGGCTGCTGATGGAACTGTTCCGACTGTTTACAACACACTATTATGTGAAGCTAGGATAAGACATTAAACATAGAATAGACCTGTATGTGTCTTGTCTCACAATTATAACTTCACAATTCATGGTGTTTAAATATGTTTGTTAAATCTGGACATTTTATGGCATTATTTGCATGTTGCCGTTTCTTTTTATTTAAAACTTTTTCTTGACTTTTTCGCTGTCGTGCATGCATGAACACGGTCCTATTTCACTGATGCAGTTATGAATGCAGATGGATACTTAACTAATTACTTTGCAAACCGTTTAATTTTATACAGTGAACTACATATAGAACATTGACGTAAAAAAGTTTATTTTATGCTTTCCAGTGATTTATAGGGAAATATCAGTGAAATAAAATTGGTAATTCACAGTTTGAAACAGTGAAAATTATAACTCCAGTAATTTTCACTGTTTCACACTGGCTCCCGATTTAATACAGTAAATGAAACATCTCATTCAAACAACATCTCCTAAACCGCTTGGCAGATTTTCACCAAACTTCACAGGAATGATCCTTGGGTGGACCTCTTTCAAAGTTGTTCAAATCTTTCCGGTCCGCTGAATATGTAGGTCACCAGAGCTAAAAATAGATTTAAAAAGTGAAAACTTTAAAAAATCTATGAAACCGCAAGGCTCAGACCTTTCATATTTGATAAGTGACATCCTCTAGAGGTCCTCTACAAAGATTATTTAAATTATGCCCCTCGGGTCAAAACGGGCCATGCCCCGGGGGTCACAGGGTTTATATAGAATATATAGCAAAATGACTTTAAAAATCTTCTCCTCTGAAACCACAAGGCCCAGAGGTTTCATATTTGGTATGTTAACATCCTATAGTGGTCCTCGACGAAGATTGTTCAAATTATGCCCCTGGGGTCAAAACGGGCCACGCCCCGGGGGTCTCATGGTTTATATAGAATATATAGCAAAATGACTTAAAAAATCTTCTCCTCTGAAACCACAAGGCCCAGAGGTTTCATATTTGGTATGTAACATCCTTTTGTGGTCCTTTACAAAGTTTGTTCAAATTATGCCCCTGGAGTCAAAACGGGCCATGCCGCGGGGGTCACATGGTTTATATAGAATATATAGCAAAATGACTTTAAAACTCTTCTTCTCTGAAACCACTGCGCCACTCGTGAAAATATGATTTTCTATGAACACTGGTGAAATAAAATACGATCTTACACCGAAATCAACAAATATCCTCTATATCATTACGTTATAATTCCCGCGATTTTTTCAAATTAAACGCATTTAGATAGCACATAAAAGGTAAGAAAATGGTGTAAAAGCATAAAATAAAAAGAAAATTTGTAGGTTTCGATAGAATATCAATTTTTGATTCACTCGTGATCATAGAAAAACAATATTTTCACTAGTGGCTGTGCCACTCGTGAAAATGTAAATTGTTATGATCACTCGTGAATTAAAATCTATATTCTACTGAAACCAACAAATATCCCCCATTTATTCCATGGTTCATGTCTTACTCCAAGTTCACATAATAGTGTGTTTTATCATGCATTACATTTATGGCTGCAGCAAAGAATTCAGCTTAATTGGGATGACATCGGGTTTCCATTAGTGAAACATGAACAAAAGTATTGGTATTTCTTTTTAGTGCTGACATCATTCCGTCTGATTTCGTGTGAAATATATGTATGGAAGTTTAACAATGATAGCTATTGCTAGATCTTATATATATTTATTATACCTCGCGAGAAAGAGATATTTTCAACCTTTTTTTGACCGTGACCAAGCGACTGTCAGGTCATGTGACCATGCTGACATTTTGAATGTCATACAAGGGCAAGTAACTGCCTCCCTCGTCGTAACGTAATATAGTAGTGACATCACTATTCTCTGTTTAAACAAGCGATTCTCTTCAAAGTTAACTGTCAGAAAAACAGTTTGCAACTTGCAAGTATTTCTGAAGATGAAAGAAGATTTAGCCGTTCTTTAATCTTGATGGGCAGAATTAAGCATGTGTTTACCTTTTTTTACTCAATTTTGTTCGGTATAATAAAATAACTATCCTATGGCAGCGTGTGTGACATAGATATTGTCAACCCTCGAGTGACATTCTGCCCTCGGGTTGACAATATCATTAATGAAGTTAGCTGTTGTAAAAACATAATTTTGTGCGTTTAAGATATTTTTGGTAGTTTCTTATCCTGCCAAGTAATGCACATATTTGGAATAAAACTATGAAAGCATTGCTTTTGTAAGCAACTTTTGAAAGCAGTGATGTCCAGACTTTTAAAATGCAAATCACTTCTTGATGATCAATTGGTCAGTTAATCATAATGGTAATAATTCCCTGGAACCCTATTTCAAAAACATCTTAGAATAAAATCTTATCCTTAATATTCAATTCACCATTTTTACTTCAAATTCATTTGTATATCACGGTGTATATGGTCACTGTTTACTGATGGAATACAACTACGTAACTTTTATAATGAATGGATGGGCACCGCATACTTATGGACAAAAAAAACATAGTGCAGGGCAAGAAAATGTTAATTTCTCTGGGTTTTCATCATTATATGACAATAATTTTAGTTCTACAGAAAACAGTGGACATCACTACTAAATATACATGTACTTACACATTTTTTCCTGAAATTCGTCCCTCGTCATAGACGAAGTGAATAAGTGTCCATGTCTTTTTTTCATGAAGTGAATTTTCAGATATATATTCAGATTTCTCTTCCATTTTGGCTATAATTTGTATGATAGAAGTTCATTTAAGTTTCTGTGATCTTATCACTGTGTTTTAGGTGCAAAAATACGTTTGGAACTATAAACTTTATATTGAAACTTAAGATTTAAATGCGAATTATGCATATCATTCAATACAGGTACTTGTTTCTTCACCATGCTTGCACTATTTTACTAAAATTGAACGTTTATGTGTGGCTTAAACCATATTTTGTTCCGTGCAACTTGTGGTTTTATCCTAGAGTACCGGTATATGGACTGTTAAATATTTGAATTTAAATACACATATATCGTGCCTGTTTAACGACTTTTCCACGAAGTATACTGTGCATTCCAATTTTATTTCAGCTGTATGCGGTGACCATATGCACGGTGTATATGATAGAGTACATTAAGTGACGTTTTATTAAATTGACTAATTTTTACATAACTGTAAAGAGATACAAACATTTAAAAGTAGTTATAGAACTGGAATATAGGCCTAGTTCACAATTGTGAGATGTGGGGTCATTCACAAACAAACGTCTTCCTGTTTAATGATTTATTCTAGAATAATCTATGTAAACATGGGAATTTTTTTTTCCAAGAACAATGTGGTGACAACAAGAAACAATTAACATACGATTGTGTAAACTATATGTGTGCAGAAAGACCTCATATAATACCATAACAAGTACAAGTATCACATTCAAACTATCTGACAACTAATACCGTATATTCGCTAATATTTGCCCCCAATCCTAGTAAACGCCCCCCCGTCATTTAAATAACATTCAAACCTCCATGTCTAATTAATGCCTTCATTTTGCTGTAAACACTCAATGCACATGCATGCAAAACACATGTTTTTTTTTAGCTCACCTGAGCACGAAGTGCTCAAGGGTGTGCTATTGTGATCAGTCTGTGTCCGGCGCCCGGCATCAACACTTTTCTTCAAACAACTTTTTCTCTGAAACCACTGGGCAGATTTTAACCAAACTTAGCAGGAATGTTCCTGGGATGGCCCTTTAACAAATTCCTTCAATTTATTAGAATATATTGAAAACTCTGATTGCCATGGCAACCAAACGCTTAACTGTAAAACTTCAAAAATCTTATTGTCAGAAACCACTGGCTGTATTTGAAAATAGTTTTCACAGAAATGTTCCTTGGGTGACCCTCTACCAAATTCCTTCAAATCCTTTTGATTCGTTAAAAAACATGGCCACCAGGGGTGGGGCAGTTTTCCTTATATTGCTATATTGAAAACTTTTAAAATCTTCTTGTCTGAACTCGCTAAATGGATTTCAAATAATTTCACAGAAATGTTCCTTGGGTGACCCTCTACCAAATTCCTTCAAATAATTTTGATTCATGAAAAAACATGGCCACCAGGGGGCAGTTTTCCTTATATGGCTATATTGAAAACTTTGAAAATCTCCTTGTCTGAGACTGCTGGCTGGATCTGAAAATAGTTTTCACAGAAATGTTTCTTGATAAAAGCCATTATGATTCCTTAAACTCAGGTGAGCGACCTAGGGCCATCATTGCCCTCTTGTATAAATCTTGGAAAGAAATGTTTTCACAATATGCCACAGCATCATATGCCCCCTCCCCCCGCACATTAGGCATATGCTATTCACATAATAATTTACAGGAACTTTTCACATTTGAGTCGCGTAGTGGGAAAATGTAAAGCCCCCCCCCCCCCCGCATTTATTAGGGTCGCGTAGTGCGAAAACAGGTTTAAATGAAGTCTCTCTTCTAAACATAAATCCACTGTAGGCGGAAAGTGCCGTCCTGGATTAGCCTGTACAGGCTGCACAAGCTAATCCGGAATGACACTTTACGCACATGCATTAAACCCGGTTTTCCCACGACGCGCCTCATTTGTTGGTTTACTACCAAGGCCCAAACAAAAGTACATTTTCAGTACTCCGACAGAGATGAAGTCTAATAATTCTAAATTTTGCAGGTACACAACTGAAACTTGAAAATGATAGCTAAACTGGTTTTTTTTCTTGTTTCAAGAGGCATAAAACGACAATATGAAAAAAGTTGATTATTATTATAATCGTAGTACTATATGCCGCTTTTACACATTTACAACAGTTTTCGATACATTATTGTGTAACTTTGGTGTTTTGTTTCTCAATTATTTTTTGTAGTAGAACTAAGCAGCTTACATCATTGTAAACCTCAATCTATTATTTGATTGGTCAATTAAAAATCATGTACATGTTACGAAACTACGGTCGCATACCAGTTTAAAATTACACGTTTACAAAAACTCATCCGAGCACTGGCTCTATATCGGGAGAGCAGATTTGCTCTATATCGGGAGAGCAGATTTGCATAAGTTATCAATAATTTTAATAAACAGACAATAAACAATGTGCAAAGTCACTTATATCATTGGAAAGGTTATTTCATTAGCTTTAATTAGATGTAACTTTTGTTAATATTGCATGAATAAAATTTATTGAAACTATTTAAAGAAGACAATGACCCTTTGAAAATTCATACGCTATTGGTAAATTCTAATGGGCTAATCAGGTCTTCTGTGGTTGCTAGTAGTAGTAAAGGTACAGTGAGCACCGAATATATATTCTTTTATATGGGCCTGACAACATGTTTTTTGCAATTAGTTAAAACAATGAAAAACAACATTTATTAGACTCGAATATAAAACACAGGACACTACACACACAAAACATATCAACATGCAAAAAACATAAAAATGCAACACATTTCATTACAACATTTTGGAGCAGAAAACTATAGAGCTAACCTATGTATGATTTTTCATATCCCCAAAGCATTGCAAACACAAGAATATCAATAACGGCTTTATACTTGTAGTAAATCTTGGTCTTATCGATTTATATATAAATAAATTAGTACGAAACTCTGAGGATAACTGAGAACAATCGATGGTTTTCTGTTTAGATAAATTCATTACAGTATAACAAGTTTAGAATTTTATTTAATAAGGCCATACCAATTTGATTCTATGTTTAGCGTCTTCGGGCTGGTAGGTTTTTGGATGCCTAACGAAAAATACTACTAATTTTGACAATGTGAAAAATCGAGCTGGAAAGCATATACAAATTTGAAAAAAGGACTTATAAGTGATTTTACCAATATTTGTAAAAACACTGTGCAACTAGTCAATTTACACATTTAAAATACTGTGTAAAAGTAGGTTCCCAATAGGAAGATGATATATAACAGTTTTGCAGGTAAACATTTGCTTTAACTTGTACCACTGCCGCAAATAAGTTGTCAAAGAACAATATTTTTTTATCGACTCATTATTTGTTCTTTCCTGCCTGGTTGGTAGGTTTCGAAAAATCATGGGGACGCTAAACATAGAATCAAATTTGTATGGCCTAATCCTTGAAATAATAGAAGTATATAGAGTGAATTAAATAACCAGTTTTGTAAACACTTTATGTTAAAACACTGTATTATGTGCAGTTAGAATAAGTCATCAAACATAGAATGGACATCTTTTTTTTTCTCTTTTTTTCACATAAAACCTGCATTTCATGTTGTTTAAGTATGTTGTTATATTCTGTCAATACCTTTGTTATAATTTGCATTTTTCTATGACTTTTTCTTTAAAACTGATTGTGTCTTTGATCATTTTACTGCATTATAAACTGTGTTCATGCAAGGAAATTTTGTTAATGCATCCAAGTATACAGTTTTTTGGTAATATCAATTTTACTGAGCAGTTTACTTTTTTGAAGGCTTCAGTGTGTTGAATTTTGTTGTTCAAGCCACCGCTGTCTCTTATACTATGTTCATCTTCAGTCAAATCCCAACGACGGAGTACAACTAAGTCTTGTTTACTCGCATGAACTACCAGTAAATATTTTTGTCCCCAAAACCCGACATGACATCATAATCATACTTGTACGTACAATTTGGGGTAGAGGATATGATACAAATGCTGGGTTAGCAATAGTCAGTTTTCTAGCTCCATGTATATATAATCCAATAAATCAACTGTTGTGTAAAGGTCTGACACATAACAATCATTGCATTGATACTGCAGCCTTGCATTGCCTTGCTGAGACTAATATCCTGAAAAAGTATTCTTCCATATACAATCTGTGCAACAGCAATGTATCTGAAGTCAGTTTTATATACAGATACAACACTGTTGCATTTTATCCTGGTTTAAAAAATAAAATGATTACAAAAAACGAGTAAACAGTCATAAATATCAACATATGAGAAGCGTCGTGGGAAACCAGGGCTTAATGCATGTGCGTAAAGTGTCGTCCCGGATTAGCCTGTGCAGTCCGTACAGGCTAATCCAGGATGGAACTTTCCGCCTACAGTGGATTTATGTTTAGAAGAGACTTCATTTAAACAGAAAATACCATAAAAGCGGAAAGCGCCATCACGGATTAGCCTGTGTAGACTGCACAGACTAATCCGGGACAACACTTAACGCACATGCATTAAGCCCGGTTTTCCCATGACACGCCTCATATATTATGTACATACAATAACATCAACATGTGTGACAATGGCATCGTTTTGTAAGCAGAATTTGAAACAGACTAACAGCAAACAACTGAATACCAGGGGTGGCCTGTCGTGGGAAAACCGGGCTTAATGCAAGTGCGTTAAGTGTCGTTCCGGATCAGCCTGTGCTTATCCAGGACAGCACTTTCCTCTTTTATGGCATTTTCTGTTTCAAGGAAGTCTCTTCTAAACATAAATCCACTGTAGGCGGACTGCACAGGCTAATCCGGAATGACACTTGATGCATATGCATTTAGCCCGATTTTTCCACGACAGGCCACAGGGCTTTTTTCCTTCTATAGTAGGGACCGTTATAAGGTGTCATCCCATCAGAAAAATTCTTTCAAATCATGCAGTTTTCCCCTAAAACTAATCTTACCCCAGGATATTTAATTTCCCTACTATGAAAATTTTTCCCCCAAAATGCCAAAAATAATGCTGATGTCCCCCATAAATGCCAAACATAATGCTGATGTCCCCCCAAAATAGGTCAAAAGGCCCCATCCCCAAGGGGTGGAAAAAAGCCCTGAATACCTACAAAAATGTTATTGCATCAGATACAAACCAAAAATAACTCTGTTTAAATATACTGTACTTTAACCAAAATTAGACAACAAATACAGAGTATTCCCCAAAATAGACTATTATTTCGGCAGTATTTAGATGTGGCCATTAACAAAATCATCAAACTGTGAACTTTCACAACCAATAATATACAAAACAAGAATAATACAAGTGCATTTTTGCCTTAATGCCACCGCTACGCAAATGAAATTACAACCCACGCAGGGAAACAGATGTTCATGATATTTCCTGGGAGTTTTCCAATACATTGAAGACCTCACTCTCGTCACTACGTCTATATTGACCTATCCTTTGCAGAATATATTTGTTAGAAAACAACTGCAGAAGAATTATTTAATGCATTTTCTCATAACATTGACTACCAGTATATTTCAGTTAAGCAAACATGACTATATTAAGAAATCAAGTAAATTAACGTATTTCTATATTGGAAAACTTACTTTAAACCCATTACTTTAAAGGAAGCGGTAACAATAATATGAGAATGATCAAAGCAATGGATTTTATCATAGACTGAGATATATATCGTTGAATGTACTTGTTCATATACAATTTTGGTATATTATAATTATGTAAAATGTGACTACGGTTTATACTTGAGAATGGTAAAAAAATTAACATAAATAAGAATAATTTCAGAAAATTAGGCAAGATTTTAATTAAAATCAGCTGACAAAATTCATTGGTGATGAATCAATGTGTTCAAATGATCATTTTCAATAGATCAATTTAATTTTTTTAATTTTAGGTCTGACAAGATATTGATATTTAAAATGGAGGCCACAAAGTAAAATTTACGCCTAGTAATAAGTTAAACTGAATTCCCTACTAAGTTAAATGTTACTAAGTAATATAAACTTAATTAATTTCTAAAACATTTTCTTTCTGATCACTATGCCTTCAAAAATAAATGTTCAGAAAATAGTTTTTGTATTGAGCCCATTAGTGCTATGCATATAAACTTAAACCTAAATTAAAAACAACAACTTCAAATCACCAGAAAAGTCATGCCACTCTGACGTCACAAAGAGAATCAGCAGCTTTAAATAAATTCCTGCAACATGTGCGACAATGGTGCAAAGTAACCTTTCTCCTTTAATAACGTACCCAATAACATACATTGGTGGCATAAAGGCGGGTTATTCATCGACGCACTTTGATGTAAGGACATGTGACACACCAGTGATTCATTGGAAAGTTAACCACACATTGTGAACAAGTTGATTTCTCTTTATATAACAGTCACATGCTCCACTCAGGTCTTGAACGGACTTTATCACCGAATGTGGCCATGTAGCCGCAACAAGTTATTGCTTTTTATTCAAGATCAAGTTTATCTTGAGAAATAAAGTTCAAATAACAATATGGTGTTAAATACAATTATGTCAAAAATTTTGTATTTGAATAAATAATTAATCTTCGTTCTCTTTGGCTATAATCATTTCTTCCTTTTTTGTGCCTTATTTTGTATAAGAATATTGGGAACTAGATACCGGTATAAGCAAAGTAAACATGTACTAAATTGAACACATTGTGTTAAATAGTTACATATGTGGCGCGTCATGAGAAAACCGGTCATAATGCATGTGCGTAAAGTGTTGTCCCGGATTAGCCTGTGCAGTCCGCACAGGCTAATCCGGGACGGCACTTTCCGCTTTTATGGTATTTTCTGCTTCATGGAAGTCTCTTCTAAACATAAATACACTGTAGGCATTTGTACACATTTAATTTAAATGCCTTATATAACAGCACAAGAAAGAAACCAAATAAACAATGTTTTTATTTCCTTTCTTCTAATAATAAATGTAAAATGCATAAAATTAAATATTTTAATAACAATACAAAATGACCTGATCAGATATACTGATACATAGATCACTTACGATAATTGATAAAGAATGAATGGACAAAAAACACAATGCCCATCATGGAGTAATGATTTTCTGTCACTGATGTGTGTGTCTTTGTCAAGTTTACAAATAATATCGACCTTAACTAATTAATTAATTCCACTTCCTTTAGCCAACGTCAAATGAACCCTCTGGCAACACTTGTATACAGACATCCTGCATGAAATTTCACTTAACTATATCTAATATGGCAAGTTAAATTACACACCAAATATAGTCTACCATATTTTGCACAAGCTTAACAGAATATCTTAAAAATTAATACCTTATGTTAAATATAATTAATAATCATATCTAAGCAGATTTTCTTGCAGACGACGATGACAAAATGTTACATCACAACTGTCATGAAAGACATTTAAAAGTCACTGCAGGATTATTTTAACCACGAACATTGACAATGAATCCATTGACAATGAATCCGTGCCAACAACCTCCATAAAGACCTGTTTACTATGTCATTTACATGCATGGGTTACAATTGATATCGTTGAAACTAGTGTGGCATAGTATAACTGGTTCTGGCCAAAAGTTAATCGGAATAACAAATTACTTTCGTTACACTAGGATGACAATTAAATGTATTTGCATTATAAGTATTTGATAATGTAGCCCAAGCACTTAGTATTGCATGTAAATTGTAATGAACTTACAGCATGCAGTACTGGGCAGGGGTGTGGAAATATCAAAATTATTTACTTGTCCATGGACAAGTTCATTGCAAAAATCTACCTGTCCGCAAGCAACAGTCACTTGTCCAAACAATAATGTAGACTTTATTTCACGCCTTCCCGATATATTTTTAACTAAATAATAAATAAAACACAATTTGTAATTCAAATGTTTAAGTATAAAATAATATGATAATTAATTTCCATCTTTTACGTCATTTGAACACACTGAAATTGCACTTGTCCATGGACAAGTAGACAGGCAACATTTACTTGTCCGACAGTAAAATTAAAGTGTCGGACAAGTAGGGCATAGAATTTCCACACACCTTTACTGGGTATACTAAAAGTGATATTTGTTATCATGGCACAGTCAATTTCTTCCCCAATTTATATAAATCTGTAATCAACAATGTTACATGCTGATACACACAGCCACTTTTTTCAGCTTAATTTGTGAAATGATTTAATTAGAAGGGGTATAACAATATAATAAGTAAGAAAATCTGGCTGATACTTAACATGTTTTCTTTTGGTATGCCAATTTTTTTTTCGATAAACTATTATTAACTAAGATAGTAAGATTTCCAGTTCAACTACTCCACTGGAAGTCAAAACAAGACTTTCAAGAATCCTAAACATAAGTACGAAAAAATCAATTACTTGTAATGTAGTACTACTAGAAGAAAGGGCAGTGATCATGGTATAATGCATAAGGAATAACAACAGCCAACAATAACAAAACAAAATTTGAGGCGTGTCGTGGGAAAACCTGACTTAATGCATGTGCATCAAGTCCGCACAGGCTAATCCAGGATGGCACTTTCCGCTTTTATGGTATTTTCTGTTTCAATGAAGTCTTTTCTAAACATAAATTCACTGTAGGGGGAATGTGCCATCCTGGATTAGCCTGTGCGGACTGCACAGGCTAATCCAGGATGGCACTTTACGCACATGCATTAAGCCAGGTTTTCCCACGACCTGCCCCATTTATATCTAGAAACAACAGACATTTCCTAAAAAAACACTCGCACAGAAATTACCATTGAAAAAAACAAGTTAGTCTTACTATTTGCTAACGAGTTAAGAGTTCAATGAGGCAATCCATCTTCAGTACACTACAATCAAGGAGTAAAGTCTCGACAAACACATTACTTACAGTCTCACAAAATATGACTGGTCCTGTCTGTAGAGGTAGCAGAAAAATACTGGCAGGTCATGTGGAAGTACCGGTAATCCTCCAACTTCAATGAGTGAAGTTTATTTTACTGTAACACCTCTCTGTATCAGTGTTTGTGACATTGAAGGTTCATTCATTGCAACGGCGTTAAGAGATGATGCACTGCCATTTCGTACATGTCCATTCTCTGTTCCATTGCTAACCTGCGATTCCGCCAATTTCTTCTGAGCCCTTTTGGAAGAGTCAATGAGCTCATCAACTTGGCTGTCAACAACGGAGAGAGCTATTCCAAACTGTGCTGCGTAGTACGTCACCATGATTATCGGGTGTGCATAAGGAATAGGAAACTTGAATCTGTCGATGGCCAGTGTAACATCTGATATCACAAAAGCCAACGCTCCAAAGCATCCAGACAGTTTGGTCCACTTTATCACAAGATCACCGAAGAACTGAACGCGGGCCACGGCACGCCAAGCCATGGTGCCTATAACAGCGATGTAAGCTGCCACCATGTAAAGCATTATACCATGTAGAGCAGTGCTGATGTACGAGTACACCAGGAACGCTAATCCAAACACTACTGCCCCTGCATATGGATTAAATGGCTTCCATCCAAAGGCTCTCGCGTAGCAAATGTGGGCAACAGCAAAACAGGCAATCCCGAGCTCAAAATACTTCTTTGCCCACACAAGACATGCATCGCCTAGGCAAGAAAATATGAGCCCTATCAGGATTCGCCTTGAATAGCGGTAATACTCTGTGATGTTCATCCCATTCAAGAGAACGAACAGAATCAGTGAAATAACTGGAAGACATTTCACGATGCAAAAGAACCAGGGTGCACTTGTCTCTGCAGCCGGTGTGTCAGCAAACAACACAAAGAAAATGGTGCAGGTCTTGAAGAACGGAACCAACTTTGGTCCAACACTCTTCAACTGAAAAAATGAAACAGAAAAATACATATATTTTATTACCATAATACATTAACAACACTGAAAATGATTTTCTAAAAATGTTTTCCTTTTTTTTTGGGGGGGGGGGTTAAGGTGGTAAGTAACATTATTGGAATTTGATATTCCAATCAAAATGTATTCTACTTTCTAGATAGTTGATTAATCACAGTATTTGAGTGACATTTTTCTGAATATAGATTGCCAGATTGGTTAGTCATAAAAAAACTCACATTTTTTAAATTCAGGTTAAGTATACCATTTTTATTTAAGACAATAACGGAGAAACTGACTAGTGACGGTAATGTAACTACTCGCCCCATACGACTCGACCCATGTTTAATAACGACTCGCCCCATATGAATAACGACTCGCCCGATATGTTTAACGAATCGCCCCATCAAATGTAGTTGTAGGAATCTGTTATATTTTGATGTTTTGTAGCTTAATTTGAGTGTATATTAACATGTAAACGAATAAATATGGTATAATAAGACAATGTGGTATAATTGTGTAATATCATTAAATGTGTTTACTGCCTATGTAATGTAATAAAATATGGAATTGAAAGTTGATTTGTGACTGTATTGAATTGTTATCTATAATCGCTGACGTTTATTGCTGGAATATTTTAATTAGTATAAATAATGTTTTTCACATACAAAAAATGTGGTGTAATAAGATGATGTGATATAACTGTGTCAGTTCTAACCACTTTCTTTATGTGTCTTACGGTAATAGAAACAGACAAATAGGTACAAAATAATGCGTTGATACTAGTAAAATTTAACATATGTTTATGTAACATTTTAAATGTTTAAATGTTTGCATAGTTATGCCAAATTTTGAATGTGATCTTGGTCACTTGCAATTTAAATGCTGTAGAAAAAACACGCAAAGAAGTAAAATGCTGTTATTCTGTTGAAGAATAAGCGGTTAATGGCAAAGGAATAGTCATACTTTTAAATTACATGAAATGATATCAAAACAGGAGTAAAAACAGATAAAATGAATACAAATATATTACAAAATGTTTCTTCTTATATTTGTTCCTGACTATTTTACTTCTTTAAATTAAAAATGTATTTCGAATGTTTCACTATATATTTTTGCCACATTGACAAGGCACCTGTTTATCAAGTTTAAATAACTTGTGTATGTGTCAACTTTGTAACAAAGGGTCTAGCAGTCATCTAATGGTGTGAACACGTGTTGTTTTAACAGGTTTCACACGTTTCATTGTTTATATTGTACTATTAATCTCAATCACTTTATCAGCTGGACAAGTCCATTATTAAACATAATTTAGCCCCTTGGGAAAGATCTAGGATAAAAACAGGTAAAGGGTGCTGCTAAAAAGGAGCAGGGTGGGAAGTCGAACCAGTTTGTTAGCATGTTCTTATATTTTGCTTAATCCAGAGTTTAATGCTTCTGTTTAAGGTTTTTAAGCATTGCCTATTCATTTGTCATTGAATATTTGCAAAATATATTAAATTTCTATTAAAAGATATTCAACATTTCTGTGTTGACCAGCCCAGAGGGGCAGCAGGGGGGAAACAAAAAGGAGCAGGGTGCTGCACCCTGCTTTTTGCCCTAGATCTTTCCCTAAGTCCCACAGCAATTTGTACTTCCGTGTTGTTGCATTCTTTGAATTTAATTACAAAAAGTATTCAACCTTTTGTATGCAATATTTATATGTAGACTACTTTGAAACAAAAAAATTACACAACTGTTAATGTTTAAAGTATACACCATGGCAATCGATATTTTGTAAAGTTCAAATGAAAAAAAAACAACATGAAAAAACAATTCTGGTTTTGCAAAAGCTTTCAATAAATGTTGACTAGGATTTCCACTGAAAAAACGTATTTATTTCACATTGAATATATAAATACAAAAACAAAAATAAAACAAACTTCTTTCTTATCAATCAGTAAAATGACACATATTTCTCTATGTTTAATAAGCTGAGAAATGCTTGAATAATAATGCTTAATTTTTAGATAATTTGCTTTACCGATTGATTGGTGGATTAAGAACTAGCCTCTTTTCCTGTATATTCGGCCACTTAAGAGCTAAACTGCTTTAATGCCCTAAATGATTACAATTTCAACAATAGTGAGACTTTTATCCGTAACTTTAAGGTCTTTCCTACTAAATAAAGGCCAGATTAGGTAGAGATTCGCCATTCACTTAGTTACTGACCAATTCTAGGAAGGCACCCTAGCAATAGTGAAAATGTGAAAAAAACAACAACACATTACACAACTGTTAAAGTATACACCTTGGCAATCGATATTTTGTAAAGTTCACATGAAAAAACTTATTCAAAAACAATTCTGGTTTTGCGAAGGCTTTCAATAAATGTTGACTAGGATTTCCACTGAAAATGTATTTACTACACATTAAATATATAAATACAAAAAAGAGAGAACTTTTTTCTTATTATTCAGTAAAATGACACATTTTCTCTATGTTTAATAAGCTAAGAATGCTTGAATAATAATGATAAATTTTTATATTATCTGCTGTACCGATTGATTGGTGGATTAAGAACTATATTCTGTAATTTTCTACACACTAAAACCTAATAAACATTAAACTGTACAACCCACATATGATGGGCGAATCGTTATGCACGTGGGGCGAATCGTTATACATATGGGGCGAGTCGTTATTAAACATGGGACGAGTCGTTATGGGGCGAATCGTTACATATTCAGACGATCAATACAATAGGATTGTCAATACGTAGACAGTGAAAACTTTATGCGCAATTGCCAATATTTTTATTTCAACGGTTTTAATTTACTTCTTTTGTTAAACATAATATTCTATCATTAGAAACGAAAGAATCTACTCACAACTGTCAGCGGCTTCGTCATGTTGATTCTGAAATAATTACTTTGTTTTAGATAAATAAATAAATTTTATCCTTCCAAGCACACATATGTGAGCAGTCTGTCTGTTTACAAGATGGGTTTTATTTAGAAATCGTCCTCTGTCCTGTCTTATAAGTTTAAGGATTGGTCGATTTGTCGGTAAAAGGTCATGCATTATCCAATGCAAAGTGAGTTTTCATGAAAAATATTTTTTCGGATTCATTCGGTCTCCTTTTACAACCTGAGAAGTAACGAACACAGTAATTGGATAATGCTATTTTCAATTAACCAATCAAAACTTGTGATAGAAAAATGTAGCAGAAAATGGATGCTGCCAGAAAACCAGGAAGTAACTGAAATCGTTATTATAATAACTTTAAAGCATGGCGTTTTTCGGTATAGGACAGAAAATTCCTGGCATTGGGAAAGAACAAGATTTACTTGAAGCTGCGCGTGTTGGAAATTTGTCGACAGTTGTAAAATTATTGTCAAACATCAAACATGATAAGACCAAAAGGTCCACAGTTGATAAAATAACAAGGTAAGCGAAAGTTTGTTATGATCAGATATTTATGACAGTTGACAAAATAAATTTCAACATGCGGACACATTTTGGTACAGCTCACATTTCACCCAAAGCATTCTTTTAATTGAACTACCATAGCCATAAATTCTTGTAAGGCATAGCATAACTTGTTAGCGCTGGGTGAATATTAAGTACTTTTTTTTTTTTTATAAGCCTAAGGTAGCAATGCAACACCATTTTTTTTTTAAGTCTTAGCTACTAAACCAATAATTATTCCATCAAGTGATGAACTCTTTCCCATTCAGAAAACAAGAAGAATTTCTCAAATATCTCATCTGGTTACAAAGTTACATGATTTTTTAGAATGATACCCTCAACAACCAGTTAAATGCACAAAACGAAAAAATTACAAAAACATGACCCAACCCACGATTTCATGAAAAAAACACCAAACTGAAATTAAGTCCTTTTAATTTCCAAAGCAAATAAACAACCAAAATTTTGCAGAAAAATCCTTTATAGCCTCTATAGCCATCATATAGCCTCTACACCTGCAAGTTTGTGGGTCTTAAGCATTCGACATTGCGCATGCGCATAAAACCCCTCTCGTTTTAATGAAATAAATAGGGATAAAATGTTTATTAACAACACGAGGGGGATTTCTTTTAACAATTAAATAAGTTTAAAACACGAATAACTGCAATAAACGTAACTAACATGGTATATTTATCTGTCGATGTTATTTTATGCATATTTGTGCTGTAAGTCAGGCTGTTCTTCAGCTCACACTTGCATTGAATTCGGACCCGGACGTTATGTCATTCAAAAGAAAATTACGTCATAATTTCATCCACAAACTTATCGGAGACCACAAACTTGCCAGATTTAATGCTACAGTACAGCTCACGCAAAACCAACAATCACTCGGCTACGCCGCGGACAGATCTTTTTGTTCGCGAAATTACTCGGAGTCCGCATCGTGTTTTTCCGCGGCGAATCGCCGAGGCACTCGGCATCAATCCGCGGAATGCGGCCGCGTCTGTTCAGCCTCGGCATCGATCCGCGGAATGCCGCCGTGTCCATTCACGCGGCGGAACGCCGAGGAGAAATTTTAGAGGTACACTATATACATGTATAGTGTGTAACTGTAACGTCTGCCTAGCGCTATTTTCATATATTTGAATAGTTTAAAGATTATAAAATTCAAGAAACATATACATTTAATTTCCGAAAATGCGTCTTAATTGTTACTGCTGCGTGATTATCTGTACAATTCCCAATGAAGTACCTTATAGTATTCTTGCACTTAATAAACATTAAAGCATCGTAGTATACTAGTGTTGTTTTTTCTTCGTTTGTATACCGCCTAACTAATTTCTGTTTCAGTTTCAGAGCTCAAAGTGTGTGGCTGACAGTTTGTTTTTTATACTTGCAGTGAAGGACAACGTAAGTCATACACGGAATTAAATAATTTATATACGTAGGTAAATGCAAATTTCTTTATTACAAAATTACAGTTTGAAGTATTAATAGATATTTACATACAAAACAAAAGTCAAAACACAAAATTTCTGATCAAATTACACAACATTTACATAACAGTTTGAATAGTTCATGTGTTAGGATTTAGAAATAAGTTCGATATTAAATGTTATAATAGCGTTTTGGTTATAAAATGTATTATCATAAAAACAACATTTGATAAGCATATAAACTCTCACAATCACATTAAGTTCATAATCAGAGACACATCAACTATAGTATAAAATAAGGAAATTGATGGAGCTGTAGAGAAATGATAGACTAATCAAAATATTTAAAAACATTACATACATACATTTAAGAAAACAAATCAACATACTAACGTAAAACAGAAAACACAACTATATTTACATATCAAAATATGTGAAGTCAGTCAGGTCATCCTCAAACACGACGTCTCTGTTGTCACCTTCGACTGTTGTTTCTCGGGCGCCGGACACTTCAGGTTGCTGGATCGCTTGTTTCTTTTTTCTTTTCTTCTGAGACGTTCGTTGATACGCCCAACGACGGCCGCCCATCCCGTCACGGATCTTGCCTCGCTGTAAAAAAACTTGGTCAAGTTTTCCACGTACGTCTTTCGGGTGGCGTCCAACGGCTGCTTCCCTGCCACCCCATGCCAGTTGTATAGAAAGCGCGTCTTGTCGGCCCCAAATAACTCGGGGAACACATGTGGCATAAGGAGGCAGGCGAAGTGCGCCTCGTTGTTGGCCTCTCTGTTTATGGCTGCCACGGTGGCCTTGCTGACGAGGTTTCCGTCTGGCGCCTCGATGTTGTCATCGTTGTTTATTGGCTCCAGTGGCGGACGTCGCTGCTGGCCAATCATACATTCCAGGCGTTCTTGCCGAGCCTCCATGGCAGTGAGGCGTTTGCTCATCGTCACTACAGAGCGGTCCATGGTACTTATTATCCTCGTCTGCTCCTTCATACACTCTTCCATCCGGTTGAGCAGTACAAGTATGTGTGAAAGTCCACTCGGTTCTATCGGTGTGGCAACCCTCCTTACCGGGGTACTTGTGGGTGGTTTCCTGTGGACAGGCGAATTCCGTTCTGCTGCGGCGGCTGGTCTTTCGGTGGTGGGTGTGGTGGCTGGTCTTAAGGGGGTGGGTGAGGCGGCTGGTCTTTTAGTGGTGGGTGTGGCGGCTGGTCTTTTGGTGGTGGGTGTGGCGGCTGGTCTTTCGGTGGTGGGTGTGGCGGCTGGTCTTTCGGTGGCGGCTGGTCTTTCGGTGGCGGGTGAGGCGGCTGGTCTTGTGGTGGCGGGTGTGGCGGCTGGTCTTTCGGTGGCGGGTGTGGCGGCTGGTCTCTCGGTGGCGGGTGTGGCGGCTGGTCTTTCGGTGGCGGGTGTGGCGTCCGGTCGTTCCAGGGTGGCTGTGGCACGTTGTGAATGATGGTTTCGCTCGTCTTCCCTTGATGGAGACCCAACGGAAACAACTTTCGCCTTTTTTTAAATCACGATCTTGGTGTTGGCGGGCTCCTTAGCCTTCCGTTTCTTCATAGGGGCTGACGAGGCCGCATCGATCTTGACCTGCATTTCATTCTCCATGTCATTCTTTTGTCCCCGAGCAAGAACTGTTGCTCGCGCAACTTGCTTGGCACTTCCCCACCGAACATTGGTAGTCATGATCGATCTCAATGTGTATAATAATAATAATAATGAAAAAATATACGTGCGCGTAAAGACCCAATCTCTTATTTTCATATTTATTTTATACCAAACTAAATGGCATTGTTTATAAAATCTATTTTTGAAATGAGACTGCTTTAAAAAAAGCAGTCTTAGAAGTTGAAATGTTATAAGCAAGAATCACATTTCCGATAGTGTACTACATAAATAACACAGGGCTGACAAGGTAACAACAGGTTACTGCCTGGTCTTGTTTATGAATGCCGTAGTACCAATATGCGCGATTTGTTTTATTAGTCAATATAAATAAAGGTATATTCTGACATCAAACAAGTTTATGTTTCGTCATAAAACTGACACTTGGAATGTTCGTATTTCATGTCATATGCCGCATCCAATGTTGGCATTATATAATTTATACCAGATATACGTGTCATCAACTTGGCATTAAACATGTCACTTCTATTCGCTTACATACAGATTTTTCCCCACAATTCTGTACATACGTTCGCGTATTACTTTGTAGAATGGGGAAACTTGATGTTAAATCAAAACTTGAAATGATATCTTTGTACAGAAGTGGGAACTCAACTAAGCGTATTATTTCAACCCTAGCATGTAAAGGTGTAGTTATTTCCCGGAATCAGGTGAATTACTGGATTAGATCGTACGAAAGTGGACGCTTTTCATATCGTGAAATTAACGAACGTCATGATACGGGAGCACCTAAGAAGTTGTTCCAATGTGACATTGATTTAATCAGAGAAACATTAAGCCATGATCCTAATGTTAGTAGTACGGACATTCATAAAAAGTTGGCTGAAAAAGGAGCGGCATTCAGTCTGTCTACTACAAAACGCGCCATTAAGCTCGCTGGGTTTACAAGTGCAACTCCTAGGTATGCACAGCTAGTAAGCGAAGCGAACAAGGTTGTAAGAAAAGCTTTCTGTGAGAGTCTTCTTGAGGTTAACGACACATTCGACAACGTTATCTTCACAGACGAATCTTCCATTCAGTTACATTCCAACAAACGGTCGTCCTACAGGCCTATACAGTCGGTAAATAAGTGCATGCCCAAGCCAAAACACCCACTGAAGTTACATGTTTGGGCAGGGATAAGTCGACGTGGACCAACGAAAATTACCATTTTTGAAGGCATTATGGACTCAGAATTTTATACCAATTCAATCTTAGGTGATAACTTAGTGCCTTTTATTCGCTCTACATTCCCCATATCACATAGGTTTCAACAGGATAATGATCCAAAACATCGTTCGCGAAAGGCTAGGGATTTCATGGAAAGAAATGGAATTAACAACCCGAAATGGCCAGCACAGAGTCCGGACTTGAATCCAACCGAGATGGTTTGGAATCAGCTTAAGTCACATGTGTCAAAAAATGAACCCAGAACTAAGGATGAACTGGTAATGGCCATTGAATCTTTCTGGAAACTCCACATGACTGCAGATCAGTGCAACCTGTACATTGACCACATGTACAAGGTTGTACCAATTTGCATTAAAATGAACGGCAGTGCAACTGGTGATATGCCTAATCGAATATTCAGACAAGAGTCCAACGGAAAATCGATAAAGTTCTTTCAAAATCTACTGGAAAATGATGAGGATACTCGTGCAAAAGCTACGCTCCTCATTAACTAGTTAATCGGATTTACTAAAATGTGGACGCCAAGTTTCGTCATAGAACTGCATTAAATTGTTTGCTACTAGTATTATTGTGCATTTAACTGAACCACTGCAGTACATTACGTATTTAACCAAAATTATTACATGCTAATTGAATGAGCCTTACATTTACCTTCATTTATTGACTTTGTAATCATGTAGAATAAGTTTACTGTATTTATTAAAATATAGAATTTTTATTATGGAGTCACACTGTAGAAACAACGTCCAGATACAATTTAGGAAACATAATTATGCTCAGGTTTGCGATTTTGATTATGCATTAGTGGCACGATAAACTTGGACGTAAATGAAAAACTAAACATGCAATTCAATAGCACAGAATTTACCGTTTAAACAGTATTTATAATTTGTCAACATCGAAAATTGACACCTTTCATGCACAGTAAGTCTGGCATTATACATTTATATTCTGGTCCATAAAATTATAACATGCAAACTCCATATGGTATTAGTTTATTAACACATCTTACCAGGTGTTTGTTTTATGTTAACTTGTAATTTAAAATGAGACTTTACTTCGTATACATTCTTAAAATTTGAAAACTGCTACTTAGTGCACAGTGCTATATCGAGCATTATTCTCAACTATACAATAAAAATGCAGACACCATCTAATCGCTGTAGTCAGTAACTTGTTCGTTTACTAAAATAATAACTCGAACACCGTTGTATAAAAACGTTAAATAAGTGTTACGTCGTACACATTCATACATATTACAACAGCCACTTAAGTCTTGTTGTTTGTGTGACTAGATTAATAACGTCATAACTTGTTTGAAAATATATCTAAACTCATGGGCACTTTCAACTGTAACCTTTTTAAAAGTGAATTGAATTAAAAAATGACGATTGCATGGGTTTCAAATGTTGCGTCACCCCATCGTACACATATTTCAATAAATGTATATTAAATCTAATGCTTCATTGAATAGTTATATTTCCTCGTGCTATAAGGGGTCAAAAAAGAAATTTGACGCTTTCATAAAAGATACTACAACAAACCAAAAAACAACAATGCCTAAAACAAAACGCTCGTGCGCAATTGGCATATGTATGTTAGAAACCAGCGTTCCAAGTACTTAAAAACATCGAAGCGTAATATGTTATTATTGTTCTTGAAACGTTTGGAGAAATTCGGATTAGAAATAGTGAATTTGTAGCGGATTAAGCAAATGTCTAGTTATTCGGATTATATATATAGTAAATTTGTAGCGGATTAAGCAAAGGTCTAGTTAAAAGTGCCTTCGGGTGCATACAATCAAAATGTGTATTTTTCCATATTATTTGCTATTTAAGATCAGTTGTTTCTTTTACTAAAGTAATCATGTATGTCAATGCAATGTAAAATGAGCCTTACTTCGCCGGCATGCATTATGTTGTCTCTGGATCGAACCTGGAACTTCTTGTCCTCCAAGAACTGCACAAGGAAGAACAACGTCTCCGTTGCCAGCAGCTGTCGCAGGGTCATCTTACACACCGTACACAAATAATCCTCACTACACACAAATATATCCTAAACTATAAATAACAACAAATACTTGTACTATATATATTTAGGTATAATTCACAGGTAACTGCTATATATGCAAATCTATATAGAGTCAATTCCAATATGTAAGTATATAAATGAGCAAAACGAAACGAGTATATATAGGCATGTTCAAACAATGTGTTATAATAAGAAGATAATTGGCACCGCGTCAATTAACAAAACAACATTCAAAGTTATTGGTACAATCAAATCTTGGTTCTTGATGTGGCTTCAAACTGCTAATTATCTCAGCTCAAACATGATGGCAAAAACAACACGTAATTATGAATCCATCAGGTGCGGGATCCTAAGCTAGGTGCGAAAACGGCTTCCTTGCGTCCTGGACGTCTAAAAAGACTAGCAAACATATGTCAATAAAGAAATGCATCAGGTGTGAAATACACAAAATGGAGGCTATGAAAATTAGACACACCTATTATATGTACTGCTATAAACATTGTAAATTGTTTGATGCAATAAACTTGACTTAAAATAAAACGTTTGAACTTGAACTTAATACTAATTCGGAACAAAGAACCTAGGCCTCGTAACTAAGTGATTATTAGCTGTCGGTGTCGAAAATCCATCAGAATTTTTACGTAACATAAATTTACCAAATAATAAACACTTATAACAATACAATTATTGTGAACCGTTGCCAAAATCTAAATATTTTCATATCACATAATTTTACCAAATAAAATAATCATATCACAATAACTACAACAATATAAAAATGTAAATTTTATGCATTCACTTGGGAATGTCGTAAAAACGGGTTCAAATCGAATTACGGCCAGTTTTACATGTACTGTATTTTGAAAACAACATACAGTAAAATTAATTAATTGTTTCGGCATATACATGTAATTGAATTATTTAACAATATGATACGCGGGATGCCTCGGCATCATGCCGCGGAAAACCGATGCGGAGTGCCTCTGCGAACCGATGCGGAGTGCCTCGGCGAACCGATGCGGAGTGATTCGGCGAACAGACGCGGCTACGATGGTCGATGCCGAGTCGACTCCGCTTAGACTCGCTGTCATTAAACTCCGCGGATCGAGGGATTTGTTGGTTTTGCGTGAGCTGTACTGTATATAACAAGTTTTTAACCAAATTTTGCGAAGAAAAATGTCGGTTATTAGATTTGGGTATGTCATTTTTTGTAGTGGCGGCGTCAACTTTTTCTTTCAGATCTCTAAAGCGCGAACGGGTTGAGCTATTGTGATGAAACTTTATACATAGAAAACTCATAGCGAGACCTCGCTTGGATTGCATATGGGGTGGGTGGTGTCAAGGTCACTGTAACAAAAAATAGAAAAATGGTTTTGGCTCAATAACTTGAGAACACATTGAGATATTTCAATGAAAGTTCATATCCAGATACCTTATATCAAGATCTCGCTTGGGATTGCATATGAGGTGGGTTGGATCAAGGTCAGCATTACTAAAATGTTTATTTATGTTCTGTCTTTAATGCATTTGGTTATAAAAAATTGGTATTCGTGGAATGTCCACATTTCTTGTTTCTCATATTTTGCCATAGCCCATAGTAATTAACGTCAAAGCATAGGAATTAGGTAAAGGTTAGGTTCATAGTTAGTACATAACTGGGAGTTGTAGACACCTTAAATAGTTATAGCCTTACTATAGCATGGTAATACATTATTTAGGCTCAGCATTTCTTCAATACTGATAAGATAATACAAGAACGAATGCAGGATGTCAAAGAATGCTGCTTAATAATTTGAATATTTGGAATATTTCCAAGAGGATGATCATCCATTTAATCGTACATGGTCCTCAAGAAGATAATCATAAGTTAGACTAACATAGAGTATATGTAAAGTTAGACTAACATAGAGTATATGTAAAGTTAGGCTAACATAGAGTATATGTAAAGTTAGACTAACATAGTGTATATGTAAAGTTAGACTAACATAGAGTATATGTAAAGTTAGACTAACATAGTGTATATGTAAAGTTAGACTAACATAGTGTATATGTAAAGTTAGACTAACATAGAGTATATGTAAAGTTAGACTAACATACATAGTGTATGTAAAGCATAAATCATCAATGCTAGAGATATGCTGGCACAGCTTGTTATGCAAACTCTAGGGACAAGTTTTGTTTGTTTGTTTGTTTGGATTTTACGCCGTATTCAACAGTATTTCAGTCATATAACGACGGTCAGTTAACCTACTCACACTTTTTCTGGGTAAGCTGGTTTACCAGTACTAAGTGCACATACTTATGCCAGTAACTGACAACTGCCCTACTTGAATCACAGGTAGGGGGAATATGGCCGTAGAAATAATTTCATGACCAATCTCCACACAAGTTACGTAGTGTTTTATCCAGGACGGCAGAGGGGCAATGCGCAATATATTTGAAAAGGGCATTTTAGCGTGCTGTGACCTTTTAAAAGGGCACATGTGTTTAAGTATATTGGCTATGAGTATCATAATATAATTAACTATTAATTTAAGTGATTTTCAAATGCACACATACACCTTTGCAAAAACAGACAGAAATTTCAGAACAAATGTTTTATTATGAGCTATATATATTTATGCAATGAACAGTATAGCAAAACTTGCACAGAATACATTTGCAAAAATAGAAATCTGTAATATAAATCAAAAATAGAATCTGTAATGAAAACTTCTGTGTGGGGCCATCTTAAATGACGTCGGGGGATATTTAGTAGGGGCTAGTATTTTCTTGACATTTGGGGCCCAAAAGGTGTTGACAGGTAAGTCATATTTGACACGCATACCAATATACAACTTGTTTCCCTTTCACACCTGAAGTCTCCAGACAGAGAACCCCACTATTTGACTCGAAGTTAAGCTACTAAAGGTTTTGTCAATTAAGTACAGTTAAATAAAAATAGTATATCACCTAAATATATATTAGTTTCTACACATACGTACTAAAAGTCCATTTCTCAGGTGTCAATATTTGTAACTTTACATTTTCGCAGCGCTAAAAGTATTTGCCAATTGAAATAATGAATCGTATTAATTCAAAAAATCAATCCGTAACGAACACGGATAGTAGGAGCGGGAATGTCAAATCTACTAGTTGACCTTATGTGTGTTAATCGAATACCCATCATCAATTAGGCTTAAATGTCACCACTTTAGTCGGATTAAGAATCAGGTTCAAGAATCAAGCTGACAATAGTACATTAATCGCTTAAATCAAATCGCTTAGAAATTTCTGTCTGCAATAAATCGAGCGCAGCAATCGTTGTAATCAAATCGATTAGAAATGCATGTATGCAATAATTCGCACAGTCAGAGCTACAATAACAGAAAACAGGGGGTGCCCTTTTCGCAGACATAGGGCCGATAAAAGTGGTCAAGAGGCATTGAATATCGTTATCGATTAGGGCGAGTGGTGGCTTTTGCCTTTGAAAAGGGCAAAGTGGCTCTTGAAAAAAAGGGCATGGCGCCGCGCCACACAAAAAGGGCCTGGATAAAACACTAAGTTTGGGAACACTGGGAATCGAACCCGCGATTCTTGGATTTGTAGTCCAGTGCTCTACCAACTGAGCTAGCCGGCCGGGGTCTAGGGACATGTAGGGAAAGATCTAGGATAAAAAAAAGTTAAGGGTGCTGCTAAAAAGGAGCAGGGTGGAAAGCCAGTGCAGTTTGATGACATTTTCTAATACTTTGCTCAATCCAGGGTTTTCATGAGTCTGTTGATTCTGATTAAGGTTTTAAGCACAGTCTGTACATTTTTTATTGATTATTTGCCAAAATATAGTGAATTTTAAAAGATATTCAGCATTTCTGTGTTGACCAGCAGGGGGGAACTGAAAAGGAACAGGGTGCTGCACCTGCTATTTCGCTCTAGATCTTTCCCTAGGACAAGTTTTGAGTAAGTTACTCACACATTAAACATAGGTTATATGTTCATTCAGATTGTTAGCAATACATTATGTATATGTAAAAAGGAGTTTTTTGTCATTTATTTTCAACGTATGCCAGCGTGTTTCATAAAACTGTGTGCATCATTCTCAAACACATTATAGCGTGACAGGGCCTTAATAAAGTGATGAAATAACATAATTATTACTGGAAACAGAGGTTTGTGAGGTTTAAAAAACAAAACAAATCATGTACTATTTATTGTGGAGGGGGGGGGGGGGTCATTTGGTGTTCAGTTTAAAAGTGATTAAATTCATTGAAATTCAACAGCTGACCATAATGCATTGAATCACTTAATTATATCACTTAAAAACAGTATCTGGTTTTAAGAGTCAGTTTGCAGTTAAATGTTATTGACCATTCCTTGACTTCTTGAACATATACCAATTGTTTATAAAACCCTATTCCAATTATATACAAGTAATACAGCCTGTGTTAATTTGAGACAGGCAAATTCTCTTCCTGTTTCTGTTTTCTTTTCAGTAATTATTTTTGCAATTCTTACAACTACCTGTGCCTTTGAACTAGGGGTATTTTAGCGCGACAAACCTCAAAATAGGGAAAATAGTAAAAAAAATTATACATGGTAACAGTCATTTTTAATCCCCCGCCGCGATGCGGGATGGGGGTTATAGGAATGCCTTTCGCCCGTCTGTCCCTCTGTCCGTAACATTTTCGTGTCCGCTCCATATCTCCTATACCCTTTGAAGGATTTTCATGAAACGTGGCTCAAATGTTAAGGTCATTGAGACGATGTGCAGAAGGCATGAGTCAGTCATGCCGGCTCAAGGTCAAGGTCACACTTGAAGGTCAAATATTTGAGCCTCCATTTCATGTCCAATCCATATCTCCTGTAACCTTTAAAGGATTTTCATGAAACTTGGCTCAAATGTTGAGGTCATTGCGACGATGTGCAGAAGGCATGAGTCAGTCACGCTGGCTCAAGGTCAAGGTCACACTTGAAGGTCAAATATTTGAGCCTCCATTTCGTGTCCGCTACATATCTCCTATGCCTTTTGAAGGATTTTCATGAAACTTGGCTCAAATGTTGAGGTCATTGAGACGATGTGCAGAAGGCATGGGCCTTTCACGCCAGCTCAAGGTCAAGGTTACACTTGAAGGTTAAATTTTTTAGCCTCCATTTTCTTGTCCGTTTTTTGTGTCAGCTTAATATGCCCTATACCCTATGAAGGATTTTCATGAAACTTGGCTGAAATGTTTTGCTCATTGAGACCATGTGCAGAAGGCATAAGCCAGTCATGCCAACTCAAGGTCAAGGTCACAGTTGAAGGTTGAATGTTTGAGCCTGTATTTTCATGTCTGTTATATATCTCCTGTGCCCTTTTTATGAAACTTGCCTCAAATGTTTATCACATTGAGGCAATGTGCAGAAGGCACGAGGCAGTCACGCCACCTCAAGGTCAAGGTCACACTTGAATGTCAAATATTTGAGCCTCCATTTTTGTGTCTGCTCCATGTCTACTGTGCCCTTTGAAGGATTTTCATAAAACGTAGCTCAAATGTTTCTCACATTGAGGCGCTGTACAGAAGCCATGGAGCAGTCTTGCCACCTCAAGGTCAAGGCCACACTTAAAGGTCAAATGTTTTAGCCTCCATTTTTGTGTCAGCTGCATATCTAAATTTCTGAACTGTACTTTCATATCTGGTCCAACTGTGCCAGATTAAGGTCACTGTGATACTTCAAAGTCACCTTTAAAATGTAATGAAGGATCACGGCGGGGGATATAGGTGTCCTTTGGACTGCCTTGTTTAAGCTATGCCTTTTGCTTGTAAACTTGTGTGCGAGTTATTCACGGTAGTACCATTACTGTTCTATCGATGTCTCGAAAACTAACATTGTGTGTAAATAAGCAATAAAAGCTGTCTTTGTTTTTTTTAAATACCAACCCAGCTTGATAGGATTTTTTTTTCTTATTTTGGGGGAAAAATTTGGTCATTTTAGGGGGAAAATGGAAGTTTATTGACAAGGGGAAACTGCCGTTATTCGTCAGTAAAAATCACCAAAAAATTCCACTGCATTTGTTTCTATTCCTGGAAAATAGAAATATTAACGTGTTAGATTTTTGGTTAACTTGAAAAATGGTTAAGTTCACTGTTGTGTTTTTTTAGCTAGACTTTCCGAAGTTATTGTCGTCGCCCTGTTGTTCGGGCTGCGTCAGCGTCCTCGTTTCTTAGGTTTTCTGTTTAAGTTTTTGGTTAAGTTTTTTGTCAAACTCCATTTGAAACTTTCAATATTTGTTCACTATCAAAAGGGTAATCCATTACAACAAGGTAAATAACCTTGTGATTTGTAATTCCAGAGTTATCTGCCCTTGTTTGGACTTACTACTTGGCTTATTTTGAATTTTTTTTGGTAAATATAACATTTCTCAATAACTTTCAAAGACATTAAATTGAAACTCAATGTACTTGTTTATGGTGCTGAAATCATTATGCAGACAAGAGGAGGTAACTCTTGGAAGGATTTCATTGGAGTTATTACACTTTTTTCAACTTGCAATTTTCCTTTTAGGTCAAATTTCTCAATACCTATAAAAAAAAGCAAAAAAATAAGGACAAATAAACAACAACAGACAGACAATAACATGTTTTAGCTCGACTATTCAAAGAATAGGTGAGCTTTCCTACTACCCCCGGTGTCGGCGTCTGCGTCCGCGTCTGAATTTGGTTTAAGTTTTTATTTAAAGGTCTTGTAACTTCAAAACTACATACGTTGTTCACTTGAAACATATAATATACATTTGTCATCAACTCCAGTGTCAGGGGCGACATTCCCCATAACTCTGTTTTGTATGTTGACAGAGTTATGCCCCTTTTTCACCTAGATTTTATGGTTGAAGATAATTTCAAAAGTTTTGTAACTTCAAACTTTTTGAAACTTGGCACTAACCTTTGTCATCAATGCTAGTATCAGGGGCAACATTACCCATAACTCAGTTTTGTATTTTGACAGAGTTAGCCCACTTTTTACATAGACTTTGTGTTTAAAGTTTTTGTTCCAAAAATTTATAAACTATACAAGGCTTCACTTAAAAGTTTTGTATTTTAACAAATTTATGCCCCTTCCACTATCCAAAATATGTACCAACTGAAATACTTCTAATAGTCGAGCGCGCTGTCCTATGACAGCTCTTGTTTTTTATTACTAATGACGAAGGCATGACGCCAAAACGTAGTGTATTAAAATTACATTAACAAAAGTTAACATGTTTGTGCGATAATTACACTGTATTATTATTTCAATACCTATATGAGGTATTGACTTGAAACTCAAAGTACTTGATCACAGTGATGAACTTATTCTGTAGATAAGAGGAGGTAATTCCATCAAGGATTTTGCTTGAGTAATTGCCCTTTTTTCAACTTAGAATTTTTTGCTTTAGGTCAAATTTCTCCATTTCTATAAGAGGTATCGACTTGAAATTCAAAATACTCCATGACAGTGATAAGCTTATTTTATAAACAAAAGCCTAGAGTACTATTAAAGATGAGAAAGTGGAGCGCCCAGCACCCATAGGCGGTGCTCTTGTTTTATGTATATGTTATTTAATTTGTTTAATTATGTAATTGAATGCCCTCTCATCAACATATTCAATCATGTGATATTTTCATGTACAATAAGGAAACACTTATGTAACTGAATAATTTGAGGTGGGAAAATCAGGCTTAATACATGTGCGTAAAATGTTGTCCCGGATCAACCTGTGCAGTCTGCACTTTCCGCTCACAGTAGATCTATGCTTAGAAGAGACTTCCTTGAAACAGAAAATACCATAAAAGCGGAAATTGCTGTCCCGGATCAACCTGTGCAAACTGCGCAGGCTGACTCTGGGAGGACACTTACACACATGCATTAAGCCTGATTTTCCCACAACATGCCTCATTTGTTTATATTTTTCAGTTTCTTGAAGACACTGAATGTAAACTGTACAGACAGAAATGGCTACACACCACTGCATCAAGCAGCTGTGAATGGACACAGGTATTTACACATTTTAAAACTATACCGAACAGCTCTCCTATCCAGACACTTACACGGTTCATGTTAAAATGGTTCATTTCTAAGAAAATATTACCAAATGTGCATAGAGATAAATTCACTGACATAAGTATCCGCCGCCTAGGAATTCACGCATTTCTTAAACAATTTATGAGGAAATGAAACAAATTAAAACAAAATAATAATATATTGTGTGTATTTCCATTGCTTGTGAGATGTGCACACAACACACAGAAACCTCTGTTACCTTCAAAAGAAACTAATCTCAACTGTAGTGAGCAGCTTATATTGATTACTATTTAGCGATTTTTTTAGGGCCATCTTAGGTCCAATATTCGGCCCCCTTCCCCTCCGAAAAAAGTATATATTGTTCCCCTATTTTAACCTAAAATTATCCTCAGAATATAAATCTTTATCAAGAAAAAATCAGGCAATTGTGTATTGAATGAAATACAGTTGTAAAGGCAGATGCTTGGATCATTATTTTAATCGCTATGCAAATTGGATAACATTTTCCTTGAAAATTAACCATTGTATCATGAATTGTGTAAATGTCTGGTTATAACTGCCTCTAACGACACCAAACACAACACGAAAAACATGAACCAAACAGGAAACACAAATGAGGCGTGTCGTGGGAAAACCGGTCATAATGCATGTGCGTAAAGTGTCGTCCCGGATTAGCCTGTGCAGTCTGCACAGGCTAATCGAGGATGGTACTTTCCGCCTACAGTGGATTTATGTTTAGAAGAGACTTCCATGAACAGAAAACACCAGAAAAACAGAAAGTGCCGTCCTGGATTAGCCTGTGCAGACTGCACAGGCTAATCCGGGACAACACTTTACGCACATGCATTATGACCGGTTTTCCAACGACGTGCTTCAAATATTATTATAACAGGGGTTTCCACCTTGGAACAGCTATTTCAAAGCATGGGGATTATCATTCACATTAGTCCCAGAGTTTGATCACAACACATGCACAAGCATGTTCTGCCGTGAATTTGGACTAGTGGAGACGAGGGCCCTCTAGACTTGAAAAATTGGGGACAGATTACAAAAATGTACGGACGCAGGCTAAAATTGTTTTTTACCTCATGAATATTCCCAAAGGAGATTTTGTTGAAAAAGTATGTAGTTGTTTTTGTTCATCGGACCTTCAGTTTATCCTTATTCAATAATCACAAACTACCAATCAGATTACCGTAAAAAAATGTGTATTACGCATACTTTTTTACCCTAAAATTCGGCTATGAAAATTTGGAACAGGTTATACACCGTACCAGTCAGTTTCATCCATCTGTTAAATAAAAGGTTCTTACATAATTCATAATATTTGTTCTGAATTAATTCATTACGTTCTGTTTGTCAGTGTTACTTTGCATTCCTATTACCTTTCATTATCTATTCAGATTCGAACAAATTATAAAATCCGCTAAAAACACAAGGGGTTAATAATTAAATCTGTACTGTAACAGTGTGAAGTCATCAATTAGCTGGGTATCCAAAACTGCAACAATGTGACGTCATCAGTAAGCTGGGTATCCAAAACTGCAACAGTGTGATGTCATCAATTAGCTGGGTATCCAAAACTGCCACAGTGTGATGTCATCAATTAGCTGGATATCCAAAACTGCCACAGTGTGATGTCATCAATTAGCTGGGTATCCAAAACTGCAAGCCATTAGCAACACTGAACAGCCATAGCAACAGTGTCAGTTTGACTTCAAAAGTCTTTGATGTGTCTACCGAAATTTCAGCTGTCTTTTAGCAATATAACGCTGAAAAGCGTGTTTCACGCTTAGCACGTGGACTATATTTACAATTATCGATCGATACTACTGTACCTGAACTGCTCAAGCGCTGTCGAGTGTCTTCTAGCATTTTATCAGGACTAAAATCTTAATAAAATTTGGAATTGGTAAATTGCGAGCGCCAGAGGACCCACCTACGGAAATTCAGTGGGGACAATATTTTTTTCTGCACCAATTGCGCAAGGCCCCATCCACGGCAGAACACTGCAAATGTAGATAAATTAACCGTATGGGATTGCAATTCAAATTAAATGGTAATACAGGAGAATACATAATGAAATTGAATAACAAGTTTATGACTCATTGGTTAGCATACAGCTTTCAGAGGCATGTTGACATAAAAAAAGTATCAAATACATCACATTTTGTTCTTAACATTTTACTAAGTTTTATGGATACTGGACAAAATCTTAGCAAATTTAACAAACAAAGCTGTCAGTAAACATTGTTGCTACAATTCCAAATAGCAGTACATAGTTTTGTTTGAAAGATGGTAAAAAATCTATGCTTTTATCTAATTGCTTTTTTTACGTTGTCCAAATATTAGCTCTTAATTATGAATAAAATGCACAAACATTAAAAAAAGCAAATTTAAGCACTCATAAATTATTAAATATATGCACAATCACTTAATAAAAAATGCAAATGTAGCACTCAGGAATACAAGAATTGAAAGAATATGGGTGCCATGCGTAGCAAGTCTTTTTCAGGAACTAAAAATGTTCTTTTCTGGTAGCTATAATCGCTGAACTCTGAAATCAGTTAATCAGTGTGTGGGTATTTTTAGAAACATATATCGGCGATTGTTGTCCGTCTTGTCTAGAAGCTCAGGTTTAGAAATACAATGTATTGATTTGGCATTGGCAGTCACAGCAGTTCTTGCAGACCTGACAGTAACTGACAAAATACAAGCATACTTATTTTATTGTAAGATGAGAATCAATTGAGGAAAGTATTAAGCCTCTAATATTACCACTCTAGGAGCTTGTTCACATGCCATATGTGTGTGATTTTCCAAAAATATGCTCTATGACATTGAGTTGTAATGCAGAAATTCAGTCACCGGAAGTTAATAATAAATGTTTATCCAAAATTCATCAAACTATTTTGAACAACAACCCCCCCACCCCCCAAAAAATTGGCATTTAGGGGATCATTGAGGCTACATCAGCAGTGTTGTTGTTTTTTCACCTTTGGGGTAAAGGTGGCGGGGCCCATCATATGGAGGAATTTTACAGCAAAAGGTGGCGGGGCCCATCATATGGAGGAATATTACAACAAAAGGTGGCGGGGCCCATCATATGGAGGAATTTTACAACAAAAGGTGGCGGGGCCCATCATATGGAGGAATTTTACAGCAAAAGGTGGGGGGCCCATCATATGGAGGAATTTTACAGCAAAAGGTGGCGGGGCCCATCATATGGAGGAATTTTACAGCAAAAGGTGGCGGGGCCCATCATATGGAGGAATTTTACAACAAAAGGTGGCGGGGCCCATCATATGGAGGAATTTTACAACAAAAGGTGGCGGGGCCCATCATATGGAGGAATTTTACAGCAAAAGGTGGTGGGGCCCATCATATGGAGGAATTTTACAGCAAAAGGTGGCGGGGCCCATCATATGGAGGAATTTTACAGCAAAAGGTGGCAGGGCCCATCATATGGAGGAATTTTACAACAAAAGGTGGCGGGGCCCATCATATGGAGGAATTTTACTGCAAAATGGGATTTTTTTTAAGAAAAGCATTATTAAAGGTTTCTATTCTCTTTTGTTATAAAACATTCATGAATTAACTTAAATTAACATGCTTTGATAAAAAATAGTTCATGAAAACTCCTCTATCTTAGCCAATTTTTGTCTGATTTTGGTCAGTTTTTCAAAATAAAGCTTACATTCTTCAGGGAATTTTAAAGTAAATATAGAGGAAAAATATATACTTTTTAAGCAGTGGAATAAGGCCAAATTTCAGCCCCAAATTGTCCCTCAAAAAACCCTGAAGAATTTTACCTAAGCGGTTTACCAGTACTAAGTGCACTTTCCTATGCCAGTAACTGACAACTGCCCAACTTAATAGATGTAGGGGGAGAATGGGGTAGAAATAATTTCATGACCAATCCCCACACAAGTCATGTGGCCGAGCTGGGGCTCAAACTCAAGATCCCCAGTATTTAAATAGACCATTTATCCATCACCACATATAACTTCCAACAGTAATAAGGAAGGATGATTTTGCTGTCATATGTAGATAATTTCCTTTTTGTAATTTATTACAAAAATTGTAAAACTGTGTCCATCTGCAAATGTAAGAGCTGTAGATTGTTGAAGCATACCTTGTCCTTCCAAAACCATACAGTTCCAACATGCGTAATTGATCAAAGTCCACCTTTTCTACAAAACAACTATTTTGATGAATGTAATATTACAATTTATTTTATATATCTAAAGATAATCTGACTCAAATACTGCTGTATTTTCGGTATAAAATACAATTGGCCAGATAAAATTCCTGTATTGTACATGAATATATCTGTTTCGTAGCATATTTGTTGTTTTGTTTTGATCGTAAGGAGGTATATAATGAAATACTACATGACTATTGTGCTCAGATAGGCTGTATTACTCTTGTTGATTGTGCAAAGTTGTATTCCACTTGCCCTGCGAGCTCATATAATATAGAGTTACACAATCAACTCAAGCGAGACAATCCACCGGAACACCACAGTCATGTAATATTCCCTATATACTGCTGTTTTGATAATTGTTTGTGAGACATAACACATATTTATCCCATTGACATTATAATTATTCTGAAGAGCTTTTTATTTTCCACCAAGCAATTTGATACTCTATGGAAGGATCCTAAAAATAAACCATTGCACTTAGTTAACAGGAAGAATGAATGCAAAAAACATATTATTTAGTTGTGAATGTAGCTGTGATGTTGTGCTGCTATATAGCTGTTAAAAGAATAAAAAATAATTATTTAAAGTATACAGGGTTTAGGATTCTTCAACTTTTCAAACAATTTCCTTCTATTTCAGTACCACATTTTATCGACAACTTAAGCACTTAATATCCCATAGTGTGTCGTTTTCATTGCCTGGTTTAGCTATGTTGTGCAACGTTGTGCAACTAGGCAGGTACGTAATTCAACTTGGAGGTAATGCACCGCAACGTGGCACAAGTAGGAAGGCACGTAGTTTAATGTAAACAACAAATCTTAATTTTTAACATGTTCAAAATATGGCTACGTTATACCACAGTGTGAACAGAATGAGTTGTCATTTGCTACGTTATACTGCATTATTCGCTACGTTCAACTACGACAGGCCAGGCATCACTATGGTTATTGTTACGCTTAGTTGCTGTGTACTGCGTTCTTCCATGCAACGCTACGTAATGACACATTGTGGTAGGTTGTCAAATGTAACGGAAGCATAGCGATAGCGCAGTAACTACATAGTACATCGAGGCACAACGTAAGAAAAAATTGATGAAAACATGGCAAAACATGTAAAATACATACTGAAACGACATGTAATAACATGACACTATAACTGGGCTATAAATGTGAACATCTATTCTTGACATGGTTTTATCATTGAAATATATGTTGACACGTACTGTGTAATTCACTTGCTGTGCCTGCCTGATCTTACTGAATTGTGGACATGGCAAACTGGAGGCTCAGAAAGCAACATACTTGCAGGATACTATGCTGAACACCTACCATTAATCACATCTTAGGGACTTTGTTGAGGCTTTAAAAGCTGTGTAACTGTGGGATCGATGCTGACACGCCAGTGGGATATATGACATAATTATGATGTACACCATGAATCACGCCTCCGCTCTTAACAGGGACAAAGTCAAGGCTTCACAAGCCACGCCATTACACACAACATCTCCATTTGCTTAAAGCCGCAGTCCATAGAATATAACTCAATACATCTTTGATTGGCATTAGTTCTAATGAACGTTAATGACTTTTATTCGACTGAAAACTGTTTCTTATATACGAAAGTCATTTTTAATACCTAGTGTTCGAAAACACTTGGTACGAAAGGAATATACACTGATGTACATGCTGATTTACTCCAGAGGCATCACCAGCTATCTGATACAGATAATTTTACCATAAAAAGTTACCAAAACGATAGTATTTCACCGATTTCAATGCATTTTGTTGTATTTTGATCGGTAAGATGTCAATTAGAAAGGATTTCTGCAAAGTTTTATTTTTATTAACATATTTTTGGACTGCTGCTGTAAAATCAGCGTAACTGTGGCAGAAGCACTGACACAAATAGAAACTCCATGCATGTCAGCTCTGTTGAGAGGGACACCCACATACATGTGAAGTCTCACACTTTCAGCATGAGAATCACGCTTTCTGACATTAAATCAGGCCCTCACACTTTAATAAAAAAGCAGGCTCTGCACTGCCTCCCATAACCGTTTGGCTAGAGTATACACAAGTCACATTACACATGACTCCTCCATTTGCTTAAAATCAGTGTAACTGTGGCAAATACACTGACACACTCACAAACTCCAAGCATGTCAGCTCTGTTGAGAGGGACAACCACATACTTGTGAACTCTCACACTTTCAGCATGAGAATCACGCTTTCTGACATTAAATCAGGACCTCACGCTTAAATAAAACTTCAGGCTCTACATTGCCACCCATAACCGTTTGCCTAGAGTTTACACAAAAGAGGATGAAATAAAGCTTGTGAAGTTCTTGTGAAACCCATTTGAGGCGTGTCGTCGGAAAACCGGGCTTAATGCATGTGCATTAAGTGTCGTCCCGGATTAGCCTGTGCAGTCCGCACAGGCTAATCAAGGACGGCACTTTCCGCTTTTATGATATTTTATGTTTCAAGGAAGTATCTCTAAAAATAAATCCTCTGTAGGCGGAAAGTGTCGTCCCAGATTAGCCTGTGGGGAGTGCACAGGCTAATCTGGGACGACTCTTTACGCACATGCATTAAGACTGGTTTTTCCACGACACGCCTCATTTAATGAAAATAAATCCTTTAACAACACACATCCATGTATACAGCGCAAGACTTGTATGAAATTCCTTATAATAACAAAACAATTTGAAAAGCTTATAATAAAAAATGACAGAAAGACTGAAAATGTAACCAACATTTGATAGCTGAATTTTATGGTAAAAAATTTGCATGCTAATCACGGTAATTTACGGTAATCACGTGTGCTCTGTTGACACGGACAAAGTAGGCAGTATCAGATTTCCCCAACCCAGAAAGGTCTTCTGTATTGGCACATTTAATGACATCTGCTCTGTTGATTCTTCATCTTGGAAAACAATTTCACCCAATTGAAAAGATAATGATAAAAAAAATGACAGAAAGACTGAAAATGACCCTAACTTTCATAGCTGAATTTTATGGTAAAAAGTGAACGCTTTACATGGTTTTATGGTAATTACGTCTCCTTTGTTAACCAAGACATGGTCAAGGCTTTGACTAGCAGTTGAATGACTGTTTGGTTCACAGGGACATAGTGCCCCCTGAAAGGTCTTCCATATATGCACAACTAATCACATCTGCTCTGTTCACAGGGACATAGCGCCCCCTGAAAGGTCTTCCATATATGCACAACTAATCACATCTGCTCTGTTCACAGGGACATAGTGCCCCCTGAAAGGTCTTCCATATATGCACAATTAATTACATCTGCTCTGTTCACAGGGACATAGTGCCCCCTGAAAGGTCTTCCATATATGCACAACTAATCACGTCTGTTCTGTTCACAGGGAAATAGTGCCCCCTGAAAGGTCTTCCACATATGCACAACTAATCACATCTGCTCTGTTCACAGGGAAATAGTGCCCCCTGAAAGGTCTCCATATATGCACAACTAATCACATCTACTCTGTTCACAGGGCAATAGTGCCCCCTGAAAGGTTTTCCATTTATGCACAACTAATCACATCTGCTCTGTTCACAGGGAAATAGTGCCCCCTGAAAGGTCTTCCATATATGCACAACTAATCACATCAGCTCTGTTCACAGGGACATAGTGCCCCCTGAAAGGTCTTCCATATATGCACAACTAATCACATCTGCTCTGTTCACAGGGACATAGCGCCCCCTGAAAGGTCTTCCATATATGCACAACTAATCATGCTGCTCTGTTCACAGGGACATAGCGCCCACTGAAAGGTCTTCCATATATGCACAACTAATCATGCTGCTCTGTTCACAGGGACATAGCGCCCCCTGAAAGGTCTTCCATATATGCACAACTAATCATGCTGCTCTGTTCACAGGGACATAGCGCCCCCTGAAAGGTCTTCCATATATGCACAACTAATCATGCTGCTCTGTTCACAGGGACATAGCGCCCCCTGAAAGGTCTTCCATATATGCACAACTAATCATGCTGCTCTGCTCACAGGGACATAGTGGAGGCCCTGAAAGGTCTTCCATATATGCACAACTAATCACATCTGCTCTGTTCACAGGGACATAGTGCCCCCTGAAAGGTCTTCCATATATGCACAACTAATCACATCTGCTCTGTTCACAGGGACATAGCGCCCCCTGAAAGGTCTTCCATATATGCACAACTAATCATGCTGCTCTGTTCACAGGGACATAGTGGAGGCCCTGAAAGGTCTTCCATATATGCAAAACTAATCACGCCTGCTCTGTTCACAGGGAAATAGTGCCCCCTGAAAGGTCTCCATATATGCACAACTAATCACATCTGCTCTGTTCACAGGGAAATAGCGCCCCCTGAAAGGTCTTCCATATATGCACAACTAATCATGCTGCTCTGTTCACAGGGACATAGTGGAGGCCCTGAAAGGTCTTCCATATATGCACAACTAATCACGTCTGCTCTGTTCACAGGGACATAGTGGAGGCCCTGAAAGGTCTTCCATACATGCACAACTAATCATGCTGCTGTGTTCACAGGGACATAGCGCCCGCTGAAAGGCCTTCCATATATGCACAACTAATCATGCTGCTCTGTTCACAGGGACATAGCGCCCCCTGAAAGGTCTCCATATATGCACAACTAATCATGCTGCTCTGTTCACAGGGACATAGTGGAGGCCCTGTTGAAGGCAGATGCCGAGCCAGGCCTCGAGGACAACCAGGGATGTACCCCCGTCCATCTCGCTGCATGGAGTGGGAACCCGGAGATCGTCATGCAGCTCCTGAACGCTGGGAACCAGCCGGACTCCGGCGTGGAAATGGTACAAGTCAACCATCAGGTGAGGGAGCGGTTGGATATTGTTCTTAATGGAAACTTATGTTTTTCCTCATAAAAATTTAGTACAAGCATGTTTCTAGAACCATATTCACAGCGGGGGAATCATGTGGTTTTGTTTCGATATGTTGTATGGGAAAATGTTGTTGAATTGTTTTTGGTTAGGTTCTAAATATGCCAAAAATTTAATACAAAAGAAAGTAAATACAAAAGAAAGTAAATTTAATGCCTTATATTTCATCAACATTTTATAAAAAATACCTGTTTGCGATAACCTACATCAGTTTGCGTAAAATTAAGTGACCGTGGTTACAAAAAACTGCAATGTACCGGTACTTGTACACTGGTTAAAATAAATGTTAATAATTTTGAGAAGTGGACACTTAGAAAATTGGTTTAGTGTATTTACTTATTTATGTACATGTATAATTGGAGAAATACTTCCGAGAACATCGTTTTCCAAGTATATTAATCCGGACCTAATATCCCGAGTTTTATGGCTGTTGAAGTTGAGATGATATGTCTAATACAGTAATACATAATAAACTTGTAAACAACGATTACAGTGAACTTTAGATTATCTGTCTAATGCATAACAAAATTGTTAACAAAGATTACAGTCCTTTCGTTCAGATATAACATTAATCAATGGATCAAAGATAATTAACTTCCTATTGCGTAATTATTTTTTTGTAATTTATACATTAAAAGTACTTTAACTTCATAAATGGCTGATTCAGCTACATTATCTTTACAATAATGATAACCAATTTTCAATGTGACGTGGATTTCGCCAACAGGGGCACTGACACATACTACAAAGGTTTTCACGCTCATTGTGAAACACTGATACATACTACAAAGGTTTTCATGCTCATTGTGAAATCCTCTCTGACACGAGTTTTCCAAGTAGTGATAGTGGGGTATATCCTAGTGGCAAACCCTCCCTTGACTGATGATATGTGACCATATAATTTGAAAATCAGTTGTTCAACTTTTGTTGTTATCGACATATCATATCAGCCAAATGTCATTAGAGTGAACACAAGTGATATGTACCCATGTTTGATAATAATTTATTAAACTTTTCTGGTTTGCCGTATTTTACAATCATAGTTAGGGCTTTATCAATGTCTGTACACGTCATAACACACAACTGCTACAGTCATGACTCATGAGATTTAAGTCACTTCAACCAGTTGTTGATTTTATTTTTATCGCTGATTAAAGGGGCGTATCGATGTTATTTCACATAGATATAGACACATATTGAAAATAAGGTTAATTTCTTCATACTTCTAATATTTTTTGCAAGTAGAAACACTATATTTATGAAATCCTTAATGAAAAATATATACAAAGACCAAATCACTTTGGGATACATGGTTCCAGTAGGGTCTGGACTCGTGCATACAAGATCTTGCATTTCAATACAGTTTTATCTACACTATGCAATGTTTATCAATGACGTGCATTTGTGTAACTGTACATTATGTACATTTCATTCATATCCATTTAGCTACTACCGGCACTACAAAGTTTTCCTGCACCTGCAATAGATTGGTTGATAATCTGTTGTCTATAAAATAATATACCTTTCTCAATTTTTATAGAAACAATGCAACTGCTTTGAATAATGCCAATCTATACTCTAAATGAAAGTTATTATGCCCCCGAAGGGAACTTCGGGGGCATATAGTAATCTCATTGTCTGCCCATCTGTCCGTCCATCGGTCACGCTTCTTGTGCGGAGCATAACTCCATTAGTATTGAGGGGATTCAAATGAAACTTCATATAATGAAATATTTACAGAGTTATTGCCCTTTGTTTAATTTTCTTGTGCAGAGCATATCTTCATTAGTATTGAAGGGATTCAAATAAAAATTCATATAATGATAGAGGACAATGAGAGGAAGTGCAGAGCACAAGGACCACAACTCTTTCTTCAATATTTACAGAGTTATTGCCCTTTGTTTTATTTCCTTATGTGAAGCATTAATTTTCTTGTGCGGAGCATATCTCCTTTGTATTAAAGGGATTCAAATGAAACTTCATATAATGATAGAGGACAATGAGAGGAAGTGCAGAGCCCAAGGACCTTAACTCTTTCTTCAATTAGTATTGAAGTGATTTAAAATAAAACCACATATATTGATACAGGATGTTGAGAGAAAGTGCAGAGTACAAGGACCATAACTCTTTTTGTAGGAAGCGTCATTTTTGCCAACATGTAACTTACATTGTGTTGCCTTCCTCTGACAATCATCTACTTCGGGGGCATACGTCGCATCCTGTGACAAGCCTTGTTGCTAATGACATTGTCAACATTCTGCCAATACGCCCCTTTAAGTCAACGTTCTGCCAATACACCCCTTTGCATGAAAGAGACTTCTTTAATGGCATGAAGTTGTACATGGATGAGCGGTCTCCCAGTTATGAATAGCTGAATATTTCAGTTATGAGCGGTCTCCCAGTTATGAATAGCTGAATATTTCAGTTATGAGCGGTCTCCCATTTATGAATAGCTGAATATTTCAGTTATGAGCGGTCTCCCAGGTATGAATAGCTGAATATTTCATTACAGCATCAATACAGTATCCATGGTCGGATCCCACGTGTGCTCAAATACGCTATGCTTCTTGACTAGACCATGGGGGATTAGGCTAGCAAAACTTGGTACTCCTGAATAATTAATGGACATTTCATTGGTTCCATGTCCAAGTCTGCACGGAAAATTCAACCAATAAAATGACGCGTTATTAAAACACAGTAGAGGCGTTCGCTTTTTTCATATTTTTACTGTTATCCTGCGCGTGGTGCATGAAGTCAGTCGAAAGTGTGCAGTGAACTGATAAGGCAGAAGTTAAATAATTGGCCAGCAGGTGGCTCATCTATATTTAAGAAAACAAACTTTTGACAGCCAATTCTTTCACGGCATATAATGTAGTGGTAACGGAATATATACCGTGGGTTTCGACGATGTACAGTATCATGCTTCAGTCGATTAATTTTTGAAAGGGGTTTGGCCCTTTAATGGTGTGAAATAAATATGTACACACTTGTTTGAAATCCTTTGCAGGAATGTTAATATTAATAATCAGTACCATGCCTATATCATTCATTATATGAAGCGTGTCGTGGGAAAACCGGGCTTAATGCATGTGTGTAAAGTGTCGTCCCGGATTAGCCTGTGCATTCCACACAGGCTAATCGGGGATGACACTTTCCGCCGACAGTGAATTTATGTTTAGAAGAGACTTCCTTGAACAGAAAATACCATAAAAGCGGAAAGTGCCATCCTGGATTTTCCGGGACGACACTTTACGCTTGTGCATTAAACCCGGCTTTCCCACGATGCAACCTACATGTTCATTTTATCAACATGCTGATTGATCTTTTCCAACGATTTTTGAAGGGAGTTGTGGCCCTTTAACGGGTGAATTGTAATTGCCTATGCTTGTTCTCCCGGGACATTTATCTTTTGCATATTCATATCAGTATGGATGTTGTGGAAGGAATTGAATTTCTTTTTACAAAATCAATATTTACCGGTAGTATTATTATCATTGTGCACTTTTGTTGCTTTCTTGAATATGTTACTTGCTATACTCTTGAAAACAACACTTTATTTGTATTTAACTTCCTTAAATTACAACAGTTGTCTAATATTAGTGTTCCAATATAAGAACATATTATTTTATGACTTTACGATATAACAACAACACAATTCCAGTTAACTTTTTAATATTTTACAAAAATAGAATGAAACCCATAACTGACGTAGAAAATAAGAACATCACTTGTATGAGCAAAAAAAAAAAAATAAATATAGTTACGCTTATTGATTAGTTGTGGGATTGTTGGCCGCAGTGAATAAAATTAACAGCCGGCGATGTCAACGAAACCCAGTGGTTGGCGTTGTAACATGGACCCAGACTGTTTGAAAATTGTGTTCACCGGAAGGAAGAGGAGCCTACGTAAATTACCTTGCGAAACGAGTATGCCGCTTGAAGTAGCAACACCGCCTGACCACTGAACAATTAACTTATCCTCCCACCGAACTAGGAAAAACCAATAACTTGACTGGGCTAAACCTAATTCAGTTTAAATACACAACTCATCGCTCAACCAGCGAAAATAATATATCACCATTATACAATCAATGATCGCTCAACCAGCGATGTCACTTTTAAATACGGGTAATTAACACCAAGAATCGCTCAACCATCAATTTCACATTTCAACCCGGACATTTACTACTAATTATCGCTCAACCAGCTATTTCACATTTAAATCCGGACATTTAATACTAATAATCGCTCAACCAGCGATTTCACATTTTCACCGGTACTATTAATACTCAGAATAGCTCAACCAGCGATTTCACCTTTCAACCGGACAAATAATACTAAGAATCGCTCAACCAGCGATTTTACATTTTAACCCGGACATTTAACACATCCACTGGCCATACGGTATTGATACTATATTGAAAAATGTGACATTTAATTACTGGTTATTGCCCGAAAAATCTGGCGTTATAACGGATGTTGCCCATGTCCTTTCGAGCAAATGTCTTGAAACATTGCGGGTTAACATTAATTAAAGAAATCTATGTTTTTGAACAAGTACCCATGCCGCTTCAAACCCCGGCAAAGAGAATTTTCTGCCACAATAAATTTAGCAAATTTATCCCCACAAATTCTGGACTCGCTTTCATAAAAACTTCAATATGACGTCGTGTAAACAGTTCAAATACATTTCTAGACCTACATCCGAAAGATGAACATCATCGCGCCTAAAGAACCCGGGCGTATCGTGATCAATTGGTACCGACACGATTTCATATCTCTTTAAACGAGCTGTCGACCCCCAAAAGCACGGTCCTAAGATTTTCGGTCTCACAGCAAAGTAGTTGAAAATGGATATTACGGGACACATCATAGCTTCCGTTTCCTGTGGGATCCGGATCGTTACAGGAATACCGCGCTGATTTGTTATATATTTTCTTAAGGTAATGATTGTGGCCCGCTTATCACCAGACACAATTACATCATTAATTTGTAGCTGATTACTACTTGTGTTAGTTACTACTAATTCACTAACCCGAAACAGACTTAAATATGCGAGAACAAACATGGCTTTGAATAAGACATTCTCAAAGTCGGTATAGCACACTTTTGGTAATTGTGATACAATCACCGATAACACTTTTATTGTGATTGGCGCCCTTGTGTCTACAGTTTTTCGTGTACGAGTACAACCATCCAGCATTTTTTCAATTATAAAAATGTTACTTATATCGTACCAACCACTTACTTTGTGGAAAAAGCTCAACCCTGAGATATAGCTTTTGAGCGATTTTGGCGATAGCCCTTTTTCAAAACAATAGGCTTCAAATAGTACTACATGTTGCTGTTCAGCTGGCCAACTGCTGGAGAGATTATACGCTTTCCTAAAATTTTGGAAAACATTACAAGCTGTGCTGTAAGACCGCCACGAGCTAACCGACATACTACTAAACATTAACTCTTGTGCTCTATTCTGAAAATGTTCCAAAGATGATTCAGAAACGACGTCGGATTTGGGTCTGCTTCCGGGGCTAACTCTCTGAATTTTGTAATCTGAAACCGAGATAACGTATCGCACAATACGTTATGAGACCCTGGCACGTATTTGCGAACAATGACATTTATTTCCCAGCACTTTAAAGTTAACGTTCGATTTTAAATCCATGACCATATCAGACTTCGATGTCGACTTATTCAAAATATGAACAACTGCATCATTGTCGCACTGAAACCTTATCTTTTTATTTTTTAAGTCTGCTCCTCAAATGAACAATGCGACAACGATTGCAAATAATTATAGATGGGTACTGTCTTTAGTAACAACTTGGCCCCGCCATTTTTCATGCCAACGTGCGTGACACCAATGACCTTGAAAATAAATTCCCAACCCAAGCTCAGTACCACCCGCGCTATCTGTGAACAACTGAGTATCCTCATTAGATATCCAATATCGATCGTGAAAAACTGACACGCCATTGTAATTTCGCAAAAACATTGACCACATTTCAAGGTCTTGCTTGACAGCGCGCGTTACTCGTATGCGATGAAAAGCCTTTGTTTTGCCACAAGTACTGTTAATTGATCTCCTACAAAATGGCCGCCAGACTGGGATTGCCCTGCAACAGAAGTTAAGGGATCCTATAAGTGACTGCATTTCTTTCAAAATAGTTTTCTTTTCATGTACTAGACATTGGATTTTTTCCTCTAACTCTACTATTTGTATTGTAGGAATACGCACTACTAGGTTAGCCGAATCAAATTCCAGACCTAAAAGTACAATTATTTCACTCGGGCCTTCTGTTTTTTCATCTGCTAATGGCATGTTAAGTTCTTTCATGCAATTCATAAATAAATCCATAAGTTTATAACAATCTTGCTTTGATTTATCGCCACCCCCAAAATCGTCTAAATAGTGTATTACCTGCCGGACGTCATTTTACACTTGACACAAAATTCCAAAAACGTAGAACATTTTTCAAATATTTTGCAGCTGACCGACGCGCCAAAAGGTAACGCTTTTTCTACATAATACCTGTAGTTAAAATATATCCCAAGAATTTCAAAATCCTCTCGCCGCACAGGCAAAAGACGAAACACATTTTTTAGATCCATTTCGAAGAGTTTGCAATTTTGACCTAAATCCTGAATCATATGAACCGCTTTATCAAAATTAGTGTACTGCACAGAACAGTATTTTTTGTCAATGAAGTCATTCACAGAATCTCCTTCCGGAAATGATAAGTGGTGAATGATTCTAAATTCTCCTGGTGTTTTTTTGGGAACCAAGCCAATGGGGGATACAGTAAAATTCGGGAAGGGTTTTTCTAAGAAAGGACCCGACAATCGTCCAGCTTTGATCTCTTTATTTATTTTATCCTGAGTAATATCGGGATTCGCTAAAGCCGATTTTAAGTTCTTACTTGCATGATTTAATCGAGGGCCACTGTAATGCATTGAAAACCCCCGTTCAAAACCATTTAAAAGCTCTAAACTATCTGGAGATTTGTAAATTGCTAAATATTCACGTAATTTCTCAATATTAATCGGGGAGGTTGCAAGGTTATTCGAGTCTTAGTTACAAGGATTAGAACCAGCTTTAGGATCTATTTGAGGTACCGCAGAAGTGTCCGCCCCCACGGCCACGTGGTCTGACTCGAAAAGACCCATGTCCCCTTTGAAAACGAGAACCCCCTGAAAAAAGTAGGTGGCCTGACCTCCAATGGACATTTAGTAAGTGGATGCTGGGAACCGCATTCTGAGCATACATGTAAGAACCTACAGTTTGGCCACGCGCAGTACCCCTCATTGTAATGGTGACACGAGTAATTTACTTTAGGCGTTGCCTGCCGCTCAGGCCCCTAACCTGCACGCACCTCCACCAAAGGTCATTGTTTATCGAAGCCCAAGACTGCGGTTGTAAGCCCTGACGGAGTCAAAACTGCTCGTCATATTCACGCCATGAAAAGCCCCCTTGGCGTGATGCACATTCGCGAATAGTCCACATGTAATGCAATATCTAGTATACTTTATCTGGCCGCGTCACTAGGTAGATTGATGCATATATCAAAAAGGCATCAGTCCACTTTTCCATAGATTGAATTTTTTCTTTACACTCCCTAGAGCGCTGCTCAATTGTACCCTGAGAAGACAGTTTAAGGACACTACCGTTACCAAAATCCAACAGTTCAACGGCTCCTTTTAGCTTTAATGCAAGGTTTACATATTCACCTTTCGAAATTTGCTGTTTGAGCCAGGATCATCGTTTGTTAAGCATCTAACCTCGTGCGAAAGACCATTACTCAACATACTACCAATATTTACCAAATTATTGGCCGAAGAATTCAAATCGCTATTAACAGAATACGATTGGTCAGATGAATGACTGGAAGCTCGCAAAGATTCCCCACTTACACCGCACCCTTCATTGTTATTCAGATTAGAACTGGTAGGGACAATGGTAGCGGCCCGTAAAATTTGTTCAAAATCGATAATACCACTACCTGGGCCGGGCTTCAATAGTCTGGATTCGTCCTCCAGCTCTTCATTTGATGTTTCAGGCAGTTTCCGTTTCCTTCTGCGAGGCATACTTGAAGATGTTTGACGATTTATTTAAAGTATAGTTTTGTGCTGTATCAGCTAGCTCTGGTTTTCGTAAAAGGCAGAAATTACGTTGATCGCAGTTTATAACAATCCTATGCAAAGTATTCCGAATGATGCACGAGGCCGAGGAATTCAGTAATGTATTTATGGTAACAAAATAACATGAGGCTGAAATGACGTACACGTCATGTTTAATAACCATCCTGTGCAAAGCATTCCGCATAACGAATAAATCCTAAGTATACCGTGAACGTATCTATGGAAACCATACAAAACACACACCGATCGTTTCCACAAAAATAAATATTATTAATTTATATTCAGAAATTAATAAGTCTCATTGCATTCTTAAGAGCCAAACAAGTAGCAAATTGACAATTTCAAAAAAAATTGTCACAAATTCCAGTCAGAAAAAATAGTTATATAAAAAGAAGTGAAATAACACCACTGGCACAAAAATTGATTGATGGATTGATTAATTGGTTGATTGATTGATTTCAGAATAAAAATGGGGACACGGCTTTACACAGTGCAGCGCAGTATGGTCATGTAGCAGTGGTGGATGTACTACTGCAGGTTGGTTTGTAGCGATAAATCAGTAAAACATCTCTTAGTTGGGTCTATTGTTACAATTTGTTTCTCTTCGTTGACAACTGAAAAACAAAAAATCAGAAATGTCATTGGAGTCCCTATCTGCTTTTTTGTGTGTGCTAGACTTTTCTTTTCAGATCAAACTTTTGTATTATATTCTGTATTGTCAAATATTTCTTGTTAATGAAATATCTTGTATTGAATATAAGTCAATATTTAGTTTATAAACCTATATAAGAAGATTGTCATTAATATTTACAACTTTAATATATTATTGTGACTTTATCGTATAATTTAAAACCATTCCATTAATTTTTTTCAGAAGTTCGCCAATCCAACAATTCGCAACATCGAAAATGCCTCACCCCTGGACCTGGCTGCCCAGTATGGCCGCCTGGATGTTGTAAAGCGTCTGCTGATATCGCACCCGGAGCTCGCCAATCGACCAGCCAGTGTTCAGTCACCGCTGCACCTTGCGTCTCGAAATGGACACACAGATGTCGTCAGCCTTTTGCTAGAGAATAAGTTTGATATTCAGGCAAAGGTACGTTTAGTTTATAACCAATATGAGCTGCGTCATGGGAAAACCGGACTTAGTGCATGTGCGTAAAGTGTCGTCCCGGATTAGCCTGTGCAGTCCGCACAGGCTAATCCAGGACGGCACTTTCCGCTTTTTATGGTATTTTCTGATTCAAGGAAGTCTCTTCTAAACATAAATCCACTGTAGGCGGAAAGTGCCGTCCTGGATTAGCCTGTGTGGACTGCACAGGCTAATCCGGGACGACACTATGCACATGCATTAAGACCGGTTTTCTCACGACGCGCCTCATATTAAGTAAAGTAAATCAGTTTACATAGCAGAGTGATTACATAATATGGTGTAAATATATACAAAATCTGTGCTGATATTATTGTACATAGTTGTGTTGCAGTAATTTGAATATTGTGCTATATTGTTGTTGGTAACATCCTAGTGGTTCGAGAACTGGTACTTCCAAGTTAACTAAAACCAGTTGTGTCTTGTTTGACAGACAGAGACTGGAACTGCCCTCCACGAAGCAGCGCTGCACGGGAAGCTTGACTGCGTGCGTCTGCTGTTGGAGCAGGGAGTAAATGTGCACGAGCGGGACGGGCGTGGTCAGACTGCACTGGAGCTGGTCAGCGCGCATCGGATGCAGCAGAAGTCATTCACGGAAATTACAAATGCCATTGCGGGTAATTTGGTGTTATGTTGAACAGTTGGGCATGCTTGTTAAACATGTTTTATTAGCTCGACTATTCACAGAATAGTTTGAGCTATACTACTCACCTGTTCCTCTGCATTGGCGTAATGCTCTGGTTAAGGTTTGTGTGCAACAAGTCCATATCTCTGTAACTACTACAGATATTGAAACTTCACACATGTGTTCAGGGTCATTATGTGAGATCACTGACCAAGGCCCATAACTCTGACCTGCAATTTAGCAGAATTATGCCCCTTTTTGTAATTAAAAAATCAGGTTAAAGTTTGCATGCAACAACTTAATATCTCTATATCAGCAACAGATATTGAATTAAAACTTCACGTATGTCTTCAAGGTCATTATATAAGGTTACTGGCCAAGGCACATAACTTTTTTTTGTTCTTTGTAATAGATTTTGTTTTTGTCGTGCAACATTTTATTTTCTCATAGGCACATAACTGTGACCAGCATTTTAGCAGAATTATGCCCATTTTTTGTAGTGATAAAGGCCATAACTCTGACAAAGTGGTTGAATAGTCAAGCGCGCTGATTAGAGACAGCTCTTGTTTTATTTGATTTTAGATTTGCATCACACATACATGTACATTGAGTTTACCTTACTGCTGTGTGCTTTCTCTACTGTGTTTACCTCTTTATTGATGTCATTATGAGCATCAGTTGTGCTTTAAAATCTGCCAGCCAGCTTGGATGAATATTTGTTGAAAGGATGCCATATGTCATGAATATAAGGATTTAACAGAACAAAACAATTTTGATGAAAATGTATATAATTTGTCTTTGGGACATTCTTGTTTAAAAGAAGTTTTATGTTCTTTTTAACATAGTTATAATAACATAATAATGACACTGTATTACAATTTTAACTTGTGTTATATTAACTTTACAGATTTGAAAAATAATATTTCCAATGTTTCGTTCACTAATGACAACTCCATATTGCCGTTGAACTGTTGCCTGACATCTTGCCGCACTTTCAGATTACATTCAGCTGTCCTCGCAACCTCAAGACATTGGCTTGTACGAAAGTCTATTGGCTTGTCGTAGTGGCTCCGAAAACAAACCTACCGCAGCCGTACGCCCAATCACGCACGACCCTACGAGCCATGTGAAGAAACCCATCCCACTCAGCCCATCATTGAAGCCACGCCCTTCCCATTACGGTGATGGGAAAGCAAGCGACACCTCACAACCAACGTCACCAGCTTCCCCCACCCCACCCACATTGTTCCCTCCTGCACAGTCTCATCCCAGCACCCACGATCCACTTGACACTTCCTCCGCAGCAGACGCAAAGAAGGAACGCCCTGTTCCGGCCCCAAGAAGGTCATTTATACAGCTGATCCCTGAGGAAGAATCTAGCACCCCCATATATGCACTCCCGACCAAGAATAAATCTACTCCTGAATGGCAAGTTACCTCAGTACATTATTTTTGCCATCATAGATCAGAAGTCACAGTTTGTACTGCCATAAGAAATAGTACTGTTACTAAACTTTTACCAAATAGATATTGTTTTACTGGACATGTCATTTGCAAAAATGGTATTACATAATTATACCCCCACAAACGAAGTTGAGGGGGGTATATAGGAGTGAGCTTGTCGGTCTGCCGGTCTGTCGGTGTGTTGGTTTTGGGTTTCCGGATGATAACTCAAGAAAGGCTTGACATATTCAAATAATTTTTGGTACACATGTGTAACATCATAGAATACAGGTCAAGTGCGATGTTGGTTACAAACCACTAAATTTTGACAGAGTTATGGCCCCTTGAAATTCCCTAAAAACATGATTTCCGGACGATAACTCAAGAATGGCTTGACATATTCAAATAATTTTTGGTATACATGTGTAGCATCATAAAATACGGGTCAAGTTCGACGTTGGTTACAAACCACTAAATTTTGACAGAGTTATGGCCCTTTATTTGACTTAAATTCCCTCAAAATATGGTTTCCTGACGATAACTCAATAATGGCTTGACATATTAAAAAACTTATTGGTACACGTGTAGCATCATAAAATACAGGTCAAGTTCGACTTTGGCTACAAACCACTAAATTTTGACACAGTTATGGCCCCTTTTTTACTTAAATTTTCCGAAAAACATGGACAATAACTCATGAAGACTTCACATATTTAAAATTATTTTTGGTACATAGGTGTAACATTATAAAATACTTATCAAGTTCAACTTTGGTTACAAACCACTAAATGTTGACAGAGTTATGGCTCTTATTGAAGTATAATTTTTCCAAATACACTGTTTACCATTTGCAAATTAAAGCATTCTCTCTCTGTCCATTTCTTTGGAATGGATGCCATAGTTTTGTGACAAGGCCATATTGTGGGGGTATATCCGTCACTCATGTGACAATTCTAGTTATGTGTAGTATTATTTTGAGCCATCTTATTTTCATCTAGATATTATTGTCGTCATGTTTATATTGGCATAACAATTTATGTCCACTCAGTAATGTTCTTGAACTAAATGTTTATATTTTAATGCCATCAGATTTTACAATTTCATTCGTAAATTTTCTTGAAATTGGAAGCCATTTTATATTTGCATGTATTTTCATTCAGGTTTAGGTTTTTATTACAAGACTTTTGTGTACATACTTTATTTCTCAAAAAACATGGGAGGCAACTGTTATCCTGTCTAGTTGTAGAGTGCACTGATAGTTGCCATTTAGTAACAAGTGTTGCCCAATGACAGTCAACTACAGTGTAAATATGCTATGAATCAAATATTATTTAATTAAGAAATTATTTTTCAGTTTCGAGTTGTTGATCTGTAATTAAAAGATTTTCAGTTCTTCAGATGCATAAGCATTAATTAGGTTTTATTATACTTGCATCAGAACAAAACATTGCTATGTGGCGCGTCGTGAGAAAACCGGTCTTAATGCATGTGCGTAGTGTCATCCCGGATTAGCCTGTGCAGTCCGCACAGGCTAATCCAGGATGGCACTTTCCGCCTACAGTGAATTTATGTTTAGAAGAGACTTCCTTGAAACAGAAAATGCCATAAAAGCGGAAAGTGCCGTCCTTGATTAGCCTGTGCGGACTGCACAGGATAATCCGGGATGACACTTTACGCACATGCATTAAGTCCGGTTTTCCCACGATGGCCCTCCTATTTATTTACAGACAAACAAGGATAAAGTGAACATTATTTTGATTCTAACATGAACTGACAACATATTCTGCAATTAAAATGTGAACTATATTTTACAGTTTTGGAACTACTTTTTTGACTTGTTTATTGGCAATTTCAGAACAGAAATTGTTCTTCTTTGTCTATAGAAAGCTCTGCTTGTGTCTGACATGTTAGAGTAGTTGTTAAATAAGAGAAAAAGCAGTAGAGAGTTAACAGACAGCCCATCAAAATATGTTAAGGCAGACATGATCCTTAAGTATTTTTAACACATGAACATAAGTAAGAAAACATCTGTGTTTCATTATGTTTACATCTGAAAAACAACAATAAACAACAACAACAAACTACAACAAAATGCTAAGTTTATAAAAGATGCAATGGAAAATAAGGGAGGCGCCAACCCATTATTAGACTTAAAAAAGAATAAAAAATAGGCTTAGACACATGGCAATATATCACATGGCAATATATCACATGGCAATATATGTGTGTGTTTACAAATATGCTGGGCATGCGTGTCATTAATAAATCATTCGAAATAAAAGAGTGCTGTAATTAGAGTTGGAGAATAGCAAGTAAGTGACAAATGGGGCGTGTCCTGGGCTATATGCATGTGCGTAGAGTCATCCGCTAATCCGGGATGACACTTTCCGCCTACAGTGCATTTATGTTTCGTAGAGACTGGAAACAGAAAATACCATAAAAGCGGAAAGTGTCGTCCTGGATTAATCTGTGCGGACTGCACATGCTAATTTGGGACGACACTTTACACACATGCATTAAGCCCGGTTTTTCCACGACACGCCTCAAATTAACTTCATTCTTAAAACAGAACAGTTTCAAGAATATTCTTTATTGTGACTACTTAAGTCTAGAATGGATTTTATGAATAAGGGCCCTCTTAGAGGACTCTGATAAAGTATTTGACCCGTATTATCGTTTCCAGTGCTGTGTCCAGTGAGCCAGCTGGGGAGGTCCCACCTCTGCCCCCAACAGTCGAAAGTAGGACACAACCAGGGGGTAATGAGAGTCATTTAACATCTCATTTGCATATCATATTTAAGCCCATAGATTACGTTTTGAGAGGTTTATGTGGTCATTCGATAAGAGGGTTTGGTTACTATGTTTAAGAGAAAGGCATAGGAAGTACACTTAGTTTAAGAATATAAAATTAGTGATGCTTGCTAGTACTTTTATTGAATGTGTACAATGTTTTAGCTCATGTCCTTCAAAGCGATTGAATCGTACATAACTTTAATGTAAATATGCTGTAATATGATTCAAGTTTTGACAGTACACTTTTTAAGCATTGCAATTTGTGTTGTGCCTATTAATAGGGAAAATTTATATTCCGAATAAATGTGTAAAATGTGTCAATGTGTAAAATGTGTCAATGTGTAAAATGTGTCAAATATGTATTGTTTTCTTAAATTTTCAGATAAAGCTGCAGAGAAATCAAAACTGGTGAGTGGAAGCAGTATACAAGAATTGTATTCCAATACACAAGTATTTACACAGAATGAATAAAGCTTTTCTAGCACTGCATCATTGTATTGTCAATATTTACTTATGGGAGACCTGTATCTTTTAATGACAGTTTATTAATCACTCGTGTTTAGATTATCAAGATTTCAATAATTGGAGAAAATAAGCTGAAAATCAGGTTAGAAGACAATTAATACACAGGACAGTATTATGTTTCCTGTTTGCATGTGACACCTGCCTCTGTTAACTTACATTTTAAACTATGTTTTCGTTTATGTAATGTATGTTATGTACAAAAGGATTGTCTTTAAGACTGAACATGTATTTTTTGTCAGTTAGTCACAGCTATAAAATGTACATTTGTGGACTTTTTAATGGTAATAATTACCTGGAAAAGAAATATAATGTTTGAAGCATTAGTGTCTTGATTTTGTCGTCATGTCTGCTAAATGTAACCTTTAATGCTTTGCACTTACCTTAACACTTTTTTGCACAAATTAATATTATTGTAGAACATTCCGAAGAAGCCACCAAGAAAAACCAAGTCAGTGGCTCCATCTGCTGAACAGAAAAGTGCTTCATCAGAGTCTCCTATTGTACCACATTCCCCACCCACCCATCAATCTGCTGCACTTTCTGTCATGGGTGACTCAGCATTTCCTGTTTCCCAGCATTCCACACAGCATTCTGACCAATCACACTCCAGAATTTATAATAGTTGTGATAATAATTCTTCTAAGGAGTCTGATGCAACAAAGCCTTCTGATACAGATTGTCCAGATGAAAAATGTTGCAAATCTGCGACATCTGACTCTGTTGAATGTTCTGTTAACCCCAAAACTGGCAAAAAGGTTGTCCAGAGTGTTTATTTGCAAATGAATCGACCGAATTCACGCCCGGTGTCTGAAGTAAAACCTCAAGTTCAGTGCAAAGATGAGAGTACAACACAAACAAAAGTTGACAATTACGGCATTCTTTTCCCAAACTTAACTAAAAAGAATCAAGACTCCAAACAAGCCTCAAATGAAAATGGTGACAAGTATGTTGTTCCTTCATCTTTGACAGAAGAAGGGAAATTCAGGAATGGGGACAATTCTTTAAGGGCATCTGTCAAAGCTGCCAACGAAACCACCTACATGCCAATGTCAGGAAGTGCAACCGAGATTGTGACTGATGGTTCAGCAGAACTTGTGAAAGAACACGACTATTGTGAGATTCCCGAGAAAAGTCCTGCCCAGGAGTCGACAGAATTCCCGCTTTATTCCTCGATCATGGAGGCCAGCCAGCCAGGGGAGGTAACTGAGAATGTGCCGTCTTTGTCATCTGCTGCGAATGATACTTCACCCCCTGCTTTGCCGGACAGAAATGAACTTGACATTAGTAACAAAAGTATGTAAACTTTCAAGTGAATTTTGCTCAAATTAGGCTAAATTACTAATTTGTAGGCAATTGTCCTTCATTTGTTAAATTTTCATTTATTCATGGATTCACATATATTCCTAAAGGCTTTTAAACTTTCAACTTTCAACTTCAATAAAGGATTTTCTTCTACTAGAAAATGTAAAAACTTATTTTTTTGTTTAAAACATCATGACCAATAGCTTTTTAGCTATTGGTATAGTGGACCTCTCCGGCGGCGGCCGTAGTCCGTCGTCCATATGCCGTCAACAATTGGGACCATTATCGCGATAAATACTACATTTTTTATTCAACCTTGACCTAACTTGCACAGTTTGTGTATGGCCATAAAATCTCGATTGGTATCGTCAATGGGCCAAATTGGACCAGAAACCTTAGAGTTTTTGCCCCTTGTTTGTGGGAAAAAAAGCAACAATTTCTGTTTTCGTTCATAGAGACTTCATTTTTCTACCAATCTTGACCAAACTTCCACGGTTTGTGTATTATCAAAAGTTCATAGTAGAATTCAACATTGGGACACAAACACCAGAGTTATGCACCCTTTTTTGTTGAAAAATTTTCACCTTGATGAAGGCTTCTTTTTGTTTCCAATCTTGACCAAACTTCCACAGTTTGTGTTTGATCAAAAGATTTCAGCGGGAGCCAAAAATGGATAATAAGGTTACGCCACAGACACCACAGTTATGGCCCTTTGTATGTGGAAAAAAATGCAAAAATTGCCTTTTTTGTTCATAGAGACTTTATTTTTCTTCCAATCTTGACCAAATTTCCACAGTTTGTATGTGATCATACGTCTGCAACAGAAGCCAACAATGGGTCAGATTGGGCAACAAACATCAGAGTTATGGCCCCTTTGTTAGTGAAAAAAAGAGCAAAAATTGCCTTTTTTGTGCATCGAGATTTCATTTTTCATTCAATCTCGATAAAACTTCCACGTTTTTTATAGACATAAGATCTCAACACAAGCAGCAAATGAGACAGGCAACGAACACAGCACTTATATCCCCTTAATTGTGAAAATTAATGCAAAAATTAATTTGTTGCAAGACGGGGACCAAACTTCAACCATTTTCTAGGACCATAACATCTTAAGCGAATTTCAATATAGGACGGGTAAATGGCAATACACTCTACTATTTGAAAGCAAGCATGACATGACCTGTGCACAGCAGTCGCCATTAGCTTTCAGAACTGCAGCATTAACATTATTCCTCCGAAATTGCCTGTGAAAAGTTGGATACCAGGGTACAGAAAATATTTCCAGGTCCTTACTTGTTCTATGTGTGAGAGTAAATCAGTTAGACAAATTATTTAAGGACATTATGGCGTACATTCCCACAAGCCTTTCACAACAGTCAGGCTTTCATCTTTGCCAGTACTAAGACGAGCCCTTTGGGCCATCATGGCCCTCTTGTTTAAATTTTACTCTAGATAATGTTGTCTGACATAGTTTAAAGCTGTTTATTTAAGCGTGATTGCATCAAAAGTCTGAGACTTATCAAGACAGTTTTGAGTGCATTTCCTGGGAAGAACCAGTACAATCATGGTCTTTTTTGTGAAAGCTCATCTGAAGCTTACAGTCACCCAATTCTCTCGGAATTTTGAAAGCACTTTTATGACTTCAGTTATTTACGAGTATAATGGTGTCTTGTAGAGTATTGTCAGGCAAGCATACATTCTTAAGGCTCTATTGTTTTCATGTACAAGTTTTAATGCATGTTGTTATTTTTTGCCATATTTTTGACATGCCCAATAAATTACAATTTATAAATGTTTATGCATCCAATAATCATGTATGGTGCTTTTGTCATGCATACAATTACTCAAAAATACACCACAAATTGCTGGTACAAATATTTTAATGAAGCTGTGAAAAGAATATGTTCGACAAAAATAAAACTAAAAAACTAAAGTGAATATGGCTGTAAAGTAAAACAGAAAATGAAAAACATTTGTATTTGTAAATTCTTTGGACTTTTGCCTTTATTTTTGTTTGTTAATGTATTAGACTTCATTTCATTTTCAATTTGAAATATTCTCAAAACGTTTTTTGCCTTTGCATTGTATTATTCCCTGCAATTAAGATAACCTGCCACTTATACTGATATGTTGATTGTAATACATTTCGCATACTGCATGTTTCCAGGGCAACCGAAGCCTAGCCACCTGGATTTCATACAAGGGCGTGTCTCTGGCCCCACCCCCCTCACCCCCACTGGCTATCATCAACCCCCCACCCCCGACTTCCCACCACCGTCCGCGGCAACCGCGTTGCTCGGTATTGAGCAAAAAATAAAACAGATGGTCAGTATGCTTAAGGGAGTGGTAATATTTAAACCCAGAAAAAAATGTTCGTAATTTCTCCATTAATCATCTTGTACAAACAAAAAATATTATATTTATCTATTTTTCTCTTTTTAAGCAAGCTTTTCTTCCGCAATAAAAATGGGCATTTAATACTTCCAACTTAATAATTATAAAAATGCTCAAAAATTGTATGCACCAATGTGTTTGAACCAAATGATTTACTGGATGAAACCTATTTGATTCTGGGCTACATGTGTTATATTCTTGCTTACTTACATTGTGTGTGCCTGCTTACGGCATTCATGGCCATGTTGGGAATGTTTGGCTGTCAGTTAAATGAGCCAGTGCAAACCACTTACCACTTATTTCAGTATTGTGACTAATCCAACTTATACATTGGAAAAATATTAGAGGCACGTCATGGGAAAACCGGGCTTAATGCATGTGCGTCAAGTGTCTTCCCCGAATAGCCTGTGCAGTCCGCACAGGCTAATCCAGGCTGGCATTTTCTGTTTCATGGAAGTCTCTTCTAAACATAAATCCACTGTAGGCGGAAAGTGCTGGATTAGCCGATGCGGACTGCACAGGCTCATCCGGTACGACACTTTACGCACATGCATTAAGCCCGGTTTTCCCACGACACGCCTCATATATAACTAAACTAGATAATTCAATCATTTCAGACTGTGATCAAATGGTATTAATTTGCTTAAAAAAACTCAAAAGAAATGTATTAGAAATAACATTGTTAGTTAGATCTATTATAACTAATGATTTGTTATATAACACATATAAATGTATACTCCTATTGCTTTATGTGCTTCGTCATACAATCACATGCATGTTTGCCAATTACATTGTGCTGTGCTTTATAGAAGTAAGTCTTATTTTTGTACACAATTTCTTGATAAAAAGTTGTGAAGTCGACAGATAATCACAGAATTAAATGAATTGTGCTAAGGCTAAAAAAAATTAATGAATTGTTTCTCAGGCAGCACCGCAATGTTTTTTTAATGGCCCGCTACGAATTTGATTTAATGTCCCAAAAAAATTTATTTACTATTTTTGAGGTCCGCGCCCAGGTTTTAAACGAATCCGAGTTTTAATATAGCGGGAAAGAGTATTTGTAAATCGATTCACTATGTGTGGGTTTATACAAATGGTTACTTTTAAAAAAAACATGATCGGAAAACTTATTTTTCTATCATGAAAGAAACAGTATTTCGCCAATTATTAGCGGTACCACAAGTTATACCGTGTTTGAATAGAATGGTCCTATGTCACGTCAAACTCCTAGCAGCGGTTACCGTACTTCCTATTTCGGTTATCAGTAACCACTTCCGTAGCAGATAAATTCTTTATAGATATGCGAGTTTTAGGTTTTTGTTATGTTTACCTATTCAATAACGTTTACTTATTTAATTCAACTCAGTGCAATTTTCTACATATTTTTATTTTTGTACATAATTTAAAGTCAAAAATGAAAAAAAACACATTAATTTAAACCATAAATATTAAAATGTTAATTTATCATAATTACATTTGTTATGGCAGAGATTTGATTTGAGCTATACTCAGAAACGGTCAAATATCTGCGCGGAGGTTGATGTCATGTGTCTGACTTAAAAGTATTAAATTGACTTGTGTCAGCGGTCACTCGTCTAGTTGGCAATAAGACACGCCTTTACCAGACAACGTAAAACCACAACGGGTAATTGGAAATTGAAAAAGGGTTACCAGATATATTACAAATGTGCTATCAAACATTGTGCAGTCATTAAAGCTGAGATATATGGCTCAAAATGTAGATAAAAGTATGCTTAAATTGACAGGAACTTGTCCTTAAAGATTAGAAGTATGTGCATTAGGGATAATTACTAACTTCTTCAATCTGTAAACATGTGCTTGTTTTAATAAGTCATTACATAGAAAAGAGTATGAGAAAAAAATATGTTTCAATAAAATACAAATCCGCCCTCCCTCCTGATTTTTCAGAAAAAGTGCCTGAGAAACAATTCATTAATTTTGTTTAGCCTAATGAAAATTATTTTTCAGATATCATGTGATGAAATAAATTAAAATTTGATGTCAGATGATTTTTTTTAATGTTTAGACTCATAAACATGTATATATAACTCAAATAATATTTGGATGTATTACTCTATGCTTGTATGGACTGGACGCCTTCATTTAAAAGAAAATGTTCTGTTCTCTATAAATATAAAGAACTTCTCATTAAGATAATTATTTTATATAATTAATAAATTGCTAATGAAATCAAAATTACTTTGCTTGACATTTATTAGACTTCACCTTGTTGATTTCTTTTGTTACTTTTTGTTGATATAGAAACAAGAATGGTTGCTTTATTGGGTAGGTACATGTTTTGCTCATACAACTATCAAGTGGGAGCATCCAGTTTGTAAATATAGCTGGGAATGTATAATAGAATGTAATGAAAAAACAGATCTGTATGTATGTAGGGTGGTTGTAGGGAGGTAATGGGATCCTAACTGGACCAAGCATTTTGCATCCTCAAAAAGTGATACTATTTAGACAGTGTCAATATGTTTATACATATGATCTTAACTGTACCAGGCATTTGGCCATCCTCAAAAAGTAATACTATTTAGACAGTGTCAATATGTTTATACATATGTGGCGCGTCGTGGGAAAACCGGACTTAATGCATGTTCCGCCTACAGTGGATTTATGTTTAGAAGAGACTTCCTTGAAACAGAAAATACCATTAAAGTGGAAAGTGCCGTCCTGGATTAGCATGTGCGGACTGCACAGGCTAATCCGGGACGACTTTACGCACATGCATTAAGTCTGGTTTTCTCACGACGCGCCACGTATGATCTTAACTGGACCAAGCATTTGGCCATCCTCAAAAAGTAATACTATTTAGACAGTGTCAATATGTTTATACATATGTGGCGCGTCGTGGGAAAACCGGACTTAATGCATGTTCCGCCTACAGTGGATTTATGTTTAGAAGAGACTTCCTTGAAACAGAAAATACCATTAAAGTGGAAAGTGCCGTCCTGGATTAGCCTGTGCGGACTGCACAGGCTAATCCGGGACGACTTTATGCACATGCATTAAGTCCGGTTTTCTCACGACGCGCCACATATGATCTTAACTGGACCAAGCATTTGGCCATCCTCAAAAAGTGATGCTAGTTAGACAGTGTCAATATGTTTATACGTATGATCTTAACTGGACCAAGCATTTGGCCCTCCTCAAAAAGTGATGCTAGTTAGACAGTGTCAATATGTTTATACGTATGATCTTAACTGGACCAAGCATTTGGCCATCCTCAAAAAGTGATGCTATTTAAACAGTGTCAATATGTTTATACATATGATCTTAACTGGACCAAGCATTTGGCCATCCTCAAAAAGTGATACTATTTAGACAGGGTCAATATGTTTATACATATGATCTTAACTGGACCAAGCATTTGGCCATCCTCAAAAAGTGATGCTAGTTAGACAGTGTCAATATGTTTATACGTATGATCTTAACTGGACCAAGCATTTGGCCCTTCTCAAAAAGTGATGCTATTTAGACAGTGTCAATATGTTTATACATATGATCTTAACTGGACCAAGCATTTGGCCATCCTCAAAAAGTGATGCTATTTAGACAGTGTCAATATGTTTACACATAATTATTATCTTAACTGGACCAAGCATTTGGCCCTCTTTAAAAAGTGATACTATTTAGACAGTGTCAATATGTTTATACATATGATCTTAACTGGACCAAGCATTTGGCCATCCTCAAAAAGTGATACTATTTAGACAGTGTCAATATGTTTATACATATGATCTTAACTGGACCAAGCATTTGGCCTTCATCAAAAAGTGATGCTATTTAGACAGTGTCAATATGTTTATACATATGATCTTAACTGGACCAAGCATTTGGCCATCCTCAAAAAGTGATGCTATTTAGACAGTGTCAATATGTTTATACATATGATCTTAACTGGACCAAGCATTTGGCCATCCTCAAAAAGTGATGCTATTTAGACAGTGTCATATGTTTATACATATGATCTTAACTGGACCAAGCATTTGGCCATCCTCAAAAAGTGATGCTATTTAGACAGTGTCAATATGTTTATACATATGATCTTAACTGGACCAAGCATTTGGCCATCCTCAAAAAGTGATGCTATTTAGACAGTGTCATATGTTTATACATAATTATAATCTTAACTGGACCAAGCATTTGGCCCTCCACAAAAAGTGATGCTATTTAGACAGTGTCAATATGTTTATACATAATTATAATCTTAACTGGACCAAGCATTTGGCCATCCTTAAAAAGTGATACTATTTAGTCAGTGTCAATATGTTTATACATAATTATAATCTTAACTGGACCAAGCATTTGGCCATCCTCAAAAAGTGATACTATTTAGACAGTGTCAATATGTTTATACATAATTATAATCTTAACTGGACCAAGCATTTGGCCATCCTTAAAAAGTGATACTATTTAGACAGTGTCAATATGTTTATACATAATTATAATCTTAACTGGACCAAGCATTTGGCCATCCTCAAAAAGTGATGCTATTTAGACAGTGTCAATATGTTTATACATAATTATAATCTTAACTGGACCAAGCATTTGGCCATCCTCAAAAAGTGATGCTATTTAGACAGTGTCAGTATGTTTATACATAATTATAATCTTAACTGGACCAAGCATTTGGCCATCCTTAAAAAGTGATACTATTTAGACAGTGTCAATATGTTTATACATAATTATAATCTTAACTGGACCAAGTATTTGGCCATCCTCAAAAAGTGATGCTATTTAGACAGTGTCAATATGTTTATACATTATTATAATCTTAACTGGACCAAGCATTTGGCCTTCATCAAAAAGTGATGCTATTTAGACAGTGTCAATATGTTTATACATAATTATAATCTTAACTGGACCAAGCATTTGGCCTTCATCAAAAAGTGATGCTATTTAGACAGTGTCAATATGTTTATACATTATAATTTAATGTTCTGTGAATTTGTGAATAATTATATAGAATGTGGTAAAATGATCGTTTTTGCACTGTTAATGTGACCTATTCACGGATTGGCAAATTGACAAATTCAAAACATTTTGTCAAAATCCACACTATATATAAAGTGGCGAAATAACACTCCTGGTATAGAAATAGACTTGAAATAATGTGGCATTGAAATTGCAAAAATTATTAAGTGTTTGTAATGTTTTTAGCTCACCTGAGTACAAAGTACTCATGGTGAGCTTTCGTGATCGCCCGTTGTCCGTCGTGTGTGCATGCGTGCGTGCGTGCGTGCGTGTGTGCGTGCGTCGTCAACTTTTCATTTAAACAACATCTCCTCCTAAACTGCTTGGCAGATTTTCACCAAACTTCACAGGAATGATCCTTGGGGAATCTTTTTCAAAGTCTCTTAAAAGTTAAATAGCAAAATTACTTTTAAAATCTTCTCCTCTGAAACTGCTAGGCCCAGAGGTTTTGTATTTGGTAACATTGTATAGTTGTCTTCTACAAAGATTGTTCAAATGATGTCCCAGGGGTCAATACTGGCCCTGCCCTGGGGGTCACATTGTTTATATAGACTTATGTAGCAAAATGACTTTAAAATCTGCTCTGAAACTAGAGTGTTTTCTTATTTGATTTGTAACATTGTATAGTAGTCCTCACCAAAGATTGTTCAAAGTATGCCCCTGGGGTAAAAAGTGACCATGACCCGGGGGTCACATGGTTTATATAGACTTATATGGCAAGTGGGCCTTAAAAATCTTCCTTGTTGAAACTGTAAGGCCCAGAGGTTTTCTATTTTGTGTGAAACTTTGTGGAGTGGTCCTTTACAAAGATTGTTCCAATGATGCCCCTGGGGTTCACATGGTTTATATACATTTAAATAGCAAAATGACTTTTAAAATCTCCTCCTCTGAAACCGCAAGGCCCAGTGGTTTCATATTTGGTATGTAACATTGAAAAGTGGTCCACTACAAATATTTTTCAAATTATGCCCCTGGGGTAGAAAGTGGCCACGCCCTGTGGGTCACATGGTTTATATAGACTAAAAAAACTTTCTCAGGTAAGGAGTTTAGTGCCATTTTGCCCTCTTGTTATTAGCCATTATGATGCCTTAAACTCAGGTGAGCGACCTAGGGCTATCATGGCCCTCTTGTTTGGTAGTATTTTTCAAAACATGTGTATGACTTATATGAGGCATGTCGTGGGAAAACCGGGCTTAATGCATGTGCGTAAAGTGTCATCCCAAATTAGCCTGTGCAGTCTGCACCAGCTAATCCGGGATGGCACTTTCCGCTTACAGTGGATTTATGTTTAGAAGAGACTTCCTTGAAACAGAAAATACCATAAAAGCGGAAAGTGCCATCCTGGATTAGCCTGTGCGGACTGCACAGGCTTATCTGGGACGACACTTTACGCACATGCATTAAGCCCGGTTTTCACATGACACGCCTCATATAGTGCTTAAATTACACAGTGAAGTATACGAGCTCCTTTAGCCTAGTGGTTAGTATATCAGACTTTTGATCCGGAGGTTGGAGGTTAGGGCCCCGACAGAAGAAAAAAAAATCTCTTTTCTTTAAATGCTTTCTTGACAGAAAATAAATGTGGCATGTCATGGGAAAACTGGACTTAATGCATGTGCATAACGTGTCGTCCCAAATTAGCCTGTGCAGTCTGCACAGGCTAATCCAGGACGGCACTTTCCGCCTACAGTGGATGTTTGTTTAGAAGAGACTTCCTTGAAACAGAAAATACCATAAAAGCGGAAAGTGCTGTCCCGGATTATAAATGCGGACTGCACAGGCTAATCCGGGACAACACTTTACGCACATGCATTCGGTCCGGTTTTCCCACGACATGCCTCAAATGGGTTTGCAAGCCCAGATGCTTTTGTAATTGAAGTTAAGACATCTTAAAACATTTAGAATATCTGTGAATAAGTCCCTTTAACTTATGCAACAATAATTATTCTGAGAAATATTCAGATGCTGACATTATGTTTAAACATTGTATTATATTTTATAATCATATCTTAAACCAATACATTTCTGTGCAGCATCACCAATATTTCTTGAAACCTACACATTTCGCATCAAACCTCTTACAAACCATGTGATCTTCATTTTTTCTTGAGTTCAAACCTAGACATTGGAGAGTTACGGCCCTTGCATGTAATGTGTATATTGGTGTTGGTACTTAATTGTCTACGAGTGGTGTTAAAAGGATATTACACAGATACTTAAGCAAGATATGTTCTCAATGTAGTTGTCGAAGCCAAATTTTGCCCTAAAAGATCAAGTCAATTGTTGAAAACTAACCAGTAGCCCCAAATGAATAATTATTATACTGTTCATGCATTGCATATATAAATATGATAGGATCTACTAATTAACCCAGCTTGTACAATAAATTTTATTACCACAGACATTGTTCAAAATGTATTTATTTCCAAAAATCTCAGCAATATAATATAAATAAGAAACTTCCATTTAAAACCTGTATAGTACTATAAATGAGGCAAATCGTTGGAAACCCGGGCTTAGTGCCTGTGAGAAGAGTGTCGTCCCGGATTAGCCTGTGCAGTCCGCACAGGCTAATCCAGGACGGCACTTTCCGCCTACAGTGGATTTATGTTTAGAAGAGACTTTCTTGATACAGAAAATACCATAAAAGCAGAAAGCGCTGTCCCGGATTAGCCTGTGTGGACTGCACAGGCTAATCCGGGATGACACTTTACGCACATGCATTAAGACCGGTTTTCCCATGAAGCCCCTCAAATATGAAATATCATTTTTAAGATTCATCTTGTTGAATTCCCTCTCTTTGAGGGCAGGGATAATACCATCATTATGCTGGCTGAAGTTGTAGTTAGTTATATTACAGTTCTGGTTTGAGGGTATGCAGGAAATACAAGTGAGTAAGTTATGCACCTATCAGTATTTTCCCCCAGTGTGTGGGGGGGGTGGGGAGTTGCGGGCTGACCCAGGGGAATTTGACTACTAATGTTATTGTTTTTTTTGGGGGGGGGTCTAATTCCTCACTCTAAAGCCAAGCATTTTTTGTCAAGCCTGTCTGCGGTCAGCTCGACTTATTTGTCTCAATGGCAGTTCGGTGTATGTACATGAGTGCATGCATCCTTGCATTTGTCCGTCCAATCTTGTCCGGACTGTAACTCCATCATTCATTAGGCAATTTTAAAATAACTTGCCACAAATTTTCACCAGGTGGAGACTGAGGTGGAGGTCAAGGTCACACTTAGAGGTCAAAGGTCAAATATGGGCATAAAACAGCTTGTCCGGACTGTAACTTAATCATTCATCTTGGAATTTTAAAATAACTTGTACAAATGTTCACCATGTGGAGACGGCTTGTCACAGACAAAACCTGTGGCCCTAGCTCAAAGGTCAAGGTCACACTTAGAGGTCAAAGAATATCTTCTTGTTAGAAAATGTGATTTTAAAATAATTACAATTTACTCTCAACGGGCTTGACATGTTGCCAACAGTCATAGAGTTGTCTAAATCCCCATACTTGGAGATGCTTGATGTATCAATATTACTAGGATCTAAAATCCGCCTTAAGTCTATTTTACCTGGGGCCTGGAATTATTTGGCGTGCCAAATTCCCGTCTGTCAAGAATCAGTCAGTCTAAAGTCCTGTATATGACCACTGTTCCCCCCTGGGGGAAATTATTGATAGGTGCATTATATAATGGCATCCATGTAATTGTGCAGTCTATATATAGGTTTTAGTGATCCATTGTACTGTAGTTGTGTCCCTTTAATATTGCCATCATAGGTGACAGAAAAGTTATCCACCTTAGATACCAGATTTTGTCTGTTTACTTCAATGCATGTTTATCACCGTGAAATACCGTGCTAGTTTCCCTTCCATGATACTATTTGGTTCCACAATTATCTTATTATAAGTGAATATAATTTTATGAATAGTTAGACGAACTAATTTTTGAACCAGAAATGTAAGTATTATAGTCTGTTTAAATTCTGTTGATAATGAGATATTTACTGAAAATACGCGAAGTCAGGATTTGTGTTCATAAATTGTTGCAATTGTCTGTATTTAAATCATCAGATAATTTGGATTTACCTGTATCAATTCTTCCATGTTTATAATGATTCTCAGTTGCGTCTGTACGGACTTTATTTTACTGTATGAAATAAAAGAACAACAGCATTTTAACATCCCATACACCATTATAAGTGAACTGTTAAAACGGCAAATATATTTTAAGATCCTTCTCAGTGTCGCAAACCAAGTTCTGTGATGCGAAACAATGAATCCACATTTTAATATGCTAAATTATTGCAGATTAGTCATAGTACAAATGTGTTGATACTAAACCTTTCTCTGTAATATGTTGTGTTATTATGATGTTATTATGAATATTATTAACAATAATTGATGTCTTAAGTTGTATTGTATACGAGAGTATTAATTCCTAGAGAAGACTTGAGTGTAATACAGCAGTATTTTACATTTTGAACATTCTTTGATCTACAAAATGTGAAGTGATGTTTTGTTAAGCAATGTGTTACTTTTGGATGTTACAGAAAGATTTGAAAGGGTGAAGAGAAAGGTAATATTTGTCTGGGTGTTTGGCATAATGAATTAATATTTTTAAAGATTTTGTTTTGTATTTCAATTTTGTTTTATTAGCTCACCTGAGCACAAAGTGCGCATGGTGAGCTTCGGTGATCACCCGTTGTCCGTCGTGCGTGCACCGTCAACTTTTCATTTAAACAACATCTCCTCCTAAACCGCTTGGCAGATTTTCACCAAACACACTGGAATGATCCTTGGGTGGACCTCTTTCACAGTTGTTCAAATCTGTCTGGTCCGCTCATATGTAGGTCACCAGAACTAAAAATAGATTTTAAAAGTGAAAACTTTTATAATCTTCTCCTATGAAACCGCAAGCTTTCATATTTGATATGTGACATCCTCTTGTGGTCCTCTACAAAGATTGTTCACATGATGCCCCTGGGGTCAAAACTAGCCACGCCCCAGGGGTCACATGGTTTATATAGACTTATATAGCAAAATGACTTTAAAACTCTTCTCCTCTGAAACAGCAAGGTCTAGAGGTTTCATATTTGGTATGTAACATTGTATAGTGGTCCTCTACAGAGATTGTTCAAATAATGATGCCCCTGGGGTCAAAACTGGCCACGCCACGGGGTTCACATTGTTTATATATACTTAAATATCAAAATGAATTTAAAAATCTTCTCCTCGGAAACCGCAAGGCCTAGAGGTTTCATACTTGGTATGTAACATTGTATAGTGGTCCTCTACAGAGATTGTTCAAATGATGCCCCTGGGGTCAAAACTGGCCACACCCCGGGGATCACATGGTTTATATGGACTGAAATAGCAGAATGACTTTAAATATCTTCTCCTTTGAAACCGCAAGGCCCAGAGGTTCATATTTGGTAAGAAACATTGTATAGTGGTCCTCTACAAAGAGTGTTCAAATAATGCCTCTGGTGTCAAAACTGGCCACGCCCCGGGGGTCACATTTTTTATATAAACTTATATAGCAAAATGACTTTAAAAATCTTCTCCTCTGAAACTGCATGGCCTTGAGGTTTCATATTTGGTATGTAACATTGTATAGTGGTCCTCTGCAAAGAGTGTTCAACTGATGCCCCTGGGGTCAAAATTGGCCACCCCCCGGGGTCACATGGTTTATATAGACTTAAATAGCAAAATGACTTTTAAAATCTTCTCCTCTGAAACTTCAATGCCTAGAGGTTTCATATTTGGCTGGTATTATTGTATAGTGGTCCCCTACAAAGGTTGTTAAAATGATGCCCCTGCATTCAAAATTGGCCACACCCCAGTGGTCACATGGTTTATATAGGCTTAAATCGCAACATGACTTTAAAAATCTTCTCCTCTGAAACCGCAAGGCCCAGAGGTTTCATATTTGGTATGTAACATTATATAGTGGTCCTCTACAAAGATTGTTCAAATGATACCCCTGGATTAAAAACTGGCCAGACCCGGGTGTCACATATTTTATATAGACTTAAATAGTAAAATGACTTTAAAAATCTTCTCCTCTGAAACTGCAAGGCCTAGAGGTTTCATATTTGATTGGTAAAATTGTTTAGTGGTTCTTTACAAAGATTGTTAAAATTATGCCCCTGGGCTCAAAATTGGCCACGCCCCGGGGGTCACATGGTTTACATAGACTTAAAAAGCAAAATGAATTTAAAAATCTTCTCTTCTGAAACCGCAAGGGCCAGAATTTTTATATTTGGTATGGAACATTGTATAGTGGTTCCCTACAAATATTGTTGACATAATGCCCCTGGGGTAAAAATGGCCACACCCCGGGAGTCACATGGTTTATATTGACTTTACAAATCTCCTCCGAAATCTCAAGGCCTAGAGGTTTCATATTTGGTATGTAACATTGTATGCCGTAAATACGCAGTCATAAGTCAAGAAGTTAAATTCATTCCAGAAAAGTATTTCAAATAATAACCATTCAATATATTGAGTTAGAATGATCATAAAACACCATCTGAAAATTGGCCAGAGTATGACCGAATAAGTAGGTATATACGGTTTAGTCTGCAGTAAATGCCTTGAAGTGTGAAATCACTGCCTTATCCTCTTTTACAGGTCTTGATATAGACAAAAACCGGTTCCAGCCAGTTTAATTAGCAATATGCTATATACGAAAATCATGGGTTTCTTCTGCAGGTTTATTGATTTTTAGACTGTTGGTGAAAGCCAACGGTCTATTGAGAGGGGAATTTCGAAAACAGGTATCGCGGATAACTACTTCTTTTCTTTGCAGGCTTTTAGTCAGTAAATCGAAACCTGAATGGGTCCATCTTCAAAACAGCAAAATTCCACACTCGTTTTCTTACTTTTTAATTATTTAAGATAATGTATGTAATATGTATTATAATGTGTATATCATGTGATTTATTACAATTTCAGTTTGTAAAAAGGTCAATTTATTACAAAATAACTTTAAACTAATGACATTCCTTCTTTTGCTATTTACTTGTATTTAACCAAAATATTGACCGGATAGTCCTGGAATAAGGCCACCAAATTAATGCGCTACATCGGTTATTTTTTACTGGTTGCAAAAGTATTTTTGTTGGCTACCAATTCTTATTTTGAATATTTTGACAACAAATTACTGTAATTGATTAATTTTAAACTGTACTATGGACAATCAAGAGCTTTCATCGTATGATCTATTTTGACTCAGTAAGCTACGAACAAAGATCTATAAATAAACAGATCTTTGGCTACGAAGCACTAACAATCAGTGCGCCTTACTACTAAGCTTTATCGGTTATTCTGGTCCATGCATATTGACTTGTTTACTGGCATGTATATAATTCATTTGCATAAGATAATTAGCTGGAACAAAATAATTTGTCGTTACTTACAAGTTAGTTTTCATAAAGATGTCAAATACTATTGAATAAGAAGCCATATTATAAAGTTTAAAGGTGGGACATTGAACTTCATTCAAACAAATGTTTCCTTTTAGCAAAAATGCACTCATAATTCACATGCTTTTAGTTTCTTTTGTCGCCAACAGTCTTGCTATGCTGTCAGCGTTTTGATTGATTGGTGGCTGACAGTCTAACTGGGGCCTAAAGTGTGGAAGTCAATTAAAATAGGGTAGATAGTTTCATTCACAGTTTGCATCTTATTTAATAATGAAATAGTTATGCATTTTGTCTTAATTGTCGGTAATTAATAGAAAGGGCAAACTGTGATAATTATGAATAGATTATAGTGTGTGGATTAGCAAATGTGCAGGTAAGAAATAATATGCATTTGACAAATATTTCAATATAATATGCTAAGATTTTTTGTGAACTGCCTCAGTATTTATGGTCTTGGTCCTCTACAAAGATTGTTAAAATGATGCCCCTGGGGTCAAAACTGTGCACACCCCGGGGGTCACATGGTTTATATAGACTTAAATAGCAAAATGACTTTAAAAAATCTCCTCTGAAACTGCAAGGCCCAGAGGTTTCATATTTGGTATGTAACATTGTATGGTGGTCCTCTGCAAAGAGTGTTCAACTGATGCCCCCTGGGGTCAAAATTGGCCACCCCCGGGGGTCGCATGGTGTATATAGACTTAAAAGTTAAATAGCAAAATTATCTCCTCTGAAACTGCTAGGCCCAGAGGTTTTGTATTTGGTATGTAACATTGTATAGTTGTCCTCTACAAAGATTGTTCAAATGATTTCTCAGGGGTCAAAACTGGCCCTGCCCTGGTGTGACTGTTTGTATATACTTAAATAGCAAAATGACTTTAAAATTTCGTCTGAAACCGGAGTGTTTTCGTATTTGATATGTAACATTGTATAGTAGTCCTCTACAAAGATTGTTCAAAGTATGCCCCTGGGGTAAAAAGTGGCCATGACCCGGGGTTTATATAGACTTATATGGCTAGTGGGCCTTAAAAATCTTCCTTGTTAAAACTGTTAGGCCCAGACGTTTTATATTTTGTGTGAAACATTGTGGAGTGGTCCTCTACAAAGATTGTTCCAATGATGCCACTGGGGGTCACATAGTTTACATACATTTAAATAGCAAAATGACTTTAAAAGTCTTCTCTGCAACCGCAAGGCCCAGTGGTTTCATATTTGGTATGTAACATTGAATACTGGTCCACTACAAATATTTTTTCAAATTATGGCCCTAAGGTAGAAAGTGGCCACGCCCTGTGGGTCACATGGTTTATATAGACTAAAAAACTTCTGAGTATCTCAACCTGCAAGGCCCAGATTGTTATACTCAGGTAAGGGGTTTAGTGCCATTTTGCCCTTCTTGTTTATAGCCATTATGATGCCTTAAACTCAGGTGAGCGACCTAGGGCCATCATGGCCCTCTTGTTAATATTTGACATAGTTTATGGTAGGTTAGAATGACTATCTTTATTGATCTTTATTGCTGAAGGCCCCTTGGAAATGTGTTTTTAATTTTAATAAATTAACACTTTGCATTGTTTTTTATAGCAACTATTTTACTGCATTCATGGGTCAGTTTTTGCCATGCGGTGAAAGTTCTTTTTATTCATTTGTTCACATTTTGCCTATTTAAGCCTGTTTAATGACATACTTGGTTTCTTGCTAAGTAACGTGATTTATCAATGCAAGCACATACTGTTTCTGTGAAAAATAAAGACAGTTATATCTTGCATGGGAGTATGGTACAAGAATACAATGTCCATGTAGTATGTATGGTTTATTATTTCTGCATCCACCCATTACCTCTGTCTCCCCCCTGTCCCCCCCCCCCAAAAAAAAACAAAAAGAAAAGAAAAATAATGCATTTCATTTGAAGGTCAAGGTCATGATATGGATGTTTGACGGAAAGATTTTGTTACTAATATAAAGTTACATTTTGTTATTTTTATGCCCCCGGCATCTTGATGCGGGAGGCATATAGTGATTGTCCCGTCCTTCTGTCTGTGCGTCCGTCCATGCGGCATTCCGTCCGTGACAAGGTCAAGTGGATTTTACCGTTTCATCTAGCACCAACACCGCTTACTACAACACTTGGATACTTATACAGTTGTTGCTTATGACCATTCCTTATCAACCCATCTCACCCAACCTCACTTTGATCTTGACCTTGAGTTAATTTGCACTTAGAATAATTCAAAATGGGCTGTTTCTTGGTTAACTAGATTTTAATGTTTCGTCTAGCACCAACACTGCTTGCTACAACACTAGGATACTAACACAGTTGTGGCTTATGACTATCCCCAATCCACCCATATTACCCAACCTCACTTTGACCTTGACCTAATTTGGACTAAGAAATGGGCTATCCAGCACCAACCGGGGGCATGTGTGTTTATCAAACACAGAATCTTGTTCTATTTGCATTTTGAAATTATTTTTCAGAAATAAGTTTTGTCAAGTATAACATTGGTGTCTGTTGTGAAAATGGAAAACTCAGGGTCATTTATACTTACTTTAAATTAGCTCAGTTTTCTGTCAGCTATGTTTTCTTCATGTGCATACATCTAATGTTTATCAATATGTTTGTATGATATGATTTACAATCAGAGCAGTTCCAAATGAATCTGATTCACAAGTTTTATACTTTAGTGCACTTCAAACAGCAAATATGGTACTAAGTGTAAAAACTTCTGTTGTGCTGTTTTACTGTCCTTAATAACTCTAAATTGTATTTGCCACAGTATGTTGATAAATACACAACAAACAGGAAGCAATTTTTCCATCAAGGAAATTAATGTTAAAATTAAACTCAGGACCGTTGACCTTAATCTACATGAGTACATTATTTTAATTCAGCCATGTTTGGAAATTGTTGGATTTGTTTTAGATTTTTAGGAACTGTATGTAGCATTCTAAGAATTGTTTTGTTGTTGCTGGTTATTTTTTCAGCTGTTAATGCTATGAAAACTTGGTTCTGATTGATTTTCATGGATTTTTCTTGTGAGCCATAAGTTTGGATGTATAAATATATGTTTACGGTAAATATACGAGGGCCAGAATAAACGTAATGTTGTCAGATACGTATGTTTGTAAAAAATCAAAGTCGAATCTGAAGTGTCATCAAAATCTAATGCTAAATTAGTACATTTTTCCTAAATTGTATAAAATACAACTGCATGTAAGTGGTTTTGGTCAGTATTTAATACACGCATTCAGTGTCTGTAGCTTAAGGACAATGATGTGAATGTAAGTTTTGTTACAAATAGAAGTGATCTGTAATATAGAAGGTCATGCTTGAAATGCAAACAATTAAATGTCAGTATTTTCTGAATATTTCATTGAAAAATCAGATTCATCAGTTTTGTTTATTTTTTAAGGCACACAAAATACGTATAAAGATTATTTAGGCCTGGAAAGACAAATTTTTTGGTCAGCAGGGGAGGTAACCACGAGTTGCTAATCAGTTCTAAAATTCTCTCCCCTAGCTTCTGTCTGCTTGTAAAGAGTTGTTCCCTGATTCTTAATGATTTAATGAAATGAGTAACACAAATAAGGCGTGTCGTGGGAAAACAGGGCTTAATGCACTTGTGTAAAGTGTCGTTAGGATCAGCCTGTGCAGTTCGCACAGGCTGATCTGGGACGACAATTTCCACTTTTATAGTATTGTCTGTTTCAAGTAAGCCCCTTCTAAACATAAATCCACTGTAGGCGGAACGACACTTTACGCACATGCAGTAAGCCCGGATTTCCCACGACACGCCTCAAATATTTTGTTTCCCTATTTTCAAGATATAAATCGAATATGTGAAAAAGTATGGCATGCAATTAGTTCCATTGTGAAAATAGCAACTTCAAAACAATGTTGTTTTTTTTAGGATTCCAAACGCAAGTCAAGGGATGGTACAACGCTGACTGACACGCTTGTTGAAGATGATACTGTGAGCCAACAAGCCGGGAGTGCCAAGGTCAAGGTTACAAACGATGAGCCAGAAATATCTGAAGTAAAAGGTATCGAAGGAAAGGACAAACACTGCGACGATCATAAGGAAACAAGTGAGGCTAACGTAAACATTGGTGCAATAGGTGAAGAAGCTGAAACTGTTCTTGAAACTGCTGGAAATGAAGAAGGGAAAGAAGCCACTGTGATAACTCACACTACTGCAAACATTCCTGAGTCTTCCATTCCTGTAGACACTGTGATAGGGATGAGTGATACTTGTAAAGACGTGACAATGGAAAAACTCACTGAAATAAACCCCAAACCTGTCCGTCAAAACAAGCCAGCAGATGGTACTGTTACTGTGAAAGTAGCTAGTGCAGATGATAGCAAACAATGTAAAATCGCTGATGAAACCTGTGAAAGCAATGTGATTGAAGCTGTCACTAAAGAAAAGCCTGTGCATAAATCCTCTAAGACAGAGACTGTAGATCATCTTGGGACTAATAAGGCAGATGGTGAAAACAGGGAACCTCTAGAGGGCACAAGTAAACAAGTGAGCAGAACCCAGGCTAAGGGATCAACTTCACCCAAAGGGCCAACTTCACCCAAAGGGTCACCACTGCCACGTAAGGGATCAGCTTCACCCAAAGGGTCACCATTGCCACCCAAAGGGTCAGCTTCAACCAAAGGGTCACCACTGCCACCCAAGGGGTCAACTTCACCCAAAACGTCACCACTACCACCGAAGGGATCAGCTTCACCCAAAGGGTCACCATTGACACCCAAGAGATCAGCTTCACCCAAAGGGTCACCATTGCCACCCAACGGGTCAACTTCGCCCAAAGGGTCACCACTGCCACCTAAGGGATCAGCTTCACCCAAAGTGTCACCACCACCCAAAGTGTCATCACCACCCAAAGTGTCACCACCACCAACATTGTCATCACCCGAAGGGTCAACTTTGCCCAAAGGGCCACTGCCACCCGGGGATTCAACTTTGCCGGAGGGGTCAACTTCACCCGAGGGGTCAAGCCCACCCACGGGCTCTGAGTCACCCATTGTGATGCGGAGACCAAGCAGAGTGACCACTGACAAAGATCTGGATGTCTTTAAAGGTAAGCACTGATGTTGTCTGTATTGGATATTTAAGGATTCAATCAATCTGACCAGCATATTTTTTTTACAGTTGACCAGGCACATGTTGAGAGTTTCTGTCCTGCTTTAAATGTAAATATATGTAAAACATAGGTTTCACAGTCCAACTACTGCTTGTATTTTATGCGAACTGGTTATATTTTGACTAGGGATGTCATCGAATAATCGGATATTCGAATATTAGAATACTTGACCGAATATTCGAATATTAGATGAGTATTCGAATTGCAAAATAAATAAATAAATAAATAATTATCCAGAATAAACTAGTTTAATTCTATAATCCGCGATCATTATGTTTTCACAGTTACCTAATTGACACGTTGACATGTTATTTAACACCATTGATACCCGTATGCGTAGTGGGAGATAACATATTAAGCAAACTGTGACAATTGAGTCGTAAACGGACCCTAAGAAGAGACCGATATTTGCGCAGCTTGTACGTAACATTATTTGGGTGCTAAGCTGAAGCTAATTGGAGACCGATGTTTTCACAGTGACGCTAATTGGAGACAATTGTTTATCAGTAATTGCAAATATGGTAGTGGCAATTTGTAAGTGCATAATCAATAAAATAAGTAAAATTTTATGCTATTCTTTGGGGGTTTTTCCCCAATATTTTGGTATGAACACATGCACGTATAACTCAAATAACCAGAGCGACATTTCAAGCTGAAATTCTCATAAATAAAAATAAATAAAACATTTTCCATTTATTTCCATTTGGTGCGTTATTACTTTTGTTGAGTGAATGTATTATATTACATACTTACCTGAACTGCATATATTTGTATATGTAACTTAAACTTTTTGAATTCATTAGGGGTGTGGAAATATCAAAATGGTTTACTTGTCCATGGGCAAGTTCATGGCAAAAATCTACCTGTCCGCAAACAACTGTCACTTTTCCAAACAAAAAAGTTGTTATTCCAGGCTTTCCAGATAATTTTTTTCATTAAATTATAAATAAAACACAATTTGTCATTCAAATGTATAAGGGTGTAATAATATGATAATTAACTTCCAACTTAAACATCATTTTACACTCTGAAATTGTACTTGCCCATGGACAAATAGACAGGAAAAATTCACTTGTCCGACAGTAAAACTACCCGCATTGGACAAGTCAGGCATAGGATTTACACACCCCTGCTCATGAGTGTATACTTGTTGTACAAAATAATGTTTCCGCTATATTTTTGTACTAGAATGTATCGTGCCTTTGAGAACCAGAAGGTATTATCAGGCTTCTTTGCACATATGCTGATAGGACCTTTTGGTTTTCACGGGCACGATATTTTTATGTTAATATTTATATGAAGCATGTTGTGGGAAACCCGGGCTTAATGCATGTAAGTAAATTGTCGTCCTGGATTAGCCTGTGCAGTCTTCACAATCTGGGACGGCACTTTCCGCTTTGATGGTATTTTCTGTTTCAAGGAAGTCTCTTCTAAACATGAATCAACTGTAGGCGCAAAGTGGCATCCCGGATTAGCCTGTGCGTACTGCACAGGTTGATCAGGGACGACACTTTACGCACATGCGTTAAGCCCGATTTTCCCACAACACGCCTCATATGTTGTTTGTTATTTTATTTTTGTGCACAATATGATTTAATTTCTCACAATTCTTTTCCCCCCCACTGCCCACTGTGTTCAGTTGATAACGATGTTGGCTGTAAGTGAGAAATGTTGTGTTGTTGGCTTTTGTTGCTTCTTTGATCTTTTCTTTGTTGTTTTAAAAGTTAAACAGACATAAGCCCCTCGGAATTGTCAAAAAGTGCATAGGCTGACTTAATTTATTCGCCAATGCCTGAATATTCCAAGGCTGACGATAGCCCCTCAAGACTGTTGAAACCTATACATTAGCCCCTTTTCACTATGACTATATCCCTTTCTAACAGATTTAGGGCCCGTTCACATTTCAGAGGTGCCATGTACAAGTTTATTGTTTGTGCATATTAATATCTAATTAAAGTTAGTAAACCGAGGTATGCAAAAAATAAAGCATCTGGTTTTAATTTCATGAAATGGTGACTTAACATGGGTTCCTATATTTGCACTTCATTATGAAAAAGCAAAGGGGCTAATGTCCTACTTGCAAGTGGCTAAGGTCCTGCTTGCAAGTGGCAAAGGTCCTACTTGCAAGTAGCTAATGTCTAATTGCAAGATACTAAAGTCCTACTTGCAAGTGGCTAATATCCTACTTGCACGGGGCAAAGGTTCTACTTGCAAGTGGCTAAGGTCCTGCTTTGCAAGGACCTATTGTTTACGAGTGGCTAAGATCCTATTTGCAACTGGCTAAGATCCTACTTTCAAGGAGCTAACATCCTACTTGCAAGAGCTAACATTCTAACTGCAAGGAGTTAATGACCTACTTGCAAGGGCCTAACGTCTTACTTGTAATTGTCTAATGTCTTACTTTCAAGGAGCCAACATCCTATTGCAAGGAGCTAATGTCTTTCTAGTAATTGGCTAAGGTCCTTCTTGCAAGGAGCTAAGGTTCTACTTGCAAGGGGCGAAGGTCCTACTTGGAAGTGGCAAATTTCCTACTTGCAAGGTACTTATGTCCTACTTGCAAGTGGCTAATGTCTTACTTGCAAGGGGCTAAAGTCCTACTTACAAGTGGCTAAGGTCCTACTTGCAAGTGTCTAAGGTTCTACTTGCAAGGGTCTAATGTCCTATGTGCAAGAGGCTTAGGTGTCATTGCAAGTGCCTAATGTACTACTTGCAAGTGGATTATGTCATACTTGCAAGGGCTAATGTCCTACTTGCAATTAGCTTATGTCCTACTTGCAAGGGGCGAAAGTCTTACTTGCAAGTGGCTAAGTTACAACTTGCAAGTGGCTAAGGTCCTACTCGCAGGGGGCTAATGTCCTACTTGCAGGGAGCTAATGTTCTACTTGCAAGTGGCTAATGTCTTACTTGCAACTGGCTAGGGTCCTACTTGCAAGTGGCTGCTGGGAGCTAATGTTCTACTTGCAAGTGGCTAATGTCTTACTTGCAACTGGCTAAGGTCCTACTTGCAAGGAGCTTATGTTCTATTTGCATGTGGCTAATGCCCTACTTGCAAGTGGCTAAGGTCCTACTTGCAAAGAGCTAATGTCCTACTTGCAAGGAGCTAATGCTCTACTTGCAAGTGGCTAATGCCTTACTTGCAAGTGAGTAATGCCCTACTTGCAAGTATCTAATGTCCTATGCAAGTGGCTAATGTCCTACTTGCAAGTGGCTAATATCCTACTTGCAAGTGGCTAATGTCCTGCTTGCAAGTGGGTAATGTCCTACTTGCAAGGCGCTAAGGTTCTACTTGCAAGGAGCTAATATCCTACTGGCAAGGAGCTAATGTCCTACTTGCAAGGAGCTAATATCCTACTGGCAAGGAGCTAATATCCTACTTGCAAGTGGTTAATGTCCTACTTGCAAGGTACTAATGTTCTACTTGCAAGGTACTAATGTTCTACTTGCAAGGTACTAATGTTCTACTTGCAAGGTACTAATGTTCTACTTGCAAGGAGCTAATGTCGTACTTGCAAGGCACTAATATCCTACTGGCAAGGAGCTAATGTCCTGCTTGCAAGTGGTTAATGTTCTACTTGCAAGGTACTAATGTCCTACTTGCAAGGTACTAATGTTCTACTTGCAAGGAGCTAATGTTCTACTTGCAAGGAGCTAATGTCGTACTTGCAAGGCACTAATATCCTACTGGCAAGGAGCTAATGTCCTGCTTGCAAGTGGTTAATGTCCTACTTGCAAGGTACTAATGTTCTACTTGCAAGGAGCTAATGTCCTACTTGTAAGTGGCTAATGTCCTACCTGCAAGGTACTAATGTCCTACTTGCAAGGTACTAATGTCCTGCTTGCAAGGTACTAAGGTTCTACAGTGAAACCTGTCCAAACCGAACCCTGAGAAAACCGAACCCCTGTCAAAACCGAACGGCTGCGTCGGTCCCGATTTTTTTCCTTCTTATTATATATATAAAAAACCCTTAATAAACCGAACCCTGTCAAAACCGAATACCGAACGATTTTATCGCAAATTTGATCTCATTCAACCTTAAAAACCTGAATAAACCGAACGGTGTATTCTGTCAGGTGTCACATCGCGATACCGCAGAGGCGTGAACCCGATAATTTGGTGACACGATTACACATAAAGGGCATAATCGCCATGGTGATAACGGGGCAGTGGTGCAATTAGCGATCGGTGCATACGACAATAATCAACTTGTGAAAAACATATAAGTCGGTCGTGTTTTATGTTGAAAATTACGTACAGTGTAATATTTTAAATGCTTCACACCAGTGTAATTAATTTATATTTAAATATGCCAGTTGGCAAAAAATAGTATTGTAAGTTGTTACAATTTGTTAATACATTACTATAAAATCTCTTATGTTGAATACATGAACTCGTTTGATTGATAAATGTACTTTGAGCGTCGTTTTATGCACATAAGTTGTTCTAGAATACATGCACGTGCTTGATTAGTGTTTTGTTTTATGTCAAAAATATACATTTTTGGTATGCAAATAATGAAAATAATAAACAATAATATAAGTGTAGACATTAACATTGTGTTGTCTTATTACATACTCGAATAAAGATATAAAATATTATGTACATTTTTAAGAAAAATGACCTTTTGTAAAAAACCTGGATAAACCAAACAACTCTGAAAACCGAACGATCTGCCCGGTCCCGACGCCGTTCGGTTTAGACAGGTTTCACTGTACTTGCAAGTGGCTAATGTCCTACTTGCAAGGTACTAATGTCCTACTTGCAAGGTACTAATGTCCTGCTTGCAAGGTACTAATGTCCTACTTGCAAGGTACTAATGTCCTGCTTGCAATGTACTAATGTCCTGCTTGCAAGGTACTAATGTCCTACTTGCAAGGTACTAATGTCCTACTTGCAAGGCACTAATGTCCTACTTGCAAGGTACTAATGTCCTACTTGCAAGGCACTAATGTCCTACTTGCAAGTGGCTAATGTCCTACTTGCCAGGCACTAATGTCCTGCTTGCAAGGTATTAATGTCCTACTTGCAAGGTACTAATGTCCTACTTGCAAGGTACTAATGTCCTACTTGCAAGGCACTAATGTCCTACTTGCAAGGCACTAATGTCCTGCTTGCAAGGCACTAATGTCCTGCTTGCAAGGCACTAATGTCCTACTTGCAAGGTACTAATGTCCTACTTGCAAGGCACTAATGTCCTGCTTGCAAGGTACTAATGTTCTACTTGCAAGGCACTAATGTCCTACTTGCAAGTGGCTAATGTCCTACTTGCAAGGCACTAATGTCCTGCTTGCAAGGTACTAATGTCCTACTTGCAAGGTATTAATGTCCTACTTGCAAGGTACTAATGTCCTACTTGCAAGGCACTAATGTCCTACTTGCAAGGCACTAATGTCCTGCTTGCAAGGCACTAATGTCCTGCTTGCAAGGCACTAATGTCCTACTTGCAAGGTACTAATGTCCTACTTGCAAGGCACTAATGTCCTGCTTGCAAGGTACTAATGTTCTACTTGCAAGGCACTAATGTCCTACTTGCAAGTGGCTAATGTCCTACTTGCAAGGCACTAATGTCCTGCTTGCAAGGTATTAATGTCCTACTTGCAAGGTACTAATGTCCTATTTGCAAGGTACTAATGTCCTACTTGCAAGGCACTAATGTCCTACTTGCAAGGCACTAATGTCCTGCTTGCAAGGCACTAATGTCGTACTTGCAAGGCACTAATGTCCTACTTGCAAGGTACTAATGTCCTACTTGCATGGTACTAATGTCCTACTTGCAAGGTACTAAGGTTCTACTTGCAAGGGGCTAACATCCTACTTCCAATGGGCTAATGTTCTACTTGCATGGAGCTAATATCTGCATTAAAAACGTTTTTTCATGACACAGATATTGTCCATGCGGCTAATGTCCAAGCATTGTTTTGAACACTTTATTCAGTGTTTATTTTGTTTAAAGGTATAGTATTTCCTTGTACCTATGAATATTTTTTCATTGTTATTATATAACATTGACATCGTTCAAATTTAGGAGTGTTTCATAGTTTTGTGAGGAAAGTGTTGTAGCCAAACCTGATCACCAATTGCATGCAATGTGTTTGAACTTCTTGACTTAGTCTGAAACAACCTACAATGGATTTCAATATGTCATAAGTACTTTTGAAGATAACATATCTTACCTACAATGTAATCTTAACATCAATAACTAAAGTATTCAAAGTGTTGTTACTTGTATTAGAAGTTTGTATTTACTTGTATTTGTAACTTGTATTTAAAATGTTGTTTCTTGCATTTGAAGTGTAGTGAATTGTAGTTTAAGTTTTTTACTTGTATTGGAAGTGTAGTGAATTGTATTTGAATATAATTACTTGTATTTGAAGTGTAGTGAATCATATTTAAGGTGTAGTTACTTATATTTAAAGTATGTCACTTATATATGAAGGTTTTTACTTGTCTTTGTGTAAATTTTTTATTGTGGTTTAGAATTCTCTTGCTAATTCGATAATCAGTTTAATAACTTCAGTTTGAAGTTACCCTACTTGTTGTCTAGCATAACTCGCCTGGTTATGAATAATTATTAGGGATGTCAACGAATAATCGAATATTCGAAAACTTGACCGAATTTTGGAATATTAAATGAGTATTCGAATGGCCAAAAAAAAAAAAAATATCCATAATAAACTAGTTTAATTCTATAATCAGCGTTCATTATGTTTTTTTCACAGTTACCTAATTTGACACGTTGACATGTTATTTAACACCAGTCATACCCGTAGGCGCAGTGGGAGATAACAGATTTAGCAAACTGTGACAATCGAGTCGTAAACTGACCCTAAGAAGAGACCGATATTTGCGTAGTTTGTACGTAACATTATCTGGGTGCTAAACTGAAGCTAATTGGAGACCGATGTTTTTAAACTGACGCTAATTGGAGTACAATGTTTGAACAATGTATGGTGCATTATGCGGGTTAGGTGTTAATTTAATATCATACTTTTAATTAGTGGTGCATTAACAACAACATTTTTCATGCTGACTTTAAAGCATGTATTCGCACAATATAACAATAAAAAATGAGTAAACAGCACAGGTATATATTCTATGTGTTTCCCGATTAATCATCGTAGTATTCTCATTCATTTAAGTGTTTATTAAATTTTCAGATTGCATTTACAAATCGTCATGCCGCTGCGTACTTTTCATCCAGTGTATTCAAATGTATGACAAAGTAAATGATTCGAAATAAAATCTAAGAACTGTTTTCTATGTTGTTTTATTATGAAATCAATGAATCAGATGATGATGATGATGATGATGATGATGATGATAATGGAAAAATTCGTATTAAATTCATAGACTCAACAGCGATAAGAACGGTTTTTAACGACACATTAATTCGTTTACCTATTATACATCCTGGATAAATAAACACAGACTCGTACATTTAAAAAACGAACGAATTTCAAATATTATTCGAATATTGAATTTGAATAGCGTTTTGGTATTCGTTGCCATCCCTAATAATTATGATGCTATGATGTTTGCTTTTTGTTTCATTAAATGAGCTCATGTATTTTAATTGTATAAATTCACCATTGCATACTTAAGTCAGAAAAAAAATGAAAATGCAAAGTTGCGTGTCAGCGAGGCCCCCCCCCCCGCAAAAAAAAGTCCCGTTTCTGGTCCCCCGATCGACCCTTTACTTTTGCTGCCAACCCTACATATTTTTGGTCCAAGAATTTTTTTTTATATGTCTGCCGGTAAATATTCTTATTCATTTTACCAAACAAGATTTAAATTGGCTATCGCGTTTCATAAACCTGATAATGATTCACTGTTGCGCATGGCACATATTTTACCAAATTTTGTCCATGTTTTATATTGTTATTTTGTGGAATATTGAACTAAATTTACTTTCATAAGAAACGCAATCAATGTATATTCAGAAACGCATACATATTTACTGTGTGGGCGAAGCACATATTAATCCAAATTGAATGCAAATATTCATGTTACTATTCAATAAGTTTTATGCCGTAACACAATCTCCATGTTAACTCCAATACATGTATATTTCGTCACTCCCATTTAAATCTACAATTTATCCCATGGAACAAAACAACTTTTTTTTTTTCACACACTTTACATTTCCTCTTGAACACTAATTCATTAATGCCCTTTCAACACCACATGCATTGCTCAGGTAGTATAGTATTGATTGATGCTTTTTTTCACTGACCAGTGTTAATCGTGTAAAGTGTGTTACACACTTAGGGCTACAAACTGCTAGACAATGACCCCAGCTCAGCAGTCACATCAAAGACTTTTGCTATGGTTGTTGCTAATGGCTTGCAGACTTTAAAGACCTGGGGCCTTTATCTGAAAGCAACCTTAAGGCTATAATTCTCGTAACAGTACCTTAGTGTCACCTTAGCAGATTTTTCGATTACCTCAAAACACCCGTATCTTACGAGACCTCGTAAACCGTACCTTAAGTTATGCGCAAAAAATCGGCCTCACAGTGATATATCATAAGTTATGTGATGTATTTGTTCGTTTGTTTGTTAGTTGATTTTCGCCATTTTTTAACAGTATTTCAGTCATATCACAGCGGTGATGGGTCAGTTAACCTACACACACTTTTCCTGGGCAAGGTTAGCCGATCTAAGCAGTTTACCAGTAATAAATGCACATACCTATGCCAATAACTGACAACTGCCCTACTTGAATCAGAGGTAGGGGGAGAATGGCGTAAAAATAATTTCATGACCAATCCCCACACAAGTTATGTGGCCGTTCTGTGATGTAATAAAATCAAATAAAATCATTTAATATAAGATGTACCGCATTTTGTCATTTAGATAATAAGTGTATATTTCAATATGTATATGACCTATATTTTGTAACTGAATCAGTGAACGTCAAGAATCCAAGGCTCTAGTTTTACTAAATTTTCCAAGTGTTTTACATTTTGCAGCTAGATTTGAAACATTGCCTCAGTATATTATGCTATTTCAACATTTACTGAAGAATGCAAGACAATCTAACACCATTACTGAAAGAATGCAAGACAATCTAACACCATCACTGAAAAGAGCGTCTTTTTTATCATTCTCTGTCTATGCGATTCATGTCAGGACTATACCATGCAGTTTATTAGTGTCAGTTTAATTCCTGTGGCGCTGTTAGGCGTATACAGCTCACGCCATATATAGCTTACATGTGAGCTGTATACCTGGGTTGACAACGTATACAGCTTACAATGAGCTATATTCGTTTGTTGACAACATATACAGCTTACGTACGTAAGCTGTATATGTTGGATACGTACATATACTTTTGAAATATGTCATTCGTCTTAACGTATTTAGCTTACATGGTGAGTGACTAGTATTGAACATAATTGTGATTACGGTAGTAGTAGTAACAGTAGCAGTATCAGTAGCAGCATCAACAGCATCAGCGGTAGCAAGTCGACCCCGCTGGTAATACTGTGCCCCCCACCCTCACACACACCATGCACTCACACGTGAAGTAAACTGAGCAAAACAATTTTGACCCAATGTAGTATAATGATCCTGAAATGTTTTAATGCAAAGTAACTGCGATTGGTGGACGAAGGAACAGACGGACAGGCACACAGACAGACGGACAGACAGACACACAACAACTGCTACTACATCTACAACAGTAACAACACAACTACAAACATCAGCAACAATGATAGCAACAACAACTACTACAGACATTCGCAAAACTGTGTTGATGCTGATGCCGCAGCTGCTGCTGCTGCTGCTTACGAAGACAATGATGATATTGATGATGATCATCATCGTTTAGACATGAACTATATACGGCAATGTGCAGCATCTGGACGCATACAGCTTACGGTGAGCTGCATTCAGTGTAAGCTGCATACGGTTTTATAGTCAACGTATACAGCTCACGCGTAAGCTGTATACGGTCTACTCAAATTAAAACGCGCGACAGACGTGTGGTGACCGTCATAGCTGACGCCACTTCTTCCCCTCTAAATCCGCCAATGTTTTGTATGATATGTCTGTGTCTCATATGTAATGAACATTTAGTTAATTAGGTACAGTCGTGTATAATTTGTAAATGACATCAGTACAAACATCGCCAGTTAATATGTGGAATTTTTTAAAAATGAATCAAGTAATAATAAAGTGCATTAATGATTGAGTGGAAGAAAAACGTATCAGCTTCTTTTTAAAATAATATTAAACAATTTATTCTTCATTTTATGCACGTTTCCTTAGGCTTAAATCACACCAAGTTCACAATCACAGCGGACTTTCCAGGTAAAGTAGACGTGTTAATAAGCGACATATTCAGTCTTTCGTGTTTTAACATAAATATATGCTGCTAATCTTACAAAAGTCATCAACAAAGAAATAACGAAAATTAACTGTTCTGCAACATTACGTCACTATTTCAGCGTGTATTACCTTACAAGATCGCAAGTTAAGGTTAGTTTTACGACAGTACTAAGATGTGCTTTGGGGTAATGAAATAGCGGTATCGTAGCGGTCTCTTAACGATCTCATATTTTGCACCTTAACTTAAGTTAAGGTAATTGTTTCAGATAAAGGCCCCTGGCTAATTGATGATGTTGCCCTTTCTCCCTTCTCAATTGTAACAGATGTTATAATCAATGAATGTGTTTTAAATGGATTTTATTGTTTGTTTAAATTAGAAATATGATTGCAAGGTAATATTAATGCAATTATATGTAATAAACAAAAATGAATTAAATATAAAATAAAATATCACTAAAATTTAAAAAAAAAACCGGACTGAAAAAGACTGTTATCGTGTACAATGCGCTCCGAATTTTCATAGCCGAATTTTAGGGTAAAAATTTTCGCGTAATACATGAAGTAATAATACACGATACTCATCTGAATAGAAACATATATTAAACACACACACCTTTCTCCCATCATAAAAATCAATAAAATAAAATAAAATACTTACCTACTGATCCTAATTTTTTGGGGCAGGAGACCAGAAACGGAACTAATTTTTTTTGGGGTCTGACTAAATGTTGGTTCAGATGATCTACAAATGAAACACTGACATTTAATATAAAGTTGGGGATAATTATAGTAAAAATTCTTATGATCTCAGTAAACTTCTGTGAATTTGTGTAGATAAGCAGCTTATTACCCCTGGCGGAATTAATCTCAGAGCCTTAGGAGGTATATTAATGTAATCTCTATTTCTCCAAGATAACTAGAGCTTCTGAAGGAAGCATGCAAATATTTTGATATTTGAATATTAAATAGCAATTTGTCCCTTCAAAGCCAGAAGGTTCATCAGTGGATGTGTGAATAGTGCTTATAAGCCAGTGTGGCTTTCAGTGGAGGACAGCCAATTGAATGCTGTTGCTTGTTTTACTCATTGAGCAAAACTAATAATGTTTCATGAAATATACCAATTGTTAAAGAAATTGAAAACAACTTTCTCGATAAATTTACATGTAAAAAACAATCAATGTGGGAAAAAGTCCGAGGTTTAGTAACACAGTATGGACATATTAAATTGCCCCAATATTTAGGCATTTTCTACATAGTTATGTACAAGTTAAAATCTTGAAAAAAGTTGTCCGACAGTCAGCCTGATTCAAGAATTATAAATGCCGGTCTGACTAAAAATTTGCCGGTCATGTCCGTTGGGCCGACGGCTTTCGGGAAATGTTCACAAATCATTCCTTCATGTTGTCAGCATGTGTTCAGCAGAAATATATGATGTATTATTATTTATCAGAACAAATGATCAAAACATCTAAAAGCTTTCTCTGCCAGAATACAACTGACATAGATGTTTTGCAAAATAAATTTGCCTCATTATTTCGGCTTCCATGCTTTATATGAGGCGCGTCGTGGGAAAATCGGTCTGAATGCATGTACGTAAAGTGTCGTCCCGGATTAGCGTGTGCAGTCCGCACAGGCTAATCCGGGACTGCACTTTCCGCTTTTATGGTATTTTCTGTTTCAAGGAAGTTTCTTCTAAACATAAATCCACTGTAGATGGAAAGTGCCATCCCGGATTAGCCTGTGCAGACTGCACAGGCCAATCTGGGACGACACTTTACGCACATGCATTAGGACCGGTTTTCCCACGACGCGCTTCATATGTTTAATGAAGAACTGATGGGTTATTAATGCCATTCAAGTTATTCTTATTATTGGGAACATACAGCAGGGAAAGATCTAGGATCAGGAAAGGTACAGGGTGCTATTGAAAGGAGCAGGGTGGAAAGTCGGACCAGTTGATTGACATTGTCTAATAATTTGCTAAATCCAGAATTTTATGAGTCTTATGCTATTAAATTTAGGTTTTTTAACATGCTTTGTTACTTTGTCATTGAATAGCTGCAAAAATATATGAAATTTCAAAAGATATTTAACATTTCTGTCTTGACCACCCCAGAGGGGCAGCAGGGGGGAGCCAAAAAGGGGCAGGGTGCAGCACCCTGGTATTTCACTCTGGCTCTTTTACAGTGGATGTAAACACCTGCATGATAATCATTTTTAGAATATCTTGTGTTATAATATAGCATGATCATTTTGTCAGTGATCTGTAGAAAAATTATCATAGGAAAATTACTAGACACCTTGTATTTAGAATGTCATTATTTTTGCCTTTGATTCCTAAGTCTGTGGAGCTAATTGATATTTAATTATATTTAGACTGAGCCCTTGATTAATGTAAACAGGATAGGCCATTAACCTAGGTAAGAATGCAGCAGACAAAGGAAGGAAACTAATTTCTTCATTTCTTGGAATTATTGTCTGAGGTGATCATTGCATTAATTGCAGACATTTATCTGTAAAGGAATCTATTTGGTATCAATGCTTATTTTAGGTTGAGACAGATAGGTTTATTCTGCATTACAGTCTACACCATTGCTAATACAATATAGATTCAGTTCCGCATAAGTTGACTCTGGCATTGACAGGTTTCGGGAAACTAATTTTTAGCTCGACTGTTCGAAGAATAGGTGAGCTACCCTACTACCCCCCAGCGTCGGCGTCTGCATCTGAATTGGTTTAAGTTTTTATTCAAAAGTCTTGTTACTTCAAAACTACATAAGTTATTCACTTGAAACTTGGAATATACCTTTGTCATCAACTCCAGTATCAGGGGCAACATTCGCCATAACTCTTTTTTGTATTTTAACAGAGTTATGCCACTTTTTCACTTAGATTTTCCGGTTAAAGTTTATATTCAAAAGTTTTGTAACTTCAAAACTACATAAGTTATTCACTTGAAACTTGGAACTAACCGTTGTCATCAACTCCAGTATCAGAGGCAACATTCCCCATAACTCTTTTATACTTTGACAGAGTTATGCCCCCTTTTCAAATAGATTTTCTGGTTAAAGTTTATTTTCATAAGTTTTGTAACTTCAATGCTACATAAGCTTTTCACTTGAAACTTGGAACTAACCTTTGTCATCAACTCTAGTATCAGGAGCAACATTAGCCATAACTCTGTTTTGTATTTTGACAGAGCTATACCCCTTTTTCACATAGATTTTCTGGTTAAAGTTTATATTCAAAAGTTTTGTAACTTCAAAACTACATAAGTTATTCACTTGAATCTTGGAACTAATCTTTGTCATCAACTCTAGTATCAAGGGCAACATTACCCATAACTCTGTTTTGTATTTTGACAGAGTTATGCACACTGTTTACATAGATTTTGTGGTTAAAGTTTTTGCTCCAAACATGTATAAACTATACAAGGCTTCACTTAAAAGTTTGGTATTTTAACAAATGTATGCCCCTTCCAATATCCAAAATATGTACCAACTGAAATACTTCGAATAGTTGAGCGCGCTGTCCTCTGACAGCTCTTGTTCTACTAGTATTATAAATCACTGTCCCTGAAAAAACATGGTTATAATATAATATTAATTTAATATTTTAGATGGTCCAGAAGTGTGAAAGTACCAAGATTCTTATGTCTACATGATCATAAAACGAGTATTTAACTCAACAATTACAGGACAAATTCAACAATGTTTCTAAAAAGTGTTGTAATTGTTGTTGGGATGCAGGCTGATCACAGATGAGACAAAAGAAGATTTCAAAAGCCAAGCGGGGTTTATTAATCCTCATACAGTTAATTAATCTGAACCATCCAGGATTCACTGAAAGTCCTCTGTCCAATAAACTGCTTCAGACACCTTTTGCAGAAATCATCAGCAAAACAACAGTTGTAATTTAGCTTGAAAGCACGTTATCAGCCAAGTCAATATGCGATTGATCTGAAATGTAATATCAGTGCTTGATACAGAACCCAATGGGAAGTCTTATGTTGGCATTCACAATTATTGTCCTCTGCATCCAGCATTGGATTTCTATTTCTCTTTGATTTCGGACCTATCACCAGGTAGCAGGTGAATATTAAAGGGTCCGGGAGATCGGGGAGGGGTGGGGGGGGGGGGTTGTTGGTATTGGTGTGGCTTTCAAATATTGATTTAAGCTTAGTAATATAGTAGAGATATCTCTTGATTAGCATTTCCTTTGTTTCATATTGAAAGTAGTTCTGAAAACTGGACAGGTTCAGGTATAGAATTTATACATTCCAAACTTGATGCATATAGTTATATAAAACATTAAAAACAAAAATGAGGAAGTGATGAAACAAACTAAGCATCAAAATTGTCTTCGAATAACATTTATTTGTCAGCAACACCTGCTGTCAGAGATACATTTAGATGTTGTTGGTTTCCGCTTCCCCCCCTTTCTTCTTTTTTCTATGACCTTATTTATAGTTCAGGTACAGTTTCTTTGTTCGGAGGCGTTTAAACATTTTACATGCAGTCCAATATTCTTAAACTGTATGGTAAATATGCAGCGAAGAAACAAAAAAAAAAGTTATAGTTTACCTTCCTTCCTAGATTTTTTTGGAGATGTAAGCGGAAACCAACAATTTTTTGTTTTGCCTTATATATTTAACATCTTAATGAAGTGACTGCAGCTTGAGTGTAAGTGATTTTTGTCCATATATAATTCTGTATGTGCCGTGAAAATGTACATGACATTTGGCCACCCAAAAAGATTTTGGAATCATTAGTTTTATTTTGTGTAAAGAAGAAGTAAGATACGAGTATTGTAACTGTTCATTTATAAATTATATATTTTGTTATACAAACATAATAATATTTAGCTTTAAATAGAGTGTTAAAACGTGTGTGTGGGTGCTTTTTTAATTAAGACTGCTGCGTGATCTATGTGAAAACATGCTGACAACTTTTTTTTAAATGCAGTAACCTATATACAAGTTCTACATTTTTAAGAGCAATACACCTGGTCTTTGAAGATATTAAATTTAAAGAACAGTTTAAGCAATCTGACATCTAGAGAAAAAATCATGATAAAATATCAAATTGCACACCATTTAATCTCTTTCATGTCTTTCAATGTAATTTAAATTTAAAACTCTGTATACACATTCCAATTATTTTGGAATTAGGTTTCCATTTGAGTTGGAGCAAACAAGTTGCAGTTTCCCTTTGTTCAGACAAATGACCATTGGACTGTCAAACCAGTGTGAAGAAATGGATATAATATTGATGTATTGGCAAATATAATATTGATGTATTGGCAATAACTAAGCCAAAGCGTGGTATTGATCAGGGACCCAGTGTCCGAAGAGACTTTTTACCATTTGGTGTGTCATTTGGTGTAGTGGAGTATTTTGTGGTGTTTTGTTTCTAGTGTTGGAGGAATAATAAAACTCCTTTATGTGTAATTTCGTGTATTGAGGTATTTATTGGTGCTTTGTTTGAAGTGTTGGAAGAATAATTTTACTATCCTTGAGTCATTTGGTGTATTGGAGTATTTGGTGGTGTTTTGCTTCTGCTGTTGCATCGTTAATGTCATGTGGGGTATTGGAGTATCCTTATTTTGTGGTGTTTGGTTTCTGAGAGTAACATTTAGTGGCGTATGAGAACTAAAGAGTTGACATTCTTCAGTTTATATTATTATGAATTGAAGAGGTTTTAACAAGTGCTTTTTAGTAGGTGCTAAATATATCAGTGTTATAGAAATTATAGTTACTCTTAACTTGGTTGTGTCATCTGCAGTGGACTACGTTATAATATGAATAATAAAGGTTGTAAATGATAGTGGCATTTAAATGGATTTGAAGGTGAGTAATTGCGAATAATGTGGTTGTATGTTACAAACACATTATTGTGTGAAGTTAGAGTAAGACATACATAAAGAATAGACTGTTTCATAACATAAGATTAAAGTGTTTTATATGCAGTTTAGGGTATTGTAAGGCCAAAAAAAAAAGTTCCATTTCTGGTCTCCTGCCCCAAAAAATAAGGGTCGGTAGGTAGGGATTTTTTTAATTTTTATTATATTTGTTTATGATGGGAGAATGGTTTGTGTTGTACACGGTACCAGTCTTTTTCAGTTTTTATTATTTTTGGACCAAAAATATGTAGGGTCGGCAGAAAAAGTAAGGGGTCGGTCAGAAGACTAGAAAAGAAACGGGACTATTTTTTTTAGGGGGGGGGGGGGGGGGCCTTAGTGATTTTGACAAGCAATTATTTCAGTAGACATAAAAATGACTGCATCAGCCATCATTTATATGAAAATGATTTTACAAAAAGATTTAATACACGCAAGCTTTAATAAGTTTTTCACAATAAAAAATGGACTGAGTGCAAATTTAAATTTAACAAAAGAGTATAATGAAAAATAAAAATAATACCATGTGTATTGTCTGAAGTTATCATACATACAAAAAGCGTCGATTGTACCATTTAAAAGTGAGAAAAGGAATGTAACAGGTCCATTATAATGTTTAATGTGACTTTTTCTAACTTCACATAATATTCTAAGCCAGCTTACAGTTGCAATTTGTGGTCGAATACTTTTTTCGATTATTTTGGTATTTGATGTCTGTGTGAAGTAGAAACAACAATCATATTCAGATTATAGTGTTGTGTTTGTGCAATTTTATTATCGAATGTAAAACTGATATCAGTTTTCGGTTTTGTTGTATCACAACCAAATCATTGTAGTACATTAAGTATTGCCGTAAATCATCCGAAGTATTAGTTCACAGATATGTAGAAAATTGTACAATTGAGGCGTGTCGTGGGAAAACCGGACTGAATGCATGTGCGTAAAGTGTTGTCCCGGATTAGCCTGTGCAGTCCGCACAGACTAATCCGGGACAGCACTTTCCGCCTACAGTGGATTTATGTTTAGAAGAGACCTCCTTGAAACAGAAAATACCATTAAAGCGGAAAGTGCCATCCGGGACGACACTTTACGCACATGCATTAAGACCGGTTTTCCCACGACGTGCCTCAATTACTTTTGCTGAATCTAGAAGCATGTGAACATTAAAGGGACCATGTCATCGAAAAGGGCCTCAAGGGGGCAATTTATTTTAAAATTCTGAAATTTAGATATTAATACTGGCATATAATAACGGTTAAAACAGGGTATATATAATGGGAACAAAGTGTACGTATTATGAGATAAAAAATCTATTTATAATATGGGTTATGTTTTTTTTTGCCCTTTTCCTGTTTACATTTTTACATCATAATTGTGAGTATTTTCTATAACCATAGTTTACACTACTTCTTACCAAGCATGATAGCACAGTTGGTTAAATTGCTGTCTACTGTCATTTCTTCATATGGCTCTTAAGTTGTACAGATTATCTGTACAGATTATCTTTGTAAACTCCAGCATGTAAAAGAACTTGTTTTCTAATCCATAAAATACTGTATCATTGTTGTGTATGCACATGTTAATTATGTTGTATATTCATGAACCAATAAATATGTTTAAACTAAGTCGTGAGTTGATACTGATTTGTTAGCTCGACTATTCGAAGAATAGGTGAGCTATCATACTACCCCTGGCGTCAGCGTCCACGTCTGAATTTGTTAAAGTTTTTATTCAAAAGTCTTGTAACTTCAAAACTACATTAGTTATTCACTTCAAACTTGGCATATACCTTTGTGATCAACTCCAGTGTCAGGGGAAACATTCCCATAACTCTGTTTTGTATTTTGACAGAGTTATGCCCCTTTTTACTTAGATTTTCTGGTTAAAGTTTATATTCAAAAGTTTTGTAACTTCAAGACTACATAAGTTATTCACTTGAAACTTGGAACTAGCCTTTGTCATCAACTCTAGTATTAGGGGCAACATTACACATAACTCTATTTTGTATTTTGAAAGAGTTATACCCCCTTTTCACTTAGATTTTCTGTGTAAAGTTTATATTCAAAAGTTTTGTAACTTCAAGACTACATAAGTTATTCACTTGAAACTTGAACTAACCTTTGTCATCAACTCCAGTATCAAGGGCAACATTCCCTATAACACTGTTTTGTATTTTGACAGAGTTATGCCCCTTTTTCACATAGATTTTCTGGTAAAATTTTATATTCAAATGTTTTGTAACTTCAATACTACAAAAGATATTCACTTGAAACTTGGAACTAACCTTTGTCATCAATTCTAGCATCAGGGTCAACATTACCTATAACTCTGTTTTGTATTTGACAGAGTTAGCTCACTTGTTACATAGACTTTGTTTTTAAAGTTTTTGTTCCAAACATGTATAAACTATACAAGGCTTCACTTAAAAGTTTTGTATTTTAACAAATGTATGCCCCTTCCACGATCCAAAATATGTACCAACTGAAATACCTCGAATAGTCGATCGCGCTTTCCTCTGACAGGTCTTGTTTTTATTATCTTATTGTTTATTATATTATGTTTATTTATTTAATACACATGTCTTAGTAAAGCGCATTTCTATCAAATAGTATAATTTAAGGTGGGATACGGCGGTTGATTGTGTGCTGTGTTATATTGACATTTGCTCATATACACTTATGATATTTGTTAGAATTATGTTATGCATTGTCTTTGACTACACTATTAATAATGTCGTTTTCTACTGCCAGTTGATACTATGTAAGTGTACAAGATAATGGGCTGTATTAATACGCAGTAAGACTATCAGTGTTCACATACAGTTAACACTAGAACGTTTTCAATTGAAGCAACAATAACAGCAAGAGCAACAATATCATAGGCAAATAAATTGCAACAGCGTAGTTTATTATATTGCAACAGCAAAGTCACATTGTTATATGCCTATGATGACATAAAGGCAGACTGCTTTTCCTAGGATATCTATATTTTGAAGTTTTTCTTTAAGTATTTTCAGTGATTATTGAAAGTTATTCTTTCTCGTTTTTTCATTCTGTGTTGTTATTGTTTTTTATGCCCTGGGCATTTTGATGCAGGAGGCATATAGTGATCGTCCTGTCCGTCTTTTCGTCCTTCTGTCCTTCCGTCCGTGACAAGGTTAAGTAGATTTTACCGTTTCGTCTAGCACCAACACCGCTTACTATAACACTTAGATACTTGCACAGTTGTTGCTTATGACCATTCCCTATCCACCCATATCACCCAACCTTACTTTGACCTTGACCTAATTGGACTTATTATCATTCAAAAGTGCCATTTCTTTGTTAACTAGATTTTACCATTTTGTCTAGCACCAACACCGCTTACTACAACACTTAGATATTTACACAGTTGCTACTTATGATCATTCCCAACCCACCCATATCACCCAACCTTACTTTGACCTTGACCTAATTTGGACTTATTATCATTCAAAAGTGCCATTTCTTTGTTAACTAGATTTTACCATTTTGTCTAGCACCAACACCGCTTACTACAACACTTAGATATTTACACAGTTGCTACTTATGATCGTTCCCAACCCACCCATATCACCCAACCTTACTTTGACCTTGACCTAATTTGGACTTATTATCATTCAAAAGTGCCATTTCTTTGTTAACTAGATTTTACCATTTTGTCTAGCACCAACACCGCTGACTACAACACTTAGATATTTACACAGTTGCTACTTATGATCGTTCCCAACCCACCCATATCACCCAACCTTACTTTGACCTTGACCTAATTTGGACTTATTATCATTCAAAAGTGCCATTTCTTTGTTAACTAGATTTTACCATTTTGTCTAGCACCAACACCGCTTACTACAACACTTAGATATTTACACAGTTTTTACTTATGACCGTTCCCAACCCACCCATATCACCCAACCTCACTTTGACCCTGACCTTGGCCTAATTTGGACTAAGAAATGAGCTACCCAGCACCAACCGGGGGCATGTGTGTTTATCAAACACAGAATCTTGTGTTTACATATCATAACCAACGTGTAGCTGGAAGATGAAGATTTATTATCTGTTACATATATAGTCAATTAAGTGTACTGACACATACATATACATCCTCGACCAATTGACATCTGTATCAGCCTGTCAACAAGTATCATCATACAGATCCCTCCCAAACGCTGATATCGTTTAGGCCAATGTGAAGTTTTCCTGATTTACAGGGTTTACACATGATTATTAAAAAAATATATAAATGAGGCGTGTCGTGGGAAAACCTGGGTTAATGCATGTGCATGAAGTGAGTGAACAGCACTTTCCGCCTAGAGTGGATTATGTTTAGAAAATACCATAAAAGCAGAAGGTGACGTCACTTTGCACACAAGCATTAACAGGGATTATCCTAGAGGGCAACATGGGCGAAATCGTCGCCCTATGGTGTCTGACTTTGCCCTGTGATCTGATCAAAGCGAAATCAAAATTGCCTAAAATTTTCAATACTAATGCTTATTCCTCTAATCTTATGCCCACTACTGTCATGGTTTATCTGATTGTGGAGACAAAGATGCTTCAATTATCCATAATCGATCTGTTGACAGCGTGGGAAAGTTTGTTACACATCACTGACCTGGCATTGTGTTAATCAATCAACCAATCGGCTAAGGTTATTCCAATTGCGGTTCCCGACTTCGCTTACTTGCTTTTAAAGTATTCTGTTATTAGCAAAGGCTGTCGGAACCAAGAAAGCGAGTGCACACTGGGCGATATGATCAACCGGTTTACACTAGAATTTACAGTAATTCAGAGTTATTATTACCGTTTTGTACTGTAAAAGAACTTATATTCAGGCTATGAATATTGCTGTTCGCTAATTGCGATGTTTGACCTTAGAACTGACATTAATTTAAAATTAAAACAAAAAGATACTCTGATCAATTATTTTCCATTTCGGTAATTAACACAATCATAACAAACACCGCGTGTGAAAAGTAACAGATAATTCCCATTTTGTAGTAAATGACGTCATCCAAACAAAAGCATTGAACAACACGCGACACCATTACAACGTTATTTCATTCTCCTGTGGTTTCTTTGTTCTGACACCGACTAACGGCGGGAAAATTATGTTGCACGATTTCCATGTGCTGCTTGCTGACAACCAAGTGGTGTACAATACTGTTACTTGTCTACCTGAGCGATGTATAACATGTAGCGTTATTAGGAGAAATATCAAGGGCGTTAATAATTTACATTGTAACATTTACTCTTTATATCATGACATTATTTTAAAGGAAACCAGTAACTGCCTTATGAAGTGTAAGTATCAATTGTCATAAACATAAACGTGAGTGCTTGTTTTTGAAAATACTGCTTCTAATGCCAATAAAACTTATGAAGCTATTTTGTGTTTATCTTTCATTACTACGGGTTGTAGTCTTTGTAATTAATTAATAATTATACATAATTCAATTGATTGATTGGCTAAATAGCTGCTTTACGTGCCAGTGTCAGTTATCGATAAACTTCTCCCTGAATTCGGCAAAAGGAGAAGTCACTTCTCCCTAAAATGTTGGGCTAGGATGATCCCTGATTAAGCCTGGTTTTCCTCATATATATTTTCACGTCTTGCTCTTATAGTTTTGTGTGGTGGTGACGTGTGAACAAAGTGTGTTTGTCAGCACATTCTGTGTGAAACTTTTATTTGTGACATGAGTTCACTGTGCAGAAAAAAACATTATGTTTATATAGAGGATACTCGTTGGTTTCGGTAGAATATCGATTTTAATTCACGAGTGATCATAGACATTTTTATTTTCACCAGAGGCGATATTCCTTTATAAATTACTGGAAATCATGAAATAAAATTAGCATAATATAATATTAATTGAACAGAAAAAGAGTGATGATTGCGCCATGGATCAAACGTAAGACCACTGGGTCAAACGTAAAACACATTTTCGTAACACCAATGAAAAGAATATATAACATGATGCCTAAGTAAAATCATTTCACAATTCAATCACTTCATGATAGGATGAATATTATCTGACAGTTTTTGTCATGACACATTTTTATAATATATCTCTGTCTTATAAGCATTGTTTTGATGACGTGTTTGTTTTGATGACGTGTTTGTTTTGGTGACGTGTTTGTTTCGGTGATGTGTTTGTTTCGGTGACGTGTTTGTTTTGGTGACGTGTTTGTTTTGGTGACGTGTTTGTTTTGGTGACGTGTTAGTTTTGGTGACGTGTTTGTTTTGATGACGTGTTTGTTTTGATGACGTGTTTGTTTTGGTGACGTGTTTGTTTTGGTGACTTTTTGTTTTGATGACGTGCTTGTTTTGATGACGTGTTTGTTTTGGTGACGTGTTTGTTTTGGTGACGTGTTTGTTTTGGTGACGTGTTTGTTTTGATGACGTGTTTGTTTTGATGACGTGTTTGTTTTGGTGACGTGTTTGTTTTGATGACGGGTTTGTTTTGATGACGGGTTTGTTTTGGAGATGTTTATAAAACACCTTTAAAGACAGGCTAAGGCGTAAAAAAAAAATGTTTGTTTCAGATTACATGCCCAAAAAAATTAGGGTAGGTGGGGCGGGATTTATTTATTAATTTTTTTTTTTTTTGGTAAATGGTCAACTTGAAGATTCTAAAACTGAATAAATATTCAAAACATATCAGTAATATCCTGAAAACTTTGTTTATAAGTGGATACTATCAAAACAAAACACTTATTTATCCAAAATCACATGTAATTATTGAAAAAGGTATATAAAACAAAAATTAATCTTACAAACCCACTAAAATGTTCTAGGGTCCGGACAATTTTTTAGGGTAGGCCGGGTAACCTGAAACAAACAATTTTGTCTACGCCTAATAAGACATTTACCACTTAGCTATGCCCCTGTAAGCCGGTATAATATGCGGCATTTTGTGCATTATAACTTTGTGCAAAACAAATTTAATAATTGACCATAGAGATAAAGGTGAATGACTGGGTTAGTTTTCGAGACCTTTTTTGCTTTAGTGCCACTATTGTTGACTTGAATTAGAATACAAGGTGCCTAACTACTGCTATATGCTTAGATCTTTAATAATATTTTGCTTGGCACCGTTCAGTGTAGGTCAGAATTATTCATGGATGATGAAAATGGTGAAAACTTATTTGTTCAGGCTTAGGGTCATATACTATTTATCTTTAAACTCTCAAATGTTTTGAGAAACAACATTTACATAAATTGTTTCATTTTGTTGTCAATTCAACTTCATAACTGGTACAGAGTCTGATATGTAGAGGTGTTAAGAAATTGATTTTTGAGAGATTCTGAGGTTGTTGGGGGTTTTTTGCTGAGAAAGTAATGGAAACAATGTCTGAAATTTGCTGTCTGCCCTAAGTTGGCGAGCCAAGTCAGAAAATTTCATAATCAACTGTGATGTCATTTCTAGGCAACAGATTTGTGTTTCTTAGGGGAAATATGCAATCTGACTGAAGTTCATGTTCTTCATACAGGAAAATCTGATGATGGCCCATTGATTTACATCTTTTAGAAAACCTGGAATTTTCAAAAAGCAATTTCTATTGCAGCCAGCAAGATTGCCCCTTTTCAGAAGCATAAAGTCCATGGTTTCATGCTGTAATTTGCTACCAGATTTAGTTTTTACTATGTAAAAAAAAGGAAATGCTGCATGTAATAGTTATTTCTACCACAAACTGTTGTTTTTTGGCTAAGTTCGAGAAATTGGCTCCAAAATGGTGTTTTTGTGCTAAAAATAGGAATGTTTTATAACTGTATGTTGGGATTCTAGCTAAATAATAATAATAATAATAATACACTTTTTAAGGGCTAAATATATAGTGATTCACTTTCACTTTCAAAACAATAAAAGCAAGGCTCATATTTGATAAAGCAGATCATGGTATTTGATGGTCGACCATGGTCAACTATGGTCGTCAGTCAAATACCATGGTCAACCATGGTCATGATAAAGAAGACTGTGGTCAAGACCATGGTATTTGATGGCCGACCATGGTTAACTATGGTCGTCAGTCAAATACCATGCTGACTATGGTCATGATAAAGCAGACCATGGTTTTTGTGGTTAACTATGATAGCAGATGGTCGGCAGTCAAATACCTTGTTGACCATGGTCGACCATGGTGTAATTTTCGCCTGGGTATGATTGGCTGCCTGATGGTAGTCGGAATATGACCAAGTTCTACAGGTCATCCCCAGGGCCCTGTCTTATTAAAGATCTTAACACAAATTTAATTTACTGCTGAATGCTGTAGTTTAAAAAATAGACATTTATGATCACTATGTTCCTGAAATAAAGGACTTGTGAAAGATACCAAGGAAATGAATAGAATTACTGAAATAAAGTAATCATAGATGTAGGTGCATAGCATTTATGCTTCTTCGAAAATTGTATCGTAATGCAAATATGCCCTACGATGTTTAATAAGACGGGTCCCAGATCCTTAGTCTGCATAAAGAATACTAGGATATGATTTTAATCATATTGCGGGAAATATGAGACTTAAAACAAATAGTGGCGGTATTTTAGACCGTACTCTTCTCTTTTATGAATTATTACCATGTAACATTGTGGCCTCTTGACATTATTTTCCTTAATTAGAGTACAAAAGAAAATCACTTGTGGAACGAGAAATAAGTACTGTATGTTTCATTGGCCTTAGTCACATAGTGGAGAGTACGTAGTCTGTCTATATCTTGTTAGTGATGCAGCACTTAGTATACCTGACTTACATATTCAGTTATTATATTAACAATATATGACTGTGTTTAAAGACTTGGGATTTTCAGTGTGGATGTAAAAGTTTGTTTAACAGTTTGTAGAATATTGAATAATCTGTTGACACTTTTGCTTTGTAAGTAGTTTTTGCTTATTGTAGTGTTTGTCTTGGGTAATGAACAAAAGTCATATTATTGCGTTTATTGTGTTGATGGCAATTAAAATTGAAGTTTTATTTTTTTTTAAATGTGAATAGTGATTATTTAAGATTACAATTGAGGCGCGTCGTGGGAAAATCGGTCTAAATGCATGTGCGTAAAGTGTCGTCCCGGATTAGCCTGTGCAGTCCGCTTCTGTGGTATTTTTTGTTTCAAAGAAGTCTCTTCTAAACATAAATCTACTGTAGGCGGAAAGTGCCGTCCCGGTTTAGCCTGTGTGGACTGCACAGGTTCATCCGGGACGACACTTTATGCACATGCATTAAGCCCTGTTTTCGCACGACGCGCCTCAATTGTATTTGATTACCAGTACTAAAATAAATCTTTGTTGATACTGGTTCCCAAGTGCATGGTGATCAGGTTGCTGAGCATTCACCATACTTACCAAGTCAATTACTTAGATATTTAATGTGCTCGTCAAATATGCTTTGTCAGCTGGTGCACTCCTCCAAAATATATTACTGTATAGAACCAAACGCTGTTAAACAATCTTATAATATTCCACATGACACAGATTATTTCTAAACTGACAAAGAACAAAATTACAGTTGTTAAACCTCCAATAAACTACACAAATATTAGTAGTTCCGACACTGACGTCATTCTGTCAGCTTATATCAATGAAACTGATGTCATAATGAAAAGTCAAAATAATTTTCTGTTTGGTCTTGTTTATCGGGAGAAAAACCAACAATTTGTTGTTTGGACGCTAACACCCTCTTGGTTTAATTCTAACACACCAAAACTCCAAATCGTTTCAACAATTCTAAATTAAAAAATATTTATAAAATTAAAAACATGCCTTGCATTTTGATGTTGGTAAGAGAAAATTAACTAAGGGCAGGAATTGGAACCCAACTGTTACCAGCCTTTGCCATCAGGTTTTGCTTATAATCCTTTATTTAGAATCCCATAGCTACTAAGTATGCCCAGTCATGGGACCTATTTCCTTCTTTCAGTACCAGTCACTTGGAATCTCATTAAAATCAAACCCTAACATTGTTAGGATTTGAAGACACTGTATAACAGGTCACCTTCAAATGACTTTCTGAACAATAAAATATCAACCCTGCTGCACCCAATGAAATTGCTTTTTGCACAGCACAGTTTGGTCACAGGTTTTTTAAAGTAATGCATTTCCAGCTGATCCTGGGGGAATAAACCATTCACAGTTAATTTTCATGTAGATAACAATGGATATAGTGGTACCAGGCGACTAAACATCCAAAGTTCACGTTAATTTCTTGACGACGAATGAGTTTATTTACCCTCGGGGCTGCGGTTAAAAACCATATGCCCGAGCAGACAATTTCTAAGATTTAATTCGGTGAGTACCGCCCGCTAGCTCCGTACGTAGAGCGCTAGCAGTACCCGACCAGCATCTCTCTCGGTAGGGAGAGCGCTAGCCCTCCGCGATGCCGTGACACACACCTCGATGGCTGGCTTGATTTCTTGCATAGTATTTGTGGTTTATATATGAAGTTATACCACAACATTTTGAAGGCAACAGTTTGATTGGCTCCTGAAAAGGTCATCTGAATGTGACCCCTGACGCGAAATCATCAGATCCAGTCAGCGGATAATATAGTAGCGTCAGACTGGAAATGATTTTAATGAGTTTGCTCGATGCATTGAATCATTGACTTAACTGCTTACTATTGACTGCCATCTTGTAGATGTTAGACTGTTGACCTTGTTTTGTCACCTACTTGAAGAAGGACAACTTATAAACAATCAGCTCATTGAAAGGCCAATGATGACACAATATTTTATGTTAACAACAACATTAATCAGACTGGGTATGAACCACTCTTACTTACTTCTAATATGTTCACTCCACTCTTCATCTAAGTATGTCAAATTTAACTAACTGTGCACAGAATCTCTTCACTGGACAATTAACAATCGGGTCAGATCAAAACAACATCTTATATACAACTCTGTAATGTAATAGCCTTTAATCTTTTATGTGACGCTGTCATGTATTTGTCTTATTTGATCTTGTATCACTGTCATGTACGAGCCTTATTTGATCATGTGAGGCTGTCATGTATTAACCTCCTTTAATCATATGACAATCTTGTGTATAAGAGTTACTTGATCATGTGACACTGTCATGTATAAGTCTTATTTGATAATGTGACACTGTCATTTATTACCCTTATTTGATAATGTGACACTGTCATTTATTACCCTTATTTGATAATGTGACACTGCCATGTATTAGCCTTATTTGATCATGTGACACTGTCATTTATTACCCTTATTTGATAATGTGACACTGTCATTTATTACCCTTATTTGATCATGCGACACTGCCATGTATTAGCCTTATTTGATCATGTGACACTGCCATGTATAAGCATTATTTGATCATGTGACACTGCCATGTATAAGCATTATTTGATCATGTGACACTGCCATGTATTAGCCTTATTTGATAATGTGACACTGCCATGTATTAGCCTTATTTGATCATGTGACACTGTCATTTATTACCCTTATTTGATCATGTGACACTGCCATGTATTAGCCTTATTTGATCATGTGACACTGTCATTTATTACCCTTATTTGATAATGTGACACTGCCATGTATTAGCCTTATTTGATAATGTGACACTGTCATTTATTACCCTTATTTGATAATGTGACACTGCCATGTATTAGCCTTATTTGATCATGTGACACTGCCATGTATTAGCCTTATTTGATCATGTGACACTGCCATGTATTAGCCTTATTTGATCATGTGATACTGCCATGTATAAGCATTATTTGATCATGTGACACTGTCATGTATTAGCCTTATTTGATCATGTGACACTGCCATGTATAAGCATTATTTGATCATGTGACACTGTCATGTATTAACTTTATTTAATCATGTGACACTGTCATGTCATGTATTAGCCTTATTTGATGATGTGACACTGTCATGTATAAGACTTATTTGATAATGTGACACTGTCATGCATAAGTATTTCATTATTTGACACTTTTATATATTAATCTTATTTAATCATGTGACATTGTCAATTGTATTAGCTTCATTTAGGCATGTGGCCCTGTCAATTGTATTACCTTTATTTAATTATGTGACACAATTATGATTAAGCCTATTTTAAGTCATAGGAATCTGTCATGAAGTCTGACAAAATTGTGTCAGTGTCATTTGTAACACTGGCATAACCATGAGACTAGGGGTGTCACAATATTTTATAAATCCATATTGCACTATATTGTGATATTTTTTAATTTATCACGATATTTATTGCGATATATTGCGACTTTGTATTTATGTATTTAATAAGCTTAAGATTGATACAATCACTATGAACAGCACACAATTTTATCTGATGGTTTTTATTATCACCAATGTTGATGACAGGTTCAACAATAGCAACATATAAACAACAGCTAGAACAGCAACACAGCACTCTCAAACCGTCTGTCATTGCTGTTCATTGTATTTATTATATTACATACAGAATGATTTTTTACAGGTACAGGTACTCTATTCATGATGAATATTTGTTTAGTGCATAAACTGTGTATGTATTTCACTTTTTATTTTAGCTGAAAGTAATGTCAGGTTTAATGTATTATTAAGCATAAACATTTTAAGAGAAAACATGTACACCAAACATAAATAGAACATTATTGGTCGCCAGTACAGTCTATAATGGTCCGGCTTTTGACCTTCACCCCTACAAAACTATCAACTTTACAAAATGATGCTGGCATTCAATTGTTTATCACTGACAAGAAGCTTGTTTTAATTCAGTCAAAAGTTTTGTAATCAAGGTAATGATAACGAGAAAAAAACACAAAACTGTAAAAAGACCAAATAAATTATGCAGTATATCGATATGGTCATTCATATCGCAATATTTTATTGCAGAATTAAATATTGCAATAAAGCAATATACCGGTATATTGTGACACCCCTACATGAGACATTTTCACATGTTAGTTTAAAAGCCTTATGCAATTATAATCAATACCTTACATTAAAGCCTGATTTAATTATATGGCATAATCAAGTTAAAATAATTAATATTTAACTAACGGCCCATTATTGCATTTGAACATTTATGTCTTCTTTTGGAGGAAAATAAGTACTAGACACTTGTATACCAGAATATTAACGCTTGATTGTTTGAATGATTATAGCACTTGCAAACTAGGGTAGATTGTCCATTGTATTAGTACTCTCGGAAGTGATAAAAATGTTGGTGCTTAAACATAGCAAATGTGCTACATTGTTGCATCACTTAGTGCATTAGAGCGCTCTGGCGGAGAATAATGTTCCTGCTTTTATATACGGCTCTTTGTGGCCTTTGTTCGAAAGATGGCGAATTTCGTGGGGCAAAGATGCTGATCGGATTGACAAGATATCTGTCACCAATGTGGTTTGTGTTGAAACAACTGTGTCGGTTTCGTAAAGACATTGTTGGCAGTTGAAAGTGTTGATATAGGAAGTGTCACATTTATGGACTGGCTTTAGACTGGGTATTGCGTTTATTGGTTGTCCTATTAATACTACTGGGTTGTTTAAAAGAATTATGATTTGTTGAGCCATTGTGAGTCATTGTCATGGGTAGAACCAATTCTGTGTGTCTTTAGGAAAGATCACTGGAATTCTGCTGTGCTGACATAGAATTCAGAATCTCTATATATCCCAAAGCAAATAACATATCCTCTACATCACAGTGACATTTCTTGTATATAATTAATATACTGCTCAAATAAGTTGTGCAATATGTAGCCATAAACAAATGTTTTCAATTATGCCATATTTCAAAGAAATACCCAATCTCCAGCAAACAATTACTGTTTCAGGAAAAAATATTATTCGCAAGTTATTTCCAAGCATAATGAAAATCAGATACCTGTAGTTGCTTGAATGTTTTGTGGAATAAATGTGTAGGATTTATTTCTCCATTTTTTGTGTAGATTGGGTTCTGAAGGAGAATTTTATGTCTGCTGCAAGACAGCATGCTGCGTTTCATCATTTTGTGGCTGTGAATTTCGGGTTCACATTAGTTCCTGTTTGAAGCTATATGTAAGTGTGGAGTAAAGAGTTTCATATAAGTTATGAAACTATGTATAAATGGAAAGACGTTAACTAACTGTGATAACATTCTGTGGATTTAATTAGTGTTTTCTTAATCAGTTCAAAAAATCCCTATTTCAGATCAAGTGAAATTGTAATAATATATGGTGTTTTTCTTAGTTTTGAAGTGGACTTTTCGGCTTTAACTAGTTTCGGACTGGACCGATGGGTTTCAGGTCTGCTACATATAGAAGTGCCTAGTTTCGGACCGGACAGGTCTGCTACATATAGAAGTGCCTAGTTTCGGACCGGACAGGTCTGCTACATATAGAAGTGCCTAGTTTCGGACCGGACAGGTCTGCTACATATAGAAGCTACATATATTCCTTAAGTAATTTAACTGTATGTTCCCTTATTTTGTCATGCCAGCATCTATGAAAAAAACAAAAACAAGTTAGCATCGGGCTATGCTAAAACTAAATAAGTTAAAACAAATTTGTAACTTAAATAAACTTCCCTAAAACTGTTTCAGAGAAATTGACAATATTCAGATGTGTTTAAGACTAGTTATTTAGAGATACCATGGTTTTGGCACTTTATACAATAGCATAAAAAGCTAGGGGACACTATTTTAGTATTTTTTACCAACCACATCCTATCTCAGCGTACAGTTAACATGCCTAAAAAGCAGCCACTATTGATTGTGGTGAAGCCTTTTCTAGGTAATGTTGTAAGAAATTCTTCTGGCAGTACCAGTGGCTACATCAGAAGTTATGGTGGGAAATAAACTGAAGTGGGGCATAACTATTTATTTAGATGCTAGCAAATGGTGTAGGCTACCTCGTTATGATAAATACGTTCTGTTGTAGATATGGATACATTTGTAAACAGTCCCCATTTGATAGTTAACTGCGAAAGTGCATAGATGTGGATTCTAAGTGATATCATGGGTGATTGTGTGGGTGTAATGAATAAATGATAATGTTTGGGGGGTGACATGGTGGATATCATAGATGGATAGTTGTATTTCTGATGATAAATAATTTGAGGCGTGCCATGGGAAACCTGGCCTTTAATGCATGTGCGTAAAGTGTCGTCCCGGATTAGCCTGTGCAGTCTGCACAGGCTAATCTGGGATGAAACTTTCCATCTACAGTGGTTTTATGTTTAGAAGAGACTTCCTTGAAACAGAAAATACCTTATAGCGTAAAGTGCCGTTCTGGATTAGCCTGTGGGGACTGCTCAGGCTAAGGGGGGGCAACACTTTACGCACATGCATTAAGCACGATTTTCCCATGACGAGCCTCAATTTCTGTTATTATCAGTCTGATATGGTGCGATTTAACCTCTGGAATAGCTAAAACCCAGTAAACAGAAATGTCTGTTGTTTTCTACTAATTATCTGTTGCAAGTAGACACATTTACATTTGAAGTTTGGGGTACATCTGTAGGTCAGGTGAAGCTTAGATTTGTGTGAGTTATGTTATGTTGATTGTTCTGTTTTGTACTTTCTCTTGGGGGGGGGTGGGGGTTTGGTCACTTACGCAATGCACCTAATATCTGCTATGAAAATTCGTTCAATTACGATATAGGACCATCAGTGTATCCTATGGGAACATCGTCGTATTCAGCTAAGGAACATCGTTGTATTAAAACTAATGTTTCCATAAATAAATTTAATGGATTCAAGTGGAGCAAATTGCTATTATTAAAGATACATTTTTGTAGCTCTCAAATTTTTTTATCTATGGATTTATTATTTAATTTGTAAACACAATTGTCCAGGAAAGCGCCTTATTTGTATAATGTATGGCATCCATATGTATTGTTTTGTTCAACAGTTTGTTGGTTTTGATTAAATTTACTTAGTGTGTTCCAGATAGCTGCTTAAACACTTGTCTTACAATCATTTGAGTACAAAAAGTATTATCAATCTTTCGAAGTTAAATTGTCCAGCTATACATTTTTAATGTAAAGAAAAGATCCTATCTTGTTCAGAAAGTTAATTTAGTGCATATAAAGTGCTTTCATTTATTTAGCTCTATTTCGCGAGTTTTATGGCCCCATTCAAAAGTTTAAAGTGAAATAAAAGAAAATAAATGTTTTAGAATGTACTTGAAATCTATCATTCTCAATTCATGATATCACTTCAGGTATTTTTAATGAGGTAATAAAAGAGTTTGAATTTCTTTTCTACTGGCACTTAATAGTCTTAAACACGGGTAGGCTTTCTTTGGGTATTTTTTTCTTTTAAAATTACATGTTTTTCGTAAGTTTGGTTTTCGTTAATAGAAGCTTGCCTCTAGGTTTTCGTCATATTAACTAAATTATGATGTCAGAGCTTTTAAATTAATGGTAAAATGTGTTACTTGTTACATGTGAGCATTGAAAGTTATTTGAATAATGAAAATAAATAACTTGAATAATTGATCTTGATTGCAGATGAAAGAATACTATCCAAAACTTGCTTAACATGATAGTATTACATCAAGTAAAACAGAAAAGTGTTCATTTAAATTTGTAATGGAAGTGTGTGCCAACAGTGATGGATTAATGGGGCTATCTATGTTCCAGTAATATTCACAGTATTTAAAAAACTTCCTTTGCAATCTATGTACATGTTTTCAGTGTACATGTAGATACTTGTAGATACCTCAGTATACCACAGTGGCTAGATTTTGGTGTTACTTATTTACTACACATCACTAGTGAATGCGTCTGGATTAATTAACTCGTTACAGTGACATAGCAAATGCCCTAGAGTGAATCCATTAAACTGAAAGATACACACACTGTGTTCGTATGCTTGTGAAAACTTTGTGACTTTAAATAAAATATTTCTGGATATATCAGTGTGGTTGATGTAAGCTGAATGGTAAGTTGAATTAACTTATTTTGCGCATGTTTTGGCTTATCAGTAGTTATGACTTGAATCAGTATAATGCGTGAAACATCAGTGGCTGACACTGATATGTTGTAGTATAATGCGTGAAACATCAGTGGCTGACACTGATATGTTGTAGTATAATGTATAGCTATGAACTATTTAGTTTATGCTTTCCGGTAGTTTATAAGGAAATATCTGTGAAATAAAATTGATAATTCATTGTTTTAAAACAGTGAAAATTAGCACTTTGATAATGGAACTTTTTCACCGGGAAGTCAGAAAATACCAAAATAACACATTTTTTAAGCATAAAATACTGTTGGTTTTGCCATTCGGGAAAATATAAATTTCTATGATCACTCGTGAATTAAATTGATATTCCACCGAAACCAACAAATATCCTCTTTTCATTGCATGGATACTCACACGTGAAAAAAACTCTGCTAGGCTACATATTTGCATTCACTTGTAACAGTTAATAATTTAATTCTCCATCCAGCCGTCTGCTCCGTTTTCTTGTCCAGGCTATTTCTCAGCAATTATTGGTCGGAATTCAGGGAAACTTAAATTAAATTCTTATTTATTTCTGCTAATTATAAAGATAATTAAAGATTATTTAAAATCAAAGTCTTAGAATATCTATCAAATCGCATAGGGTGATTGATAAAACTCTGGAATTCTGCTGCTGTTAATGTAATTTCATATGAAAGTTTCGAAAGTCAGCCAAAATTTGCTGCTAATTCTGGCACTCAGTTCTGCTAATGTATCTGTTTCGGCCATTAACTAATTATTTGCCCCAGTGTATTGTTTTTCCATCCAAGCCTGCAGTTTGTTTACATCCAGTAACCCAGATATACCTGTTGGTGATCTACAATGGATGATGCCGGCTAGCTCAGTTGGTAGAGCGCTGGACTACAAATCCGAGGATCGCGGGTTCGATTCCCAGCCTGGCCACATAACTTGTAGGGATTGGTCATGAAATTATTTCTATGGCCATTCTCCCCCTACCTCTGATTCAAGTCAGACCGTTGTCATTTACTGGCATAAGTATGTGCACTCAGTACTGGTTAACCAGCTTACCCAGGAAAAGTGTGAGGAGGTTAACTGACTGCCGTTATATGATTGAAATACTGTTGAATACGGCGAAAAATCCAAACAAACAAACAAAACCAACACAATGGATATTACGGGGTTTGGTCATTTACGGGACTTGTTCACCAATTTTTGCATTTTTTAAAAGTATGCCATTAAATGTTTTAACTTAACAGATTCAATCATCGGAACTAAAGAACTCAAGTATAATAAAAAGAAAAGTATTTAGAAAAAAATTGAAAAGAAAAAAAAGGTATCGCCAGGGTTCGAATCCGGGACCCCCAGATTAAAGGACTTTTGCTTTAACCACTCAGCCATTCCGACATCTATGTTTAATCTTGCATTATTAACTTTATCTAAGTGTTCCACGTGTTGTTAACAATTTCAACGAAAACAACAGAAACACTCCAAATAATTCCATCGTTTAGCGTTACAAACGCTTTATAATTTTATCAATTTCAACTGATGATTACTCATGAACGAAACAGTTTTTTAAGTATATTTCTAGGTCCGTAGTGTTATTTTGCTCCCTTGTATACAGTGTTCTTTTATTTTTGGAATCAGTGAGAAAAAGTTGAAAAAATGTCACTTCGTCAATCTGTGAACAGGTCCCTTTAAGTCTTTGATCATTAGTGTGCCTGAAACTTTAGATTTCTAGATTGCATACTAGTCTAGACCTTTTCCATTTTCAGTAACTCTTAAAGGTCATGATGGTGGTGGCGGCGGTGATGATGATGATGATAATGATAATATTGATGATATTGATGATGATCATGATGTTCCATGGGTGAAAGGTTTCAGTATTAATATATACTGATGTCAGTATTTGGAAAGTCTTTTAAAATATATTCGTGATAAGGCCCGCGACTCGTTAATATAGGGTGGGTCGGTAGGTCGGAAAAATATTTTATTTTTATACACAATAAGTCATTTTCATTCATGTTTTCCTTATGTTCTAAATGTTACGTTATAGTATAAATTCTTAATATTTTCGTTGTAGTAGATTAATAACGTTCTGCTTATTTACGTAATACTATGTTCTAATTACCTTACAATAATTTATCAGAATTGAACAAACAATAACAAGTTAAAACAAGAGCGTTAATAATAAAAACCTTTTAAAACTAAGGAGTAATAGCGTGACGTTGCAATTTGCCGGGCATCCAAAACAGAACGCTGTTAGCAACAGTCATAGCAACGGTGACTGTCAAACTGCGGCTGGCACGTGGTTAGTGTTTAAAAGCATCAATCTGTAATACTGTATCTGAACAACGCAAATGCTAGAGCATAAATGAATTAGCATTCTATGGAAATAAAAACAAATAGGACTTTGTTCATAAATAAAAAAGAAAGCAACAGAACATTTTTGATAAATTAAATAAAAAGAAAAGGCGCTGAAGTTCACTTACTTTCATTTTTGTCAAGGACTTAAGTTCCGCTAACTTTCATTCAAATGTTGCATCAGCCAAAGTTTTTGCATCATTCTAATCCGTGTGCAGTAATGAGTTTGAATAACACTTTCGTTAATTATTACTAGATCTTGTAATTGTATTTTTTTAACAAACTAAGACGTTTGACGCGATCAGTTTGTCGAGTTACATGACATCGTAATTCATATTCTTAGCAAACTGTTCCTCTCACCAAAATTCACCAAAATTATGATATTTATTTATAATTATTTATTTATTTACTATTTTAATTTGTAGTAATTTATTACAAATGCGGCTGTAAAAAAATGCCTATCTATAACACAACACATGCCTAACGCAAATGTGTTACAAATGACTTGCACCTTTACCAATTAAAATTAGAATGAGGAATGGAAATTTTATGCGTTCTCACTGGCTGACTGTTTGGCTCTTGTTAAGCTGACTCCCCCTGCGTCAAGATTTTATCGATAATGGACACTTGGTGCATAAAGGCGAGTTTGTAAATTGCGGGTGGGCGTTCTTTGTCTTTAAAAAAACATGCATATGCGAGCGGAAATGGTTGCGCCATAGAATCTGACACTGGATGTTATGGCGTCCTTTTCGTAAAAGCATGCATCAAAATACGCCGAATTACGCGTTACCGAGAACTGTCCGTTTAAAGTCATTTTATAAGCGTCTTTTGAAAGTAAGATTTGTACACGCTATTGGATTCTTTTTAAGGATTCGCACTCCGCATTTTCACACACAAATAAAATAAAATATTGTTTTCTTTAGTCTATAAATTTTTTGGGGTCGCGGCGATTTTGCTGGGTCGTTCGCGGGAGGGGAACAAACAATATTGTATTTTAAGCCTAAACTGTGCTGGAGGGAATGTATTTATTCAATTTTAAGAAATCTTTTTTCAGTATTTTCAAAAGTTATTATTTCATTGGAGACCCATAACCAAAAAGGAAAATAAAAATAAGGCATACAATTGTTTTGTTAGGATAAAAAGTTAAATAAAAATGTCTTTTCTCCTCTACAATAAATGTAATGATACACAGAGACGTATAACGGCCATGTTAAAATGTCTTGCCATTTCTATTTTTGTCAATAGTTCTTGGCAAACATTATGGTTATCTGGGAGTCATCTGACATAATGGCCATAATTGTTCCAATTTGTCATCTGCAAGATGCATACGTATATATGCAGGGCAGTAGGTATTTTACATTGGTTTATATTTAGCGTTCCACTACAAGCCGTAAGTCACCTTAGATTCCTTTAAATTATTAGGTCGGTTTGAAACAGGATTTCTGGTCAAGTGCAGGTCAGTTTAGCAAACAATGTACTTTGAAGTAGATCTTGTCAAGCCTGTGGCATGACAAGCATATACCCTATCCGAAACATTTGTATTGTTCATTATGGCTGTCTGGCTAGCAGTGGTTGGCATAGTCACTTTTCAACGTGGCAATTGGGGTTAGATTCCAGGTTCCGACACATGCAATCAGTTTGGTTGGTGGACACCATACCGAACAGGTGGAATTTCATCCTGATACTCTGGTTTCCCCCTACCACACAAGACCACATGAAAATTAAAGATATATCAGTAGGAAATAAATAGTTGGAAATTGTAGCTATGATTCCAAGTTCGTCCCGACAAATGATGTCTTTAAAAGTAAAATAAGGCAGGGATAGTGGGGCACGTCCCGGGTCCACTCAGAATGCTGCCTCGGGACAGAAAGAGCTCGAAGTAACACACATATTGTTCCATTAACACGTTTCAGTGTGTCAGACTGTGCGGGGAAATCCCAATTAATTAACTGACTCATTACCAAAATTCATTATCATAAGTGACCCCTTACTATTAATGGTCAATTTGTGAATGCAAATTTGTGAAGTAACATGTCCACTGGTAATTTCTTCATTCAATCATCAATTACCTGACCAGCCAAACATCAACCACCCCTCCTGCTGTGATTGGGTGGGAAAGCTCATTAATTAACTTAATTATTGAATGAAATTCTACCTGTACTTTTGGTGTACAGTGACTTGTTTGATATGTCACTGTTGGATCATTTGGTTGTAATAAATCAATGTTGAACAGTGTTGTTGAACATTTTGGACATTTTATGTGTTTGTTTTTTTGTAATAGAGGATTAGATGAAAGAAAACCCATGAAAACCGAAATCTATAATATTGTTTACAATTACATGTACTGAAACATGTAACTATGGCCATGATAATAAGTTTGTCATAAGAATGTAAATGTTCATGTAAGACAGACATTGGTTTTTCCCACTAAACATACTCAAGAATGTATGTGAAAGACACAAAATGGTCTGTGCATTTAATCAATCTGACGGAAGTGCACAATCTTCCATCAGAAAGATCTGATGATTGCCCATTGAATTACTTCTTCTCAAAAATCTAGAATTTTAAAAAAGCTGTTTATATCTCAGCCAATAAGATTTCTTCTTTCAAGAAGCATTATGTCATTTGTTTTGTGTTGTAATTTACAACTAGATTTGGTATTTTCTATGTATAGCAATTATTTTTACCTGTTGTTTTCTGGCGTATATCCCACGAACTGACTCTAAAATTGTGTTTACATTCTAAAATTTGAATGTTTAATAATTACACTTTGGGATACCAGCTAATTTCACTTTCACTTTCTAGACTGTGAGAGCAAGGCTCTGATTGGTTGGCTGAAAGGTCACCAGAAGATAACCTTCTATAGGTTGTCCTCATGCAGATTTTAAAGCATTTTAATGAGATTGTCCATTTGACTAGACATTTTACAGGAAGCAAAGCATGTCTGCAAACAAAGGTGATTGTATACACACACACATCTAAATATGTTGGCATGCCCAGAAAGCTTAGAAACATTCATTTATAAGACCAAAACATTCATTTCCTAGGCTGGTATAATCTTTAGAGACAAGGCAGCAAATTGTTAAGAAATGTAGGATTTTTTTCCAGGCAGTAAGTAATTGTAAGAATTTGATTGATGCTTTTGTGGGAGGGAGTTACTGACCAACAAACTTGTTGCTGCTGTAAATCATGGTTTGGAAAACTGACATTGATGGCTTTGAGACTGAAACATGTGTTCTGTTTTACATGTAATGGTTATACTCTGTGGTTGCCAGTACATAATGGCGAGTGTGTGATGTTTTGGATTTATTACTTATGCTAGAATACTGTTCTAGGTGAAGTTTGTAAATTGTTCTCGAAGAAATTGTTAAAAGGATATTCTGTCTTTAATATTAAGATTTATTTGCATGGCATTGATTATTACAAACTTTAAGGTAATGACTTCACTTACAATATTTTGTTCATTGATAACTTAGGGTTGAATACTAAAAGTTGAATTATGTTAACAATTTATTGAGCATTATGTAACTTCTTTTATGTTGGTATAAAAATTGCATTTAATTTGGTTTGGTTTATCATTACAATTTGCTTGATTAATTCTTGACCTTGATCAGCCATTTGACTGACATGAATACATGGCCTTCAGTTGACATTTGGTTTCCTACAAATTGGCTTTGAGATTCTGTCCTGTTGGCTTGTCTTGATGACATTCATTTCGTATTTAGTTAACTTGCCTCTGAGTGAAATATTGGGTTGACTTCAGTAGTTCATCTTGGTTTGCTGTCTGCTTGATTTTATCTGTTTAAATTGCTTATTCATCTGATTAAACTGATCTGTCAACCATTCAGGACTATAATTTATCCCATCATCACGACTGCATTGACGAAATAACACCCCATGGGATAAACTATGCTGTATTCCACCTTGTTGAATAAAGCAAACACGCGCATTATAATGACATCATGTTGTTTATTTTCGTGACGTCATTTGATGTTTTTCGTGTTATTTAGCGATTTTCTATTGCTTATTATCAAAATAAAGACAAAAAATGATGGGATAAATAGAATACCGGGTAAGTGTTGAATACAGATACGTTTATTTGCTCGGCACGAAAACCTAAACCACTCGCCAAGGCTCGTGGTTTAGGTTTTCTAAGCCTCGCTAAATAAACTTATCTATAGTCAACACTAACCTAGTATTCTCTATATATTATGTAGTGCTCTCTTGCCCATGACATGTGGGTATTATAAAAACTAAGCCTTGGACAAGTAAAGTTTGTGATGGTTTCCCATTCTAAAAGTCATTTTACTGCATCCCAATAGTATTTCAAAATTGCCATTACCACATTAAAGTTTATTAAAGTTATTAAAGTTTATGAAAGTTATTAAAGTTTATTAATGTTTATTTTATCTTCTCAAAAGGATTGTAAATACTGTAAAAACTGCAGCTATATATGTTTATATACACATTGAATAGAAAGTTGCAGCTATATATGTTTGTATACACATTGAATAGAAAACTGCAGCTATATATGTTTATATACACATTGAATAGAAAACTGCAGCTATATATGTTTATATACACATTGAATAGAAAACTGCAGCTATATATGTTTATATACACATTGAATAGAAAAACTGCAGCTATATATGTTTATATACACATTGAATAGAAAACTGCAGCTATATATGTTTATATACACATTGAATAGAAAACTGCAGCTATATATGTTTATATACACATTGAATAGAAAACTGCAGCTATATATGTTTATATACACATTGAATAGAAAACTGCAGCTATATATGTTTATATACACATTGAATAGAAAACAGCAGCTATATATGTTTATATACACATTGAATAGAAAACAGCAGCTATATATGTTTATATACACATTGAATAGAAAACTGCAGCTATATATGTTTATATACACATTGAATAGAAAACTGCAGCTATATATGTTTATATACACATTGAATAGAAAGTTGCTCCTATAAGCAGCATATTTGATAGGTTGACAAGTTATGTTTATAAGGACAAAATCACTCAGCCCATTGTGATATATAAAATATAATCAATTAATCAATCAATAGATAGGTGATGAAACTACTGGTTCCAGCAGTCTAACTTTTTGTGCACCTATACTCGACATTTTACACCAACGTTATTGTCTACAGAAATAAACTGTAATGGACTGGAAATGCGTATGTAATACTTGTGTCTCATTGTTCATCTGAGAATGTATTTGAGCTAGGATTCCATTACTGTAACCATTATTGTTTTCACTTGTTGTTAATGGTAACAGAAAATTAATGGCATTTTCTAGTACCTTTATTGCAAGCCAGGCATTGTCTGTTGCCATTTTCATGAGTGCCAGACATTGCATAGTAAATTCCACATGCCAGTGGTGGCCTGACACCAGGTACTGAATATAGAACAACTCTTACCATGACTGTAATCAAAGCGCTGAACGCTGAAAGACTGCGACTTGTCAGTCAAAGTTAAAGGTCACAACAAGTTATTAATTATAGAATATTAATATATTTCAAGTAAGTCATAGAAAACTAGACTTAGTGTTTCAAGCTGATATATGTTAACATTTTAAAATCTTTTTGTTCGTTATGGCTTAAATCGGATCTAATTTTTTGTCATTTATCCAAAGCAATCGCTGAATTGAGTTTGTTTATAGTATTTAGTGGACCAGTGCACTAATAGCAAGGAATTGTTTAGATTTTCTGATTTGCAGTGATCTCCCTTGCCCCACGATATTGAAGGCAGTGAAGCAGGGAGGGAAAGTCACTGTGCAATTGCCATGTCAAATGCGATACTTGCTTTCGATTATTGGTACTAAAGACGCCGACCATTGCAGCAGTCTATAAACCACTCTGTTGTCAGGCTACCCTGACAGTTTCTTGGAATGCTGTATTGTGTGATTTTCTGCCAGGTGGGGGACTACTACATCATGGGTTTGTTGTGTTGTTGTGTGTAGTGAATTTTTATTGAGTACATGGGGATTCTCTGCAATATGGCCATCACCAGCAGAAGACTTGTAAGTTGGGTTGCTGGGGGAGGAGGGGGGGGGGTTGGGGTTGGGGGGGGGTCATAGATGAGACACCCCATTCCAGAGGCGACCCCAGGTCTTTTAGTGCCTTTATTTACATATTTACTTTGTTTAATGTCTCATGCGCAAGACGAGTTAGGAGTTTAGGGGGTAGTGGGGGCTCAAACCAGTGACCTCTGGGTTGTGAAGCCAGTGTGTAACCACTAGACCACTGATCCGCTACACTAATGGGTTAAAAAAAATAATATATATATATATCAGTGCTCCAGATAACTTTTGTTATAGAGAGTAATGTTTAATGAAACAAACATTTATGGGGGTAAATGTACACTCAGTCCAATATTTGTATGGGTAAATGAACAGTCAGAAAATGAATTGGTTAGATTACAGGTGGAAAAGATTGCAGAGAGATTACCTGAAATTATGTGATGGACATTGCAAGAAGATAATAAAATGTTTTAAATAAGGAATTTTTACACTTTCACACCTTAAAGGGACTTGTTCACAGATTTTTGCATTTTTTTAAGCATGCCATTTAATGTCTGAATTTGCTTGATATAAGCATTGGAACTAAAGAGTTCAAGTATAATAACAATAAAAAAAACTCTGTGTCAGAAGTGTTATTTCTCTCCCTTGTTACTATATAATACGCTGTTTTTATACCCCCACAAACAAAGTTTAGAGGTATTTAGGAGTGAGCTTGTCGGTCGGTCGGTCTGTTGGTTTTTGGTATCCGGATGATAACTCGAGAAAGGCTTGACATATTCAAATAATTTTTTGGTACACATGTGTAACATCATAGAATACAGGTCAAGTTCGATGTTGGTTATAAACCACTAAATTTTGACAGAGTTATGGCCCCACTTTTTCGACTTAAAATTCCCTGAAAACATGATTTTCGGATGATAACTCAAGAATGGCTCGACATGTTCAAATAATTCTTGGTATACATGTGTAGCATCATAAAATACGGGTCAAGTTCGACTTTGGTGGTTATGAACCACTAAATTTTGACAGAGTTAAGGCCCTTTATTTGACTTAAATTCCCTAAAAACATTGTTTCCTGACGATAACTCAACAATGGCTTGACATATTTAAATAATTATTGGTATACATGTGTAGCATCATAAAATACCGGTCAAGTTCGACTTTGGTTACAAACCACTAAATTTTGACACACTTATGGCCCCCCTTTTTGACTTAAATTCCCGAAAAACATGGACAGTAACTCATGAAAGGCTTCACATATTTAACTTATTTTTGGTACATCATAAAATACAGATCAAGTTCAACTTTGGTTACAAACTACTAAATGTTGACAGAGTTATGGCTCCTATTGAAATTAAATTTTTCCAATTACACTGTTGACCATTCACAAATTAAATCATTCTCTCTGTCCATTTCTTTCGAATGGATGCCATGGTTTTTTGACAAGGCCATTTTGTGGGGGTATATCCGTCACTCATGTGACAATTCTAGTATATTTTAGGAATCTGTGTCAAAAAGTTAAAAAATTGTCAATTTGTCAATCTGTGAACAGGTCCCTTTAAATAGCAGTATGCACATGTACCATGAATTTCCTTTTGTCACAAAAAAATGAAATTTTTCGCATATTATGTTACACTCTGATTTTATTTTTGGTGCTTATCTTGTGATTCCTCATGCGTAAAAGCATGTACGAGTTTTTTCGGGTCGTTTTATATAATTATGTAATATTTTAAATAAATAATAATTTTTAGATACTATTTGCTTCAACATGCTCAAGACATATTTCACTGTACCGTCGGATAATGAAGGTGCTGTTGCCATTTTGCAATGTCAGAATTGTATCTATAACATTTTGTATGTTTTTAACTCACCAGAGCTATTGGTATAGTGGAGCTCTCCGGTGGCGTCCGTATGCCGTCAACAGTTGGGACCGTTATCGCGATAAAGACTACATTTTTTATTAAATCTTGACCTTACTTGCACAGTTTGTGTATGACCATAAAATCTCGGTTAGTATTGATAATGGGCCAAATTGGACCAGAAACCTTAGAGTTATGGCCCCATGTTTGTGGGAAAAAATGCAAAAATTGCCTTTTTCGTTCATAAAGACTTCTTTTTTTTTTTCTTCCAATCTTGACCAAACTTCCACAGTTTGTGTATTATCAAAAGTTTCACAGTAGAAGTCAACATTGGGCCGGATTGGGCCACAAACACCAGAGTTATGCCCCCTTTTTTTTTTGAAAAATAGGCAAAAATTGCCATTTTACCTTGATTAAGACATAATTTTACTTCCAATCTTGACCAAACGTCCACAGTTTGTGTGTGACCAAAAGATTTCAGCAGGAGCCAAAAATGGGTAAAGTTAGGCCACAGATACCTTGTATGTGGAAAAAAAGAGCAAAATTGCCTTTTTTGTTCATAGAGACTTTATTTTTCTTCCAATCTGGACCAAACTTCCACAGTTTGTATGTGATCATATGACTGCAGCAGAAGCCAACAATGGGTCAGATTTGGCAACAAACTTCAGAGTTATGGCCCCTTTGTTAGTGAAAAAAATGCAAAAATTGCCTTATTCGTGCATCAAGATTTCATTTTTCATTCAATCTTGATTAAAAAAAACACGAAAAACTTGTTTTTAAACACATGTTTTGTATGGCCATAAGATCTCAACACAAGCAGCAAATGAGACAGGCCACGAACACAGCAGTTATATTCCCGTCATTGTAAAATTTAATGCAAAAATGAATTTGTTGCAAGTCGGGGACTTCATTTTCAACCAGTCTGGACCAAACTTGCACAATTTGTCAATTACCATAAAATCTAAAGTGAATTTCAATATAGGACGGGTCAATATCAATACACTCTACTCTTTGAAACAAGCCAGCAAGCATGACATGACCTTTGCTCAGTGGTCGCCATTATCTTTGAGAACTGCAGCATTGACACTATTCCTCCGAAATTGCCTGCAAAAAGTTGGATACCATGGTTGAGAAAATATATCCTGATCCTTACTTGTTCTATGTATGAGAGTTATCAGCTAGACAAATTATTTAAGGACATTATGGCGTACATTCCCACAAGCCTTCACAGCAGTAAGGCTTTCATCTTTGCTAGTACTCAGGTGAGCCCTTTGGGCCATCATGGCCCTCTTGTTTTTTTATCTGAAAGCTACAAATTCCATAAACCTTAAAATTGGTAAAGGAACCTGGTATCTTTGTGTAGAACATGATAATTTCTTAAAGTTTTGTTGGGTATTTATTTTTATTGTTGACTTCTCAAAGCATGTTTTTGTTTGTGTGGCCATTAAAACTGTGAAAGGCATGCAGAAGACATTTTAAAACCCATTAGTTGAAACAGTTTCTTGGATAAGATTGTGCAAAAACAACATAAACGTGAGGCAATTCTCTGATAGAAATCAGCTTGCATGTAATGCATTTCACAGTTGTGGCTTAATCGTCATTTGGAATCTTTTGGAATGCAGACGCACTGCGTTAACACGGCAGGGAAATGTTGGCATTCCAATTTAAACACCTTGGGTTTCGGCAACAATACTGAATGAAATTGCCAGAGTTCATGTGCTTGCCATTTTGGGTTCAACAACAAATCATCTGAATGAAATTGCCAGAAGTCATGTGCTTGCCATATTAGGTTCAACAACAATTAATCTGAATGGAATTGCCAGAAGTCATGTGCTTGCCATATTAGGTTTAACAACAATAAACCTGAATGGAATTGCCAGAAGTCATGTGCTTGCCATATTAGGTTCAACAACAATAAACTTGAATGGAATTGCCAGAAGTCATGTGCTTGCCATATTAGGTTCAACAACAATAAACCTGAATGAAATTGCCAGAAGTCATGTGCTTGCCATAGTAGGTTCAACAACAATAAACCTGAATGAAATTGCCAGAAGTCATGTGCTTGCCATTTTAGGTCCAACAACAATAAACCTGAATGGAATTGCCAGAAGTCATGTGCTGGCCATTTTAGGTCCAACAACAATAAACCTGAAAGGAATTGCCAGAAGTCATGTGCTTACCATATTCGGTTCAACAACAATAAATCTGAATGGAATTGCCAGAAGTCATGTGCTTGCCATATTAGGTTCAACAACAATTAATCTGAATGGAATTGCCAGAAGTCATGTGCTTGCCATATTAGGTTCAACAACAATAAATCTGAATGAAATTGCCAGAAGTCATGTGCTTGCCATATTAGGTTCAACAACAATAAACCTGAATGGAATTGCCAGAAGTAATGTGTCATATTAGGTTCAACAACAATAAACCTGAATGAAATTCCAGAAGTCATGTGCTTGCCATATTAGGTTCAACAACAATAAACCTGAATGAAATTGCCAGAAGTCATGTGCTTGCCATATTAGGTTCAACAACAATAAACCTGGATGGAATTGCCAGAAGTCATGTGCTTGTAATATTAGGTCCAACAACAGTAAACCTGAAAGGAATTGCCAGAAGTCATGTGATTGCAGTATAAGGTTCAACAACAATAAACCTGAATGGAATTGCCAGAAGTCATGTGCTTGCCATATTAGGTTCAACAACAATAAACCTGAATGGAATTGCCAGAAGTCATGTGCTTGCCATATTAGGTTCAACAACAAACCTGATTGGAATTGCTGGAGTGAACTTGGCATTGTGCTTGCCCCCATTGGCTGTCCTGTAATAGCAAAGCTGAAATATAAAAATTATGCACACAGGGGTGACTGATTCTTCCTCTTTGCAGCTGGTTTCGTTTAATGAATGCCCAGTTTTGTGTACAAATACAGATTACATTTGAGGTGTGTCGTGTCCTCCTTGCAGCTGGTTTCGTTTGTTGAATGCCCAGTTTTGTGTACAAATACAGATTACATTTGATGTGTGCCGTGTCCTCCTGGCAGCTGGTTTCCTTTGTTGAATGCCCAGTTTTGTGTACAAATACAGATTACATTTGATGTGTGCCGTGTCCTCCTGGCAGCTGGTTTCCTTTGTTGAATGCCCAGTTTTGTGTACAAATACAGATTACATTTGATGTGTGCCGTGTCCTCCTGGCAGCTGGTTTCCTTTGTTGAATGCCCAGTTTTGTGTACAAATACAGATTACATTTGATGTGTGCCGTGTCCTCCTTGCAGCTGGTTTCGTTTGTTGAATGCCCAGTTTTGTGTACAAATACAGATTACATTTGATGTGTGCCGTGTCCTCCTTGCAGCTGGTTTCCTTTGTTGAATGCCCAGTTTTGTGTACAAATGCAGCTTACATTTGAGGTGTGTCGTGTCCTTGCAGCTGGTTTCCTTTGTTGAATGCCCAGTTTTGTGTACAAATGCAGCTTACATTTGATGTGTTCCGTGTCCTCCTTGCAGCTGGTTTCCTTTGTTGAATGCCCAGTTTTGTGTACAAATACAGATTACATTTGAGGTGTGTCGTGGGAAACCCGGGCTTAATGCCTCTGCGTAAACTGTCGTCCTGGATAAGCCCTAATATTGAATTACACGCTCAATGAAAGTCTTTAAGTCATGTGTAACTATAAAATGATTTGGTTTGTTATATAAGCCTTCTGTAAATGTGTAGCATAATCAACTATCAAGTTATCATGTAGGTTTATTTATTTACAAATAGAGTTGGATAACAACAGTTAGACTGCCTATCAAGTCTTAACATCCTAGCTGTTAACAAAATAACATAGTGCTGTATTGGGGGAAAATATCTGAAACTTCTTTTATTTGTACAAAGAATCTTCAAACCAGGTTCCACATCTAAAATGTTTTCTGTGTCTATCTAGATTAATTATAATGATTAGCAACTTGCCAAACATTCTCAAGTGAACTTCATTATATGGAAAACAAGGCATGCTTTATGACTGCCATCCACTCTTGCAAGTGTGAAAGAATGATTAGAAATGCACCTGTGTGCTGCAAGATATTGCAGATAAATTTGGGGTCAGGTTAACACCCTGTCTTGTTTGATTGTCAGCCAGTGAAAATCATTTGATAAATTGGTTGTGTTTTCTCAATTAGTATGCCAGGATCCTGACAATTATTTTGGTCCATAAGTGAAATTCATTCAGACAGCACATAATGTATTTATTTGAATATTGCCTTACACATATGACGTGTTTGTTTTGGGGTATATATTCCCCCCCCCCCAATACATTATTCAGATATTATCTTTGCACACAATTCTAATGTTCGACATAAAACTCTAGAGTTTTGCACAATGTCCACATGTCTAAACTCTGTTAGTCAAGGTCATAATGATAAGCCAAATGTCACATAGAGGCTTTACCTTCCATGAAAATGATTCAAAGTTAGTATTACCTGACGCAAATTATTCCATGGGGACCCGAGCGTTGCTTTAATGTCCCCACATGTCTGAAGGTGAAGGTTACAATGATGTATCAGATGTCAAATAGAAGGATTGCGGTCCATTTTTGAAAATTAGTAACTTTCATATGTAAACATTACTAGAAACAAGCCATTGCGGGGGGGGGGGGGGGGGGCTTAAAAAAAATCAACAACATTTTGTTCTTATTGCAGTTAAACTGACAAATAATATGAATGCGATCTCTAAATCTAAAACAAGAAAATCAACAGTCTAAAAACATGTCCAGACGTTGCCAAGTATGGTGTGTAAGCAAACACATTATCACTAGGCTACTAAGTCTACAGGAAATTGTTTTGTATGCCTGAGATTTTATCCTGTGAATAATCACACACACACACAAATAATTGGTTTACATTTTTTTCTGAGAACACATATAAAATGCACTTGAAATAAACAAATGATCACTGACAGGCTCACAGGATGTGAACTGCCCAAAGAAATGAGCAATGCTTCAAGTGTAGGGGTGTCTAATCTTGATGGCTGTAGATTTGTTTATTGCTGCCCTGCCATTTGCTCATCAGACAATAATGATCCATGATAGGTGGGTTGTGATATGCAGCTGTGTGGTATTTGGTATTTTCAATGCCAAAAAACAGAAAACATTTCAGTAAAACTGTTCACATGTTGAGTTAAATTCATTTTTGTGTCCCTGCATTCTAATATCTTTCTTGATCCGTTCTGGTAGTTTGCATCTATGGATTTTGTTTGAACAATAACTTCTGTAGCAAACTAAAACTATGTGCATGTAATGAAAGTATTTTATCCACTTTAATTGTATGATTTAATTAACAGTTAATTAAAAAAACATGTGACAAGGAAGTTCAAAGTGGTATTCATGACACTTTGAACAATGATTAATATAGATCAAGTTATCAATGGGGTAATTTTTTATTGATATAATGATAAATTGTTGGATTAAGTTTTCTCAAAGGCTTGTTTGCTGGAATATTTTCCGTGACACTTCATGCAGTGTTTCATTGTTTTTCAATTGCCTCTTCCATGTATCAACCATAAGTTCAGTTCAGAAAGATGTGACGTAAGTGAAATATTTTCTGGGCCACCTCATGCGTTGATTTTTTCTGGCCTGTTCGATGGATCAACAGTCTGGGCACCGACGTCGCGGGAATATTTACAGTGACATATCGCACAGTGATTTTCAGACCTAGCTGAATATTTTCTGTGACACTTATGCATTATGTTTCAGGCCTGTTACGTGGTTCAACAATCGGGGCACCAAGGAAGGATGTGACCTCATTTTACCAGGATGTGTTGAAGAAAAACAGCATTCAGTCAGGCGTGCTTGGGGCGACTGCCAAGATGGATAGTGCCGAGGACATCGACGTCGATGCCGTCATGAAGTCAATGGACGTGGAGATTTCTAAGCGTGCGTCGACAAGTCATGACTCGACATCGTTTGACGATGCTGAAGAATGGGAGAAGGTGGGGTCAACATTGCATTAAATATTTTAATATTTTATTTGATGTTTTTTTTTTTTTCAAGAGATGTAAATTCTTAAAATAATTTGCTGTTATTTTAATGGGGTTAGCTAAAATTGTGTTGAATGTGCATTAGTTGTACTGAAAAATGAAAAAGAAGTCAGAAAAATATCTTCAAAATTATCTTTTTTCAGCATATTATGGGTATTGTGTACTGAAGTATTAAACTATGTCATATATGTTGTACAATATTAGGCATATGCATCTATTGCACTGACCCATCAAAATTATTCTCCCAACAATTTTCAGATTGCAGATATAATGTCGAGCTTCGGCGGAGACTTGAACAATATAAGTCCCTCTCCCCCAACACAAAATCCGATGGAAGAAGATTACAATTTTGCTTTTGAAGCTTACATGGACCGATTGTTGAATGATCGGGACCAAGGTACCGTCCCTGGAGTGACCTTGATTGAAGCTTGACCTTTCACCTTTGACTTAATATTTAGTGTTTATAGATTTTATAGTTTCTAACTGCGTACTAAGCTGTTTGTGTAGAGTTTGCTTCTGTGTGACCTTGCTTGCAAATGGCCTTGACCTATTTATGACTTGACCTTTCAAACTGTGATCTTGTATGTGGTACTTACTGCTGAAATCATGGTGCATAGGCCTTTTGGACATGGAAAAATTAACAATATAGATTCTCTACAAATTTCGATATATTTCATAAATAGTCTTTCGTGTTTTCTTACAGTTGGCCCCTATTCTAAATCTGGCCTTTATTAAGTTAGAGGATATATGTTCGACAGTAATTCAAGCTGTGTTGAGGCCAAACTAATGTGTGTTCCTTCGACTTTGTGGATTTACTTCTTGTTTTGTTGTGTTGCTGCTTGTTTTGGTGTATTTATGGGTTGCCTGAAGTGAGAGTTGAATTAACATTTATTGTGCCCCGGCATCTTGTTAAGGGATTCATATAGTGATTGTCCTGTCCGTCCGTGATTCCGTCCATGATTCTAGATTTTACCGTTTCATCTAGCAGCAACACCGCTTACTACAACACTTGGATACTTACACAGTTGTTGCTTATGACCATTTCCAATCCACACATATCACCCATCCTCACTTTGACCTTGACCTAATTTGGACTTAGAATAATTCAAATGGGCTATTTAGAATAATTCAAATGGGCTATTTCTTGGTTTAACCATTTCGTCTATCACCAACACCGCTTGCTACATCACTTGATACTTACATAGTGGTTACTTATTACCATTCACAATCCAACCATATCACCTTACCTCACTTTGACCATGACCTTGACCTAATTTGGACTTAGAATCATTCAAAGGACTATTTCCTGGGGAAGTAGATTTTACCATTTCATTTGGCACCAACAACGCTTACTACCACACCTTGACCTTGACCTAATTTGGACTCAATTGATTCAAATGGGCTATTTCGTGGTGCACCAACACCGCTTACTACAACAATTGGATAATTACACAGCTGTTGCTTATGACCATTCCCAATCCACCCATATCACCCAACCCCACTTAGACCTTTACTTTGACCTAATATCGACTTCGAAATCAAATGGGCTATTTCTTGGTTAACTAGATTTTACCGTTTTGTCTACCACGAACACGGCTTACTGTGACACTTTGATACTTACACAGTTGTTTGTTTATGACTATTCCTAATCCACCCATATCACCCAACCTCACTTTGACCTTGACCTAATTTGGAATAATTCATACGGGCTGCCCAGCACCAGCCAGGGGCATGTGTGTTGATTAAACACAGAGTCTTGTTTTATACTCAGAAACAGTCATCAACTAAAATTGTTTTGTTTTGTGTACCCCATGCACATTTGTTTTCTCAAAAGTGATGTTTTTATCATTGTCCGTTAATTAAAACAGGTCTTAGAGGCATGGCTGCAATTCTAAGTCATAGGGAAGTAACAAATATAGTGTCTGCCTTGTGATCAGGAGGTTATAGGTTTGTGGCATTCTTGTGATCTTTCTCTGCGACAAGATGAACTGGTTCTCAGAAGCCATGAATGCTCTATAAGCCCAATGTGTTTGTTAGAAATAGACATTAAACTCTTGAAGTCTTACCTCTGTTTATAGTTTATCATTTTAACTTTGGAACAAAGAATTTTAGTTGTTGAATTATTTGGTGGCATGTGCAGAAAATACCACTACTTTTTCCTTGCAACAATGTTAAATATGGATTTTTGCAAAGATTTGCCATTTTGAAATTTCGGTGAATGGTGGGTTAAGTTCTTTATGTAAGAGTTGTTAGTCAGTTTGACAGAATACTGCCAGATTTCCTATGTATTTGTGTATCCATATTTAGTTGTGTTTAACCTACTACTCCTTTTCAGCCCGCATACAGCAAGCATTTGGATGATGCAGAGTTATATATATGTTCTTTCTATTAGTAAGCATCCAGGTGACTGAGAGACCTGCATTCTAAATGTTTTATGTGCATTTAAACAACATGTAAATCCTCAGTCACACATTCCCGATTTTTACTGCCACCCTTGATCCGACAGCATCCTAAATGAAATGTGACAAAAGTCGGGAAAAGATCCTGTGATTTGGGGCTGACGTGTCCCGAACATTCCCGATCCTCCCGACATCGTTCCGGAAGTGTTCCAGTTCGGCCGTTTCCAGCCGTGTTTATCCCATTCTCAATCTGATCCTGATATGGTTTGTAGCATTGTCGGGACTATGTTGGGAAGCTATCGAGACATTTCCTCGCGTATCGGGAATATCGGGACACGGTCGCCCAAACACTCCTGACATTTAATTTAGTCCCGTAACATTAGGGTGACACAGCCGATGCCAAAATCGGAAATGTGTGACCGCTGTATTACTATACAACTATGCGGCTACATATTCTTGTACATGCAAAGCAAACACTTTGTGTTTGAGGAAGCACGTCACTGTAATAAGTATCTGAAGCTGAGTAACAAATATTCCCTTTCCCTTTCAAATTTCAAACATCTTAAACAATATAAGAAAATAAACATGCATAACTAAAAAATTGAAAAAAGAATGTTATTATACCCCCACAAACGAAGTTTAGGGGGGGTATTTAGGAGTGATCTTGTTGGTCCGTCGGTCTGTTGGTCTGTTGGTTTTTGATTTCCGGATGATAACTCAAGAAAGGGTTGAAATATTCAAATAATTTTTGGTACACATGTGTAACATCATAGAATACAGGTCATGTTCGATGTTGGTTACAAACCACTAAATTTTGACAGAGTTATGGCCCCCCTTTTTCGACTTAAAATTCCCTAAAAACATGTTTCCGGATGATAACTCAAGAAACGCTTGACATATTCAAATAATTTTTGGTACACATGTGTAACATTATAGAATACAGGTCAAGTTCGATGTTAGTTACAAACCACTAAATTTTGACAGAGTTTTGGCCCCTTTTCAACTTAAAATTCAGTAAAAACATGATTTCCGGACGATAACTCAAGAATGGCTTGACAAAATACTTCTTGGTAAACATGTGTAGCATCATGAATTATGGGTCAAGTTCGACTTTGGTTACAAACCACTAAATTTTGACAGAGTTATGGCCCTTAATTTAATTTAAATTCCCTAAAAACATGGTTTCCTGACGATAACTCAACAATAGTTTGACATATTTAAATAATTATTGGTACACATGTGTAGTATCATAAAATACAGGTCCAGTTTGACTTTGGTTACAAATCACTAAATTTTGACACAGTTATGGCCCCTTTTTTACTTAAATTCCCGAAAAACATGGACAATAACTCATGAAAGGCTTCACATATTTAAATTGTTTTTGGTACATAGGTTTAACATCATAAAATACAGATCAAGTTCAACTTTGGTTACAAACCACAAAATGTTGACAGAGTTATGGCTCCTGTTGAAAATAATTTTTTCCAAATACACTGTTGACCATTCACAAACTAAAGCATTCTCTCTCTGTCCATTTCTTTCGAATGGATGCCATAGTTTTGTGACAAGGCCATATTGTAGGGGTATATCTGTCACTCATGTGACGATTCTAGTTAATGTCTAACCTTTAAAAAAACAAAAAAACAGCAAATACATTTCAGAATATAGGTTGCAGCAGACATTTAATTCATTTATTAAGAGTCAAGTTTAAAAAAAAAACAAATAGTCACTACTGAGTAATATTGCTGGTTGTCATTGTTGGCTTATTAGCCGGCTGTCATTGTCGGCTTATTAGCCGGCTGTCATCGTCGGCTTATTAGCTGGCTGTCATCGTCGGCTTATTAGCCGGCTGTCATCGTCAGCTTAATAGCCGGCTGTCATCGTCGGCTTAATAGCCGGCTGTCATCGTCGGTTTATTAGCCAAATGTCATCGCCTGCTTATTAGCCAAATGTCATTGTCGGCTGTCATCGTCGGCATATAAGCCGGCCATCATTGTCGGCTTATTAGCCCCAACCAAAGTGTTTGTTTTGTATAAGGCATGTTTTCAGGAAACAACACGATGTGTGTTCTGTGAACATCTTTGCATGCTCTTGCGATGACCCGTAGAACGTCTGTTACAATGCAGGGCTGTCAGTAAAATGTCGCACAATAGTAAAATTTAACTTTACATTTTAAGAAACTTTTACTAGGGAAATGGTACATATACTGAGATGATTGCAGAAAATATTGTAATGATGCCCCCCATTGAAGATGGCGGGGTATATGGGTTTGGTAATGTCGGTCTGTCTGTTGGTAGGTCACTTTTGTTTCCGCTCTCCAACAGTTTTGATTTGATCGTCACCAAATTTCATGAAAATGTTTGTGCGCATAATATCTCGCCCAAGTTCGATGATCAGCCAAATCACCCTCGGCATTGTGGAGTTATTGCCCTTGAATTCTTGAAAATTAGCCTTTTTAGTCGTTTCTGCTCTCAAGTCCAACACTTTTAATCACATCTTTACCAAAGTTGGTGAAAATGTTTGAGGTTATAATATCTTAGCCAAGTTCGATGATCGACCAAATTGCCTCAGGAATTGCAGAGTTATGGCCCTTAATGTATCTTAAATTGGCCTTTTTAACAGTTCCTGCTTCCTATGTCCAACAGTTTTCAATTGATCTTCACCAATCTTCATTGATATTTTATTTCAAGATTGCTCCTAACCTAGAGGGGGCATAACTGTTTTACAAACAACTCTTGTTTTATATTAATTTGGGAATTTTTACGGAACATGAATAAACAAGCCCAAAATTAAATGTGTAACAACAACATTTCAGCTGTTCGGGAGTTTCCAACACTGAAAAAAGTAGTTGGATTTTGGAATAGGTTCTTGGTTTTATACATGGAAAATAAAACAGTTGAACAGCAATAAATTTGGAAACATTTAGTAAATGGCATCATTATTTGTCTGAGTAAAAGAAAAAAATGAACCTCAGGTCATCCTTAAATTTGTTTGCGGTAACGCGACCGACTCATGAAATACAGCCCGACTCACAAACTTTCATAGGCTTCAGTGAAGCAAATATTTTTTTCTATTCCCCAATTAAAGTGATATATTCATCGTATTTTGTTTGTAATAAATTCATTTTGTTTTTTTATCAACTCTCCACTGCTTTCTAATTACTCTAATTAAGCTGATTTTTTAGCAGTGATAGTATCCTGATGTCCTGATGCCACTGGCTTACAGGATGCAGTGCGATCTGCTGTTGTATTTTGTGTTGAGGTAAGGTAAGGTAATAAGGTCTGTGTCTAGAGTCGTCTACATTTGTTCCCCCCCCCCCAAAAAAAAAAACCACACAAAAAACCACAACAACAAAACAAAAGACCTACCGACCCACCTTGAAAATTCTTTTGCCAAAGAATCGTATCTCATTCAGCGTTTTCATATATCCAGATTCTGCTAGTGCTTTTAGTTTTAATATTTGTTACTTGAATAACTTGCTGACAGCCCTGTGTGTATACATTTATACTGGGCTCTCCCACCCTATTTGTGACTTTAAAAAAAGAATGGAAATGTTTGTATTTGCCAGACTTTCCTTTCTTTGAATTCTTGCCACTCCCTAGTGGTACTTCTTCGGTCCAGTTCTCTTTCGATAGGGTGAGCCCAAGTCCCATATTCACAAAGTTCCTTACAGAAAACTTAAGTAAACTTCTAAACTTCATAAACTTCCTTAAGTGTGTGGCTGTTTCATGTTGAGGTTCTAGTAACTATTGCCAAGATGTGTTGTATTTTACCCTTTTGTGAACAGAAATCATTGGATTTCTCATAGAAAATGTGATCTGGGGTCGTATTCAAGTAAAATCTTATCCTTAGCCTTAATATCATCATTTTTCTTAAGCTTTTTATTCCATGTATACATGAAATTCTGCTGAATTTTCACTAATTATCAACTTACTATTAACTAATATTTGCTTTACTTAAATGGGATTTATTAATGTTTGTGTAGTTTTTATAATGTTACCTTACAAAAATTGGAACTTAAGTGAAAATATATTAAGATCAACTTAAGATGTTTCTGGAATATGGCCCCTGATCAGAAATTTTCGCTTAAGTACAACTTTTACTTGATAAGATTTTCCTTAGGAGCTTTGTGAATACCAACCCATGCCCCTGACTACAAAATTTCTCTATCTCAAACTTTGTCGTCACTGAATTGATTGACCAGTTAAATAAGTTGATACATACGAGGTGTGTCGAGAGAAAACTGGGCCTAATGCATGTGCGTAAAGTGTCATCCCGGATTAGCCTGTGCAGTTCGCACAGGCTAATCCAGGACGGCACTTTCAGCCAACAGTGGATTTATGTTTAGACGATCCTTGAAGCAGAAAATACCATAAAAGCGGAAAGTGCCGTCCCAGATTAGCCTGTGCGGACTGCACAGGCTAATCCGGGACAACACTTTAGGCACATGCATTAAGTACGGTTTTCTCACGACGCGCCTCATATGAATTTTGCACACAAATTCCTCCAGGGACTAGAGTCAGTGTATTTATTAATATTTTTGGTTGAGACTAGGTTGGAGAGAATGAACTTTGATAGTCATGGGGCCGGGATGGCGCTAGTTGCCTGGTGACCCTTTCGCTTAAATAACCCCCACGTGTATGTGTATGATTTGTGATTGTAGATTCAGGGCATTATGGCCTCATTTGGCTCCAGTATTGCACGCGAGTCCATATTCATAAAGGACATTGAGTCGAAGTTTATGGAATTCATGTCAGGTACATGGATGTTGTCAATTATAAACAAATGTTAATTTTAGTAAATTTTATACAAACATATTATTTCTTGCATTATCTTCATAGTTGTTTGGGCTTACGTCCCTAAGCACGTGATATTAGAAATAATTTAATATTTGAACGCCATTCCAATAATTACATTTAAATTTAATTTAAAGGAGGCACAGGCTAATCCGGGACGGCACTTTCCGCTTTTATGGTATTTTCTGTTTCAATTAAGTGTCTTCTAACCATAAATCCACTTGAGGCGGAAAGTGTTGTCCCGGATTAGCCTGTGTGGACTGCATAGGCTAATCCGGGACGACACTTTACGCACATGCATTAAGTCCGGATTTCCCACGACGCGCATCAATTATTTTTGTTAGCTTTGGATTGGATATCTGGAAATTAAAGGTTTTTGTTTAGTTTTTAACAAATTTTAGTTATTTAAAAGCACTGTGTTACTTGATGATAGCATGGCAATAAACTTGAAGGAGTGAAAAATTAGTCAGATGTGTGAAACTTACTTTGGTTTTAACACAGAATTGGCAACAATGTTTAAAATTTTAAAATGCTTGTTGCTAAAACTAGCTAGTTTGCGTGTAAAAATAAGTAAATGCATGGTGTTTGGCAATTGATTTGTGAATCAAACCGACATGGGTCAAGACTCGTGCACAAACTGACAGCATGGTATCTCGTACTAGTATCTTGACTGCATGTTTGCCTATGAAACTGCATTCTTTGTGGACTTTCTTAACTCCTCAGGCTCGTTCTTGTCTCTCAGCAATTTATTCAGTATTTTGGACCTTTCATAAGTAAATATTGCTCCTAACAATTGTTTCTAAGCTTACTTGGTGCAATTTCTTTTAATAATTGAAGTGGTTAATAAAGTTAATCTGTACTATTTGTATATGACCAGTAATGTTCTGTATAAATGTAATCTGTTTACAAGTACATGTATACTGTTTTACATTTTTAAAAGTTAACTTTATTTACAAGTACATGATTGTATACTTTTTTTACATTTTTCAAAAGTTCATAGTTTTTCCTATTAAAATGTGAAACCAAAATTGCAGAAATTTATTTAACTTTGTTATTGTTCCAATTTTTTCAACTCAAAAATAATTGAGGAAACTTAATGATGCCATTAAATACAGATTGGTTACAAATATAATGAGAGTTTCATAGATTTTGTAATTGTTATTGATATAAAGAAATTAAAGCTTTTGATCTATATAACAGAAATATAACTAGATTATCTAGACAGAGTTTGAAAACGTCTGTGCTATAAGTTGTGAAATGCCCAACTTTTTAAATTTCTTCTCGTAGTCTTTAAATCTATAAATTATCCACGTATTGTTGAAAAATATTTCTTACATTTAGTAAAAAAATAATTAGGCTACACTGTTATTTTGTAAAAGAATAATAAGGCTACACTGTTATTTTGTAAAAGAATAATAAGGCTACACTGTTATTTTGTAAAAGAATAATAAGGCTACACTGTTATTTTGTAAAAGAATAATAAGGCTACACTGTTATTTTGTAAAAGAATAATAAGGCTACACTGTTATTTTGTAAAAGAATAATAAGGCTACACTGTTATTTAGTAAAAGAATAATAAGGCTACACTGTTATTTTGTAAAAGAATAATTAGGCTACACTGTTATTTTGTAAAAGAATAATTAGGCTACACTGTTATTTTGTAAAAGAATAATAAGGCTACACTGTTATTTTGTAAAAGAATAATAAGGCTACACTGTTATTTTGTAAAAGAATAATAAGGCTACACTGTTATTTTGTAAAAGAATAATTAGGCTACACTGTTATTTTGTAAAAGAATAATTAGGCTACACTGTTATTTTGTAAAAGAATAATAAGGCTACACTGTTATTTTGTAAAAGAATAATAAGGCTACACTGTTATTTAGTAAAAGAATAATTAGGCTACACTGTTATTTTGTAAAAGAATAATTAGGCTACACTGTTATTTTGTAAAAGAATAATAAGGCTACACTGTTATTTTGTAAAAGAATAATTAGGCTACACTGTTATTTTGTAAAAGAATAATAAGGCTACACTGTTATTTTGTAAAAGAATAATTAGGCTACACTGTTATTTTGTAAAAGAATAATAAGGCTACACTGTTATTTAGTAAAAGAATAATAAGGCTACACTGTTATTTAGTAAAAGAATAATAAGGCTACACTGTTATTTAGTAAAAGAATAATAAGGCTACACTGTTATTTTGTAAAAGAATAATAAGGCTACACTGTTATTTTGTAAAAGAATAATAAGGCTACACTGTTATTTAGTAAAAGAATAATTAGGCTACACTGTTATTTTGTAAAAGAATAATAAGGCTACACTGTTATTTTGTAAAAGAATAATAAGGCTACACTGTTATTTTGTAAAAGAATAATAAGGCTACACTGTTATTTTGTAAAAGAATAATAAGGCTACACTGTTATTTTCTATCACAAGTATATAATTATATTATTTTAAAAATTTCAAGGTTAAGTTGCTGACTGGTCGGAAAAATGTTATTTAATCGGTTAGCATAATTTTTTATTGGTTTGACACTTAAATGCATAGGTCATTTGATTGACATGATAATTTAAACGTCATTTGATGATAATGTAAAGTTCATTTGATTGACATTGTAATGTAAAGTTCATTTGATTGACATTGTAATGTCAAGGTCATTTGATTGATATTGTAATGTCAAGGTCATTTGATTGACATTGTAATGTCGAGGTCATTTGATTGATATTGTAATGTAAAGGTCATTTGAGTGACATTTTATTGTAAAGGTCATTTTATTGACATTTGAAGTTGAAGGTCTTTTTATTGACATTCGAATGTGAATATCATTTTATTGATATTTGTATGTCAAGGTCGTTTTATCGCCATTTAAAGGTGAAGGTCAGATACTGAGCGTGGGGGAGTGGCTCGAGTCAATGGGAATGAATCAGTACGAGAACAACTTCATCGCCAACGGCTTTGACAACATCGACTTTCTGGTATAGTGATTTTCCTTAACTTTCTGAAAGTGGTTTTAACCCTTACTGCGCGGGAACCGGGTAAACTCGGGTCCGGGATTTAGTGCAGTACGAACGGGAACCGAGTATACTTGTTTTCAATAGTGGTCTAATTTTAGTAGTTCCGGGAGTTTCCCCGATTTATGTCATCGGTATTTTTCAGTATTAACCAATGAAAAAAGGTCTTCCCTAATTTGAAACGATATGATTGGTCTTTATTTTTTGATTTTATGACGTCGAAATGTAAAATCAACAAGCCTTGAAATTCAGACCAAAACGAGACAAAGAAAATGGCGGACGTTAGTTTTGATGCAGAACTATTCTTTGGTAATTCGGACAGCGATTGTGATTTTGAGGAATTTGAAGGGTTTGATGAGCAAGATATACGTGATGTACAGCCTGGACAATTACCAGAATACGATGCTAACCAGTTTGAAGGCGACAGAGAGTCTCCAAGTGACATGTTAGCAAATTGGTCGTCGAGTGTTGTTGAACCTTTGGTACCACCATTCGTTGCAGAAAGTGGTTTGTGCGTTGATTTGGAGATCGATTCAGTTCCATTAGACTATTTCTCGTTGTTTCTGAATGATGGGGACATGGATCATATTGCATTCGAAACGAATAGGTATTTTGCACAGCAACGAGCCAAAAAGCAGCCGTCTCGTTTTTCGAGAATGAACTCTTGGTATGACACTACTGGGCCTGAGATACGAAAATTTCTGGGCATGACCATTGTTATGGGACTCGTTGACAAACCTGCACTCAGCAATTACTGGTCTACTGAAAAGCTGGTCTGCACTCCAGAGTTCAGCCATATGATGCCACGAGACAGGTTTCTGTCTTTGTTGTCATTTTTGCATTTGGCAGACAACAGGACAGCACCCACTCGTGAACAAGAAGGCTTCGATCCGTTGTACAAGGTGTGTATATATTCATAACTAAACACTTTACATGCATATTTTATTTGCCATCTTGAAATAAAAACATACAACAAGTTTATACATTTATTCTGCATATATGTGTTTACAACAATATCTACATTCAAATTTGACACAAGTCACATGAACAAATTATCAGCCTATTTCGATAACCGAACGGTACCTAATTATTGTCTCACATTTTGTATGAAATTTTCTTTTAAAATGTTTAACACATAAAGCAACAGATACAATCAGTTCAACAAAGTAAAACAATAAAGTAACATATTTGTTATTCTGTCGTTTCAGGTGAGGCCCATCTACGACGTGGTAACAGCTCGCTTCAGGAACACGTACACTCCGGATCGCAACATCGTGGTGGACGAAGGTATGGTGCCATGGAAGGGACGACTACGGTTCAGACAGTACATCCCAAACAAGCCCGACAGGTTTGGAGTGAAACTCTATGTGCTAAGTGAAAGCAAGTCAGGCTACATGTGTGACTTTGACATTTACACCGGAGCAGATTACGACCCCGATCCTAATGCCGAGGACAGCGAACTCACCCTCGGACATTCTTACGGAGTTGTAATGGGCTTGCTAAGGAAGTCCAACCTGCTAAACAAAGGGTACTGTTTGTACACAGACAACTACTACAGTTCCCCTATACTGTTTGACAGACTGGCAGCAGAAGACACTGTTTTTGTTGTGTAACAAAATGAACTTTATATGGAGTATAACCAGTACATATCATAACACACCTGTATTTACCTGTAATTACCTTGCATACCTGTTAATAATGAAATAATCAAATCTTTAATAAATAAAAACAAATATTAAACAATTATTTGATGTAATGATGCTCTACAGAGTAAACTGGGTATTTTGTAATATGCATTGTTCAAGAAAAATGTTGCTACTCTTTACCAATAATGGACAGTCAAAACAATTTACCTGTATTGTTAATTAGGCAGTATTTTTGTCTATTTTATGTCAAAATTTAACAATTACAAGTTGTTTGTTGTACTCTGACATTGTTTTATTATTTATTAAATAACAAAGAGAGATTTCTAATAATAAAGCTAATAAAATCGTTCATTTGTTGAATTTTACCTGTATTTATAAGTTTATCTCACCTGTACTGGTGTAAAAATAACGACAGGTGAAAATAAGTTGCGTCAAAATGTCCGTCTTTCAATTACCTACACATATTATATAGGTTTTATATATCAAAGATAAACATATAATGGTGAAAATGAAGGTCAACTAACATGACTGTAAAACCAGGAATTCTCCAAAAAATAATCAGTACCAGGCTGCTGATAAGCCAAATACATATTCAGCGCAGTAAGGGTTAATGTAACATTGAATAAATTGAATACAGTAAAACCCCGCTAATATGACCATTTGGGGGTCTTAATAAAGTGGTCTTAATAGCGGGGTGGTCGTATTACCGAGGTACGGCAGATTACCGAGTCAGTACATTATTTTTGAAACGTCTGTATAATTAAAAATTTTAATGAAAATAATGAATAATGAATAACAAAAAGTCCAATTTGTTTTCAAAAAAGTTTTAATGAATACAGATTATGTAACTTACAGTTAGGGATAAGAATTTTACATAAAGTTGGAAATTAATTAAAACTTTATTAACTAAGCCCATTTAAGGTTCAGCATTCATCAGTTTTACCCACTAACTGCCAGATAGTATCAATTAACGTAATCTGAGACACAGTCCATGTGCTAATCCCTTATCAAAACAATTGTAACATTGTTTTTGACACATTCCATTTATACTGCAAAGCATTATGTTATCTCCACGGCATATGTTGTTTATGGATGATGTTAAGTGTCAACGACCAAATGACACTGGCCGCAATAACGTGGTTATTTTGCGCATTTTTTTTTACTTTCGGTCTGGGATTAGTGATCGTAATACGGAATAGCGGGGTGCCCATATAATCGGGGGTTGCGACCATTGAAATATAAAGGAAAACAATCGGGTCTTTTAAAAAGTGTTCGCTTTAGCGGGGTGGTCGTAAAATCGGGGTGGTCGCAAAGCGGGGTTTTAGTGTACTCATGTAAATGCAATGTAAAATTAACTTCATATGGGTTAGAGATGTTTTATTTACTGACTAGTTCATGTTATTTCAGGGTAAATAACAACATAAGTTGTAAGTGAAATCACTTCAACAATGTTTTAATTTGCTGACACTTGTGTGCACAATGTCAACTATCATGACTTTGATATGTTTTGATTTATTATTATACTTATGAAACACTATTATGTGAAGTTAGAATAAGACGTCAAACATAGAATAAACCCTATTATTACACCCATGTTTTACATGCAGTTTACCATTTGTAATTAAAGAATTTTGCAGAGAAGTTAGTGCAACAGACACCTGCATATATAACTGCATAAATAAAATTGATTTTACCACAAAACTGTATACTTGTTTGCATTTACAAAATTTTCACACAAAAAATGAAACTGTGTCTATGCGTGCATGAACACAGTTTACAAATACAGTAAAAATGATCAAAGACACAATCAGTTTTAATCAAAAAGTCATGGAAAAATGCTAATTATACCAATAGCTTTGATAAAATTTAACAAACATACATTCTATCTTTGTTGTCTTATTCTAACTTCACATAATACAGTGTTGTATACATTTAGCCTCCAATGAGCTATTGGGATTAATACCATGTGACTGTCATATTTGAGGGGTGTGCTTTCAATCTTTTCCATATTGGACGGTCCGAGGTTGTGACTGTCATATTTGAGGGGTGTGCTTTCAATCTTTTCCATATTGGACGGTCCGAGGTTGATCGCATAACTCTCCTATAAGCATGTCATAAACTTAGGAATATTGTTTGTGGCGCGTCATGAGAAAACCGGTCTTAATGCATGTGCGCAAAGTGTCGTCCCGGATTAGCCTGTGCAGTCCACACAGGCTAATCCGGGATGGCACTTTCCGCTTTTATGGTATTTTTTATTTCAAGGAGGTCTCTTCTAAACATAAATCCACTGTAGGCGGAAAGTGCCGTCCCGGATTAGCCTGTGCGGACTGCACAGGCTAATCCGTCTGTGCAGGCTAATCCGGACGACACTTTACGCACATGCATTAAGACCGGTTTTCCCACGACGCGCCACGTTTTGTCTGTTTACACTGTTTTCGTATGTAGTAATATTCTTAATGCGGACTGCACAGGCTAATCCGTCTGCGCAGGCTAATGGGGGACGACACTTTACGCACATGCATTAAGACCGGTTTTCCCACGACGCGCCACGTTTTGTCTGTTTACACTGTTTTCATATGTAGTAATATTCTTAATGGTTGAACCACAAGTTAATCACCTTGCACTTTCGTGTTTCACTTTTAGGATCCGAGAGTTCTGGAGGAACAGGATCTGGAGCAGATTGGCGTCCTGTCCCACGATGACCGACGTAAAATACTCCAGAGTGCTAAATCCTTACCTCATCTTAAACCAATAGGTAGCATTTGGGATGGAAGTCAATAGTTGTGAATTGGATTACTTTGGGTTCACTTTTTATCTCGACTGAGGCCAGTAGTTAAAATTTTAGATGTATTTATATCGATAGTAACTTTTTAAAATTTATGTAGCACCATCGTGCTGAGATTAAAGATTGTTCCAATACTTGAGAGTTTGCCTGACTAACTGTAGGCATGTGAGATGTTGATGCTCAATTAAAAGAAGTTTTTCTGAGCTTTTGAAGTCAAAGCAGTAAATAAAACCTTGATACGTGATGACCATCTCTGACTGCCATTCCATGCAGACCATTTATTGGTAACCTTGACCTGTAAACCTTACATTTTGAGTATGATAACCATCTGTGTCCTGTATATTTATTGTTTATGTGTAATAGCAGTTCATACCCTGAAGATTAAGAGTTAAATATATGCCCTGAAGAGTCAGATACATTGTATATGCGTTATTTAACAACTTTTCTTGATCTTCCTACTAATATTGTTTGATTTGCAGATAATGCCGATCCGCCAAAGTCCGTGGAAGAGTGGCTCATGTCGTTGCAACTTCTCGATCACTTGGAAACATTCCGTTCCCATGGTTACGACACAATTGAAAAAGTACAGAGCATATTGTGGGAACTTCAGTTACGAACGGTAACACATGCATTTTATTTATGTCTTCCGTTCGAAGACTGTCGAAGATGTTTAGTTTTCATGTTTAAATTGATATATATTTTACGTTTCAGTGTGACAGTGTACATTTTAATTAACATTGAAACACCTAACATAAAGAAACACTTTGCTAATCCAGGTGCTTGATATCTCGATGCTCGGTCATCGGAAGCGAATACTTGCGTCCCTCGGAGAGCGTAAACCCATAGAACGACAGAATTCTCAACACACACCGCCAAAGAAAACCTCGTCTCTGACGAGTCCTACTGCTGAACCAAAGTCACCGCTAGATATCAATTTATTCAAGGTTTGGACAGAAAGTATTTTTGCATATTTTCCTACCAGTCTTTATCAGACTTAGCTGAGCTGTTTTGATCATTTGTGCGTATTTGCCAACAAGTATATATCAAACTTATCTGAGCTGTTTTGAACATTGTTTATTTTAAACAAAAGTAAGAATATGTCACAAACTGTAATTAGCTGTGAACATGGCTGACATCATTACTAGGGGTGTAACTTCACATCACAATGAAGTGCTGCATGTAGTATGAAACAAACTTTATATAAATGTTCAATTTTTGGAATGGAGCAGATTCAGGTTATCATATTACGATGGCTCAGCGCAAAACTATGCTATATCACTGGTATACAACATAGACGAAGCATAGTTTTGCGCTGACACATTGATTATGCTGCTACAAATTGACCCATCGCTATTATATTTTCAACGATGCCTACTCAGGTCACTGTTTGACAAACACCGTGTCAATAATACCTATGAGGCTTGTCGTGGGAAAACCGGGCTTAATGCATGTACGTAAAGTGTTGTCCCAGATTAGCCTGTGTAGTCCGCACAGGCTAATCTGGGACAGCACTTTGCGCCTTCAGTGGATTTATGTTTAGAAGAGACTTCATTGAAACATAAAACACCCTAAAAGCGGAAAGTGCCGTTCTGGATTAGCCTGTGCAGACTGCACAGGCTAATCCTGGACGACTCTTTATGCACATGCATTAAGCCTGGTTTTCCTACGACACGCCTCCTATGTCTTTATAAGACAGCTTTGTCAAACATTGATGTCAAGGACTGGTATCCACAAAGCTCCTAATGGAAATCTTAACTAAAGTTGTATTTAAGTGAAGATTTCAGACAAAATTTTCTATGTGAAATCCAATGATTTTTGTTTATAAAAGGATAAAATATGAAACATTTAAGCAATATTTACTAGTTTAATGCATGTTAGTGTATAATGACCTATACATGAGACAGTCCCAGACTTAAGGAAGTTTATGAAATTGAAGAAATTCACTTACCGTATTACCATATGTATTGGGACACTTAAAAATAATAAAAAAAATTCTTGTCCCAATATAAAGGGTCATACAAAAATAATTCCCTAAAATGTGTCCCAAAATATAGGGTAATATTCGACCCAATGTATTTTCACACACACACCGATTGTCGTTATGCCGCGTGCTTAACCGATTGGAGCGTGTCAATACCGCGTAGTATAGCGTGTTAGTACACAGTTTGCACCACGGGTCAACAGGCCCAAGACGTGTTTGTTTAGCGATAAGAACCCCGCATGTGGCACACTTATTGGCTTCATGAGAGAGCCGACCATTATCACATACTACCGGGTAGTTACCCTAATACTGGTAACTGTTAATTGAAATTAATTGACAATTTTATAGTTTGTTATAAGTTCAATAAATTATTTAATATGAATATAATTTTACGCACACGACGTAATAAATGCATTAAAATTTTAAAAACGGTACTTTTTGTAGTTTTTATTATATAAAAGGGGTACACTCTTATTATTTGCAGCATATCTATTGCAATATACAGTGTACAGTAGATCTATACTACTCTGATCATATTGAAATCGAGAGATATTTATTTTAAACTGGCAAAATTGAAGACAATTTACCATTATATTTTTGTGTCCCAATATTTAGGGACAAGAACAAATTCAAATTTCAAAAGTGTCCCAATATTAAGGGACTCGAAAAATACCTAATTATTTTTCCGAAAAATAGGGATGTCCCAATACATAGGGTAAATACGGTAAGTTTTCCCTAAGGGGCTTTGTGAATACGGGCCCTCTTTCTGAGTGGCTAACAGAATTATCAGTCAAATCACTTTGATGGGTCAATTTACATATAACTTTATCCAGATAACTGACAGCGGATCTATTTTCGGACTCGGAATGATTAAAATGAAGCTCAGTGTAAATCGTAATAAGGCTCAAATTGTCTCTGAACTCATGGCCCAGTGTTCAGAAAACAAGTTGAGTCTGATTTTCAGGTTCAATATGAACTTGAGCCAGATATTTCAGGATCAGGCAAAAAAATTATGTTAACTAAGATCAGGATCAATTTCAATTTTTTGTCAAATATATATCAGAAAAATGATTTAAACTCTTAAAGCAAGGTACATATGGGATATGAATATTTTAATTAAAAAAATACCAAAAAGTATGTGATTTTATCAAGAAGAAAAGTTATTTCGAAAATAAAATATGTTTGATATTCCGCTCAGTTGAGCTACAAGATCAAGATCAGCTAAGACTGATCCTCATCCTGTAATTGATCCTTTGTGAACACGGGGTCAGCTAAGACTGATCGTGATCCTGTAATTGATCCTTTGTGAACACGGGGCCAGCTAAGACTGATCCTGATCCTGTAATTGATCCTTTGTGAACACGGGGCCTGGGGGGAAAAGTAATTTCCCTGAATTATACTTAACTTACAATTGAGAGTTGTTTCCCAAATAGTACAACTGTGAAACCAATTGTTATAAATGATTGAATTAGACTGCTTCAACTATTTTTCCACACTTTGTATTGCTTACGTATTTTATGTAATTAAATATCTGTCTATCACAGGACTATAGCAAAGTGAAGCCAGTGTCGACGTCAGATGATGACATTAAGCCCACGCTGATGGTAGCTGAGTCGGAAGAGGAGGAGGTCTTTAAGAAAAGGGTTGGTCAATTCGGTATTATATTAACATCAAATAGTAATACAGTTACTGGTGAAGTACCTAAATCCGCACAGTACTTAAATCTGGACGCCTCAGAAAATATGTGTTTGTACGATTAAGACACGTAATTCTATGGTATCAATTGATGCACACACCTGTCTCATCAATGTGTGTCAAGTTTCAACAGTATTAATTCATGAACGTATTATTGTTGTTTTCTTCCTTACAAAGGTAAACGTTTGTACGAGGGGTATTGAAATCAAAACTATCCGATTAATAAAGCTTTACAGAAAAAAAAATGAAAGAAAACACCAGAACAAAGTAGACAATGAAGAAGAACATGATTACTGAAGAACAAGTTGTAGTTGATTGTTTATTTTTATTCTTTTTGTTTTTAATAAAACATATTTTTAGCTCACCTGAGCACAAAGTGCTCATGGTGAGCTTTTGTGATTGCCCGTAGTCCGTGCGTCCGTCCGTCGTCAACTTTTCATTCAAACAACACCTCCTCCTCAACCACTTGGCAGATTTTCACCAAACTTCACAGGAATGATCATTGGGTGACCCTCTTTCAAAGTTGTTCAAATCGTTACGGTCCGCTGCATATGTAGGTCACCAGAGCTAAAAATAGATAAAAAAAAGTGTAAACTTTATAAATCTTCTTCTCTGAAACCGCAGGGCCCAGAGGTTTTATATTTTGTAGGTAACATCCTATAGTGGTCCTCTACAAAGATTGTTCAAATTATGCCCCTGGGGTCAAAACTGGCCACGCCCCGGGGGTCACATGGTTTATATAGAATATATAGCAAAAAGACTTTTAAAATCTTCTTCTCTGAAACCACAAGGCCCAGAGATTTCATTGTTGGTATGTAACATCCTATAGTGGTCCTCTACAAAGATTGTTCAAATTATGCCCCTGGGGTCAAAACTGGCCACGCCACGGGGGTCAGATGGTTTATATAAACTTTAGTAGCAAAATGTCTTTTAAAATCTTCTTCTCTGAAACCGTAAGGCCCAGAGGTTTTATATTTGGTATGTAACATCATATAGTGGTCCTCTACAAATATTGTTCAATTTATGCCCTTTGGGTGAAAACTGGCCACGCCCCGGGGGTCACATGATTTATATAGACTTAAATAGCAAAATGACTTTAAAAATCTTTCGATGTGTGTTAAAGGCCTTTTCTCACCACATCATTCAGTGAATTTTATATTGCAGATTCCACTAAGATTTTGACCAAAGCTTAAGATTAAATCTAACTTGTTATGTTTTTGTTTGATGCAATTATTCCAATGAAATCGACAAAAAACCTGCAAAAGTGTCCGGATTTAGGTACTTCACCAGTAGACTTTGGTAGAACGATATAACTTACCATGGACTATTGGACTTATGACACAGATTTGTTGAGAATGGATTTTTTTCATTGAACTGGTATCTTTTAGATCCCACTTTTCAGTTTTGGAGCCAAATATGCAGGAACCAATCTATAGAATATGTGCGCTAATCTGATTCATATTAACAACATCAATGGCAGAATTTCTATCTGTCTTCTATAATGATATTGCTGATTCGATATAACAACATTTTTAGCAGAGTTTGATTGTGTTGTTATAACGAAGGCTGACTGTACATAACTTCTAAGATGTTTTAATTTAAATCTCAAGAACTGGTGTCTGAAATTAGGCGCCAGAATAAATTTTAATATGGAGTTAACCACTGTTTTAGGCAATTCTCCGTGAGTCTCCATTTTTAGGTGAAGATCAATCTCTTATTCAAAACTTTTCAGTAGTTAAGTTTTACTTAGAAAAACATTGGGTTCAGCATTTAGGAGTTTGTTCAGTAGAGCTAGAAAATCAAGAGCCGCTTATGCTGCATTCGGTCTGAAAAGGAATGTTTGTGAAAATGTGACCAGCTCGGATCAGTCATTTATTGGTGCTTTTATAATAAATCACTAGTTAGGCCAGTCCCTTTTTATTTTCTGGTTTACAAAATTTTTTGAGGAACATGTCCACTGGCAGGTCGAAAAAAAAAGAAAAAAAAAAGTGTTCAAATCTTAACACAACGAACGATTTCCCATTAGCAATTTATAATTAATAACAATATCAACATTAAAACACACTATTATGTGAAGTTAGAATAAGACGTCAAACATGGTATAAACTGTTTTATTACACCAATGTTTTATATGCAGTTGAACCATTTGTATTTATGAATTTTACAGAGTAAATAAGTGTAATAGATGCATATATTTTAACGGCATCATTAAAATTGATTTTACCACAAAGTTGTATACTTGTATGGATTTACAAAATGTAAAGTGAGATGCCTTTTTAAAAGAAGACGAGTTAACCTGCGCAGGACTGGAATCCACAACTGCCCGAACACAGACCTTGCAAAACGAGCTTAATCTAACCACACAACGCAAATTTTGAAAATAATTGCTGTGAGGTCTCGAAAAACATATTAAATTTAACTATATCAAGAGAAAAGTCCAATTAATATGACGTTAATTGTCTGCATTCTTATTAAGTCTTAATTCTTATTAAAAATGAAAAACCAGTTTTAACATATTTTTTTTTTAAATATTCAACTCTGTGTATATGCTAAATCTTCATGTATATATGAAATTTATCAGATATAAACTCAACTGCTAGTGTGTGTTAAATTATTGCATTACAATTGTGACAGAAACAAAATACAAGGCAAATAAGAAATTCTCATTGTGTCGCGAAAATATATATCATCAACAAAATGCAACCATGACTTTCTCTTTTAAGTGTATACGAGACAAAGCTGTCTGTCCCCACATCCTCGTTTCGATGTCCCCGCAAGAAGATCTTTTTACTAATGATATTATTTGTTACAAATGCCACCTGAAAATATACATCCAGTGCCTTCCACAGGATTTTTTTTGGCGTCCCCGTCCCGAGAGGGGTGGGTTAGGGAGGGGTATCCCCTCCGTACGTCAATTTTTTTTACGGCATGTGTCAAATGACGTTATCTGGTGCGTTTTATCTATTAAATTTAAGGCTAAGATGTTTTCAATTTTTTGTACAAGTTTAGACGAAATGAAATAAACGAAGCATCACCGTTTGAACGGTATACCTCTAGCCTTTTAAAAGCAAAAGCATCATTGTTGTTGCGAAACTGAAAGTAATGATTTTTTCCGGATGTTTATGTCCAGTGCGCATCACATTCGCACAGTGACGTCATGTCCAAATCCACTATTCTCGTCGTTCTCGAATCTTTAGGTTACACTCGATCTACTGATGGAGCCTTTTTTATGTTCATATGGGCATGTATTTAGTGTTTTAACACTGTTTTAATCGTTACAGCTGTTGAACATAGTACTGACTGGATAATTGGTGAATTGTAAAGATCTTGATTAAAATATATTTATATTATATACATGCATTGTTCTTGCAAAAACGGTGGGAAATTTTCCTCGTGCACATCGTGCCTGCGCGTCATATGTTAAAGACAAATGTCACTCGATTGTTTAAAACAGTGTTGATTTTCTCGTGTTTCATTCTTTCCATGAATAACTGTACTTCTAACGGTAATATTAACTGTCATCAAATGGACAAGTTATTTTAAGGGCCGTCTACGAAACATGTTGAACATTATTAGAAGTTTACAATATATAATAAATTCAACAATTTACGAACTAAAAATCACTTTTAATTTTTTGTCCACCAATAAGTAACTTTGCATGGAAAGACCACGCCAATTTGTTTATAAGTTACCTATTTTTTCTCCATTTGTGAATTTATTTATGAGACGACCCTCAAACTTGAAACACTCACTGACCACAATAACGGGATTTCTCCCTGCAAAAATCATGCATGGGATTAACATTCCTTTGACGGGAAACTAGGACACCCAATGTCTTTAAAGACCTGTATTTAGTAAAGCACATGATCGGTACACGCACGCTTTCCATGCGTGGAACGTGATGTCGTGTTTCAGCAGACATTTCGCACTCTTTTGTAGAAAACACGGGTTTTACATGGCATACATGTACATAAACAATGGCGGACGCCTTGCTTAACAAAATTGTCCGTGAAATTCCAGAACAATTTGTTGATCTCGATCGGCAATCATCGTGTGATACCGTCAAAAACAAAAAGCAGTTTCACGGAAGTAAACGGACTTACCGAGCAAATTATTATATTCGTACTCAAAATATTTATAAAATTTTAACGTTTTGTCCCCATCGGTAAAAAAAAAATCGTAATTATAATTTATTTATTTTTTCACTTTCGGAAAATTTATGTTCGCCGGTTTTGTAAACCGTAAAATCAAAAAGTCCTGGCCTTATCAAACAAAAATAAATAATAACAAACATTACACAAACAAATGACAAGTAGGACTATGTGCACCAAATCACCGCAGGTCATTGTAATATTGACAACATTACTGACCTTAATTTTACTTTTATACATTAGTCCAGTTATTTTTTTGCTCCCGGCATCTTGATGCGGGAGTCATGTAGTGATTGTCCTGTCCATCTTTCCTTCCGTGATTCTGTTCCTATGAGGATAACTAGATTTTACCGTTTCGTCTAGCACCATCACCACTTACTACAACACTTTGATAATTGCACAGTTGTTGCATATGACCATTCCGAATCCACCCATATCACCCAACCACACTTGGACCTTGACCTTGACCTAATTCAGATGGGCTGTCCAGCACCAACAGGGGGCATGTGTGTTTATCGAACAAAGCTTCTTTTCATGATTATTTTTAATGTAAAAATGTGGAAGGTTTGATCGCTAAAGAATTTAAAATTATTATTTAGCAAGGAACGTTAATGTTGCAGACTACCCCTTACTTATTTCAGTCGGGCCAGTCAATACGTAACAGTAGCATCCACCTGCGACCCCCGCATCTTGCGCAGACCTCCAGCCCGGCGCGCCAGTGGAGACACAAACCAGAAATGCTCATCAAGGGCTGTTGTAACTACACTGCACAGGTATCTGAGTACCGGTACATGGTCGCCCACACCTAAAACAACTTCTTTTTCTTTTACTTCTTTTACTTACCACTGTACACTAAAATCAATGATTTGACAACCATGGTGCTAAAGAAGGCATTAAAAAAACAACATTGTTCTCATTTATATTTAAATTATCAAACACCAATTATACGGCCACATTGCTCTTTAGTATTCTGACCCAGACTGAAAAATTAATAAGAAATATTTGGACCAGTGTCATTTGGTTGTTCACACTTTACATCATCAATAAACAAAGTACACCCTATACTGTATAAAAGAAGCATGTGGAAAACAATGTTTGAGCTGTTTTAATAAGGGTCTTGCACATTGTCTGTTTACCAAATTCCATGACACTGACAGGTAGTGGGTAACACAGTGACAAATTTTGAACTATAAATAGACAGGTGGTCTTATTAGCGGGTTTTACTGTACATTGTAATCTCAAAATTGCCAGGTCTTCTAAATGACTACGACATATCGGAAGTGTGAAATATAAGACCAGATACAGAAATATTAATATTAAATGTCTTGAATCCATATGATTAATCTATCGTAAGTTATATGGCAGTCTTGTATATAGGACAAACTTGGGTTGTGACGGGACACTACTTGCCACAGGTATCATTCGAGATAACAGAGTTCAGCTGTAGTTAATCACCATGCCCTTATTAACAAAGTTCCATTTTACATTACCGTCAGTTAAAAAATGTAATTCTTTCGAAAAAGCCTATTTCAATTTTGGCTGTAATCAACATTTAATTGATCATTTCAGTCTGTGTTTTAATTGCAAAGATGTTAAACATCCTACATGCCCACCGCAGGGTATATCAAAATCTGATGCATTTAATTAAAAAAAATTAATCAGAATAAAATCAACATTTGACCTTTATATACTTACTTCTCTCAAATTGCTTGTCAGGGGTGAGTTGCTCAAACTTTTAACAGTCAATTTAGCTTACAGCCGTTAAAATTTGGATGAAGTTATTTACGTAACAAGAAACATTGCCAGTATATGTTTACAAAGTGAGTTTATTTTGTATAAATTGTTACGTTTAAAGAGACTGTGTCATTGAAAAGGGCTCAAGGGGCAATTTCTTTAAAAAATGTGATATTAATACTGGCATATAATAATGGTTAAAACAAGGTATATATAATGGGAGATAACAATCTATTTATAATATATGTTGTGTTTGTTTGGCCCTTTTCCTGTTTTCATTTTGACGTCAGAATTGTGAGCCTTTTGTATAACCAAAGTTTGCAAACGACTACTTACCAAGCATGATAGCGCAGTTGGTTAAAGCGCTTTCTTCTGTCATTTTTACGTATGGCTCCTAAGGCGTGAGTTCGATACATGCTTTGGGTTTTAATTTATTCAGGCTTTTTATGCCCCCAGCATCTTGATGCGGGAGGCATAAGTGATTGTCCTGTCCGTCCTTCCATCCATGACAAGGTTAAGTAGATTTTACCGTTTCGTCTAGCACCAACACCGCTTACTACAACACTTGGATACTTACACAGTTGTTGCTTATGACCATTCCCCATCCACCCATATCACCCAACCTCACCTTGACCTTGACCTAATTTGCACTTAGAATAATTCAAATGAGCTGTTTCTTTGTTAACTAGATTTTATTGTTTCGTCTAGCGCCAACACCGCTTCCAACAAAACTTGGATATTTACACAGTTGTTACTTATGACCGTTCCCAATCCACCAATATCACCCAACCTCACTTTGACCTGGACCTATATAATTTTCACTTGGAATAATTCAAATGGGCTGTTCCTTGGTTAACTAGATTTTACCGTTTCGTCTAGCACCAACACCGCTTGATAGAACACTCGGATACTTACACAGTTGTTGCTTATGACTATCCGCAATCCACCCATATCACCCAACCTCACCCAACCTCACTTTTACCTTGACCTTGACCTAATTTGGACTAAGAAATGTGCGATCCAGCGCCAATCGGGGGCATGTGTGTTTGTCAAACACAGAATCTTGTTTACAAATATCTTATTGTTTATTATATTATTTGTATTTATTGAATGCACATGTCTTAGTAAAGCGCATTTCTATCCAATAGTATAATTTATTGTGCAATTGGAAGCCAATTTTTATTTGACAAAGTTTTTAAGTAATTTAAAAAAAAAAAATGAAAAAAACAACAATTAAGTTCCTTGTAATATTAATTTTATTTACTACGGCTGTACAAGGTTTGAGCAACAGGTCCCAACTTTAAAGTCTGTGAGCATGCAGTTATTGACCCTTTGAAGTGTTGGTCAAGTCAGCCCTGTAGGTCTTTGTAATGTTGTGCAATATACTTTTGTATTTCCAGTATCTCGGTTCAACATTGGTCCAGGAGATTACAGGAGGGGTGGAGTGTACCAAGGCTGGAATCAATAAATTAAAGGTACATTGTGTAGATAGATGGACACAATTAATTATTCACCATATATCTTACACATCGATAAAAGCTGGAATCAATAAATTAAAGGTACATTGTGTAGATAGTTGGATACAATTAATTATTCACCATATATCTTACACATCGATAAAAGCTGGAATCAATAAATTAAAGGTACATTGTGTAGATAGTTGGATACAATTAATTATTCACCATATATCTTACACATCAATAAAAGCTGGAATCAATTAATTAAAGGTACATTGTGTACATAGATGGATACACTTATTTACTTAGGTTATAACACACATCACTAAGGCTGAAATCAAAAAATTAATGGTACATTGTGTAGATAGATGCTTACAATTATTTATTCAGGTTATAACACACATTACCAAAGCTGGAATCAATAAATTTAAAGTGCATTGTGTAGATAGGTTGTTACAAAGATTGAATCTAGTTAAATCATGTACTAAAACGGACATCACCAAATTGAAGGTACATTACGTAGATACAAATATTTGTTCATGTTTTAACACACATCACTAAAGCTGCAATCAATAAATTAAAGCTTCATTGTGTAGATAAATTGCTTCAAGATCAATTAAATTATTTCTTTAATTTATGACACACCAAACTGTTCCTTTCAGACTGAAACATATTGATGGAAATATGCATATTTGGTTTTGAGGTTTTTAATTACACAAACATACAAAGACTGTTATATACCACACAACAAAAAGTTATGAGATAATTATAAAGGACTATTGAAGCCAAATTCATATCTGAATCATGAGTAAAATTGAGTATTGTTGTTTTAGAGTACAATTAAATAACAATTAAATAATGCTAAAAATATAGGTGTAATAGTAATGATGGCCCATGAAAGCCCAAACACTAAAATTGAAATTAAAAAAATGATAAATATACTGTATTGTTGCAATGTTGTTATTTACAGTAATAACAGGTAAATATTGATACCATATTTTTTTGTAAATCTTAAAAAAGAGAAAATACCAACAATTAGTTAAAACTTATGCCAGAGTCATCTGAAATCAACTGTCAGAAAAAAAACTTTAATTAGCCATTCCTACACACATGTAGACATTAATCAATCAGTTCCTTTTAAAACCATGATAGCCAAACAGTTTCTCATTCTATGTCTTATAATAGTAGCACTTGTAAAACATTTTAAGTACAACATTTTGAGAATCATGATGACATGGTTAGATTGAAGTTACAGTTATGAAAGCATGCAAGTTCAAACACCTTTGCTTTTTTTTCCTGTCTTTTCTTATGAGTTGTGTTATGGTGTGTTGCTAAAGATTGTTTGCATTTGTTTTCATGCTGATCTAAATGCCGTCCTGGATTAGCCTGTTCGGACTGCACAGGCTAATCACATTATTCACATGCATTAAGCCCGGGTTTCCCACGATACACCTCAAATGTTCTAAAAATCTCAAGTGACATCTATAAAGTGTTTTTCAACAGTTTCTTGGTAGTGGATGTAAAAAATATTGGCCAAACAAATAATTAAATTTTCTGTAAATCACAATAAATTACTGTCATAAATTATTTCTACTGTTTGCAATAATTATTAATTCATCAAAATAAAAAGCTATACAAAAAATAAACAAATGCAAGTTACTGATGAGAAGAGATCAGTCAAGGGAGATAATTCTGTAGTTTTTTCCTTAAATATTGTCCAAAGTTACCTCCCTTTTATTAAATGTAAACCAATATACAACATTATTTTTAGCACTTTAACTCAGTTCTTAATTGTTGAAAATATCTACTTGATAATAGCAGTTTATGTTGTGTATATGGTATGTACAGTTTTGCATAGAGAGTCTTAAATATATGGTTTTTATTTGATTTTTTCCCCCAAATGTTGCAGCTTCGATTCTTACGCCAACTACAGGTCAGTTCACGTTCAGCATGTAAGAACATGGCATCTTGTATCCATATAGTGCATTATATTTCTGACTTTGAAAATTGCCTGAATGCTGTTGTATTTTTTGCCTGCATTTATTTGACATCGAATTCACCGTCTTTTTGTACCCGTGGTTTTGATGTTTTGTTTGCCTTTTTTTATTGGGAAGGAATTGTGTTATATTTCTGGTCTGTGTTTATTTTTAATTTTATCCATCCACCATTTCATCACCTCAGCATTGATTGGTTTTCCTTTTTATAGAGCATGAATGTTGTTCTTCTTGGCTTTAGTTATTTAAATAAAATTGGCCGGACCGGCTAGCTCAGATTAAAATTGGCCGGACCGGCTAGCTCAGTTGGTAGACTGCAGGACTGTCAATCCATGGTTCGTGAGTTCACTCCCCGATCCGGCCACATAACTTGTGTGGGGATTGGTCATGAAATTATTTTTAGGTCTATTCTCCCCATACCTCTGATTCAAGTAGGGCAGTCATCAGTTACTGGCTGGCATAGGTATGTGCACTTAGTACTGGTTAACCGCTTAGATTGGCTAAGTTTGCCCAGGAAAAGTGTGATTAGGTTAACTGACCGCTGTTATATAAGAACTGTTAAATACGGCGAAAAATCCAAACAAACAAACAACAATAATTGGAAATTTTGGAATTATTGAAGGTCTATAGATTGTCATTTGATTCGATTTGATTGGTAGTTCACGGTAGTGTTGTAATATTATTGTATGCTGCAATTCATTTCTTTTGGCTTGACTTAGTCATCTTTTAGTTTGTAACTGCATGCTAGTTTTTGTTTTATTCTGTCAGTTCCATTATTTATATTTATTGGAATGCAAGAAAAGTGTGTTTGCTGGTCAAGAGTATTTTAATTGTATAAGAGTTGATAATTCTACAGAATTTTATTTCGTTAACTTATTCTGAAAAAAATATGAATAGTAGAACATTGTATTAAAGATGGAAAACTGATTGTTGATTTCCTTTGGCAGATTTTTCAAATACCTCTACATTGTGTGTTTGTGTTATGATTATTATAAAACTGCATAAAGCTATAATGACACATCATTAAGTGTCAAACAAAAATAAATACTGTATTAAAAGTATCTTTCTAATGGTAAGAAACAGATAAAACAATGTTTTGTTTATGATTATTTTAAAATTTAAATGAGGAGATCTGTCCTCTTTATAAATTGACGTTTTAATTATTATTTAGCAAAGGTAGACTACTCTTTTTGACTTAGTTTTTGTGTCATTTAATTACTTGGAGAGTTACCTCTCTTTGACAGCTTCAGAATTGTTTTCGTCTTTTAATCATTTTAACATAAATGTTAAAAATCAACCTTACAAAGTTACAAAATTCAGAGACCTTTGAGACAAGTTCGAATCAATCGGAATCTTTACTTAATCAAATCTGACTGGTTTATTTGTTTTCCCCCAAAACAGTGTAACTTTAGAGCCACTTTGCGGAATTACACACATTGCGGGGTGCTTTGTTGTCAACAAGCTGCTTAACAAATTGTGTAATGGGGCAGCGCTTCATGTCATATCATTATGCGTAGAAAAAGATCTTTACCTCGATATATCTGATACCTTCTTTAACGGGGTGAAAAAAGGCTTGCTAAACGGAACAAAAACTCGAATATTGAAGAAATAATTGAGGGCCACACAAAGTTTCACACATTTCCATAATACGGTAAAACAGTGTAACAATAATCATCAGAAATACAATTGTTTTAGGTTTATTATTTTCTGATAATAGGAATCTCTTTGTTGTTCAGTTGTAATGAGAATTCACTCAGATATATATATATATATATATGAGGCATGTCATGGAAAAATGGGCTTAATGCATGTGCGTAAAGTGTCGTCCCAGATCAGCCTGTGCAGTCCGGGACGGCACTTTCCACCTACAGTGGATTTATGTTTAAAAAAAGACTTCCTTGAAACAGAACATACCAAAACAGCGGAAAGTGCCGTCCTGGATTAGCCTGTGCAGACTGCACAGGCTAATCTGGGACAATACTTTTTGCACATGCATTAAGCCTGGTTTTCCCACTACGCGCCTCCAATGTTTTGTCAGAGTTTTCTGTATCAGAGCAGCCCTTGTGTAAATTAATTTTTTTTTGTAATATTAATAAGTAATAAGTTTACCATTCGCCCACGTAGTGATCATAAGTGAATGTCCTTCAGATAATGACAAAAAGAACAAAATTGGTGTTTTAAGTTAAGTTTGTAACCTTTGAATGGAGAAACTTTGTTTCCTGTTTTGTTGCTGATGGGTTCTACCCATGTTATGAGCTCATGACTCAGAAAAATGTGGTGTCCGTTCCTAATTGTTTGCACCATGCTCTGTATAGATTTGTATTGCATAAAAATGCCATTTTCAAATTTAACTTCATTTGACAAGGTGCCAGGCCCGGCTAGCTCAGTTGGTAAAGCGCTAGACTGTCAATCCGGGGATCGTGAGTTTGAACCCCAGCCCTGCCACATAACTTGTGTGGGAATCGGTCATGAAATTATTTCTACGGCCATTCTCCCCTACCTCTGATTCAAGTAGGGCAGTTGTCAGTTACTGGCATAGGTATGTGCACTTAGTACTGGTAAACCGCATAGATTGACTAAGCTTGCCCAGGAAAAGTGTGAGTAGGTTAACAGACCGCCGTGATATGAGTGAAATACTGTTAAAAACTGTGAAAAAACCAAACAAAACAAGCAAACAAAATCATTTGACAAGGTGTCAGTGACGAGCTGCAACAGAGATATGTTGCACCAATGTAACTGTTTCTACACAAATACTCTGTTCGAGCCTGAGGGTACTGAGATGCATTGGTGAAATGAAACGCTGAGAATGCTACGGATGTTGAGAAACTATCCTAACCGTAGTCACAGGATACTGAGATATTTTTGCTTGGAAATACCAGTTTTCAGATTTGTATAAATGTATAACACTGCTTTAAAAATAATCTTAATTATAAGACATTTCACTGTTGTTTACTATCTAACATGGAATAACTAAATGGGAATATTACTTTATAAAATTGGCCATACACTTGCATATTTTTAATAAAATGAAATTGCGTACCACGGTGGCTTATTCTTTACTTTGAAGTGCCATAGTTTATTAGTATTGTCTCTATATTTTTAAAGAATTATTAAAAATCTTTCTTTCAAAATGGCGTCCTTCAGCAAGTCGTTGCACGTTTTTCATGTTCGTTAATGTACTTAATCGCAATAATTAAAGTTTAATTTCTTTTTGCTGCAATTGCACCGTTTGGACCTAGAAATTAAACATTTATTGGCATTTTATAAAATACTTTTAAACACCATTTTTATGTCATTCGCATTAAAAACTCTTAAAAAAACAATTACGCCCCAAACTTTTAAGTTCGGTTTGTTTGAACAACTCGGCGAACTTAACGACACCGACGTTCTTAATGTCTTCTTACGGACATGGATAATTTTATTGCGATGTATGTACTTGCTATTTTGCAAAAGCATGCTCTGTTTTAGTACCGTAAACATGTGGAAAGCCATAATCTAGTTTGAACTCGGTATACCCATTAAGTTTTTACAAACACGGCATTTGACCTAGTTTAAAGCAATTACTAACTGCGGCTTTATCGTTACATGAGTCAATGTGTAATTGAATAGTTTTTCCGATATTCAAAATGGCGACCAAATATTTCATATTTGTCTTTTGATACAATATTAAAAGGTTAAAACAAGAAATTAGAAAGCGAAAGTTTAATTTTAACGCTTTAAATATGTATTGATGTCGAATAATTGCATATTAAGCAACTGATTTATTCGCTGGAATAGGCGTAACAAAATTTCGTAAATTGTTTGCACCAAACAGCAGGTCAAATGCAAAACAAGAATCGTTCAAACTAGCATGCAAAGTCTATCACTTAAATATCTCGCCAGAGTTATATAAGAAGTCTTTTTGACCATGAAAAGAGAAATAATGTCTGATTATGTACCTAGCCAACTTTGAGGGGCAACATGGTGTATCAGACTCCATTCATGTTTTATTTTAACTTAACTATCACCTTTAAATCGCCTGGATCACTTTCAATTTTTGTGTCTGTCATCTTACCTGTACTGTCGTAATTATTTCACGTCTTGCCTTCAGAAAAGATTATCCGAAAATTTTTGGTGTAATATTTATGACCTATGAGGGATGTATCATTAAAAACACATGAAATCACCGAGCGATTATTTAACTATTTATGAAATTAATGAAAGTTAAAATATGCGGCGATATGCATCGAAGATCTAAGAGCATGTAATATTTGATGAAGGGACAGTAAAGGCTTTGGATTTACGATTCCGTTCACTTGATTACATTTAACCCAAAAAAAAAGGAACCCTTCTAAATACAGAGATTATGAAGCAGTCATTCTTTGGGTAAGTGTACCGATATGACTTTGTGTGATGCTTTGAAAGTTTAAACATCGCAGATATTTGTAGTATGTTCGTTTACTTAGCCGTGTCGAAATTAGTGCCTTGCAGTATTGAGGGTATTCAATCTAACACAAAATGAAAAATCATTTAACCGATAATAGTTTGACCCGCGCTCAATCAATAATCCTGTAATTAGCGCAGTTAGCCAATGAAAAGCTCCGTTACAAACCGTAGGTAGGAAAAGTTGGGTCAGAGGTTACAAAAGGCAAGGTGACACGCAATACTATCTGTCAGGTAAATAGCTTGCTTTGTTCGGGTTACAGCGGTCAGTCACGTGACTCTAACGATCTTTAGCATGGGAATGAGTTATGCTGAGCTTAAAATAACTACACGGGTAAATAAAGCAAAACTGACTTCGGTATTTAAAGGTCGATTTAGAAACCACACATTCACGGTTCACATGTGTAACAATTCTCATAAGTACTTATTAAAATGATGATGTAGTAGATGCCGTGCTATTTGGCGATTTGACGTGCTGTCAGAACATTTATTTCGTCTTGTCCTTTAATTTCTTTCGCTGATCAACGACATGTCATTGAAATATGTCTCTACCAGTAATGGATATATCAGAATTTTGTGGAACATTTTTCATTTTTTCATGTAATCATTAGCCTTTCTCTAAAGTAGCACACATTAGGGTTTAATTTTGTAGGCCGTACAGAAGTTGATTTCTACTTGTATTTTAAACTTTATTATTCCAGTAGGTATATTGTATATCAACAGAATGTGGCACCAATGACAGACATTAAATTTTCAACATTTAATTGATTAGCAACAATCTTACAGTCCTGTGTACAATTGTAAGTCCATGAGAATCTTAGCATTTCATATTTTTCTTTAATGGAGTTGTCTCCCTTGCATTGCAGAATTTTACCACCAGTTTTAAATTAGATTTTGAATTGTGCTTCTGATTGAAAATGCATTCTGTTTATTTCTTGTGAACCTGAAAAATCACTTTGTGTTTATAAGCTGTTTAGTTAATTAGACGTTGATGAAACGTTGCTTACAATAAGTTTTGTTTCTGAACTTAGTTTCTCATTCTCTTAAAGCCATGAAGCTTACAAAATTGTTCTCCAGCAGTGAAGCCTAAAATTTAAAGATATCATCTGTAAACTGTATGTCAGCTGACTTAACCCGCTTACTGTCCACCAATTGCAGATGTAGTCCAATTGCCCACCCACTGGCCTGGTAGTCTTACTAAATTTCCACTGCCCAAGTAGTATAACTGACCATCTACTGCTCAGAAAGTCTAACTGACCATCCACTGCCCTATTAGTCTAACTGGCCATCCACTGCCCAGGAAGTCTTACTGCCTATACACTGCCCTAGAAGTCTAACTGACCATCCACTGCCCAGGTACTTTCTGAGGTAGTCTTACTAAATATTTACTGGCCAGGTAGTCTTACTGACCATTCAGTGTCGATGTAGTCTAACTGCCCATCCACTGCCCAGGTAGTCTTACTGCCATACACTGCCTTAATAGTTTAACTGACCATCCACTGCCCAGGTAGTCTTACTGACCATTCACTGTGCAGGTAGACTAACTGCCCATCCACTGCCCAGGTAGTCTTACTGCCATACACTGCCTTAGTAGTCTAACTGACCATCCACTGCCCAGGTAGTCTCACTGACCATTCACTGTGCAGGTAGACTAACTGGCTATCCACTGCCCAGAAACTCTTACTGCCCCGGATGATACACTGCCCTAGTAGTCTTGCTGACCATCCACTGCCTTGTAGTTTCTGAGGTAGTCTTACTAAATATTCACTGCCCAGGTAGTCTTACTGACCATTCACTGTGCAGGTAGTCGAACTGACCATCCACTGCCCATGTATTCTAACTGACCATCTTCTGTCCAGGTAGTGAGGTCGACTAACTGACCATTTAATGACCTGAGTTGAGTTGTCCAGGTAGTGGTGTCGACTAACTGACCATTTAAGGAACTGAGTTGAGTTGTCCAGGTAGTGAGGTCGACTAACTGACCATTTAATGACCTGAGTTGAGTTGTCCAAGTAGTGAGGTCGACTAACTGACCATTTAATGACCTGAGTTGAGTTGTCCAGGTAGTGAGGTCGACTAACTGACCATTTAATGACCTGAGTTGAGTTGTCCAGGTAGTGAGGTCGACTAACTGACCATTTTATGACCTGAGTTGAGTTGTCCAGGTAGTGAGGTCGACTAACTGACCATTTAATGACCTGAGTTGAGTTGCCCTTATTATAATGATTTACCGACCAGGTATTATATTGCTCCTGTATCTTCTGATTCTTATAATAAATAAATTACTAAATATACATATGAGGGGCGTCGTGGGAAAACCGGACTTAATGCATGTGCATAAAGTGTCGTCCCGGATTAGCCTGTGCAGTCCGCACAGGCTAATCCGGGATGGCACTTTCCGCTTTTGTGTTATTTTCTGTTTCAAGGAAGTCTCTTCTAAATATAAATTCACTGTAGGCGGAAAGTGCCGCCCTGGATTAGCCTGTGCGGACTGCACAGGCTAATCCGGGACAACACTTTACGCACATGCATTAAGACCGGTTTTCTCACGACGCGCCACGTATTTACTTTATGCAGAATATTCATTATTTAATATTTAAGAACATTACATATATTGTTACTGTTATTGACAATTTTGATCGATTATGATTAAGTTATATATAACCTTTCAGAATATATAACCTATATAAGAATGGCCACATGCAACATATTGTAAATGTTTGTATGTATGTATGTATGATTGTATGTGGATGAGACTCAAATAAATATATACATAAATGTTTTAATACATTAGTGATAATGATCATTTGACTGTGGATTGCAAGTTCATATTGCGCTAAATTTTATTGTTTCATTTAAGTATAAATCTGATGTTACCTGAAGTTGCAGAGCTAACAGTAGCATACAGTGGCGGTGTCATCCAATCACAATTCTGCTGTTTTATCGATATTGCAATTTCGAATGATCGTCACCTGCAAAAAAACATGTTGCAGATTACCACCGTGTTGTCAATGACTTCAAAAGGCTTGGAAATAAAGGATATATCCCAGATGTAATTTCCTTCCCCAAAACCCGCAAGTAATGAGTTTTTAGCCATAATATATTCACCAAATTTCATTTCAAACAGATTATTTTGCAAAAAACTTGTTAACTTGGTGAACCTCGCATTGTGATGGAGCATTCAATACCACTGTTTAATAACGTCAAATGAATCGGACATTAAAACTCACTTTCGTGGGCATTTGTGAAATCAGCTCCTTTAATGTGTGAAGAAAAAATAAATATATCATGCAAATTAATTGAGAAATCAAGATGTATATTTTTCATGCGATTCAAAATATAATATTTCAGACTTACAGTGTCCATTCAGGTTTCAATGAGAGATAATGCACGAATATAGCCCTACACAGAGAGGTTCAGCTTAATAAGTCTTTGCCTTTTGAGGAAGATATTTTCTGCTGTCATTCAGTTCAATGGGAATCATTTCTTTAAATGCTAATCATTGGAAATCAAACAAATTCCATTCACCAATAATCCATATGTTGCGGCTTTGATCAAACATTTCTCCCCACGCTCACCTTTAATCAGATGGAGTCGCACCCCATGTGAGTGTAACACGCGGCTTTCGGCACTTTCGCTTTAAACCACGGGACGATAAATACTGCATCCTCAGGAAAACTGTGGACACAAAAACACACTGTCATCCCATTGATGTGATTCGAGTGCATCACAGGCAATGAAGCATACTTGAAATACTGTCACCAGCTGATTTTTTATGTTTAATTGAGATTTTTAACGGATTATCTGAATTCCATACGGACATCGGCCACTTTCATGTTGCATTAGATTGAAGCAACTTTTTGGGTCGAACCTTTCTCCGAAATGGAACCAGATATTGAAATGTTAATTGCACCTAATGTGTATTTCAAGCTGTTTTCTCGAAAGCTCTACTAGAAGTGTGAGCTGACACACAATTCTTGACAATTCCAGGAAATCGGGAACCAGTCAAAGTTATTGCCTGTCAATCATTCAATTTTTCAAGCACCTCAGTGACAAGGGGCACAGTCTGAATACAATGATTGCGAACCAGTCTGCCAGGATAATCCTGTAATTATTAGAATTACCCCGCTCTGAAGCTTTTAAAACAATTGTCATTATCCATCAACTTTGACATTTGCATTTATTGTATTGCTTGCTGCAAGGTTGCGAAAAAATATCTGAATTATGAAAAAGTATGCCATGGCTTGGGACACGATGTTAAATGGCATGCAAATAATGTGGAAAGGTTAGCACGTATTAAAGTGTTTCAATCTGATTGGCTGTAGTATCGAGCGCTGTTTACTGTCAACCACTCATTTATGAGTGGTTCTTTACCTCGACTTTACGTTAAAGGATATTTTTTCAGTGAAAAATCATTGTTACCAAAAGCCTTTATTTCCATCCAATGAATCTAAAAATACTCTACACTTCTTTTGTTATGAATGAAACTTTTACAAGCATTTTTTTCCAAGAAAAACTCAAATAAAATCTTCATTCAATATAGTGCGCATTTTGTCAGGTTATAAAATTAATAACTCTTGACAGTAACGATAACAAATCTCTTTCAGATGAACGATTATGACCGTTACCCCATGAAATCTTCTTAGACATTGCGCTTGAAATATGAACAGCTATAAGTGTAATTAATTTTTATCGCATTGTATTTTCCCCTGTTGTTCTGATGGCCTACCAAACAATTGATACAGACCAATCATATATGCTTCATCAACTTGCCGCAGAGAGATATAATAAAATTCTGTCATTAATTTTTGCCGCTGATTTGGTTTCTCCTCAACTACGCTGGTGTATTCCGTGGTGGATTTCTGTTTGAGAAATGACCTTTGGATATTTCCATACAGTGATGAATGTGCAATGAATATTTCCCTGTCTCTCGCTCTTTCATTCAAAGACAACTGCCGCTGCTAGCTGTCTGTTCAGTTACGCTTATTTACCGTTCCCGAGTTACGGAAATTCCTCGACGTTGCCAGCTCGCTTGAGCCAGCATAATTCAGTAGGTTCTGTAAAATATTCTGATTATTTATACGGCAGCTTCATTACACGACTCCTCATAAAGTTGTTGTTAAAAGCCTTAAAGTTTAATTTTATTGGGTTTTGACAGATTTCCCTGACGCCTGTTTTCTCCTTTATATGAATCCAGTCTTGTAGAAGTGTAACGAAAATTAATGAATTTGCACAGTTCTAGCCATCAAGCTGTGACATAGATGCGGTTTTCTTTTTTGTTCCCTGGTTACGTAAGGTCTGTCATATTTCCACGCTTCTTGTGTTTTGGTGAGCGGTGAGGCATTATGGGACATTGTACGGCGGGTATTCAGCTTCCACACTTGCACGGACACGAGCTATTGCTGTCAATTTGTTACTTCTCTTCCACGCTGTCAGAATGGTGATGGACTGGAAAGACCAAATGAAATCTCGTAAAACAATATAGATGAAGCTTGTGATTTAATTTAAAACCTGGGTGCATTAACAAGAGTGGTAGAGCTTTGGAGAATTTGTTCAATTCAATTCAGATCTTTTTGGCAGAACTTGGGCTCGTCCTAAACCGGCGGTCTAGTTTTTTTGCCAAATGATTGCGGTACATTTTTATTTCTGACCTTCGACCACATTTGCAAACCTTTGAAAGAAAAGATGGTGATTTTTTGCCCGTACAGATGGTCTCCATGGATATTGGAACGTGTACTGCAAATGTCTGTACAAATGTCACAAACAGAATGCATGTTTTTGTTACTAAGGAAAAGGGGTTATGAATTAGGAACGCAATTAAAAACTATTAGCCTATTTATTGTTATGATTTGAGTAACAAATACATTGCAATTCTATTATTGTTATGATTTGAGTAACAAATATTAATTTACATTGCAATTCTATTGACGTAATTTATAAAAGTTAAAATATTAGTGGGAGCAATCAAGTGGCCATAATTGAATTTGGGTAACAATTTTAAAGCAGCAGTCCAGAAATACTACTTTGCAGAAATCCTTTCAAATGGATATCTTACTGAACGAAATACAAAAAAAAAGCATTGAAATCGATAAAGTAATAACATTTGTGTAACTTTTTATTGTATAGTTTCTGTATGCGATAACTGGTGATGCCTCTGGAGTAAATCAGCATGTACATAAGTGTGTATTCTGTTCGAACCAAGGTTTTTGAACACAGACATTATAAAATGCCTTTCGTAAATAAAAAAACAGTTTTCAGTCGAATAAATGTCATTAACGTTCATTAGAACTAATGCCAATTTAAGATGTAGAAAACTATATTCTGTGGACTGTGGCTTTAAGTAGTCCAGAATTGCACACAAATATAAGTATGTCTTGGTTCACATCACAAGAGAAACAGAAAACTTTGGCGAAGAAAGGTCCAAGATTCACAACTCCCAGCACAAATCAAAACCTTTCAGTATGTACTGGTCAATATTTTATACAATTACTCCTGTCACCAGTGGTCAGTCTAGGTCATCACTTAATTTATTTCCCAAATCATATTTTCTGGTTGTAGACACCCTATTTCCTATGTTTCATGCTTGACCGTCTCCTTATTTTGTGCGAGATAATTTTATTTCGGACAGTTGCCCGATTTGAGAGATTTATTTCTGTAATATTCAGACATCATTGTGGAACCAAATAGTGGGGTGAAATTGGTAAGGGTAGAGATGCTTTTGAAATTCATATTGTGAGTGAACATGGGTTACCGTAAATAACTAAGTGTATTGGCATTGCAGATGTTAACATTTTGATTTAAATTTGAACTCTTCTATAAGAAGGGGCTTATGTTTTCATGACGTTTCAAAAGATGTTTTATTGGAATAAATCAAAATGCAATATACAGTAGGGTATGATATTTTACAACATTTTAATGTAGGGCATGGTTTTAAATATAGTTTAGAGAATGGAATGACTTTTAAGAACATTTTAAAGTAGGGCATGGCTTTTACTATTTATAGAATAGAGTAATTGTAAGAACATTTTTTAGAAGGTATGGTTTAGAATGGTTTACAGTAGAGTTTTATAACCAATACGTCTAATTGCTGCAAAATGCACAGAATGTGTTCTCTTCATCTAGTGAAACTGATGGTACAGTTAATAATTAATGCCACAATAGAGCACCATTTAGGGTGTGTATGCATCAACGCTTTTTGTTCCCAAGCATTTCACATGATCACACCCTTCCATGGATGGAGATGTTACAATTTCCACCCCGTTGATAAATTGTTACAGACGTTTTCATAGCAGAGTCACTTTAACTTATTTCCGCTGGTTGGTTTGCAACTGAATCAATTTTATGGCATTATTTCACACCTTATTTTGCAATGTTTAATTTGACTGAAAATTGTGAAAATGAGTGAATCCACATAGAAAATAAGTGTCAAATATAAATTATCAATATCATTTTACGATCATTTATACTGAATCTATCGGCTTTGAATACACAGTTTACTTGTCAGTTTGTTTGCTGGCTTTTTAATTTATATATTTTATTAATTGAATGAATAATTTTATTTTTTATTTATTTCTTTTTCTAATTTTATATTTTATTGATTAAATGATTTTATTTATTTATTTAATTTCTTCAATTTTCTTGTTAATTTGTATTGATTTATTTTTTGGTTTTGAACATATTTTGTTCCATTTACCGGTATACAAATATCATTTTATTTTACGTATGTCAGATTCAATTAATAGGGTTAAAGGTATTTATGTATAAGCCCTCAACAGGGGGTGTTGAAATAAACGCTAATATGTTTTTCTTTCCTTTCTACCTTTCTCCGTAACCGTTTTCAAGGAGTGTGAACGTGAATGGTTGACAGCAAATTGAAAACCTCGGGATGCTAGAAGTACGAAGTGTCTGTGGCCATTTTTCTTTGATCATACAGCAGCAGATATTAATTGTTCGGAGGTCACACGCGTCTTGCTACTTGGTTTCTTACATCTTTACGAGTTTTCACGCTGGGCCCAATATTTGCCCGTCCTTGGGTTGCTGCGATGTTCGAATCACAGTTTTTGGGTGTCCTGGGTTTTCATTGATGCGGAAGTATCGCAGTACAGTTTTTGTGGTTTGATAAAGTTATAAAATTTATGGTTTTTGTGTGTTTATGAATTGCTGATTTAAGTGTGTGGTATTTTTAATATAATAAATGGATGAAAATAAAGTGATACAAGTACAGTTTTTTATTGTATTTATTGTATTAGGGTTTTATTGCCAAAATAAAAAGAAACCAAGGACAAGATAACTTTTCAATCAAAATTATCAGTTAAGACAACTTTTGAAATTTCTAAATTTCTGTTTAAGGAACAAAATTATGCAAAAAAATATCATGAGGCGCGTCGTGGGAAAACCGGACTTAATGCATGTGCGTAAAGTGTCGTCCCAGATTAGCCTGTGCAGTCCGCACAGGCTAATCCGGGACGGCACTTTCCGCCTACAGTGGATTTATGTTTAGAGGAGACCTCCTTGAAACAAAAAATACCATAAAAGCGGAAAGTGCCATCCCGGATTAGCCTGTGCAGACTGCACAGGCTAATCCGGGACAACTCTTTACGCACATGCATTAAGTACGGTTTTCCCACGACGCGCCACAAATAATTTTATTTCGTTTAATTTGTTGAGTCTCAATAAATGTGAAACAGTATTTTCAAGGCTTGTCTCAGATAGTTTAAATAACTTAGGGGTTCGTGCTTAGGGGTTCACGCAAAAGCCTAGGTTACTGATCATAAACATTGTAATTCAAGTTGTTTTGGTTTTACCAGACAAAAAAAGCAGTACATAGGTGTATTTCATTTATTTCTACGGCCATTCTCCGCCTACCTCTGATTCAAGTAGGGCAGTTGCCAGTTACTGGCATAGGTATGTGCACTTGGTACTGGTAAACCGCTTAGGTCGGCTAAGCTTGCCCAGGAAAAGTGTGAGTAGGTTAACTGGCCGCTGTGATATGACTGAAAAACTGTTACAAATGGCAAAAAATTCAATCCAACAAAACAAACATTTTGAATTTTCCAGGTAAGTAATAAGTTTTGTTTTTTAGTTAACTTTTGCAAAATGTCATATATAAGGGGAACACCTATTGACAATTTTTACAATACCTACTATATAAACAAAAGCAAAAAAGGATTTGACACTTTTTTGACAATTGTCAATGCATATTTCCTTGAAAGGGAACTTGTGTTTGTTTCTAAGTGTTTCCAAATAATGTATGTTTTCAGAAATCGGCAGACGTGTTGGCAAAAATTCCCGTCATCATGCTATCCATCTCATACAAGGGGGTGAAGTTTATAGACGCTAAATCAAAAGTAAGAACAAAAAAAGTCAACAGATATGAATATGAATATACATGTGAGGGAATCTTGATTTGTGACATCACATGATTTATGTTAACAAAATGTCACCTTCTTGATATTTTCTTACACTTGTATTATGATATAGAGGATGTCACAAAATTTCACATGTCCTCTTTTCTGTGATATGGTAATGTAATGCTTATTGGCTTAAATTTGCACTCAAAAGACGTATAAATTTATTACTTCTGTTACTACTTTTTATACATATTTTCCTTTGCAATTACTTGTGTCACAAATTCTGCAATGCCCATTACATTTGTAACATTTTTTTTAAACTACAATATTTTCTTTCGGTGGGAAAATTAAGTTGATTTAAATCTTTAAAGAACATTCTATTTCCATTTGATCAATTTTTTTTTATTTCAAATCTCCATTTGACCAATATTAACTGTTTCAAATTTTCCATTTGACCAATATTTATTATTTCTATGTCCATTTGACCAATTTTTACTATTTCAAATTTCCAATTGACCAATATTTATTATTTCAACTTTTCGTTTGACCAGTATTTACTATTTCAAATTTCCATTTGACCAATATTTACTATTTCAAATTTCCATTTGACCAATATTTACTATTTCAAATTTCCATTTGACCAATATATACTATTTCAAATTTCTATTTGACCAATATTTATTATTTCAAATTTTTATTTGACCAATATTTACTTTATCAAATTTTCATTTGACTAATATTTACAATTTCAATAAAAAATAGATTGATGAAAAGCAGGTATTATTATTCCACTTGTGTTGTGTTGTTTTTCACAGAAAGTGATCTGCGACCACGAGATCGGGAACATTTTCTGTGCCTGCCAAGACTTCGATAATCTCAATTTCTTCGCGTACATCACGCGGGATATCAAGACGGCACAGCATTACTGCCACGTGTTCAGCGTGAAATCTTCCGTAAGTAGCCTTAGCGTATATGTACCGTCAGAGCTCCAGATAAGACATAAAAAATAAAACGCATTGAAAATCTGCCCAGCGCGTAACGTTACGCATTGCAAATCTCGGTACGTATTTTTATTCGCTTAAACTGCGTAACCGGTTCAGCTAATGGTTCAAGTTAGCCTTTGAATTGGTTAAAAGTGAATCAAGCGAATCTTTCTACTCAAAATGGCTTCGCATTGTGTATGTGGGTCAAAAACGGAACATTTTAAGCTCATTTAGCCAGTTCCAGTAAGCAATATCTTGAAAAATGTTAATCAGAATGAGTCTTATGATGCTTCTCCTATTTAAAAGGTGATAAACGGCGATGTTATTGTCACAGCAGTTGAAAAATCAAACAGGAAACACAAGCATCATGTGAGTGCAATACTGTCTGAAAAATTGCTGTAATCCTGAAAAGAAATTATCGTTGGCTAATTGTAAAGCAGGAAGGACCAGAAATCAGGTTACATTGTAGGATTTGCACTGAAAAAAAGTACAAAGTATCTGGGCAAATGAGTACTACTACTTTGCTAAGTAAATGTTATGTTTTGATAGACCTACAGATTATTGTCTAGATTCAATTTATTCCATTTGTCAATATTAATGTGTTCATATATAACAAGCACATAAAATACTGTTATGATCTTGGATATAAAATGAAAAATACCCTTCAAATTTCTCAAATACCCTTTAAAGTTGACAGACTGGGGGTAAAATACCCTTTAACCAAAAACAGGGGGTAAAATATCCTTTAGGCTAAAACCTTATCTGGAGCTCCCCCCCCCCCCAGATCACTGGGTCATCAGTCGTATACTGGAAGTGGCAGATTTATTTGTGATCTTGGGGACCAGCTCCACTCAAACAGGCTGCACTACTAGTTCTAAGAGTGTGTCAATGGTTTTGCCTATATGGAAGTATCGTATGTTCTTTTGAAATGCATTTCCATTTGAACCCAATGTCATCATGGATAAGGGAGGATGAACTTGTCGAGATTGATTGCTGGGCGTAAATTGAGGGTGCCCTTTCATGCACTAGGGGCTGTACCCATAATAGCTGTTACTTTCAGAAATACTTTACAGTCAGTTGTTAATGAATAATTGGTTTATTAAACATGTAGAAATCCATATCCTTGGTATCTATATTAAAAAACAAAAACATTTATGCCTCGAAAACTAAGGTACCTTGCTACATTAATAAAGTCTTACAGTAAATTACCTGTGTTATTACATTCGAAACACAAATAACACTTACTTCACAATTTAACATGAAAATAAACACATTTTCTAAATATCATGTTGGCGGTCCGAACTTGGCTATATATGTACACATTATTGGACGCAACGTCAGTATATAATATATCATTATTGTGAAATGATCTTCTTTAAGAAATAAAACGAACATGATAAGAGCAAAATTGAGTTACAAATTGCTGGCTTCTTGGCCACAGCCAGCTGGCTATCAGTTAGATAGGCGAGACAAACACAATAGCTTTAATGAATATTTAAAAGAAAGTGTTGAATTCTTAATCATAATGATATCATCTCGAATAGCAAAGTGGGCTGCACAACAACTCAAAAACTGAGCTTTTCCTGAGGCTGTACACTTATCAAGATTGAAAATACAAAATGCTATAATTTGTCACTAATTAACATAAATTTGGGGGTGATTTTTCAATGATAGTGACCCTGGAAATTCGCGCTGCTCGCCAGCCTCAGGGGGTGACAAATGTTTTATTGTGTCGTGGTGGTAACTACAGAATAGAAATTTGTCAAATCTTGTTTCTCATTGGAAATAGGAACAAATCTGAGTTTTTTCCTCGGAGCTTGATTATGTAGTGAAAGAAAATGAAAAATGCATTACAAGCTATACCCTGGCTTAGATTTTTGTTGAATAATTGTCTAAGTTCAGTAACTAAAATCTAGCAATTCAAAACTGATCTTGTATTTGCTAACATTGACATTTTAATTATAATTAATGAAATTGTTTTTTTTTCCTACATTGAAACACAATTTCATGCACAATGTACAACATCTAATGTAATAAATAAAAAAACTGTTTATGAGCAAATGTTGAGAATTAAATTATTTCATTTAAAGATTATTTTTTGCCTAAATGTATTTTCTGTCTGTCACGAAAATCTCGAAAATAAATGTCAACAGAATAAATAAGTGTAAGTAAAATTAATGACCCAGGCAACTACATATGACATATTTGTAAACATCCATTTGGCAAGGGCCGCGTCTGACCACAGACCATTAAAATGGTAACACTATATTTTTCACATTAGTGAAATCATCCATATGTCCATGTTTATTTTGAATCAGCAAAATATGTCACTTTCCGAAAGATAGTTTTTCGCTAAGTTTGGTAGTGTAAAATCAGAGAAAATTGCTTTTGACATTTAATATGCGGTGTCCAGTTAACTGGACTGGTCATCCAGGTTGTGGGTCAGTGTGGTCACTTCGTCCCACCCACACGACAGTTGGTTATCAACGCACAACGATCTGGGCACACGTCAGCAGTTTGACAAGGACGTTTTGATTAGAAATGTGACGTTGACACTGGCCATTGCAAGGGTTTTTAAATTGGCAATGAAAGTGCTTTGAAATATTAGGTTGTATAATTTATTGTATACAAGTATATAAGTATAAATAATATTTATAAATAATATCATATATTCTACTAATTATATTCTGAATTCAGTGAAAATAGTAATGTTATATGGTATATATATATTAATATTCATCTTATTCTTTCTTTTTATTCTTAATTACAAATAGAATCATATATACATATTGAATCAACAACAGGAATTTTAATACAAAATTTTAATATTAACGTTATTAAATTTTAGTTTAAAATAAATATAAACAAAAAAACAATGGTTATATCTTTGTAGAACAAAATTGTATGCATTTTTGTTTGCTTTTGTTAAATATCTGACTCAAAGACATACAAATCAGTGTATGATTCAAGTATATTAATAAATACATGTTATTAAATAATGCCAGATGCCATTTTATTGTGTTTTCAGAATCACCTTATATAACTTATTTCAGACTTTTATTTGTAATAAATTATGCACACAACGAAATCTACATGACCATTAAATTCTTCAATATTTTTTCCTCTACGTTTTTTAAAGAAATGACCACACCTCTTCTTTCCGGTTCAATCAAGATTGCTATTCCCGATAACCATGACAGCAGCCTACGTGTCATTTTTCTATTGTACACGAGCTCTGGAATAATATTTAGATTGCCTACATTGTGACCACTGGTATTTTGATTACATACACTGTGACCTTTGGGCCGGAGATTGAATGATAGAGGTATTTGCTAGTTTTGATAATGATACAGAAATATATTTGAAATCATGTTTACCCAGAGGCAAATTCATATACAAAGCAATAGTACAAATACTCAATGTTCAGCAAAATGTTCCTATTATTTGTATAGGACATGTTTGAAACAACTTTAATCAAATGCATTTTTTAGAATAAAATGTAATTTACTTTGACCACATTGTCAGTCTATCAACAATAACAAAACATAGTTCAAGGCATAGGTTCAGACTGTCATTCAAAAAGTCATGTGTTCTATCATTAATTATATTGATAACTGCTCTAGACTAAATTTCTCTCCGGTTTCGTGTTCCCATGTACAGTCTTTCTTTTAACCTAAAAAACAGGACATTATTGCCCTACATATATCATGTTTAGATCTTTTTCTTAAATGTATGATTTTTTGTTGCAGCTTATGGTCTTCTATTGCATCTCATGGTCTTTTGTGGCATCTCATGGTCTTCTGTTTCCTCTCATGGTCTTCTGATGCATCTCATTGTCTTCTGTTTCCTCTCCTGGTCTTCTGTTGCATCTTCTGGTCTCCTGTTTCATCACATGGTCTTCTGTTGCATCTCACGGTCTTCTGTTGCATCAAATTGTCTTCTGATGCATCTCATTGCCCTCTGTTGCATCTCATTGTCTTCTGTTGCATCTCATTATCTTCTGTTGTGTCTCATGGTCTTCTGTTGCATCTCCTGGTCTTCTGTCACATCTCATTGTCTTCTGTTGCATCTCTTGATCTTCTGTTGCATCTCATCGTCTTCTGATGCATCTCATTGTCTTCTGTTGCATCTCATGGTCTTGAGTAACATCTCATGGTCTTCTGTTGCATCTCATTGTCTTCTGCTGCCTCTCATTGTCTTCAGTTGCATCTCATTGTCTTGAGTAACATCTCAAGGTCTTCTGTTGTCTCTCATGGTCTTCTGATGCATCTCATCATCTTCTGTTGCATCTCGTGGTCTTCTGTTTCATCTCATGGTCTTCTGCTGCTGCTTGTGGTCTTCTGTTGCTGCTTATGGTCTTCTGTTGCCTCTCATGGTCTTCTGTTGCCTCTCATGGTCGTCTGTTGCATCGCGTGGTCCTCTGTTACATCTCGTGGTCTTCTGTTGCATCTCATAGTCTTCTGTTGCTTCTCATGGTTTTCTGTTGCCTCTCATGGTCTCCTGTTGCATCTTGTGGTCTTCTGTTGCCTCTGATGGTCTTCTGTTGCATCTCATGGCCCTCTGTTGCATCTCATGGCCTTTTGTTTCACATCATGGTCTTAATTGTTACATCACATGGTCTTCTATTTAGAGATTATCTTCATTGGTATTCTATTTATTTATTTGAATAATTGCACTACAAAGTATATGCTATTACAACACATTGTGTTGCCAGTTTTGCATATATTGACTGCTGCAGTGTACTTGGTATGTCCTAGATTATATTGCTTAAACTTCTCAGTGGGATTTGTGTTATTAATATGATTTACGCAACAGTGAACAATAAATTCAAGATAGAAACATTCTGTGGGCTACCACCAACATGGAAATACTGCTTATGACTGATTAGCCTGCAGACAGATTGTGGAAGAATCTCATGTCATTGTCACACATGTGTCTCGGATTGTGACACCTTAGTTACGCAAAATTAACTGCTTGTAATTAGTCTTTGACCTTCGTAGGTGGTCTTGGCTTAAGTTATGAGGCACGTCTTTGTGATTTATATTTAACCTGCACTTTGCTTGTCTAGGCGAATCCCAGTAATGGACTGACCTGATTAAATATTCCATATACCACATGCGAAGCTAATGTTATATTGTAACAGCTTGTTAAAGGACTTCATTCTCTTATCCAAGGAAAATGCCTGTTAAGATATTACCTCAAATCGAGGGTTGAATGTGAAACTGGTGTATGTGCTTAACATTTCTATATCAGATACACTAGTTTCGCATTTAACATAACTTGTGTGGGGATTGGTCTTGAAATTATTTCTACAGCCATTCTCCCCCTACCTCTGATTAAAGTAGCGCAGTTGTCAGCTGCTGGCATAGGTATGTGCACTTAGTACTGGTAAATCTCTGCTAAGCTTGCCCAGGAAAAGTGTGAGTAGGTTAAGTGACCGCTGTGATATGACTGAAATACTGTTAAAAACGGCAAACAATCCAAACAAACAAAAACAATAACCCTCAAATATGTTAATAACCTTCTCTTAGTACAACACCTGCAGCAGAGTAGCAGGCTGCTGTACCTATCTTCTTTCTTTCCCTCCTGCTGCCACTCCGGGCTGGTCAACAAAGGATTGGCTATTGAAATCTCATATATGTTTGACAACCTATAAAGGTAAATTAAATTTACAGGATTACCAACCCCCAACCCCATACCCATTAAAATAATCAATTCATTTGCATGCTAATGTTAAAAAATGACTCCAATTTTCCACATTTGTTCATTGGAACAGCACCAAGTATGACTCCAATTTTCCACATTGCTTCATTGGAACAGCACCAGGTATGACTCAAATTGTCCGCATTGCTTTATTGGAACAGCACCAGGTATGACTCCAATTTTCACGCATTGCTTCATTGGAACAGCACCAGGTATGACTAAAATTTTCCACATTGCTTCATTGGAACAGCATCAGGTATGACTCCAATTTTCACGCATTGCTTCATTGGAACAGCACCAGGTATGACTCCAATCTCCGCATTTCTTCATTGGAACAGCACCAGGTACCTTTATGACTTATTTATTGAATGTGCACTGTTAAAACTACAAAAGTGTAAAAAAAAAGAAAGGACTTCATATATATATACTCATAAAGTGTATTTCTTATTGAATATCAGTATTTTGTTATTTCTTATTAAATACAAGTATTTTGTTAATTTCTTTGTGTATTTCTGTTTTTTTGTGAATATGTTATAATTCACTTTTCACTATTTGGACCTTCTTCTAAGTTTACTCGTGACAGTCATTCAAAGTTTCAATTATAAAGTGAACTTGAAAAGCATATTTGCGATATCGTGTTACCCCACCCACTTTCACACTTTGGTGTTGACAGCTTCGACAACAATGGCTAACAATAATGTGTTTTTGCTTTGTAGAAACACACATTATAAAATGTAAATTAAACATAGATAAGTATGCTAACATTCAACATATTAGGGAAGATGGTTGATCTGTAACTGTTTGTCACGTTTGGTCTGCCCTACCAGCTGCTAGGCAAATAGTTTACTGAGGAGCATAAATTAACCATTAAGTTGTGAAAATTGATTTTGTCTTCTTTAGGAAATACAAGCGCATGATGCAGGTACGTTCTGTATGTAGGACATTCTTTCGAAGATCATAGCTAATATCAAAGCCTACTGAGATCATAGCTGATATGAAAGTTTTTTATGATCATAGCTGATATCAAACCTTTAGAGTTAAAAGCTGATATCAAAGCCTTCTAAAGTCAAAGCTGATCACTAAAGTCAAAGCTGATCACTAAAGTCAAAGCTGATCATTAAACCTTCTGAAAACATAGCTGACATCAAAGCACTCTGAGATCATAGCTGATATTAAACCTTCGGAGATAATAGCTGATATTTAAAACTTCTGAGATCATAGCTGATAATTAACCTGTCTGACAACGTAGCCGATATCCAAGCCATCTAAGAGCAAAGCTGATACAAAAGCCTCCTGAGGTCATAGATGATATCAAAGCCTTAGGTCATAGCTGACATCAAAACCCTTTGAGATCATAGCTGATAGCAAACCTTCTGAGATCATAGCTGATATCAAAGCCTATTCAGTTCACAGCTGATATTCAAGCCCATAGCTTATATCAAAACTTACTTAGATCATAGCTGATATTAAAGCATGCTGTGATCATAGCTGATTTTCGAACCTAAGACCATAACTGATATTCAAACTTTTTGCGATTAAAGCTGAAGTTCAAGCCTCAGATCATATCTGATCATCACACCTAAAACCAAACCTGATATCCATAGCATCTGAGATCAGTGCTGTTATTCCAGCCTTCTGCTATCATAGCTAATAAATAAACATTTAGAGATCATAGCAGGTTTTCAAAACTTCTGAGATCATATCTAATAGTCAAACCTTCTGAGATCAAAGCGTATATTCAAACCTTCTGTTTTTAGAAAATTATATGTTTTCTTGGTGAATTTTGTATGGCTAATAATTTCTATAGCTACTAATTGGATATGTATATATCAGCAACATAACGAGGCTATGACATTTAAATGGACTGCCATTTATATCTTTATTACATTGTCTTTTTTTCCTTTCTGTAAACTACACCTTTTATTTTAAAACATAAATGTAAAATTAGTGGTTACCGACCGTAACATTAATGACAAAATCATGTACTCAAGGTGCCTGCCACGGTAATTATTCCTGATAATAAATGTTAGAAAATCATATTTGACAAATGATAGCTGCAATTAAAATTCGCCATATTTGAGATTTGCTCTGACAACAGCTACTCAAAATGTTATGATTTTTTTTTTTAGTTTACAACAAAAAAGTTTGTCCTTTTCACTGTTGATATGTCTCGACAGTGTATCAAGACATTGATATTCTGAAAGTTGGACAAGACAACTTATCATTCTTGTTCCTCTAATTGTCACTTGTCAGTTGTTTGTAAATTAGTTTCTTTTTTATAGAAGTACAAAATTTGTGGAAATAACGGTATTATAAATATTATAAATATGAATCAAGTATGACTTGTGGGTGTCCACTGTTAAATGGCAAAATCTGTATATGAAATCATACTGCCACTCTGATTGTTTTCAGCTTGAACTATTTACTTTGTATGGCCTTCTTAGACCGAAGCACTTGTCCATACTCGGTTCTCCCACTTTTCACCATCTCCTGATTTTTTGTAATCAGGTCATGACAACGTCAATGCGGTCCCTACTACGCATTCGTACTGGCTCCATGCTCCTTCCACGTCCTCGCCACGCAAGTTTTGTGCATGCTCAAAACCTCTCCACGTCCTCCACGTCCATCAAGATAGTACCAGGTCTCCGCTACCTATCTGTCAGAACCTCTCCACGTCCTCCACGTCCATCAAGATAGTACCAGGTCTCCACTACCTATCTGTCAGTTTGCACCACGTCCTCCACGTCCATCAAGAAAGTACTAGGCCTCCACTACCTATCTGTCAAAACCTCTCTACGTCCTCCACGTCCATCAAGAAAGTACCAGGTCTCCACTACCTTTCTGTCAGTTCGCACTATGTCCTCCACGTCCATCAAGACAGTACCAGGTCTCCACTACCTATCTGTCAAAACCTCTCCACGTCCTCCACGTCCATCAAGACACTACCAGGTCTCCACTACCTTTCTGTCAGTTCGCAGTTCGAACATCGTCCTCCACGTCCATCAAGACACTACCAGGTCTCCACTACCTTTCTGTCAGTTCGCAGTTCGAACCACGTCCTCCACGTCCATCAAGACACTACCAGGTCTCCACTACCTTTGGATCAGTTCGCACTACGTCCTAGCATTAGTCCTGGTCACGTCCTGTCTGGACGTGGAGGACCTAGTAAGGACATGCTGCGGTGTGATGGAACTATTAAAGGGAAATATATATATGTGGCGTGTCGTGAGAAAACCGGTCTTATGCATGTGCGTAAATTGTCGTCCCGGATTAGCCTGTGCAGTCTGCACAGGCTAATCCGGAACGGCACTTGCCACTTGTATGGTATTTTCTGTTTCAAGGAATTCTCTTCTAAACATAAATCGACTGTAGATGGAAAGTGCCGTCCGGGACGACACTTTACGCACATGCATTACGCACATGCATTAAGACCGGTTTTATCATGACGCGCCACATATATATAGTAAAAATCTTAGGTGATTATTTTATACCAGTTGGTGTAAATGGTTGTCAGTAGAGTCATTCAGTTTCCAAAACTATATTTTGATTTCAATGAAACACAATTTAATGCATTGCAACTGCAGAGATGATCCAGATCAGATTTTCTCTTTTGACAGCCCTTTGTGAATTCATTGTGGTTCATTGTGATAGAAATTGTGGTTCATGAATATGAAATGAGCGCCCTTTATATTCTGCTGCCGTGTTGAGACAGCGGGCCTGCATCGGTCATTTTTAAAGTTCTACAGCATCCTGCAGGAGATCGGAAGCTGTCTATTCTGTCTGAAAACGGCAATATCCTCGGAATATCCAGGCAGGCGTAAAAAAACAATAATCCCAGTCATGTTCTATTAGCTTCCTGTTCAGAAATCATTAAGACGGATTGTGTAAAGTCATGTCTGACAACACTGTGTTCTGATTGGATAGGATTTTGATTTTGTAATTTTCCACTTCACTGCCTTCATGGTGGAAATCCTGCTACTGCCTTCCCCAAACTATTGATTTAGATGTGCACAATCTTCTTCATTTGGATAATCTCGGTTTTCATGCTTGTCTGCACTGGCATGACCTTACGACCTTGGCTGACCTTCAACCCGTGTATTGTGGTCAAGCTGATTGGAAGGTCTAATTAATTGGCCAGATTACTTTGTCTATCCAACATCAGAGGGTTTAATTAAGAGCATTTTGCAAATATTTTATGGCAAGTGTATTTAGATTTTCTTTTATTTAAATATGAAATGAATGTGAACCATTACAAGTTCAGTTACACAAATGGAAATTTGTAACCCTGTGCTGTCAGTCCGTCATAGGTCTACAAATAGTTACAGAAGTTGCCCAAAGTACAATTATGCAGAAATTATCTTCAAACAAACAAAACTACTGTTGCTTTTTATTTTAAGAAAGGCATATACTGCAGTTGGTCCTAAAGTTTTTAAACATTTTTTTTCTCCTGAACATACATGCATAAAAACAATAGTGGAAGCTGTAACATAATAATTCAGAGTTTGCATATGAAATAAAAACTCAGTACATCGGTTTAGATTTATTTTCCCTTCATTTCATAAAAATTTGTCATTATCATTTGTTTTCAGGGACCATAAGCCTAAGTCAGAACTTAATGTAAATACTGTTCTGAGTGTGATCCTGAAATATTGGGCTCAAGGACATTTTTTAAATATTTAAAAATTAGACTTGATCTGTTTTGCAAATACTGAGCTGGCCTGAGGTATGTTAAACCCAGTGCATTTTTACTGATGCTACAAAACACTGACTTAGAGAAAACGTAAGTGAGGCGTGTCGTGGGCAAACTGGGCTTAATGCATGTGCTTAAAGTGTTGTCCCATATTATCCTGTGTAGTCAGCACAGGCTATTCCAGGACGGCACTTTCTGCCTACAGTGGATTTATGTTTCGATGAGACTTCCTTGAAACAGAATATACCATAAAAGTGGAAAATGCCGTCCTTGATTAGCCTGTGCGGACTGCACAGACTGATCCGGGACGACACTTTAAGCACGTGCATTAAGCCCGGTTTTCCCACGACACGCCTAAAGTTCAGAAAATATTCATAACCATTAAAACATAAAAAAGCATTTATTTTCAACAGGCTTTCAACAGTGAAGACAGGTATAAATCTAGGAACAATGTACTCAGCCAGAGTTATTTTATTTCTTGGTTCTCTGACATTTTTGGAAAAGTGTCCGGTTGGAGGAGGGAAAAAAATATAATTAAAAATAAAAAAACAACAACACAGAATTGAGTAAATTAATGACTAGAATTTCACAAATGGAAAAGGGCAGTGATATTAAAATCTTAATGCTTTATTACTTACAAAAACCATATTACACAACATTAACTTAATCACTACATGATAACCATGACATTAATATTTTGTTTGCATTTCATGTAACAGGTTGAAACCTTTTTACAAGGTCATTTTTACGATATTGGTTACATTCTAAACAATTTTTTTTTTTTGCTTTTGGAAAAAGCGGGTCGGCGGATCCGAGAACCAAGAAATAAAAAAAATCTTGCCTTATAGAGGGAGTTCCAATTTTGTACCAAAATGTCATGTCAACCATCCATTTACTCTTAGGAGTCAGTATATTTTTCAAATAAAATTATAATAAATGTTGAGAAAAGCTTTATGTTCAGAAATGTGTATTGATAGAAACATTAAAATAATTTTTACTATGTAGTAAAGAATTAGGCCAAAATATGTGTATATATTGCGCCTCGATGATTGTTGGCGCATGTCAGTTCTTACTCCCAATTCAAAGCCGAATGTAGCAGTTGCTGTAGGATAAATGGGTGTGTATTGACAGAATTTTTAAATTGTTTTTCGATGAATAGAATAGTGTTTTTATTTATAAGTGGGTAACGAAAGTGACCCGAAATAAATTTATAAACATCAGACAGTCCCTCTTTAACAGTCTAGTAGCATATATACACGATGGATGTCGCTGAGTAATCTGTAATATTTACCTCGATAATTTTTAAGTCAGGTGACTGTTTTATTGTTGCTAATTACTCTGTAGTCATTGTTATTTTCATTTTTGAATAAAGTTGCGTAGACTTTTATGGCAACGGTTAGCGCCCTCTGACACATTACACGTAATTTAATTTTCAACAAGGACATTTATTTGATTTGCTGACTAAATTTGTAAGCTGAGAATTTTGTAGAGACACACTTTTCTTAGAAAGCATTTCTAGTTAAATATAATGTTAATAATAATTGGTTAAATATCATCCGTAAAAAGAATTTAAATGCTTTAAAAGCCGATTAAAGAAAATGAAACCGTAATTGCATTCATGTCATTATGAAATGGTTACCCTACATTACATTTAATATGATGTGAATGCTTGTTTGTTTGGATTTTTCGCAGTTTTTAACAGTATTTCAGTCCTATCATAGCGGTCACTTAACCAACTCGCACTTTTCCTGGGCAAGCTTAGCCGATCAAAGCAGTTTACCAGTACAAAGTGCACATACTTATGCTAGTAACTGACAACTGCCGTACTTGAATCAGAGGTAAGGGGAGAATGGCCGTAGAAATTATTTCATAACCAATCCCCACACAATTTATGTGGCCGGGCTGATGTGAATGCAATAGTTAAAGCACTTGGCTGTGACATTAGGCCATTCTGTTTATGTGGCCGGGCTGATGTGAATGCAATAGTTAAAGCACAGGGTTGTGACATTCGGCCATTCTGTTTTATTACTTTGTTAAGCGTCCGCGTGCGCGCAGGTTGTGAGCCCCTTCAGCCGAAAAAAAACATTTTGATAAAGAGTTAAAAGCGCTAAAGAACGAGCGTCTAGTCACACTTATCATTGATATTTACATTTACGATTGTGCTTTTTCTTGCTTTTCCGGATATTATATGCCAGTTTAATAGACAAAAGTTAGTGCCAGTGGTATTGGTTTTGTTTAACCCTTTGTATACAATAGTTGTCGCCCTTTGTTCCAACATTGCCATGGTACAGTTTTGTCAATAAAACACATTTTACAAAGTTCATTGGAGCTTTCCTTCCTTACTGGCATTGTGGCAGTGGCATTTACGAATCAACCACCTGTATTCAAGACTGGGGAATCAGTAGATACGACAATAATACCATACATGTTCAGAAAGGAACCCTGAGAACGACGAGACAGTTCTTGTCAAGTAGCTGTTTAATCTTTGAATCTTTCTTTGACACATAAACCACCCGGTCAATCAGTATCTCAATGGCTACTCAACGATCCCCTAAGCAGTGGCATATCACTGAGAATGAAAGTACATCGTTTGAGTCATGGCTTCAAAACCTACAAAAAGGCTACAGTACACTCTTCTTGGACACAACTTTTCTTAGTCAAGGGATTAGATGGACAATAAGGTTAGCACAAACCCTATGCATGGTTCCACCGTCTATGGAGAGGACGTTCTGCAAACTAGTCGCCACACGGCTGCACAGAAAGTTATTCACCTTGAGTTAATGAAAGACCAAATAGCTAACATTTGCCCTGTGATATCAAGAAAGTTCACAGTGTGCAATTCCACAGGATTGAATGACATATGACAAGCAATACTTTGTTCCTTACTGGCGTAGCAGTTAAAGTTGGCAGGCGAGGAGCCTTAAAAGAACTACTCATAATCACTGCAGGTTTATTTGAACGCAACATACAACGCTAGCAAAGCTGCCGGGCACACACATACATAGAATGTGAGAAATTAACAGCAAACTAGGATTCAGTAGAAATTGAATGGGGTCATCTTAGAAAAAATGCTCGTGTGAATTTATGAACTTTGATCTCAGAAAGTGCCTCTGCAATTAAATTATTATAATATTGACGAAGCGCCACCTATTGACAATACTTGCATATAATCTATACATTTTTATATAATATACATGCACTCTTATATAAAACTATGTGTATTTATGTTTTGTTGTTATGCTAAATTTCTGTAAACTCAACTGTTGAAAAGTTTTGTATTATATTTCAATATTTCATTAATTAATAGTCTTTAAACTAGTCAGTAGTTCAGACTTCCCGAAAACCGGCGGTCCGACAGACAAGACCGGCAAATTTTGAGTGGGTCCGATATTTAGTTCCTAAGAATCGGTCCGACCGTCCGACAGCTTTTTCAAGACTCATTCCTATATTTTACTGGATAACATCATATAAATATCTGAACAATTTAATACAGCTCCGCTATATCGCGATTTCCAGTACATCGCTGTTCGACACTTTATACGATGCTATAACTTAATTCTTTTTGTGCTTATTTATAGTTTTGTTACTCTCAGACTTTTTCACACTTTGTTGTATTATGGTTATAATATCAGGTGACTTACAGACCCATCGGGTCGGGTTTATCTATTGTAATTACATTTATATTGTTGTTATATTATACATGTCACTGAAATCAATAATTTACTTACTTACTTACTTACTTATATCATGAGTCGTTCGTGGATCATGTTCTTAATTAATTTTCTTATTACCCTAACTGCCGAAAATAAATGCCGTTTGGTCTGGATTTTCGCGCCTTCATCGCTACTCTTTTCAGTTAAACTTGTATTGTGCGACCAACTATAACCCGACCTGCGCAAAATAAACGTTTAACAGTTTGGCTTCACCAGCTTAGATTGGGCGTGCCAAACATTACAAAGTTGCTTTAATTAGCAGCCCAATAACAAACACGGTTACAAGTATGGATCGTGAAAAACGTGCTGCACGCCGTCCACGTCGTGGTGTTAAAAGTAACTGTAAGTGAAAGACCTAAATGACAACAATGTTCTCGATACCGCTTAACTGCTTTCGCGTTTTAGAGGTAATATAATGGTATCAACAAATGATTGAGTAAAAATATGCGGCATACATTCAGACACCTAATTGTGTTGTTTTGCGCTACGAAACTTTTATACCAAAGAAACATTTCACAGTTCTTTGCGCTACATACTTTTTTTTATAACACCGTCAATACGCCCATGCTTTCACTCCTGATGACATGAGGTTGTGATTGTTAGCATAATTTTCGCGGGCTTTTCAGCAAACCATGGGTTTTACATGAAGAACCTGTGCATACTTAATGTAAATAGAATTTGTGTGTATTGTATGTATCATGAACAGTAAATTTGGACGGTCGTTTCGGATTTCGTTTTTATTATGCGCGTTGTCCAATCTCATTAAAATCAAATCCTAACATTGTTAGGATCTGAAGACATCGTATAACAGGTCACGTTGAAATGACCTACCGAACAATAAAATATCAGCCGTGCTGTGCCCAATGGAAATGCATTTCGCACAGCAATGTTTGGCCACAGTTTTTGAAAAGTGATGCATTTCCAGTTGATCATCAGGAAAAGATCATGTAAAGTTAATTTTCACGCGGATAACAATGGATATAGTGATACCTTAGGCGAGTAAACATCCAAAGTTCACGGTAATTTCGTGCATAGTATTTTTGGTTTATATATGAAGCTATACCAGAACAATTTGAAGGTAACAGTTTGATTGGCTCCTGAAAAGGTCATCTGAACGTGACCCCTGATGCGAAGTCATAAGATCTAGTCAGCAGATAATATACTAGTACTAGCGTCAGACTGGAGATGATTTTAAAGAGATTGGCACGTTGTCATATCGTAGTATGATATTAATTAAAACATCAATGACAACGGTGGGTCAAATATGTTGGCATTTAGAGCGTGAAAATACGTTAGTGTATACATGTATACATACTTAAATGAATGTTTCCGTCCGGCAACTTTTATTTCGGTCCGGCAACTTTTGACAGGTGGTCAGACCAAATGTACGACACTTTTTTTGAGCTTTCGTGAACTCTATAGTTTTAAATATGTTTCATATGATGTTTCTGTTATTAAAGCATCAAAACTATTCCATTTTCTATTATCATCATGAAGAAAATTGGTTTGTTTTTTCGAAATGAGTTTGGGTGTTTTTTGCGAATAGGTAGCTAGGTTTTACAAAATGAGGTTGACGCTTAACAAAATATAAAAACAGAATGGCCTTAGTTACTGATTTCAGTAACTGATGTGCTTGATGAAAATTCTGAAAAGTCTATTGTTCATGCAAAATGAAGAATTTTGGATGTTAAAATAGTTATTGTGTGTGCATGAACATATTAACATAATGCAGCAAGCCGATACGAAGTTTCATTAATCACTGTTGTTGGTACCAACTTTTACAAATAAATTTGGAAAATAAAGTATGTCGGGGAGAGGAAAATGTTATATATCATAGCTGTATATATAAAAAAACAAAAACTGTAAGTTGTTAATATTTGTTCATAATTTAATGGAGTTTGACAGGTCTTTTCAGATGTCTTGAATGAGAAAAGCTTCAACATACAATTTTATGTAAAAAGATGGATATCTGGTAGATAACAGTATATCATATCTGTTCATAAAAGGGCCTAGACTCCAGCATCATATGATTAATTACAGGAGCACCGTTGTATTTTTTGTTGTCTTGTTGTTATAAAATGTTTTCATTGTTGTATTTCGTCTTTATTAATGGCTGGGGAAAGCTGCCTCCAGTAAATCTGTGGTGTAGGTCAAACAGTCTTCATGCTTTCATTGTTTTTTATAATTTGTTGTTGTTTAATTGCCTTTTTAGTTAGCCTGAACATTTATCATTATCACTGTAATGCATTTTGTGAGGCACAGTCATTTTATAACCTTGAGATTTTAATTGTATGAATATTTATCTCAGCAGATATTCAAACATACTTTCTAAGATAACCATTACTAATTTTCAGAAAAAAGACATAAGACAATCTTCTCAAAACTCTGCAGCAGACATCATATTTGATCAATGTCCATTGAGAGCTTGACAAGCATTCAATGGATTCTGGACAAGCACTTCAATGATACTGATCATGGTAATGGCTAAATTGCTGATGGCTCTTGATGTTGTGGTCATCTTAATTTCATTGCAGAAATCCAAGACTTATGGGAATGAAGGCAAAGTTCCATGGATTTGATGAGAAATCTGTTTAACCTAAGAAACTCTCTGAGAGTGAAAATTGCTTGGCAGACATGTTGCCATGATTTGTCAGTTGGGGGACTATTTGCCATATCTCGGGGCATCTGAGGTCGGTCCTGTGACAGATAAAGTGGATGGAATTGCAGAGGGTTTGGTTCCTCATTTGAGAGTGTTGTAGAAAGACATTTTCTGGGAGATATGCTTAATAAAAGTTTGTTATGGCTTTGTTCATCGTTTTGGGACACTACATTGAAGAGGTTATGTTCTAGCTTGTATTCGAGCCGGATGTACATTGAGAAATGAATTTTATTTTATAAAATTAGGCTACAACCATTGAGGCAAATTTTCCTGAAATAGCCCCTTCTCCGCCATGCATGCATAAATGAGGCGTGTCGTGGAAAAACCAGGCTTAATGCTTGTGCGTAAAGTGTCGTCCCGGAACAGCATGTGCAGTCTGCACAGGCCAATCCGGGATGGCACTTTCCTCTTTTAAGGTATTTTCTGTTTCAAGGAAGTCTCTTCTAAACTTAAATCCGCTGTAGGCGGAACTGCACAGGCTAATCCGGGACGACACATTATGCACATGCATTAAGCCGGTTTTCCCACGACACGCCTCAAATGTTTATGCAACAGGATGATTGAGAAGTGTTTGAACCTGTCATCATTTGTAATGCAATAAAATTGTTGCCATTTTTACACAAGTATTTCATAAATTTGTGTTAATAATTTTTGGCACATCATCCCGTTATAATTAGTTCATCATTTATTTTCATAGTAGATCATTTCATTTAGTTAATATGGATTTGGTCAATAATATATTCTGAGAAACTCCATCAGGGAGTTGTGCACCGAATGGGTGTATTTTTAAATGTGATTATTTTCCTTTTAACCTGTCACAACTTTTGAATATGATGTACTTGTCAAACACTTTGTAAATGTCACGGGTTGTTGTGCGTTCTTTCGACCTGTCGACAATTATACCTTAAAATTATATCTCTGTTTCTAAAAGAAATCTATCATTATGGTAATAAAGTCAGAGGCATGTTTTCTCAATCGTAAAATTGTCTCATGGGAGTGGAGCAGTGTAATTCTTATGAAAGGCTTTAATAACTGCCTATCGCCCATGTGCACTTATTAACAAAGGTCCTAGGGACTGCTTAAAATATCACTTGCAACTCAATCCCTTTATTTTCTTTTATACAATTTCATAGCCCTGCTGTTTACATGATCATTAGGCACACATTTTGCATCATCAGATTGCATTGTGGGATATTTTAGAATTTCGACCAATCAGAATGCAGAATGACAGATGCTGCATGGTGACTGGTTTTCAGAATGTTTAATTCAGCAGTAAATTTGACTAATCAGTCTGTGTCTCATTAGGCCTTGTTAGCAAGACTTTGGGGCTTCGGAAATCGACTAAATTGAGGTGTCATAAGCAATGAAACCTTTAATCTGTTATTGACCCTTCATAAAATACATCACAATTATAGAATTCTTTTCATGCTATCTGCAAAATTAAGCAGAATTAATTTTTGCAATGTCATGTTTAACTATATATTCGCAGTAATTATTTGTTGGCTTGTTGCGAAATTCTTGAGCTAGATTGAGTATGCATTTTGTTTAAGATAACGATTTCTTCGCAGTATTGTTGTCCTGCTAATTGATAATATTAATAACCTGGGACAGATGTGCAGGGGATTTGTGAAATTCATTCCCGAGGTGCCAGGCTAGTCATTACATCATCGTGTTAGGTCCCGTAGCTATAGGGCATGAGCTTTTGTCAGGTTCCGTTCAAAGCTGAAAGGCTTTGATCCGCACAGTTATTGTTGCACATACGTCAGTTGGCAATGTTCTTTGCACAGAATGGCAAATGGTGGCAGTTGATGTTTTCCTTCGATTTCAAACGTCAATTTGTGTTAAATTGACACCATGATGTTTAGGTGTCTGCTTACAATGTTAAATTACCCAGTCAAGTTGAAACTTCCATCGCCCGTCATCCCCTCTTGAGTCAAAGGTGTTTCTGCTATCATTGAAGATTTAAACTGATATTTATTACTTCACATAGATTTATAGTTTAGGTAAGAGCTATTGCATTAATTTCCTCTAAATTCCTCATGAATTAATTTTTTTTACTGAATTAGATTTTTTAAATAAAAAAAAAATCTTAATAATTTTAACATTATTGAAGATCATTCAATAATTTAAAATGATGTAAATGTAAAACAAAATGTATGTACACTGCTTTAAATGAAAGGCATGGTATGTAAAGTAATAAATGTTTTATTATAACATTGCAGTGCGGTAGGTTTTAATACTCATAAAACTGTTGTATCCGGAAATTTTATGAACATTTTACAATTTCACAAGCTGTGAGAATGAAAATTTATGAATGAAAAAGACAGGCACAACTTTTGTGTGTAAAGAAAAAAAGAACGTGATAACATTTCGAACTTGATTTGTTTTCGATGAAATCTACAAACGATGGTTGTTGCATTTCGAGATGAACTTTCTTGATAGATGTAACCCGTGTTTTGAAAACGTTAACGCCGACAAAATGCTTACAATCACACATGACTTTTCTTACAAGTTGATTGCATAATTTTAATTTCGTCTGAACATTATATCATTGAATTGTTATAGAAAGCAATTCGACCCCTGAACTTGCTGGATAATATAGTCGTGCTATTGTGAAATTGGCCGTGTTATTAGGTGCATTTAAGCATTAAGATTCGTAATCGCAAGAATGCTTGATTATATAATAATTGAGCTATTCATCCGAAGATTTTGTATTTATTGAGTTTACTTATTTTATTAGGTATGAAAATGCACATAAATTATGTATAAAATGTTTTTGAAAATATTTTCGGTATAAACATAGAAAACAAACACAAATACATATTTCAGTAAAGGACCTCACCTCAGTACCTAAAGGGTGTTGTTGAACAGCAAATGAATCAGAAAATTTGAATAGATTAAATCACGGTTTTAATTGTGGGAAACAAATTGTCTCAAGGTATAAAATGTGTATTCATGTGTTGCCTGGGGTAAGGTACTTGAATAGTATCCATCTATGAAATATAAACCTGAGCCGATTAATGAATCTTATTGTGAAACCGTGAACCTTTTTGTCAGCTCTCTGTCAAGAATATTTAGTATTTTGCCTGCAGTGGGACAGTGTATTCAGATTTATTATGATTATCATTAGTTTTGGAAGACAATCCATCAATTTGATAAAACATTGCAGCTGTAAAACTAGTAAGTTGGTTGAAATATTTTGATAATACTTAGAAAAAAATCACCATTTATATGAAAACATATTTAAAATTTGTTGCCAAGGGCGTCGGCAATGGGGCGGCAGGGGCGGCAGCTGCCGCACCAATATTTCGGCAAGTGACCATCATGAATAAATTCCGCCGCCCTTTCTCTAAAATTTGAAAATCGCACCTCCCCTGTTGTTTAAAGTCGATCGCTGTACCGCATGGTCAATTCAATGATCATCCATCATGCTGGCCCCTAATCCGTGGCAATCAACGGCCCATTTGTCATAAATCATGACATTGATAATTAGCGATGCAGATTAGCGCCTCTATATTTGTAGAGGCCACTTATTAAGGAAGACGATGCCTTTAGGAAAGTGTTTGTAAACAGTATACAGAAAATATCATTTGTTGGCAATTTTAAAAAAGGATTTAAAAAAAAAGGTTATTATCATTTATAACTATTATAGCTATATTATAACTATAACTTTGATTTTCAAGCCTTAAATATGAATGTACCAAATAAGCCAGCTAATTTCAACTTTCCTAAACGTTCGTTCGGAAAGAAAATCCAAAACAACGTTAATTCAACCATTAATGGTTTGCAACTAACCAACTGTTGCATTATGACCAGTCCATAGATTTGGCATGTGCTATACCTAACACCTGACAATTCTTGATATTATTTACCAGTTTATAGATATGATTTTATTGATACAATTTTGTCATTGCACCATTAAAATTAATCAGATAATATTATATTCAAGTAGTTATTGCGCCCCAATAAATTCATTTATACGATCCGTGGAACAGTTTAAAATGCGTTATTATACTAATTAAAATGCAAAAAAAACAAATATTGAAGGCTGGTTGCTGATGGTTTAGGATCTATTAGTATAACCTACGATGGCTCGATTACCATGAAAATCTGAAAGCTTATGTCCAATGGGGACATTCTGGACACTTGAGTCTGTGGCCTGGGTAGATCCACTTTAGGATCTAGTAGTAACCAGGCCGGTCCATTAAAGTCAGAAAGCTCCAATGGTGCCGTCTACACCTTTGAGTCTGTTTCCTGGGTAAAACCAGTACGAATGGCATCTCTTGTGGAAATCACGTGAAGGCTCCGTGGGTAGGGCTGGAACTCACAATCAAAAGTGGACATATCCATTACACCACTGCATCTCTTTAATTTAATTTAAACCTATTTATTTAGCTCGATTGCATCAAAAGCCTAAGGCTTATTGGGACACGCTCAAGTCTGTTTCCTGGGTAGAACCAGTACTTGGTGTCTTTGGGGGAGATCTTGAGAACGCTCCCAGAGTGGGGATCGAACTCTGGACCTCCTGATCTCTAGGCGGACACCATATCCACTACGCCACTGCGACCACTGCCATCTCTTTGATGTGATGCTCTTTTGGATTGTTAATTTTCTGTTAATTTAGTTTACTATTATTGACTGTTCAAAACCTTTTAAATTCGAAGCATTCAACTAATAAAAACCAGGGAATTTAGTAAATGTAAAACAAATAGTCCAACTCCCCCCTTCACAGCTCCTTTTGGTCAGCACCTTCTTTGATCTGGCCTTAGGTTAGATACCAGTAAATCATTGTGTATCCCTCCGTGGTCCATTCAAAAGTAGTGCCTATTACTAAAGAGTTCCTATTCTCTTCTGGCATAAAAGCCATTTAGGTATCTCAGACATGCCTTTTGTGGTTATTTCTAATATTCTATGCGTGTCTGAAACATTTTGGTGTATTTCATAGGAGGCTAACTTGAAAGGTGAACTGTTGGGGTGTGTTTACTGTGGTATGGGACTTTTGTCTAAATATGACTGCCGAAACCCTGTTTTCTACCAGTGCCTGCATTCAAGTGAAATGCATTTTCTTAGAAGTAACATGATATATCTTTTTATTGCAAATTTCGGAAGAGGACAGATTGATCTTTAAATTGATACCAGGCTTGCACAATCTGAAATAAAGGAAATGCTAGAAAAATGCTTGGATAGTGTGCCGTTTTATAATGGGACCCTATGGGAATTGGAATTACTGGTATCTAACCCTTACCCAGATCTTTTCCTAGATACACTTCAAATTCCTCATAACACGAAAATGAAATATAAAAAGCATAATAATAAGCAAATCTAGATTTAACTATAATGATTTTAACATACCGTACCCCATCACTACAGGATTATTCAAACTCCATGTGATCATTTTAGCTGTAGTCAATCAAATTAACATTTTCATATGCCCAAGTTAAACATCATACAATGCCGGCTAGCTCTGTTGGTAGAGCGCTGGACTGTCAATCCGGGGATCATGAGTTTGAACCCCAGCCCGGCCACATAAATTGTGAGGGGATTGGTCATGAAATTGACGACGACGAATGAGTTTATTTATCCTCGGGCTGCGGTTGAAAACCATATGCCCGAGCAGACAATTTCTAAGATTCAATTCGGTGAGTACCGCCCGCTAGCTCAGTACGTAGAGCGCTAGCAGTACCCGACCAGCTTCTCGGTAAGGAGAGCGCTAGCCCTCCGCGATGCCGTGACACACACCTCGAAGGCTGGCTGGACTCTGATGATGAATGGTCATGAAATTATTTTAACGGCCATTCTCCCCCTACCTCTGATTCAAGTAGGGCAGTTCTCAGTTACTGGCATAGGTGTGTGCACTTAGTACTGGTAAACCGCTTAGATCGGCTAAGCTTGCCCAGGAAAGGTGTGAGTAGGTTAACTGACGCTGTGATATAACTGAAATACTGTTAAAAACGGCAAAAAAGACAAACAAACAAACAAACATCATACAAATAAACATGATTTTTGTTTTGTGGTAACTATCTGTTTGTAGGACAATAATAATTGTCTCATTGTACCATAAATTTCCCCAAAGTGTTACTCCGTGCATTTTATGCTTTTTTCATAACGCTGTAAGGTATATAATGCACTAAAATGAAATAATAACAACAAAAAATAAAACATTTAGTATGTATCATGTCACGACGAAATGTTTTTGTGCCGCTATTTAAATGTCTAACATAGCTTATGAATGATATTTGGGGAAGTCTTCGCAATATTAATGCCATGCCATACAAATTATGACAACTTCATTAAATCTAAACTAAAAAAATATAGCTCGCTAATTACATTAGTCTCTCGCGTATGTTGCCCACACTGAGATGTAATTGTTTTCAAACAAACGAGAAACATCTGACTAATAAGACGCACTTAATTCTCAAATTGTCTGTGACAGTGGCTTTTATAGTTAAATATAGTGTCATTTTAAAAGTAGTTAATTTCATGTTTTATTTTCTTTCTGTCTAATGAAATTGTAATTAACGTTTATATTTGTCTATTTATTTTCTTATGTATTTATTTGTTTATTTGACAGGTATTTATTTGTTAACTTGAACTGCTGAGTTCATACACACAAGAATCAATTTAAATTTCTTAAGTTGTTTAATTGTAAGGTTTGCATCCATCAAATTTTATAAGTTCTCAAGGTTAATCTTAATCTTAGATTATACTCTGTCCAATGAAAATGCTTGTTACAATATAAGCCATAAATGCTGTCCAATGAAAATGCTTGTTACATTATAATCCATGAATGCTGCCCAGTAAAAATGCTTGTTACATATAAGCCTACAATTCTGTCCAATGAAAATGCCTGTTACGTAGAAATTATAAGCTTTTAATTCTGTCTGATGAAAATGCTTGTTGCATGTAAGACTTTAATTTTATTGGTGGTGTAGCATTATCCCTTTCTAAACTGCTCTTTGCTGACAGTTCAAAATCTAAGAAATGTTTATGCATTCCACCTGCAATTTCCAGCAATTCTTCTGTCTCCAAAATTGTTAAGTTTGATATTTGGTTGAGTCATGGGGGAAACATATGTACTAGGGGGAAATTCACATGTATAATAACCAGTGGAATGGGATTCAACCTGGGCTGTCTGGGCGAGTAAAAAAATGGGTAAAACCAATGACAATGGCAGTCCGCACAGGCTAATCCAGGACAACACTTTCCGCTTTTATGGTATTTTCTGTTTCAAGGAAGTCTCTTCTAAACACAAATCCAATGAAGGCGGAAAGTGCCGTCTTGAATTGGCCTGTGGGGACTGCACAGGCTAATCCGGGATTACACTTCACGCACATGCATTAAGCCCGGGTTTTCCACGACACGCCTCAAATATATTACTTGCTATCTCAAAGTCAGAATCGAGTGCACATGCAGCTGTTGCCGAGTGTTGTTGAGTTATTACTTCGCGATATATATCGTACAGTAGACCAGTCTTAACTCCGTACTGACTTGAACACCCAGACTCTTCTAATCGCTAAATATGTTTGTTTGTTGGGCCTGGCTAGCTCAGTTGGAAGAGCGCTGGACTGAAAATCCGGGGATTGTGAGTTCGAGCCCCAGCCCCGCCACATAACTTGTGTGGGGATTGGTCATGAAATTATTTCTAAGGCCATTCTCCCCCTACCTCTGATTCAAGTAGTAGGGCAGTTGTCAGTTACTGGCATTTGTATGTGCACTTGGTACTGGTAAACCAGCTTACCCAGGAAAAGTGTGAGTAGGTTAACTGACCGCAGTGATTTGACTGAAATACTTAAAAAAAAAAGGGGGAAAAATCCAAACAAACAATACAAAATATGTTTGTTGCACATGAACCATAGTATTCATTGCCTTGCTGTGTACATTTGACACGGCTGCAGATAAATCGTACCAGCATGATGACAGTGAAGAATAATAGAGGCGCGTCGTGGGAAAACCGGGCCTAATGCATGTGCGTAAAGTGTCATTCCGGATTAGCCTGTGCAGTCCGCACAGGCTAATCCAGGACGGCACTTTCCGCTTTTATGGTATTTTCTGTTTCAATGAAGTCTCTTCTAAACATAAATCCACTGTAGGCAGAAAGTGCTGTCCTGGATTAGCCTGTGCAAATCCGGGACGACCTTTTATGCACATGCATTAAGTCTGGTTTTCCCACGACACGCCTCAATAAAATAATTATTTAGGATTGAACTGTTGTAGTTAATAAAAATTAATAGTAAATTAGGCTTTACACTTTGAATAGTTATACTGAAAAATATATGTGAACGTTGAGCTGTGGTGTTTTTTCTTAGTTATTTTTTTATGGTCGTTTGTTGAATAGTAATGAAGTGACGTATAATTTTCACGCCTCGAAACCTTGGGTGGGCAATGAACATTCATTAATCTCATGAGCAGTTAATTTATTACTGTTAATCTTTTCTGGTGGTCTTGTAACTAACTTTGCACATTTATGATGGGTTTTTGACATTCTGTTACTTAATACCCTTCACAAGCATGTGTCAGTTTCTTGCATTATATGCTCCAGGTGTTGAAAAATTACGTAGTGGTGATAAACAGCTAGTTAGCGGTGCCTTGATTATGTTGTCAGATTTGTTCAGGTCCCTTCCAAGACTTTGAATAAATGAATAAAACTTTCTCATCTGTGCTTACCACCTTTTTAAAAATCTCTCAGCTGACCATTGTAATTATACTCCCACAAATGAAGTTGAGGGGTGGGGGGGTGTATAGTAGTGAGCTTGTCGGTTTTCTGGGCCGTCGGTCTGTTGGTTTTCATGGTTTCCGGCTGATAACTCAAGAAAGGCTTGACGTATTCAAACAATTGTTGGTACACATATGTAACATCATAAAATACAGGTTAAGTTCTAGTTTGGTTACAAACCACTAAATTTTGACCTAGTTATGGCCCCTTTTTGACTTAAATTCCCTAAAAAACATGGTTTCCAGACGATAACTCAAAGAATGGCTTGACATATTTAAAAGTTTTGTTGGTACATAGGTGTAATACCATAAACTACAGGTCAAGTTCTACTTTGGTTACAAACCACTTAATGTTGACAACAGTTATGGCTCCTATTAAAATTAATTTTTTCCCAATACACTGTTAAACATTCACAAATTAAAGCATTCTTTTGTGTCCATTTCTTTTGCATGGAAGTGATAGTTTTGTGACAAGGCCATATTGTGGGGGTATATCGGTCACTCATGTGACAATTCTAGTTATGCTTCAAGGCCAACTGTGGTTCCCGTGGGGAACTTTTCTGTGATTGGTAAATAACCCCATTCATCCCACTATAATAATAAAGGGGCCATTTATCTCTGACTTGGAGGTTTGCTCTCTGGGGACAGTTTTCAGCTAGGGTACAGGTAACTGCCTGACTAAACTCTGGGCACAACATTCAAGCCCAAGTCAAATTTGCTGGGAATTCCACAACAATATGTTAGTGCATGCAGATATAAACTGGAAATGTTTTTACTCCTTTGAAATTTATGTACAACATCTTATAAATACCAAAGCATGTTAGCATCTTTAGAAGTTAATGAAAACTTGTTACATCATACATGTACATGAAAAATTGTGACACATTTTTATGCGAGTACAAATCTCAGACATGCATTTGAATGTGTAATAAAAATGAATAAACTTATAAACACATTATTTAATGAAAATGGTAATGTTACCCTAATTAAATTGTAATTAAACGAAATAAAGGTACATATATATATAAACACAATATGTATAGATCTACAATGTGAAAAAAAGCACTGAAGACAAATATTTTGTACCTTTAATCAACGTTTATATTACGAGTTGTTGCGTGTAGTTGAGGTACGGTGTTAATACTATTATGTCCACTTCATATTAAAGTAATAATAAGTGTAACAAATGAGAAATTACAACTTTGACTGCATTTTTTTTTTTCAATTGCAAAATATATATTTTATATAGGTTACATGTAATATGGGTACTAATAACAGTTTGTTGATTACTGTTACAACATGTCCACTTTAAATTTGTTATTTGATATTGTACATTATTTGAAACACATTATAATTTAATTTAAGATAATTAACTGATCAGTGGTATAAATGCACTTTAGATGTTGTATTTTTTGCCAAGACGTTAACTTTTTGTTCTTAATTACTGGTAATGAAATAAATTATGCGCAAACTTCCTAAGAAATATGCATAACATTATATTTGACTTGTTTTCATAATTCAAAATATAGGTCACATTTGAATGTGAGAAATCTGATTGGTTGTTTTGTATATTGTATTTCTAAATACAGTTTTATATACAATGTTAAAATATAAATGTATAATGTAGTATCATCATTACATGATTTGACTAATATTGAAATGCTCATAATTATATTGTAATGATAATCTTATTTGAAAGTAATGTACAATGATTCTAAATGTTGAAATTCAGATATGCGTATTTCCTCTAAGACTAGGCCTATAAATCAAGGATTGGCACCATGGCCAGCCTGGTTTGAAATACAAACTGACCACACTATTAGTATACCGGATACAAACTGACCACACTATTAGTATACCGGATACAAACTGACCACACTATTAGTATACCGGTACATTCTCACCACAAATCATTTCTGCTGTCAATCGCTGGAAAGTTCTACGTAAGAACCACGGTCGGCCTTCAACAATTGTTAGATTTTCATTTAGTTCTTAGGCTAAATTAAAGTATCATTGGCATTCTGATATTTTAATCATTTATTGCTGCACATACGTTTTTCCACAAAATATATGTATTATTTTTTGACACAGATTAAATGTAATTTATTGCAAATTAAGTCAAGTCTCTACTAAATTCCAAGTTGTTGTACTTGAAAAATAGCACTTCTTGAAAAACATCCAATTTATGACTATTTAACATTAATCCCCATTGTTGTCAAAAAAAGAACATGTTCACCATTGGTCATCAACTTCAATGGGGTGCCTGACCCCTGATCTGAATCACTCGAAAGCTTTATGTTCCTAGCTATTGACCAATCACGTGTGATCAATAATCGGAGCCATTTATTCTGTGGTCAAGCTATGACAGCATTGTGCTTACTGACAGTTCTATTTCACCGTCAACATTTCACGTTAACCCGAAACATTCTGTATTAAAGGTTTTTATTAACCTTGGAAATAAGAGAAGAAAAATTCGGACTATGAGCAGTATCAATTAAGCTTTTCTCATTGAATGTTTCTGACAATGCCAGACTCGAAACTGATCTGGATGGTCGTCTTTTGAGGGCATTAAATGAGGCGTAATAAGCGAGAAGCTGGTGAAATTTTTCTGTGTTTTATTGATAGTGAGACAGGTCCCTAAGTGAACAGGGAACAGCCATTCTCACAGCTGTGAAGCCAGGCAAGAAATTGTCCAAGGTAGGGGATAGCATATGGAAACAGGGGAATAAAGGCCCAGTCTATTGTATCTGTTCAGTGCGATGGTTCGTGGTCAGCCTCATGACAGAAATTATCTTTATTTGGCAGATACCGCTAATGTATCACTTCTTGATTGATCTGTCATATTTGACAGTTCGATGAAAAGAGAAGCAGTTAAGATTGTCATAAGTAATAAATGGGATTGAAGATGGCCAGTTTTGAATATTTGTTGAGACAGTGTAAAAGGCATTGAAGAAACAAAATCACCATAGAAAATGATTATTACTCATTTCTGCCAGTTTGAGTGATTGATAATCATAATTATAAAGAAGTTTAATTTGAACCATGTACTTGTGCAATATTTTTCATTCATTCAAATGTAAATTCAGATAGTGTTTATTATTGATGTGGTTCTTTTAGCACGTCATTTATCAATTCAGCTGAAACCTAATGTATTTGTTGTGTCGAATGCTGAATTTTTATTCAGACCATCTTTTCTGTTAAAACTCACCACATGTGTCAAGTAATACCCTGCAGAAGAGGATAAGAAAAGGCATGCACTGGTTGTTTGGTTGTTTGGATTTGTCGTCGTTGTTAACAGCCTTTCAGTCATATCATGGCAGTCAGTTAACCTACTCACACTTTTCCTGGGCAAGCATAGCCCATCTAAGCGGTTTACCAGTACTAAGTGCACATACTTATGCCAGTAACTGACAACTTCCCTTCTTGAATCAGAGTTAGGGGGAGAATGGCTGTAGAAATAATTTCATGACAAATCCCCACACAAGTTTTGTGGCCGGGCTGGGGTTCGAACTCATGATCCCCGGATTGACAGTCCAGCGCTCTACCAACTGAGCTAGCCAGGCCCAGCATGCGCTGGTTGTACAATTTAATATATGCAAAGTAACATAGACCTTACTGAACTTGGCTCATGGTTCATTTCCATTTCCAGAGCCTGGCCCATGACATCATCCTGACGCTGGGGGAGTCGTTTGAGGTGGCGTACCAGATGGCAATGAAGGAGCGCTCCTTGGAGGAGGCCATGGCGCTGGACCAGACCATCAGCAGGAGCGATACGGAGGACACCCAGAGTCTCCACTCAACCATCTCGACCAATACTGTCTAGCACAGGGTAGGTACCATCTCAACCAATACTGTCTAGCACAGGATAGGTACCATCTCAACCAATACTGTCTAGCACAGGGTAGGTACCATCTCAACCAATACTGTCTAGCACAGGGTAGGTACCATCTCAACCAATACTGTCTAGCACAGGGTAGGTACCATCTCAACCAATACTGTCTAGCACAGGGTAGGTACCATCTCAACCAATACTGTCTAGCACAGGGTAGGTAACATCTCAACCGATACTGTCTAGCAGAGGGTAGGTACCATCTCAACCGATACTGTCTAGCAGAGGGTAGGTACCATCTCAACCGATACTGTCTAGCAGAGGGTAGGTACCATCTCAACCGATACTGTCTAGCACAGGGTAGGTACCATCTCAACCAATACTGTCTAGCAGAGGGTAGGTACCATCTCAACCAATACTGTCTAGCAGAGGGTAGGTACCATCTCAACCAATACTGTCTAGCAGAGGGTAGGTACCATCTCAACCAATACTATCTAGCACAGGGTAGGTACCATCTCAACCAATACTGTCTAGCAGAGGGTAGGTGACCATCTCAACCGATACTGTCTAGCAGAGGGTAGGTACCATCTCAACCGATACTGTCTAGCAGAGGGTAGGTACTATCTCAACCAATACTGTCTAGCAGAGGGTAGGTACCATCTCAACCGATACTGTCTAGCACAGGGTAGGTACCATCTCAACCAATACTGTCTAGCAGAGGGTAGGTACCATCTCAACCAATACTGTCTAGCAGAGGGTAGGTACCATCTCAACCGATACTGTCTAGCACAGGGTAGGTACCATCTCAACCGATACTGTCTAGCAGAGGGTAGGTACCATCTCAACCGATACTGTCTAGCAGAGGGTAGGTACCATCTCAACCGATACTGTCTAGCAGAGGGTAGGTACCATCTCAACCGATACTGTCTAGCACAGGGTAGGTACCATCTCAACAAATACTGTCTAGCAGAGGGTAGGTACCATCTCAACCAATACTGTCTAGCAGAGGGTAGGTACCATCTCAACCAATACTGTCTAGCACAGGGTAGGTACCATCTCAACCGATACTGTCTAGCACAGGGTAGGTACCATCTCAACCAATACTGTCTAGCACAGGGTAGGTACCATCTCAACCGATACTGTCTAGCACAGGGTAGGTACCATCTCAACCGATACTGTCTAGCACAGGGTAGGTACCATCTCAACCGATACTGTCTAGCCGCCTCAACCAACATTGTCTAGCAGAGGGAAGGTAACATCTCGCCCAATACTGTCTAGCACAGGGTAGGTACCATCTCAACCAATACTGTCAAGCTATCTCTACCAACATTGTCTAGCAGAGGGTAGGTAACATCTCAACAAATACTGTCTTGCACAGGGTAGGTAACATCTCAACAAATACTGTCTAGCACAGGGTAAGTAACATCTCAACCAATACTGTCTAGCACAGGGTAGGTAACATCTCAACCAATACTGTCTAGCACAGGGTAGGTAACATCTCAACAAATACTGTCTAGCACAGGGTAGGTAACATCTCAACAAATACTGTCTAGCACAGGGTAGGTAACATCTCAACAAATACTGTCTAGCACAGGGTAGGTAACATCTCAACAAATACTGTCTAGCACAGGGTAGGTAACATCTCAACAAATACTGTCTAGCACAGGGTAAGTAACATCTCAACCAATACTGTCTAGCACAGGGTAGGTAACATCTCAACAAATACTGTCTAGCACAGGGTAGGTAACATCTCAACAAATACTGTCTAGCACAGGGTAGGTAACAGCTCAACCAATACTGTCTAGCACAGGGTAGGTAACAGCTCAACCAATACTGTCTAGCACAGGGTAGTTAACATCTCAACCAATACTGTCTAGCACAGGGTAGGTAACATCTCAACCAATACTGTCTAGCACAGGGTAGGTAACATCTTAACCAATACTGTCTCGCACAAGGTAGGTAACATCTCAACAAATACTGTCTAGCACAGGGTAGGTAACATCTCAACAAATACTGTCTAGCACAGGGTAGGTAACATCTCAACAAATACTGTCTAGCACAGGGTAAGTAACATCTCAACAAATACTGTCTAGCACAGGGTAGGTAACATCTCAACAAATACTGTCTAGCACAGAGTAGGTAACATCTCAACAAATACTGTCTAGCACAGGGTAGGTAACATCTCAACCAATACTGTCTAGCACAGGGTAGGTAACATCTCAACCAATACTGTCTAGCACAGGGTAGGTAACATCTCAACCAATACTGTCTAGCACAGGGTAGGTAACATCTCAACCAATACTGTCTAGCACAGGGTAAGTAACATCTCAACCAATACTGTCTAGCACAGGGTAGGTAACATCTCAATAAATACTGTCTAGCACAGAGTAGGTAACATCTCTTCCAATACTGTCTAGCACAGAGTAGGTAACATCTCAACCAATACTGTCTAGCACAGGGTAGGTAACATCTCAACCAATACTGTCTAGCACAGGGTAGGTACCATTTCAACCAACATTGTCGAGCACAGGGTAGGTAACATCTCAACCAATACTGTCTAGCACAGAGTAGGTACCATCTCAACCAATAATGTCTAGCACAGAGTAGGTACCATCTCAACCAATACTGTCTAGCAGAGGGTAGTTACCATCTCAACCAATACTGTCTAGCAGAGGGTAGGTACCATCTCAACCGATACTGTCTAGCAGAGGGTAGGTAACATCTCAACCAATACTGTCTAGCACAGGGTAGTTACCATCTCAACCAATACTGTCTAGGACAGGGTAGGTAACATCTCAACCAATACTGTCTAGCACAGGGTAGGTACCATCTCAACTAGCATTTTCTAGCAGAGGGTATGTACCACCACAAACAATACTGTCGAGCACAGGGTAGGTACCACCTGAACCAATGCTGTCTAGAACCAGCATTGTCTAGCACATGGTAGGTAACACCTCAACCAATACTGTCTAGCACATGGTAGGTACCATCTCAACCAATACTATCTAGCGCATGGTAGGTACCACCTCAGCCAATACTGTCTAGCACAGGGTAGGTATCATCTCAACCAATACTGTCAAAGTTAGATGTTCCATTACCACCCCATCCATATCATCAACTTTGTCATTTATGTCATTGCTCTTTTACATCATTAAAAGTATTTGCTTGAAAAATATATTGTAATCATGAGCATTTCTTCTCTCTAACTTGAATATTTGCTGTTTGGTGTAATTTTTCTGCAGACCTAAAGCCATTTGCTGTAACGTACCATTTCAGTTATTTTCTGTGAATTACCAATTCAGCGATTGCTGCAATGTACCAACTCATTCATTTGCTGCAATGTACCTACTCTGCCCTTTGCTGTAAATTATCAACTCTACCATTTGCTGCAATGTACCAACTCATTCATTTGCTGCAATGTTCCAACTCATTCATTTGCTGCAATGTACCTATTCTGCCATTTGCTGCAATGTACCAAGTCATCCATTTGCTGTAAAGTATCAACTCTGCCATTGCTGCAATGAACGAACTCATTCATTTGCTGCAATGTACCAACTCATCCATTTGCTGTAAATCATCAACCCATTAATTTACAGTAATGTACCAACTCATCCATTTGCTGTAAATTATCAACTCTGCCATTTGCTGCAATGTACCAAGTCATCCATTTGCTGTAAATTATTAACTCTGCCATTGCTGCAATGTACCAACTCATTCATTTGCTGCAATGTACCAACTCATCCATTTGCTGTAAATTATCAACTCTGCCATTTGCTGTAATGTACCAACTCATCTGTTTTGCTGTAAATTATCAACTCTGCCATTTGCTGCAATGTACCAACTCATCCATTTGCTGTAAATTATCAACTTATTCATTTGCTGTAATATACCAACTCATCCATTTGCTGTAAATTATCAACTCATTCATTTGCTGCAATGTACCAACTCATCAATTTGCTATAAATTATCAACTCTGCCATTGCTGCAATATACCAACTCATCAATTTGCTGTAAATTATCAACTCTGCCATTGCTGCAATATACCAACTCATCAATTTGCTATAAATTATCAACTCTGCCATTGCTGCAATATACCAACTCATCAATTTGCTGTAAATTATAAACTCTGCCATTGCTGCAATGTACCAACTCTTCTATTTGCTGTAAATTATCAACTTATTCATTCGCTGCAATGTACCTACTCATCCATTTGCTGTAAATTATCAACTCATTCATTCGCTGCAATGTACCAACTCATCAATTTGCTGTAAATTATAAACTCTGCCATTGCTGCAATGTACCAACTCTTCCATTTGCTGTAAATTATCAACCCATTCATTCGCTGCAATGTACCAACTCATCAATTTGCTGTAAATTATCAACTCATTCATTCGCTGCAATGTACCGACTCATCCATTTGCTGTAAATTATCAACTCTGCCATTGCTGCAATGTACCTACTCATCCATTTGCTGTAAATTATTAACTCGGCTATTTGCTGTAATGTACCAACTCATCCATTTGCTGTAAATTATCAACTCAGCCATTTGCTGTAATGTACCAACATAGCCAAATGCTCCATGGCATCAACTCGACCGTTTGCTGTAAAATTTCAACTTGATTATTTGCTGTAGAATTTCAACTCAACCGTTTGCTGTAGAATTTCAACTGAACCGTTTGCTGTAGAATTTCAACTCGACCGTTTGGTGTAAAATTTCAACTCGACCGTTTTCTGTAGAATTTCAACTCGACCTTTGCTCCAATGTTACTTAAACATTGGCAATAGTTTTTAGACACGTTTATGAGATGTTTACTTTTGCAGAATTTTGTTTTTAATCTAGGGAAGTTAACTTGTTTGCGTCTTTTGTATGTGCATGTTGGGTTGTTTCGCTTCGCCTTGTTTGCAAACATTGTATGTTGACCAGAATGTTCGCGCTTTATCACTTCAGTTTGTATTTATGTTTATTTGATTGCATGAAATTAATTTATAGCTTGTTTATAATAATCATGGTATTTTAAGAACATTTCGTGAAGGGCAAACATTCTATTCAGTTTGTAACTGATTTTTTTAGAACAAAATTTCTTGAGCGAACTATCTTTTTCAGTTTAGACTTTTTTTTTGCGTCTTGAAAAATGTTTACAGACTGCAATTTTCATGGCTTACAAGAAAAAAACAACAGAAAATTAGACAAAAACATATAGCTGTAATGTCTACGAATCTCGTTTTTTTACAGCGATGTTTCAAGGGGAGCAACTCCTGCGGCTTTATAAAAAAAATTCATAGGTCACCCGAAATATTCAGCTTAAGAACAACAGCATTTTTGGAAAACAAACAAACAATTCAATGTGCATTTGAGTGCAGACACCAATAATTACAGGCTTCGGTCAGTGCATGCACTTGCATAAACTGCAGTTTCCAATATTTTACGATGCCTTTATTGCTGTCTGTCGGGGTATTGCTCTTTCAAATTAAAAGTCTGCCAATTTATTCACTGAAGTTAAATATTTTCTGCTGCAAGTTTGTTTTCGTGAACATTTGCAGCATTTCATTTGGTTTTAAGAAAGCAATTTGGTAGAATCTGCAAATATGCGTTTTAATGGAATGTTCTGATTATAATACATGTTTATAGTTGTGAATACAATTTGTTTGGATTTGTAAATATGGATAATATATATAAGGTTGAGGAGATTACACTGTGTACCTGGTATGTAAATGAATCATTCTTATTTCTAATACTTTGTATTATATGTAACTTTGTTATTTTGCAAAAGTACATGGAATGTCATGGCCACTTGTAAGTAGGTCAGTTCTATTTTTACACATGTCAGGAAGTTAGGGCATGACCAAAGTGTTCGCGTATTGAATAAACCTTCTTTTGTGTGAATGACATTTAAGTTTATTGCGCTCGCAGGCAATCCATTATTCTTTTGACATGTGCCTGTGTAACCATACGCTACAGGTAATTCGATCACAAAATTAATGTGTGCGCAATTGCCGCAAAGCAATTACTGCTGAATAAAACATATTTGTCACACAAGCTCTGCACATACAAACCAGGGTCCATTTGCTGGGGGTTTTCTTCCAATTTAGGACACACGCTGACCAAACATAAAATTTTGCGATGCAAAAGTAAAACACGTAATACACGCAAATTATGCATATATAAAAGAAAAGTAATAAAAAAAGCTTTGAATGCGTTTGCAATATTGCGCGCATTTCGTAATGTGTTTTTGCTTTGCTATTTGAATGTTTATGACTTTTTTGTTTGCTATTGGGTTTTCGGTAGTGCAGTGTTCGGTAATTGTTAATCGGTTACTTATTACATGAAAGAAATTAGGCAAATGTTCTGCACGGTATCGTATGTGTCACAACATGACTCGTATCCGCACATAAAAAACCATTGGCAAAGCGCCAGCGCGCTTTGTTCACTTGTCAGGTTTTTTCAACTTGGGCGCGTATTGTTGTTGATTTTTTGTCCACCTGCAGTATTGTTGCAGAACCCAATATTATAAATCATTTCACATCGGGATTCTGTGGATGTATTGTCTTCCGCTATATTCCAAGGTATCCAGAGCATATGCCGCAATCATGGCTGCTGTTTTCAGCAGATAATTCCATAAGTCACCACATACTACGTGGGCGACCTATATATTCCAACAAGAGCTCTTTGTTCGCGAATTGCGTCGCAATGTTGCTAGGCAATAAGGCGTCAACGCGGCGCGTATTGAGTATATTATATTTTTGCACCAACGTGCACATATTAATGAATTATATATTAACTGAATATAAGTTATAATATTATTGAACAATAGATTGTTTATTTTTGTACGAAATGCATTCATGCTATATAAAAAATATATAGATATATTCCGTTTCAATAATGTTATGATTTCTAAAATGAAACACAGATTCGGCAGCATGCCAAAAAAATTGCAATAGACAAAAATAAACTGTATAACTAATGATATAATAAGAATATTTCCTTTCAAAAACAAATAGTTAAATATGATATCCATTCTTGGTAATGAAAGTGGTGTACAGAGTTGTGATTGAATTTGATCAAAGAAGAGAATTAGAATTATGAGAATTGAACGACAATGGTTCTACCCAAATGCATTTTCCCAACTTTTAAAGAATATTAACTGCTAATCTACTGATCAATAAAAGTTTGTTGTTTTGTTTATCACAATGAGTGTTGTCTACTCTTTGTAATGATGGTCTAACCTTGTGGCGTATATATTTGTCTGTAGATTGATACCATTTTGGTGTTTAATTAGTCAGGACAGCAGCACTTCTTACTTCTCATTCAGGAAATCGAACATTAAGCTAAATAGAGCCTAACATAACTGTGATTGTGTTTAATTTAAGTTTTTATACATATACTTATTCCACATTTAACCTTCAGACTTTTCTCATAAACAGGTAGTTTTAGTTTCATGATAATTAAAGCCAGCAAAACTATGTACCGTATTCGTTCTAATAGATGCGCCTTGACACGATTATTTTGCCAAGGGTCCGTGGCAATTAGGGACTAAATTTTGGCAAACCGAAATATGAAAAAAACTAAACATTTTTAGCCATTTGCATGTAAAATTTCCAATGCTGTTTTGTATTATCGTTGCTATTATTCAAATAAAAAAGCTATTAACGTTATAAGTAAAATCCAAAATTATTTTGTTTTGAGTTGTTACAGTACCTTTTTAAAATGTTTTCCCGCGTTTTCAAAATCCTTAAAACATAGAAAACCGTGTATGATGGGAAGTGTTCAGACTGTCCTTGAGGATATCATGGTTTTGGCCAATAATAAAAACACAGGGATTTGTCACAGTTCTTGTTTTAGTTTCATTTAATAAATCAGAGAAGACAATGAAAATAAGTGATACTTATCTAAAAATTCCCCCCAAAAAATTTGTCTTGAAATGGCATTATCCAACCTTTGGAAAAAAATAATATCTCCTAATATTTAATTTAGAACTATTTAAAAAAGAACATTGTAAAATGTGCCAAACTCCTGTGGGATAAATAAAAATTGACTGTGTTTTTCATACAAACAGCGCTTAGGGGATAATTTAAGGTGATGACACTTCTAAACACCAATATATAATATATTTTGTGAAATTTGTCCGGTTAATGCGATTATCACGACAAAAACATTTTGGTGTCGGTAAACAAGGGCGGCAAAATTTACAATTTTGTGGCGTTTAGAAGCGTTTCTTTTGAAATTTTATTTCTTGAATCGTAGCCAAGTCTCAAAAATGTTGTGAATGCACGTTAAATAGGACATGTGTGTCAAATGGAACAAATACAGTAAGCCAAGAAATCAAGAGATAAATAGTAATTTCATTTGACACCTATCTACCTTAAACCATTCGCGGGGCCCAGCTAGCTCAGTTGGCAGAGTAATAGACTGTCAATCCAGGGAGCCGGGCCGGCTAGCTCAATTGGTAGATTGCTAGACTGTCAAAAATCCAGGGAGTCGGGCCGGCTAGCTCAGTTGGTAGAGTGCTAGACTGTCAATCCAGGGAGCCGGCCTGGCTAGCTCAGTTGGTAGAGTGCTAGACTGTCAATCCAGGAATCGTGAGTTCGAACCCCAGCTCGGCCACATAACTTGTGTGGGTATTGGTCATGAAATTATTTCTAAGGCCGTTTTCCCCCTACCACTGATTCAAGTAGGGCAGTTGTCAGTTAATGGCATAAGTATGTGCGCTTAATACTGGTAAACCGCTTAGAGCGGCTAAGCTTGCCCAGGAAAAGTGTGAGTAGGTTAACTGGCCGCCTTGATATGACTGAAATACTTTTAAAAACAGCGAAAAATGCCATCAAACAAAACCTTTAACCATTCTTTTTCATTATGTAAGTCACTGCATAGCATAGCTTTTCTTCAGGTGCAGGGGATGGGGTCCAGTCACAAATTGATAAAAGGGGAACTATCCGGGTGTAAAGTCACCTTTTGGTGGAAATATGTTGGTTTTAAAGAAGTTTTGCTAGGGAAAGAAACCTACATAATTATGGTCCCTGCTAGATATGGTAAAAAAAGTTTGGCATACAGCTTCTTCAAGCTTTCACTCTTTTTCTACAAAAAAGAGGCATTATTCAGGCTTGCCATATCAAATAACAAAATACAATAATGCAACTGTCAGTTATTTTTCAAATGAGTCATTAAAGGCTTGAATCTAATGAAGTGCAACTATAGTTTTAGATCACTATACACTGTGCTTTATTTGAGAAGTCTTTGATCTACCCCTTTAAAATCAGAAGAGATAAAATGTTAAAAGATAAGACACGTTCATTGAGGTTCCTGTCATGCACAAGGCGTATAGGTCTAGACAGTGAATAGTAGGGTGGCCACATTTGTTACAACTAATTTGCAGTCTATAATGCAACCTTGCCTATTATGCGCAGGGCTAATGAAGCATTGTAATTTGATTAAAGAAAGTCACTCTTTTCACCAACAGAGTCAAAAGATTAACAGTTGTGTTTATGTGGCCGTCAATGGTAGGGGAGCGTGTTGGGGGTATAGGTTGCAAATGACAGAACATGCTACTTCTCAATATGCAGGTTTTATCATAAATAATTACAAGTCTCGTTGTTTATTATCGCGAATAACATGCCTCAATCATGTAATTATCTCAGTTGTGCATGTATTTTCAGTTTGACCTGCAAATTTCTCCTTTCCGATATGGAGTGTAAAGTTTTGGGCGTTTCTTATTACAGCAAAAGCATATCGCTGGGTTAAATGGCATAATAATTGCGCTACGAATGATTTGTTATATAGTTTCTCCAATGAGCGCTGTATTGTATGATTATGAACACGCACAAAAAAGCCGATAGCAGAAATACACTCAATATCGTTGACGTTTGTGAGCTATAGATGATTGTGTACACAGGGCGGAGTTATGATCAGCGTTGCTGTGCTACGTGGCCTTGTGTCATGAATTCATTGACACTTAAACGATCAAGTATGTGCGCTTACCGGCATACAGGATACATAAACACGTGAAACGGAGAAATAGGTTGGATTGGGTTACACTCCACACTGGAGTTCATTACTCCACTAATGGGCTGCATCCATGTTCTAAAAATTGAATGTCATGTGACTTCAAAATCTTATGCAACCTGCAATTTAATATGTATTATTTTGCATTTATGCAAAGATTTATGGCGTTTTAATAATGTTCATTTTAGTTGCGCACACTGCTTGCTAAGTTGCAGATTATTAATTCGTATTGAATTTTATCCTAGAGCGCTGTTTAATAATATTCGTAATTTTCCGATACATGAATCAAAATGTTTGACCTCTTTCAAGACTTTGAGAACTGTTGATAATAGCTAAGGTCTTAATGTTTTAAATGTAAACAACGGATAGAGAATTTCGCACTTGGTGCTCAATGTGGATATTTGCCATCCAAGTTTAACAAGGTAATGCATTTTTAACATTATGATGTATTTAATGCCATTTTAGAGACATTAATCAAACACAATTCGTATATACTTGTTTACGCAGTGTGACGACCTTTCTAAACATAATGCATTTATTATACCGCAAAAAGCAGCCAAACAAGCTTTGTAACAAGCAATCTGATTGGTCAGAATTGATGCAAGCGTAACTTTCCCGTTCTTTTGAATTTTTTTGTTTATACAGATGATGTTTCAAATATGCATTCAAATGCTTAACCTTTCATTTAATTGTAATGAAGTGCACTCGTTTGATTTGACAATGCATTCACAGTAATGCACTGCATCTCCTGCATTTAATAAAACGCGCAGTTACAAACTTACACGCCCTAATGAAAGACTGACATGCCCTCCACACCGCCCATGAATGCACGCCCATAGTTCAGTTTTTCAAAATGGTGTCTTTGAAGAAATTATTTTTATTATTGAATGTCCATCCTTTTTAGTTTTTAAGTCACAATTATTTTATGTTGGATTGTATATTTATTTGCATTACAATTTAAATTATGGTGAGAAAAATGCTTTAATTTTCTGCGTACAAATATTCAAGTGCACGCAATATGTATAAAAGATGTCCCATAAAATATGTTGCTTAAAACATTGCGCTGCATTTGTTTTATTTTTATTTTTGTGGATATGTAACAAGGTCTTCGTAAGCATAATTCCATTTCATTTGAATAATAAATGTAAATAACTGTTGTGTTTTTGTCGGGACCTTTATGGAATTGAATTATAACCAGGATTTAATGTCCAATCCAAGAAACAATCGCCTAATTTTAAATGACATATGGGAGTCTGTCTGTAGTTTAAATAAAAGTGTTTCAAAGTTGAATTTTGAAATAATGTTTTGTGAAATATACTCTGATATTCATCATACATTTCCAGGAAATTGCTACTAACCTTTAATTTGTTAATATCTGTACCAGGAGTATTGTATCGTGGAATCGTAAATTTACTTGGTTCATGTGCGGAATTATGATTGCACAATACAAGTACGGGTTTAGAATAGATGTGAAATAAAATAAATGAATGGTGGCGCGTCATGAGAAAACCGGTCATAATGAATGTGCGTAAAGTGTCGTCCCGGATTAGCCTGTGCAGTCCGCACAGGCTAATCCGGGATGACACTTTACGCACATGCTTTAAGACCGGTTTTCTTACGACGCACCACATTTATTTATTTAATGTACTACAAAATGGTGGAGTATGGTTTTCTCAGAAATGACGCGACGGGTTGTTTTTGTAAGTAAATTCAATTTATTTACTTTTAATTTATGTCAGGGTGGTAGTGGTGTAATAGATATGGTGTCCGCCACACGATCAAGAGATTTGGAGCTCAGGAAATTTGTAAGTACTGGTTCTACCCAGGAAATGGTCTTAAAACTGTCTAAGTAGGCCTTTGGCATTAGGCACAATATACGTTTGTAACACTTACATTGATAATTGCTGAGAGGTCGCAGAGGTGTAACGGATATGGCCCCGTGTTCACAAAACAAGTTGAGCCTGATTTTCAGGTTCAATATTAACTTGAGCCTGATATTTCAGGATCAGGCTCAAAAATGATGTTCACTAAAATCAGGATCAATTTAAATTTTTTGTCAAATATATATTATAAATGAGTATGAACTCTTATTGGTGTACATTCGCTATCTGGTATGAATATTTAAAAAAAGGACAACAATCATATTATTTAATCAAATAGAAAAGTTATTTTGAAAATAAAATGTGTTTGATATTCAGCTCATTTGAGCTGAAAGATCAAGATCAGCTAAGATTGATCTTGATCCTGTAGTTAATCGTTTATGAACATGGTTACTGGTGTCCACCTTGCGACCGTGAGTTTCATCCCTACACCGGGAGCATTCAACGATTTTTTTCATAAGGCGTAAACAAAATATGTTTGTTCCAGGTTACATGCCCAAAAAAATTAGGGTAGGTAGGTCGGGATTTATTTATTTTTATTTTTTTGTAAATGGTCAACTTGAAAATTCTAAAACTGAATAAATATTCAAAACCTATCAGTAATATCCTTAAACATTGTTTACAAGTGGATACTATCAAAATAAAACGCTTATTTATCCAAAACACATTTAATGATTGAAAAAGGTAATTAAAACAAAAATCAAACTGACAAACCGAATAAAATGCTCTAGGGAGTGGGCATTTTTTTTAGGGTAGGTCGGGTAACCTGAAACGAACATTTTTTCTTTTACGCCTAAGACGCCAAGTACTGGTTCTTCTGAGGAAATCGACTCGAAAGTGTCTCAATAAGCCAATGGCTTTCAACATAATAGAACTTAAACAAACAGGTTTAAACTAAACTAAACTAAAACTAATTAATACAGAGATAGTGTTAGATTCATTCAGATTGTAACATACTATTACAAAATAAAACATGAGGACTAGTTTGAGGTATAAAGTAATTGCACAATTAATATTTCACTGAGTATGAATATTATTAGAATATTTCACTGAGTATTAATATTATTAGAATATTTCACTGAGTATTAATATTAATAGAAAATTTCACTGAGTATTAATATTATTAGAATATTTCACTGAGTATGAATATTATTATAATACTTCACTGGGTATGAATATTATTAGAATATTTCATTGGGTATGAATATTATTAGAATATTTCTCTGGATATGAATATTATTGGAATATTTCACTGGGTATGAATTTTATTAGAATATTTCTCTGGGTATGAATATCATTACAATCACTGGGTATGAATATTATTAGAATATTTCTCTGGGTATGAATATTATTAGAATATTTCACTGAGTATGAATATTATTAGAATATTTCTCTGGGTATGAATATTATTTGAATATTTCTCTGGGTATGAATATTATTACAATCACTGGGTATGAATATTATTAGAATATTTCTCTGGGTATGAATATTATTAGAATATTTAACTGAGTATGAATATTGTTAGAATATTTCTCTGGGTGTGAATATTATTAGAATATTTCATTGGGTATGAATATTATTAGAATATTGGAATAGTTTTTAAATGGAATTTACCTTATCATTTTGTTTTTTATATTGAACATGGCTGCAGTGTTTAAGAGTGTCATTTAAAAGTGAAAGTGGAAAAAAATGATATAAATAATTATGTGCATAATCACATATAATGGCCCAAATGATATAAATAATTATATGTGCATAATCACTTATGATGGCCCACAGAAGCCCAAAATGTCATTTCCGATGTGGTAAAAAGAAAGTGACTATAACAAATTTGTTGTAGATTATTTTCACTTTTTTGTGTACTGAAATGAAATGTTAACAGTATTTTTTTTCATTTTGTTTGGCTCTTATGTCATTTTACAACCAAACCTTAATTACAATGTGAAAATGTGGTATTTTATGTATGGTGTATATATTTTTGTGGTTGTTTGTAAATACCATGTCTGCACAACAACAACAACAACAACAAACCATGTAATATTGAGTTTCTGTTTGCAACATTTTTTCTTTAATTCTGTATGTCTTATAAGTGTAGACCTGTAGGAAATTAAGCTACCTAATTATGTGAAAAAATTAACATATCCTTTTCATATGAAGTTTATTTGTGGCGCGTCGTGAGAAAACTGGTCTTAATGCATGTGCGTAAAGTGTTGTCCCAGATTAGCCTGTGCAGTCCGCACAGGCTAATCCAGGGTGGCACTTTCCGCTTTTAAGGTATTTTCTGTTTCAAGGAAGTCTCTTCTAAACATAAATCCACTGTAGGCGGAAAGTGCCATCCTGGATTAGCCTGTGCGGACTGCACAGGCTAATCCGGGACGACACTTTACGCACATGCATTAAGTCCGGTTTTCCCACGACGTGCCTCATTTCGATTTTCAGTATTAAATTATGCAATGAATCCATGTAGTATGTACACAAGAAGTGTACTGGGTACAAGTGTATACGTTTAGGAAGTTAGTGTACTACGGGTAGGTACACAAAGTGTACTGGGTATGAATGAGTTTGCATACTGTGTACTTCAAGTGTATACGTGTAGGAAGTTAGTGTGCTACGGGTAGGTACACAAAGTGTTTATGCATAATAAGTATGTATACTATATATGTAATATATATACTCACATACATATAGTAAGGCCAAAAAAATTAATTGTGTGTTTCGTGCAACCGTTAAAGGTCTTAAAAAAGTTAGGTAGTGTCGGGATTTTTATTTTTTTACTTTTTATTTTAACTAATGAAACTCCAGGGACAACACTAAAGGCACATTTTAGTAAAAAAAAAAACATTGATAATTATCTCAAATCTGATTACCGTAAAACGCCGTGTACAACGCGCGGTCATGTATAACGGGCACCTACTTTTTAAAGCAAAAAATCAGGGGAAAAAAAATTTTATTTGAAATTTTTAAAAGCTGAAATAAGCAGCTGTGTGCTTTTGCAGGCGTTTTTTTTTTTTTTTTAAATGCACGAAATGTAACATGAATTTTATGGAAAACAATCGTCGCTAAAAACTTTAGGGTCCGTTTTTTTTGGCTAGGTAGGGTCAGGTTGCCCGAAACAATTTTGTAGGCCTAAATTAGGCTTGTAATGCATGAAAAGTCTGTGGCGCATGTATATAAAGTGCATGCATGTGTAGTAAGTTTGTGTTGTTTGTACATACATGCAGAGTGTAAATGAAATGTGAACAGGTAGTTATTGACGCTGAATGTCACTGCAGTCAATCTAAAAATACATTCGCAAAAAAAAGGTTGATCTTAATAACCTATTACATACGCATGTACTAACCCAGAGTGTTCTGTTTATTTTCAGAAATTTCTGGAGGGGTACAATGTACGCACGCTTGCAAAAGATGGCCATCTTGAAGATTTCAATCTGGAGACGAGATTTCCACGATGTTCTAAAACTACATATCTAATATTAAAACGCTATTTTGTGTCTGGATAACATTCTCACACCGTGCATCGACCAACTGTCCTATGTAATAGAAATATTGTGAATATATAACCATAAAGTTTGATCTTAACTGATTATGTTATTAATCTATTGAATAAGATGCTAGTTTGCTATTAAAAAAACAGCATTTGTGTTCATTGGAATTAATCAATTTTGGAATTAATATTCGTTCAAAGAAAAAAATTATACGCTATTAGAATATTATAGTTTGGTGATTTTTGCTGTAAGCTTTGATAATTCTTGGTGATCTTTTTCAGTTATCTGTGTTTATGTTCAATAATTGCAATATCCGCCATTGTTGTTTTCATTGATTTATATCGTTACATATAGATAGGTGAGGTGGGGTTTTGTATGTTAACTGTTTGCAATATAGAAAATGTCTTACATTTTATGCCTTAATAGAAATCTGGCACTTGTATCTTATTTTGATTATTTTATAAAATTCTATTGTTGCAGTGTTCTTGATTATTTCTTATAAATATGAGAATTTTTATATTCTACACTACATACTGATAACAATTTTGGCACGATACAAGTTACAATTTTCACTTTATTATGATCATCAGTGTCCATTTTTATATGAACATATATCATATCAACTAGAATCATTGTAAATATTTCTTGAAATTCTGTTGAAAATATCGATCAAAAGTTTCAGCTCTTTTATGTCCAAGTATTCGTATGTTTAGTATAAAGCACTGTAATTATTAATCAATTTCATTACATTAGACTGTAGTTAATCAACATTTTGATGTGTTCATTATTACAAATAAAAAAAATCAAAGTATACATTAGGAAATCATGGAAATGTACATGAACAAGTTATTTTTCACAAAGAACAAATAGTTAAGAAAGGTTTAGTGTAAGCAACGTTCAAGCCGCAATATGTTATAAATATGTGATCTTTTTTTAAAGAAAGTCATTTATGTATTTGCCTATTTACATGTATCACTTGAAAATAATTCAACAAGCGTATCTTATTTGACTTACTTAGAAAACAAAATCTATAAATGAGGCGTGACGTGGGAAAACGAGTCTTAATGCGTGTGCGTAGTGTCATCCCTGTGCATTTTGCGCCTGCAGAGAATTTATGTGAAGAAGAGACTTCCTTGAAACAGAAAATACCATAAAAGCGGAAAGTGCCGTTCTGGATTAGGCTGTGCGGACTGCACAGGCTAATCCGGGACGACACTTTAAGCACGTGATTTAAGTCCGGGTTTCCCACGACATGCCTCAAATTTATAGATATTGTCAGTGGTACTAAATAGCGAAAAAGGTAAAGTCAAATAAATGGGTACACAATACGTGCTTTATTGATGTATTGATATTTTAATTTATATATGAAAGATGTTGATACTGAATAAAAGTTGGTCCATATGGATAAAATTAGAATACATTTATTATTATAGTTATTATTAGATAATACAGATATTTGAATTGGTATACTTTGTGATCTTCTCGGTAATTTAAGATAGAGGAAATTTGTTGATATTGATATCTCAAGGTATTGACAGTATTCTGCTGAAATTATCTAAATAATCCGGTTAAAGAGATACAGTAAGATTTTGTACAAAAATATACTGTAAAATCATCCACATATCCAACGGAAGTCATTATATATTTTAAATAAAAAATAAAATACATTTTGATATTATGTTCAAAAATGCATATTAAAAGAGAAATTTAAAACTAAAATAACTGTTTACTGCTTATTAAAACTGATTTAAGGCACAGCGTCTAGATAAGTCTGATCGGTTAATGGCGCATGCGCTAAGTCAAAACTGAACGTGGACGTTGCTTAAGGGGAAAAAGGGTCTATATCAACCAAAAAGGGATTCTTACATTTTGACAAACTAGATATGTTGATGTTTTATGTTATATAAAGCTGTATTTTTTTAGTAGGTAACGCAAAAGACTCAAAATAAAGTTATAAAAATATTCAGTCCCTCTTTCATATGTTTTATATTATGTTGAATTTTTTTCAAACAGATAATACTGGAGACAGAATGTCAAAATATTTCAGACATTTAAAGAAATATATATACACAGGTAGATGCCGAAATTTTTTCCAGATATGGACAATTATTGTCAGAATGAATGCTCTTAGTAGATAAATAATTATATATTTCAATTTGTGTAAATATTGCAGACAAAAATATGATTTTGAAGAAATAGTGGTGCTTTAGATTTTGCATATCTAGATTTATTTACTTAAATTATTGCAAAAAGCAGGGGGAAATGTCTGAAATTTATTTGAGTAACACGCTTTTGTTGTAGACAAACTGATATGTTTAACGTTCATAAATAAATTATTGTGATATTCTAGTTGTAATGTCTGTCATGAACAAAATAACTTTTAGATAGAGTTAGTGTATAGATTTAGTTAATGAACAAAAGGACCTTATTAAATGTTTTTGAAAAAAAAAATAAACAAAAAAGATTATCCTAAAATTCTACAAGATCTAAAATACGAAATATTATCTGCTACATAATGAAATAAGAATGATGTCATTTGTTTTTTGTTGTTGTTTTTATGCCCCCTGCATCATGATGCGGGAGACATATAGTGATTGTCTTGTTCGTCCTTCCGTCCGTCCGTGACAAGGTTAAGTAGATTTTACCGTTTCGTCTAGCACCAAAACCGCTTACTACAACACTTGGATACTTACACAGTTGTTGCTTATGACCTATCCACCCATATCGCCCAACCTCAAGTTGACCTTGACCTAATTTGGTCTTAAAATAATTTAAAAGTGCCATTTCTTGGTTAACTAGATTTTACTGTTTCGTCTAGCACCAGCACCACTTACTACAACACCTGGATATTTTCACAGTTGTTACTAATGACCGTTCCAAATCCACCCATATAACCCAACCTCACTTTGACCTTGACCTAATTTGGACTGAGAAATGGGTTATCCAGCACCAACCAGGGGCATATGTGTTTATCAAACACAGAATCTTGTTTGTTTCTACAATTTTCTGTACAAGCCTTTATATACATTTCGGATGCAGTGTAAAACTATGTACTTACAAAATGTATCTTCTCCTTACAGATCTCTTGTTCATGCATCATCGATCATCATTGCTTACTTCTACTGAAACTGTGTTGTTATTTTAATGCTTTATTTTTCATCACATGTTGTTATAGAAAGTGCAAAGATCTGGTATATTCAGACTGGTTGCTTTATTAGGTTTGATGTAAACATGTTAGGTTGAGCACGGATAAAAACTAGGAAAGAAAACCTTTTCAGCAATAGTATCCCAAATGAGTCATGGTATTTTATTACAATTGAATTATCAGAACTATTTTAACGATTTTTTTTTTTTTAACTTGAGGATTTTCATTTTTGCCACTCTAAAGACAATTAATAAAAAAAAAAAAAGATTTGATAAAAATATTATTGACATGAGCGTAAAACATCCTTAATTAAACAAATTTTAATGACTTGGTGTACCAAGTGCAAAAACAGGTTCAAATGGGCCATGTGTAATGTCGTGTTAGTGTTAAATGAATTTTATTGACTTAATTGGTGCACCAAGTTCAAAAAAGGAAAAATGGCAATGGGTTATGTCCCCATAGTTGTGTTAGTTAGTAACAAATACACTTTTGTTGGAATAATGGCAGAAGACATCAACACTTTAAACAAATGAGGCATATCATGGGAAAACCAGGCTTAATGCATGTGCGTAAAGTGTGCGGTCCGCAGTGGCCGCCTACAGTGGATTTATGTTAAGAAGAGACTTCCTTGAAACAGAAAATGCCATAAAAGTGGTGTCATCACTTTACGCACATGCATTAAGCCCAGTTTTCCCCACAACGTGCTTCAAATTGTTTCAAAATAATATGGCAGACTACATTCAAACAGACACCAAGTACTGGTTCTACCCAGGAAACAGACTCTAAAGTGTCTAAATATGCCTCAGGCTTTTGACACAGTCGAGCTTCAATAAACAGGTTTAAACCAACAAGTTTGTCTGCATAGCATCATAATTATTGTATATGGTTTTCTATGCTTTAAAATGAGAAGTGTCCGGAGCAATGTTAGAAATATTATTATATTGTTAATAGTTCTTTCAAAATGTTGTTCTTAGATTTCATGTGAGTATATATTTGTTGATAATATTGAAATATGTGTATATATACTTCTGTTTAGTAGTTTATATAGTTTACATTCCTTATAGATGTCCATTGTGTGTAATATATAAACATATGTAACACTTCTGGATTCCTTAAAGACCAGCGTTTCTTTCAAGTAGAAACATTGCAGTATTGTTGTACCAGTAATTGACATGATTCTAACATAAGGCGAAACAAAATAAGTTGTACCAGTAATTGACATGATTCTGACATAAGGCCAAACAAAATAAGTTGCACCAATAATTGACATGATTCTAACATAAGGCGAAACAAAACAAGTAGTACCAGTAATTGACATGATTCTAACATAAGGCGAAACAAAATAAGTTGTACCAGTAATTGACATGATTCTAACATAAGGCGAAACAAAATAAGTTGTACCAGTAATTGACATGATTCTAACATAAGGCGAAACAAACAAGTTGTACCAGTAATTGACATGATTCTAACATAAGGCCAAACAAACAAGTTGTACCAGTAATTGACATGATTCTAACCTAAGGCGAAACAAACAAGTTGTACCAGTAATTGACATGATTCTAACATAAGGCGAAACAAACAAGTTGTACCAGTAATTGACATGATTCTAACATAAGGCGAAACAAAATAAGTTGTACCAGTAATTGACATGATTCTAACATAAGGCGAAACAAAACAAGCTGTACCAGTAATTGACATGATTCTAACATAAGGCCAAACAAAATAAGTTGTACCAGTAATTGACATGATTCTAACATAAGGCGATACAAAACAAGTTGTACCAGTAATTGACATGATTCTAACATAAGGCCAAACAAAATAAGTTGCATGTTTCTAGCAACGGTCTCAAAAAAGTAAGGTAGGGTCGGAATTGAGTTGTTGTTTTTTAACTGCATTTTAAAGACACATTTCGGTCAGAAAAAAAAGAACATTATCTAAAATCTGACGAATACGGATTTTACAGAAAACAATCGTCGCTAATAACTGTACGGTTGGGAGGTTTACGCTTGGTAGGGTTACGCTTGGTAGGGTCGGGTTGCCCGAAACATAGAATGAGGCGCGTCGTGGGAAAACCGGTCTTAATGCATGTGCACAGGCTAATCCAGGACAGCACTTTCCGCCTATAGTGGATTTATGTTTAGAAGAGACTTTCTTGAAACAGAAAATACCATAAAGGCGGAAAGTGCCATCCCGGATTAGCCTGTGCAGACTGCACAGGCTAATCCGGGACGACACTTTACGCACATGCATTAAGACCGGTTTTCTCATGACGCCCCGCAAGAATGTTTTTTTAGGCCTTGTTACGATCATGACATCGTAATGTGGTCATCAAACTGTGAAAAGTTATTTCATAAGGTAAACATATTTAAATATTTACATTTTTGAAATGTGCTAACGTATAAATTCTACCACATGGTGTGTTTATATCTGGTTTCAAGTATTTTTTTTGCAGTTTTCAGTTATTTTCAATGTAGCAAATTATAACATGTTTCATTTTTTTCTTCAAACGATGTATTTTGTTTATTTAAATAAGAAAAGTACTTTTCTTTACTGTTGTTTCACGTAAAGAATCAAATATATTTGGAATTTTGTTATTATTTTTATTGTTTTTTGTTTTGCTTTGCTTTAAAATTGCTCAACCACCAAAAATAATTATATTTGTGTTGAAGCTTCTATGATTAATTTATTCTTGAGTTTGTTTTGTTGTTTATTGTTATGTAACATGCTTACTTACATTTAATCAATTATCTGATATCAAATTAATGGAATACTGCTAATATCAAATTACAAGACTATTGTCATTAAATGGTGATATCAACTTATGAGACTTCTGTTATATAATGGTGACGTCAATTTTTCAATACTATTTTTATAAGACACTGCTATCAAAATACAAGACTACTGTTATATGATGGTGATATCACAATATTTACAAGACTATTGTTGTGACATACTGGTGTGACATGCTGATGTCATATTATGACTTGCTTATACCAATTTTCAAGACTATTGGTATCATATGCAGACATCATTTCAAGACTAACAACATACTGATGTGACATTTCAAGACTACTGTTGGGCATGCTGAAATCACTATGGATATGATCTTTTGATGTCAATTTGAAGTTTATCTAGTATGAAATTATTATGATGCAGTGTGTGAGTTTTCAAGACTACTCAATAAATGTTTGGTTTTGATTTCAAGTTTGCAAGACTACTAAATAAATGGTATATGCTGATTTCAAGTTTGCAAGACTATTAAATAAATGTTATGTTCTGATTTTAAGTTTTCAAGACTACTCAATAAATGTTGGTTCTGATTTCAAGTTTTCAAGACTACTAAATAAATGTTATTTTCTGATTTCAAGTTTGCAAGACTACTAAATAAATGTTATGTGCTGATATCAAGTTTGCAAGACTTCTATATGAATGTGATGTGCTGATTTCAAGTTTGCAAGACTACTAAATAAATGTTATGTGCTGATATCAAGTTTGCAAGACTTCTAAATGAATGTGATGTGCTGATATCAAGTTTGCAAGACTACTAAATAAATGTTATTTGCTGATTTCAAGTTTGCAAGACTACTAAATAAATGTTATTTGCTGATATCAAGTTTGCAAGACTACTAAATAAATGTTATGTGCTGATATCAAGTTTGCAAGACTTCTAAATGAATGTGATGTGCTGATTTCAAGTTTGCAAGACTACTAAATAAATGTTATGTGCTGATATCAAGTTTGCAAGACTACTAAATAAATGTTATGCGCTGATATCAAGTTTGCAAGACTTCTAAATGAATGTTATGTGCTGATTTCAAGTTTGCAAGACTTCTAAATGAATGGTATGAGCTGATTTTAAGTTTGCAAGACTACTTTTATTCCATGCTTAATTTTGGTGCTTGTTTAACATTAACATTTTGATAGGCTTTTAATAATTTTGGCAAGCATTTTATTTGCAAGTATTTTATTTTCATTACACTGTGATTGAACATTTGTAACTAATTTAATATCTTTTTTCGTTACAAAATTATTCTACAAGTTTAAGTAAAAATCAAACATTTTAATATTGAAATGTACACATGTACAAGTAAACATTGTCAAAATGGCCCACTATGTTCTGACAGGTCTGCAAAATACTTTCACAAGAATGGGTAGTCTCCTTTTTATTGATCCCTGACGTAATAGTTTTACCCAAACAGTTCTATTTACACATAGACTAATTGAAATGATGGAACATTTTGAATGAAAGTATTAATATATCATGTATCTGTGTACAATATGTTAATGCCATATGGGTGTTTTATTGTTATTGTTAATGTCTTATAGAAATGTATTCATAAAACTTCCCTGGAAAAGGAAATACACTTTAATAAATAGAGGTTTGTTTCTTGCTTTCTTGCTTTTTTGAAATTTACGAGTACGACGTCATTTTGCACCTCGCCCATCCTTCGGCCTGGACGGTTTTCTTAATAATCTGGAGCCATATTCCAGAAACATCTTAAGTGTATCTTAAAATATTTTCACTTAAGTTAAAACTTCATTATGTTACATTTTAAAAATTAGTTAAACATTTGTGATTCCTATCATGTTTATGTGAACAAACATTTATACGTGATAATCAATAAACATTAAACACAATCTATTACAACTGTACAAACGAAATACAAAGTTACTCGTAAATAAAATGTTGATTTTAAGGTTAAAGATATTTTTACTTATTATTTTTCTGGTCTATATACGGACCCTAATTGTGTTGGAATGATTAACGTTGTTATATTAAAATTGAGCCTATTTGTTTTCGCGCGCGTGTGACGAAAACCTGAGGCTGACCAACGATCTCGCTTCCGCTTCCTGCACGGGTAGAACCAGTAACTGGCGTTTGAAAATGATTGCTTTAATGCTCACTAAGTAGTGATCGAACTCGCGATGTCCCGATGGAAGGGCGGACACCGTATCCATTATACCACTGCGACTTGCATGTATTGCATTTGCGGGCCGGCTAGCTCAGTCGGTAGAGCGCAGGACTGTCAATCCGGTGTTCGCGAGTTCACTCTCCGGCCCGGCCACATAACTTGTGTGGGGATTGGTCATGAAATAATTTCTACGGCCATTCTGTCCCTACCCCTGATTCAAGTAGGCAGTTGTCAGTTACTGGCAAGTATGTGCACTTAGTACTGGCTATCCGCTTAGATCGGCTAAGCTTGCCCAGGAATAGTGTGAGTAGGTTTATAACTAACCGACGCTATATGACTAAAATACTGTTAAATACGGCGAAAAATCAAAACAAACAAACATTCAACAAACTGCTATAATAATTATCATATTCTCACATCTTTTCAAGCGTAATAGATTAACTGTGTTGTGGAAACAGTGTCAAGTAATTGGTCGTTACTAAATACAACATTTTATTTATGTCTAAGGTTTCGAATGACCCTGAAAGTGAAATATTTATTGTCATAGTTTGAACTCTTCAGCCACACAATGTGATATATTTTCAGGTGTGTTAGTCCGTGTTCGTTGGACACGTGTTATATAGTTTCACATGTACCGACATCACCCCCTGAAGTTCAAAGCCATTACGTATGCCCAGTTGAACTTTATGATGTCAATGTTATGTCCCTTAACGTTATGGAATGTACCACCGACAAGAACAATCTCTGATTTCATCATTCTGGTGCTAGCAATGGAACTAAAATGTCAATAAAATTGTTATCCCATGTCACGTGACCTACTTGTGACACGCCCTATCCGGAATACATAACTCCAACACAAATTTATATTCTGTCCATTATTGTTATTTGGTCTGTGCATTTAGCGTAAAAACATGCAGTTTTGTTAATTATTTTGAACTCTGCATAAATCGCTTTAAGCTACTATTTTCGTGTCCGGATTTCGTCCAGAAATCATCAGCGGCTGCAGAAATTATCCAGCGAATATTCATGTACGATATATTATCCCAAAGAATACGGACCAAACGAATATTTTACTATTTTCATCTCGATACATATTTGCATCTCGAGATATTTGCCCAGAAAATATTGGCAGCTCGGCAAATTAACCGGTGAATATTTGCAACTCGAGATATTTGACGCATACTATATTCTGAGCCCAATATTTAACGAATATTTGCAGCTCGACAAATTACACAGAGAATATTTACAACTCGAGATATTTTACCCATAATTATAAGCCCAATATATTACCCAACGAATATTTGCATGGCGAAAAGCTTTAGCAATGGCGTTGGAGACATCCAGCCAGACGATTACCATATTTCCTGGCTTCACAGTTATTGCCTCTCTCGAAGATAATAATTTATCGCCCCTCATTTCACAAATCTTCCCTGCCCGGTTGAGTTTTACGTTGGAAATATGGATGTACAATTCGTAAAATCGCCAGCTTTATTGGCGTTAATCTAGACTTTATGACATAATCTTGTTTGATGGGTGTCAAGTCTTTGAATTACATAAATCAAATACAACACGAGTCACTGTGGTATAATTGCTGTTGTCTTTGATACTTTCCTTGTGATTTCAACGCAGGATATGTTCGAGTATTTTATGCGAAAAAATCCCCATTATAGAACTAATAAAACATTAATAAAAGTAGATGATACAATTGTTTCATTCCAGTTTATAGAAAGTTTTGGACTGTTATTGCGATATCGCAAGATGTCTGTGTAATTTTTACCGTTGCAAGATCTAAAAAAAAAACATGCAGTATTTATGTATTGCTCAGTACCAACGCGAAAATTTATTGTTTTTCTTTGCAAAATCGCGTTAAGTTTAATGCCGATACCCTTGCAATATTGCGAGTTGTCAAGGCATGCCCCAATAAAATCACGAAACATTCAATGCGCATAGTTAAAAATCACGAAATGTTTTAAGCTTACATTTGCAAAATCGCGATCAGTTTAATGCTTACATTTGCAAAATCGCGATCAGTTTGATGCTTACATTTGCAAAATCTCGAAAAGTGAAATGCTTACTTTTGAAAAAACGCGAAAAGTTTCATGCTTACATTTGCATTGTTTATGCCCCCGGCATCTTGATGCGGGAGGCTTATAGTGATTGTCCTGTCCGTCCGTCCGTCCTTCCATCCGTCCGTCCGTGACAAGGTTAAGTAGATTTTGCCGTTTCGTCTAGCACCAACACCGCTTACTACAACATTTGGATACTTAAACAGTTGTTGCTTATGACCATTCCCTATCCACTCATATCACCCAACTTCACTTCGACCTTGACCTTGACCTAATTTGTACTTAGAATAATTCAAATGGGCTGTTTCTTGGTTAACTAGATTTTACCGTATCGTCTAGCACCAACATCGCTTGCTACAACACTTGGGTACTTACACAGTTATTGCTTATGACCATCCCCAATCCACCTATATCACCCAACCGCACTTCGACCTTGACCTAATTTGGACTTCTAATAATTAAAAAGTGCCATTTCTTGGTTAACTAGATTTTACCGTTTCGTCAAGCACCAACACCGCTTACCACAACACTTGGATACTTACACAGATGTTGCTTATGACCATTCCCTATCCACGTTTATCACCCAACCTCACTTTTACACTTTGATCTTGACCTAATTAGGACTAAAAAATGGGCTATCACAGAATCTTGTTTCCAAATGTTGTTTTTTTTTCATGTTAGAATTACATTTGCAAAATCGCATTATATTTAATGCTTACACTTAAGAACTCGCGAAATATTTTATGCTTTCCCTTGTAAAATCACATACAGTTTATAATATGGTCACTTAAAATCTGGAAGAAAACTTTAATTCAAACATTTGAAAATTCAAAACAAGTTTAAAGCTTACCCTTGCAAAATCACACAAAATGTAAAAAAAATGTAATTGTTTTTTTTTCTAAACATATTGCCCATGTGGAAACGTCCACGTGTCACATTTTTTGCATAATATATTGTTTTGTGCTATTTTTAGCTTTATTAAAAACAGCAGTACATATATGCAAAGCCACGCCGACATATTTTAATAGCAATTGTAGTTAATAAAGCCGAAATCCCTTGTTTCTTTAGTTGACCTCACGAACGACAGCCTCTGTCCTGAACGTGATGCTTAATGAGTAGGCAACCTGCTTCATACGCCTTTTATTAAATTATTGGGCTCCTCAAAATGCCATTGAAGTGTAAAATTGTATTTAATTTCATCCGGACAGATTGCACGCGTAGATGTGGTAAAAAATAATGAAACGTGTTCCCATGTTAACTGGGTTATAATATGTTTGTTGCGGTTATTTTCATGCTGGTGTTTTTTAAACTGTCGGTTTCGTTGCTCCATATTTTATCCCTTTTTTGCAAATAATAGGTCATTCCACCGCAGTTGTTCGAACTACAAGACCTGTAGTCGGCATCAGTACGCTTCACAACTGCTATCACTGTTTCATATATGTCTGTGAGCTCGTTCAATGTCAAATCCAGTGTCTTGTAAATTTGCCGAACCCATCTGTCTAAGCCCAACGTTTGGCCAACTTTTCTTTCCTGTCTGTCTGATTCACTAGACTGTGACGGTCCTCACTTCTATTGTGTGCATGTATGCGTTCCTAGTGTATGTCTGGGGTCAGTTCTCTTGTCCCCCACGTCACCGTCCCATAGGCAATGGGGATAGACACTTCTCTTGTCCATTTGTCTACGTCCCCTAGTGTATGTCTGGAATCAGTTCTCTTGTCCCCCACGTCACCGTCCCATAGGCAATGGGGATAGACACTTCTCTTGTCCATTTGTCTGCGTCCCCTAGTATATGTCTGGGGTCAGTTCTCGTGTCTCCCCCACGTCACCGTCCCATAGGCAATGGGGGTAGACACTTCTCTTGTCCATTTGTCTGCGTCCCCTAGTGTATGTCTGGGTTCAGTTCTCGTGTCTCCCCTTCAATGTCCCATAGGCAATGGGAGTAGACACTTCTCTTGTCCATTTGTCTGCGTCCCCTAGTGTATGTCTGGGGTCAGTTCTCGTGTCTCCCCTTCAATGTCCCATAGGCAATGGGGGTAGACACTTCTCTTATCCATTTTTCTCCGCCTCCTAGTGTCTATCGGGGATTGATAATCTTCTAAATCCGTCTACGTCCATTGTAGATGTAGGATATCACTTTTCTTGTACCTTTGTCCTGCGCCCCTTGTCTACGTCTGGGATTAATTTTCTTGTTCATCGGTCTACGTCCCATAGTCTATGCGGAGAAGACCCGCTTTGCGCCGGGCCTCCCCACTGTTGGCCATCTGCCCGTGGTTCCCGGTCACTTCTCAGCTGCGACCCCTCGAATCGGACAATCCAATAACGAGCCGCGCTCTGCTGTCCAAGGAAACCAAGCGCGTAATTGCATCACACCCATTCCTCCTTCACCGACCATAGATTACCCATAATCCAACAAGAGAGTGCTTTGCATGCAGGAAACATGGCGGCACGTTTTTCGCTTCTTTGATGTAGGCAAGCATTTGCCATAATGCGGTAATCCGGAAATAATTTGAATACATTTTCATCCCGATTTAAGTAAGTTTATCAATGGTGTGTATAAATATCACACGCTATCTTATTGGATAAGTTGATTCCGTTAATAAGAACGCATTGCTTTATTTTTAGTTCTAGGTTAATAAATTCATTGATCCCATAATTCGATATTGTATGCCCGCCATGAAGATGGCGGGCTATATTCGTTTGCTAATGTCGGTCTGTTGGTCGGTCTGTCGGTCCGTCGGTTTTCATCCGATCCTCACCAAACATTTTGAAAAAAATAATAACTTCGATAATCAGCCAAATCGCTCTAGGAATTTTGGAGTTATGGCCCTTGAATCACCTAAAATTGGCCTTTTTAGCCGTTTCCGATCTCTAAGTACAACAGTTTGTATCCGATCTTCACCAAACTTTGTGACAATGTTTGTGGGCATAATATCTAGGTCAAGTTTGATAATCAACTAAATGGCCCCAGGAACTGTGGAGTTATGGCCCTTGAATTATATAAACAGTTTCCATCCGATCTTTTCCAAACTCGATGAAAAATGTTTGACACCAGTATATCATAGCCAAGTTCAATTATCAACAAAATTGCCGAAGAAACTGCAGAGTTATGCCCCCTGATTTATCTATAATTGGCCGTTTTAGCAAACCTGATGAGGGGACCATACATGTTTAATAAACAGCTATTTTGTTATTTATTTTGGGACTCGCTGTTGCGTGGACTTGTTACATAGTATATTTTGTTTAAAAACATTAAATTAATATTAAATAAGGACGTTGAAATTAAAACTGTATTTTAACTAAATAGTATCTGAAGTTATTTTATTTGCGTAAAGTGCTCACTGAATAATATGCATACATTGATAAACAAAAATACATGTACATGTAACCATGTCTGATATTCATATCTTTTCGTCTCAATGAAAGCATGTCCGTCCGTCCGACTGCCTGTCGTTTGCAATCGTGTGAGTGTTGTGCTAGTGTTGTACCTGGAATTGTGTCGTTCAGGGACGTAACTCATGTAGGACGACGCATGACTCAAAATCTGGATGGACACGTGTCCGTTGCACAAGCTTTTTTCAAGGATTTTTGCCCTCACCCCATGCACAGGTCCCTAGAGTTATGCCGGTCGAGGGGGGCTTGGAACCCCAACCACACTGCGGAGTTTCCATAATGTCAAGATTACGCCGCCTTAATGTAGTTTGCACCGTTCTGTCGCCACGCACAGTCCTGTAGAGTTCTGCCCCTCAGGAAGTTTTGTAACAGATTTATGTCATACAATGAAAAGTTACGCCGCCTTAATTTGTCCCTTTTCCCTTCCACACTCACGGCGATGAGTTTTTTGGTTTTTATCCGTAGAACTTTGTGCAATTCTAATCAAATTGTTCACAGTGATCTCCCCTTTATGAAGATTGTAGCGCAGCAGAGGAGTGGATTGTAGAGCAGAAGGTGAACACTGTGAGGAGTGGATTGTAGAGCAGAAGGTGAACACTGTGAGGAGTGGATTGTAGAGCAGAAGGTGACCACTGTGAGGAGTGGATTGTAGAGCAGAAGGTGAACACTGTGAGGAGTGAATTGTAGAACAGAAGGTGAACACTGTGAGGAGATAGAATTTGGATTTGCGGAACTCACTGTTTCTACCCAACCCCACGCGTTACCAGCTATCGTGTTAAGATTATTTTTTATATAAGGATATTTAATTATTATCAAATCAGAATAAACACACATTGTGCTACTTATAATATTTTACAGCTAAAAAGAACGTAAAGCCTTCAATGCACCACTTCAAGACAACAACAACAAAAAACGAACGCTACGCAAATAATGTATCTAAATTAAATGGCTAGTGATGCACTTTATACGTGTGTACCTCAAATGTTCTTAAATGTGCTTAGTAATCAGGAAAACTTCTTTTTTTGTTCTGCAAAGCATACCTATCTTCTATTTTGTTCAACAACAACAGTAACAATAACCAAAGATCTATGTTCATTTCTCGATCTTTGCATTAAGGCCATACCAATTTGATTCTATGTTTAGCGTCCTCTGACTGGAAGGTTTTGGGATGCCTAAACGAAAAAACACACAATTTTTACGAAGTGAAAAATCGAGTTTGAAAGCATACAAAAAAATGGGGGAAATTACTTCGGTGTTTTTACCAATATTTGTAAAATTAGTGTGCAACTAGTAAATTTACACAGTTAACGTACTGTGTTGAGTAGGTTCCCATTTATGAAGATGATATATATAACAGTTTTGCAGGTAAACATTTGCTTTAGCTTTATTCACTGCCATGAATAAGTTGTGGAAGAAAAATGTTTTTTATCGAATCATTGTTTGTTTTTTCCTGCCTGGTTGGTAGGTTTCGAAAAATCATGGGGACGCTAAACATAGAATCAAATTTGTATGGCCTAACAACAAACCTACAACAGCAATTCAGGTTATCCTTAAATATTTAAAATTAAATATTACTAAGAACGCGCGCTATACTAAGTATCGCTTAGTTTCAAGATGGCGGCAAATTACCGAGAACTTCAGAAGGTACCTGCATGACAGAATGTGTAATACGCCATTCCAAGCGGGCGAGCACATCTGACCTGCATGACACAATGTGTATTACGCCATTCCAAGCGGGCGAGCACATCTGACCTGCATGACAGAATGTGTAATACGCCATTCCAAGCGGGCGAGCACATCTGACCTGCATGACACAATGTGTATTACGCCATTCCAAGCGGGCGAGCACATCTGACCTGCATGACAGAATGTGTAATACGCCATTCCAAGCGGGCGAGCACATCTGACCTGCATGACAGAATGTGTAATACGCCATTCCAAGCGGGCGAGCACATCTGACCTGCATGACAGAATGTGTAATACGCCATTCCAAGCGGGCGAGCACATCTGACCTGCATGACAGAATGTGTAATACGCCATTCCAAGCGGGCGAGCACATCTGACCTGCATGACAGAATGTGTAATACGCCATTCCAAGCGGGCGAGCAAATCTGACCTGCATGACAGAATGTGTAATACGCCATTCCAAGCGGCGAGCAAATCTGACCTGCATGACAGAATGTGTAATACGCCATTCCAAGCGGCGAGCAAATCTGACCTGCATGACAGAATGTGTAATACGCCATTCCAAGCGGGCGAGCAAATCTGACCTGCATGACAGAATGTGTAATACGCCATTCCAAGCGGCGAGCAAATCTGACCTGCATGACAGAATGTGTAATACGCCATTCCAAGCGGGCGAGCACATCTGATTACGAGTATTTATATGGTAATTAATTTGGTTTCGTCCCCGTTATTTGCAATATAAAGCCGGATTCCAACAATCTCAACAAACGCATACAATCCAATTTGAAATTAATATATTCCTCAGAATTTGTTGTGGACTGCAATCAAATCGCACGTGCTGAGCGCGCGCTCGAACTAGCTTCATTTGGAATCTCTCGGTTATTTACATAGAACACTTCAGTAGCAGACAAAAACACGTGTAGGGGATTAAAAGTCTGTTTACAAAACTGCCAGGATTAGTTGGGGCTATTCAAGTGATGCACGAAAAAACTGGGATAATCAGAGAATTAATTTGTGTTCCACAAAGACGTCGTGTATTACTATTCTATTTAATTATCTCTGTAAATATGCCGACATTGGCCCCTATGATTTATGACATTGTCATATTTGTATGACGGCAGCTAAAGGCCTTGATTGAAGAAATGTGCTGAATAATTCAGTGTCGGCCAACAACAACAATAACAACATCAACAATACAAATAATAACAAAAACAACAACAACAACAATAATAATAATAATAATAATAATAATAACAGCACCAACAACAAAAATAAAATCTTCAACGACAAAACAACACTACGACTACTACTACTACTACTACTACTACTACTACTACTACTACTACTACTACTACTACTACTACTACTACTACTACTACTACTACTAATAATAATAATAATAATAATAATAATAATACTAATAATAATAATTATAATAATAATAATAATATACAGCAACCACATTAATAGCATTAATAAGACCGAAAATAAATAAATAAATGTGTTTTATAGAAACTATACATTTGTGCGTTGTTGCTGTTTTTTGTTTTTGTTGTTATTGTAATAATATTGTAATGATGATGCTATTAATTAATCTAGACCAAATTAAAATAGCATAATAAAGCTTATAAATAGTGTTTTGTTTGTCTGTAACAAGCATTTCAGTGTTTTCGCTGTATAAGGAATATGGCTTTATTTTATATTTAATACATTAATTTTTTTATAATAGTTTCATTCATTCTTTTCGTTGCATTGACCGGAATACAGTTTTGGGCAAAAAATAATGATTAGAATTCCTTAAAAATAATATCCGATGTAATAAGCGTTTTTTGGATTCTAAGTAATAATTAAACCAAATGATAATTAAAATATAAATAATATTATTAGTAAATAATTTTAAGCATTTGTTAAAAGTACGACTACTTAAGCATACAATTTCTATAATAAATTTAACTTTTTATCGTGGCAAACACAATATTTGTGACGTTCAATAGCTCAAATAACAATTCTTAGTTAGGCGTAAAAAATATGTTTGTTTCATATTACATGCCCCCAAAATGGGGTAGGTATGGAGGGATTAATTTTTTTTCTTTTTTTGTTTGGCAAATGAGGTAGGGATTTATTTATTATTTATTTATTTTTTGGGGGAGGGGGGTGGGCAAATGGTCAACTATAAGATTTTGAAACTGAATGAATATTCAAAACATATCAGTAATATCCTTAAACATTGTTTTGATGCGGATGCTATCAAATCAAAACACTTAAACAAATATGTTTGTTTCAGGTTACATGCCCCCCCCCCCCCCCCCAAAAAAAATAGGATAGGTAGGTCGGGATTTATATATATATATTTTTGGGTCGTAAATGATCAACTTGAAGATTATACAACTGAATAAATACTCAAAACATATCAGTAATATCCTTAAACATTGTTTATAAGTGGATGCTATCAAAACAAAACACTTATTTATCCAAAAATACATTTAATAATTGAAAAAAGTAAATAAAACACACAAAAAATTCTTACAAACCCAATAAAATGTTCCAGGGTCGGGGAGTTTTTTTAGGGTAGGTCGGGTAACCTGAAACAAACAAAATTTTCTGTACGCCTTATTTATCCAAACGCATTTAATTATTGGAAAAAAGTAAATAAAACAAAAAAAAATATCTGACAAACTCAATAAAAAGTAATGTTCTAAGGTCAGGTTTTTTTTTAAGGTTAGGTCGGGTAAGCTGAAACAAACATATTTTTGTTTTACGCCTTAGTATAAATATAAATAAAAACATCTAAACTATCCAGTGCATAAGAAATGCGTATTTGCAAAACCATAATGTCTGATACGTCCACTTCTTCAGCCAGGATAATTCTTTTCTGTTTTCATAACTGAATGTGAAATATAGTTATGAACCCGTATATACTACAATTAGCTACTATCTTCGTTGAACTGGCAATCAAATACCTTTGACATTAATTATTAAGCACTGAACAAGAGTATATAGTTTATTATGATCTTCGCATGTTTAAATTTAATTCATTCAAATACAAATATCAACGTAATATATGTCTTTTTAAACAACGTCTTTTATATTAATGATGCAATGAACACCAGTATAGTTTTTCTACTCGCTCTTACGACGATCATCGCATTTTTTATTTAATTAATAAAAATAAAAGTATCAAAGTAATTTTAGTCTTTTTAAACAACATCTTTCCAGTGCGTTCGTCTTTTTACAATATTTATATAAAAGCCTGAGTTTCTTAAGAAAAAAGACGAAAAATACAAGTCCATTAAGAATAAATAACTTTTACATCTTAAGATCACATATTTTTCTTTCTTTTGCAATTTCATTGGTCGGCGGTCTCTCCTTTGTAGGAAGCTAGCCTCGCCTTTGAAGTGATAAAATCCGTTCAGTTTCTATTATAAACATTGTCAAAGGTTGAAATAAATTTTGCTAATAATTTCAATCGGATATTTGGACCGCCTGTAAGCGGCAATATAACATCAAACGTTATGCGTATTGCAAAGAAATATTTCTGATATAATAAGGCGTACATATCATTAAAATGGCTTTCCTGTATAAAGAAAAGATGAAAGCTGGGAAATCGAAATGTCCTCCAACCACCCAGGTGTCGCTGGTTGAGAGAAAATGTCTGCACTTTGTGGCATACCACTATTTTGTATAAATGCCCCACCCCCACTCGCGAGTTTGTGGTTTAGGGGGTGGGGCGAAGCCTGTTCCGATCCCCGAGATACCTTGTATATCTTTAACGACATTAGCTAATTGTTTAGTGTATTTATAAAACATAAAAAGAAACATATTTTAATTATATTGCTTTGAATTTTTTTTTTTTTTTATATAATATATATACATGTGTAAGTCTTCAAATAAATTGTTTTCTAATATTGTTTTGCAGTATTATATGAATGCTATGAAAAAGTCATATGATTCAATTGATGCATCAACAGAAATATATGTCTTCAAACGCTGTCACCACCAGCAACACGGACAATCAATGCATTCATTTGAACTGTTGCAAACAATACCCACAGTCGTTGCCCATATTTCCACCATCGCAAAAAATGTCAACCACCACCACGTTATGACGACGCTACCGCAACATTCACCAACCGCTACGCCTGTACGCACTGATCCCGTCGTCGTCACCACTTAATACAACGTACACTTCCAAGAACACCAAAAGTAACTCTGCTATTATCTAATCTCGAACGCATTGGAGATGCTTCAGATGCTACTGTTAAATTCAGCAATTGACGAAACACCACAATTGTCCGCTTCGCCGTGACCACCCAAACACCAACGCCATGTCCACCGCCGCCATTTCCGGTATAACAGACAGACTCAATGCACATGCAACAGTCAGCACCCTAGTCACCACCAAATGCACAGAACAGAAAGTTCAGCCCGCCGCCATTACCGGTACTACAGACATAGCCTTGAATTTATAGCAGCACATTTTCTGTGAAAGCCTCAAGTGTCTATGTTGCTGTTGTTATTGTTGCTGCTGTCGCATAGGCTGTTGTTTTAATTTGGATTAAAAAAAATACCTTGGAATATGTACATCTTCAAATAATAATTATTAAATATATTCATTAAAAAAAGAAAAACATAATAACACAAATAAATTAACATTTTCAATGCGTCTCCTATACTATCAACAAAACTTGTGGAATATAACGAATAATGCCTGATGAATCAATTTGGTGTCTGCGAACTATGAAAAGAAACCAACTACATGCAATACTTCTGTTTAAATTTATTGTGTTAATAAATAAAATAATAAAATAATTAATTAAGTAATTAATACATAAACAATGAAAATCAAATATTCGACCATCTCTCTGAAAGATTTTTCGCATACAGTAATAAAATGTGCAGATCATTTATTGTTAGATAATAATCATTCATCCCCGGCGGGATTCGAACCCGCGACCTCTGGATTAGAAGTCCAGCGCGCTATCCACTGCGCTACGGGGACTTGAATGTTTAGACAATTATTGTTATTTAAACATAAGAGACTAGGGTGGTGCTCTAATACAGCTAGTAATGCTGCTTCTTCTGCTATTGCTACTACCGCTGTTGCTGCAACTACCACTGCCACTACCAACACTACTAGTAATATAGTGTATACGAAACACAAGACGTGTGGCTAACCACCACCACCACAGCTTCTACTTTTACTACTGCTATTACAACTACTACTACCACCACCAACTTCACCACCACCGCCCACTACTGCTACAAGTATAACAGTTTTAGAGACACAAAACGTGTGACTGACCGCATGCTAGAGCCATATGCAGGGGCGTAGCTTGGGTTAAAAAATATATAATAACAATAGGTGGAATCTATCAAATGACGCTGTCAGCGATACTTTGGGCCAGGAGTTTTTATACTCGTATGTGGCTACAAACAACTAACTTCAGCTAAACCCCGATTCTACAAAATAATTGTTAAAAAGCGTGTGTTTCATGAAATTTATTTCATGTTGACGTAATCGACGCGTTAAACAATGAAGTATCAACACAGCCAAGAAGGATCCCCTCACCCTCACCCCCCCCCCCCCCCCTGTTGATTTTATTGCATTTTTGGCAGATTTAAATTTTTCATCTCTAGAAAAAATGTATAGGCACGTGCCTATAGTGCCTCAGGAAAGCCACGCCCCTGGTGTGCACAACACTGATCAGGGTTTACCAAAATGAGTACACGGCTGAGGAAAAAAAACAACATTCTAAAATAGACAAAGAACAAAATTCACCGTTGTTAAACTACCAATAAACAACCCGAAAAAATAGTTCCGAAACTGTTAAATATAGTTCGCATTGTAATTGCAGAAAATGTTGTCATGTTAGAATCGAAATACTTTTTGCATTATCGTTGTTTATTGGCTTATAAACACCGATTTGTCGTTCTGATGCGGTATATTCAAGTACTTGGGCTAACGCCATCTTGGTTTAATTCATACGCATCAGAACTGCAAATCGTTGTTTATTAGCCGATAGGCGAGAAAAGTATAGAATTTATAGTCGTAATCTTAAAATGTTTCTGTTCCTTTGAGCTATATTATTCCGAATTAATAATGATATTTTAATTTTAATTGTGTATTGTTTTAGTATTGTACAAATGCATAAATACAACTTCTAAAAAGTCAAGCAAACTACTTGTAATATTAATTATACGCAGATTGTATTGTTTATGAACTATAAGTTCGTATTTATAGCACCTTGTTTATATTTCGGATACAAACTAAGTGGGTTGTGTTTACTATATCAGGCGTAAAAAAATATGTTTGTTTCAGGTTACATGCCCAAACAAATAAGGGTAGGTAGGTAGGGAATTATTTTTTTTATAATCTTTTTATTTGGTAAATGGTCAACTTAAAGATTCTAAAACTGAATGAATATTTAAAACATTTATATCATGAAACATTGTTTTGAAGTGGATGCTATCAAAACAAAACACTTATTTATAAATAAACAACAATATTTGATTATTGGAAAAAAGTTAAATAAACAAACGATATCTGACTAACTCAATAAAATGTTCTAGGTCGGATCTTTTTTTAGGGTAGGTCGGATAACCTGAAACAATTTTTTTTTTTTTACGCCTCATACATTTATTTATGTACAACGATTTTTCTTTTATATAAACACTTGTTTAAAAATATAGTTGCTAATTATTATGTGTTTATTTCGTATTGGTATTGTGCTTTTGAAGGTAAGGTCGCTTGGAAGGAACTGTCTCTATGAAAAGTGCCCCCTAGGGTTCAATAAAAAATATGAAATATATATAATAATATTGGTATACAATAAAGGTTGTAATAATGTTTATATAATTTAGAAAAAAACAACAACAAAGTTTATGCATTCTGAGAAAACAATTACGTGTATGTTAAATGTTATGTCGCGTTTGTTTGGCTCATTTCTTCTTTATGCGTAAAAAAATATATTTGTTTCAGGTTACATGACAAAACAAATTAGGGTAGGCAGGTAGGGATTTTTTTATTGAGTAAATGGTCAACTTGAAGATTCTACAACTGAATAAATATGCAAAACATATCGGTAATATCCCTAAACATTGTTTTAAAGTGGATTCTATCAAAACAAAACAATTATTTAACCAAAAAAACGTTAAATTATTGAAAAACATAAATAAAACAAAAAAATATCCGCCAACCTCAATAAAATGTTCTAGGGTCGGGGCATTTTTAAGGGTATGTCGATTAACCTGAAACAAACATATTCTTTTACGCCTTACACTTCGACGTCAGATTGGTAGGTATCAGGCATAGACATATATTTTCACAAGTCAGGAGCGCAGTTGATTACAGCACTGTAAATTGTCAATTGTTCTTACGACTCCGTAGTCGTGTGTTCGATGCCCACTCTTGGTTATCTTTTTGAAGTATTTATTTATTTCTTTATTTTTTATCAAAATTCTTATAATGTAGTAAATTATTAATCCTTTTTTTATTGCATGCGTATTTGTATTGGTAGTTTCGATAACAGTATATCTTTAATATTGCTGAAATATATAACTTTTTCGTCCCCTAAAATCGTTTTAACTATACAATCATATATATTTTACTTTATGATTCCACTGTTGTAGTTTTCTTTTAATTTGAGGCGTGTCGTGGGAAAACCGGGCTTAATGCATTGGCGTAAAGTACCATAACAGCGGAAATTGCCGTCCCGGATTAGCCTGTGCGGGATGCACAGGCTTATCCGGGACGACACTTTACGCACATGCATTAAGCCCGGTTTTCCCACGACACGACTCATACATTTTATTTATAATGGCATATTGTGTCAATTACTGTAGTTACTGGAACACTGACATTGCCTTCAAATGCTGCTTATGTAGTCATTAACAAAGGTTAAAGGGACGTTTCGACGGTTGGTCCACAACAGCATTTGCAAAAATAATGATGATTTAAAAGAAATTAGTATATAAGCATGGTTCAATTATTTCTATAAACATTTGACAAACAGTAGTTATCGATGACAATATCGCCGGCGCGGGAAATTTAAAATGATATAGATGTAAAATGTAGCTGATTCACCGGTACGCCCCGCGCCCATTGATAAACGTTGCATAGCGAAGACAAGTTTCAATAGAAATGCTCTTTTGTGTTTTGGGCGTTTATTTTTAATATTTTTTTCTTAACGATTTCATTAATATATTGTGCTACTCGTACGTTTTTTTTACTAGAAAATCGGAAATAATCTTGTTCAATTTTGTCTATGTTAGGTATGTATAATTTTTGTATATTAACAGCGATATAACAATTTGAGCATATATTTAAACATAATAATGTCAGCGGAAATTGTTTCACACATAAGTGCATTGACTATTTATCTCATGAAACTGTATTTATCACATCTCTGTCATGTATTTGTATGCTTTCAAAAAGTGTATACATGTCAGTGTTTCGCTACTTGGCCATCGATGATCAAATGTATGTATATGGCCGGTTGCATTGCTCCAGGTAAGCTTTTGGACTGGGGTAAATGTACGCTTACTTCTGGACATTTGGGAGTAAATGTACACTCACTCCAGAATGTATGGGGGTAAATGTGCACTTTGTGTAGGATAAGTACTGGTAAGAACGGGTAAACTTACAAAACATTACAAAATGTGGAAAAACCAGAGTATTATTATAATAATCCTTAAAAATGTAGCAACACCTTTGATAACAATAATGCTACAAGTAAGAAATCTCAACATTTTAAGACTTGTATTGCTTTGTACTGATCAACTGCACATTCAGGTAGGCCACGTCTGATACAATTTCCATCTTCCTTTTTCCAGTCACTAAAATATGAGGTAATGTACACGAGCATAGGAAAAATGTGGGTAAATGTACACCCAACTTTTATTATCTCGGCGTATTTGTACGCACACATTATTGTGCATAATTTACGCGTGTACGCGGCTTATCTGGGCCTCTGAAAATGCATTATGTTTGCCGATATGCCTTAAATAAAGCGTATAAATAAAACGTTTTATAATACACGTGTGCTCTTGGCAAAAGAATTGTGCCATAATTGCCGATTTTTGTTACAGAGTCGTAACTATATACAAGAGCGATGTTGAGACAGCCTTAGAAAACATGGAAACAATAATTTACTGGTACGTGGCGTTGCAATACTGTTGATATGCAATACCAACTCATATTTGTTGAACGAGAGTAAAGTTTTGCTGAAGTTACAAATTGTAAAACAGTCAAAACGCGCTCGATATGGAGCAAAGACGCCTTGATGGCTTCATAAAATGAAATCATGAACTCATTTATTATAAGCTTAATGATTCCTCTCTAAAATGGTATAGCATTTAAACACGTCTTAGTTTATCAGTCATGAAACACATTAATCTGAAATTAATATGAAGGGAAAGGGACACTTTTGGCATACTAACTACATTTTATTCAACCTCAGTTTTGTACGGACTGTAAAAGCATTTAATCTATTTACTTAAAGATAGAAAAAAATGGCATTTTAAAATAAATAAAGCCTCGCTTTGAGATAAATGGAGTTTTGTTATCCGTTCTCCGATACGTAATTACCACATTGTCAGTGAAATGCAATCTCATATACATAAACACCAATAAATCACAGTAATTAAGTTCGTTAGCCATGATTTTCTACAAACTGATCGATTCCTCTAATGCTTTTCAAAATTAAACGTCACGTAACAGATCTCATTGATTTGATTGGTCGAAATATTTATTAATAACCGGTAGATCAATACACATTATGAAACAATTACTTTGCGCATTGAATCGTGTTAAAATTCTCATCCGTGGGAATAAACGTTATAAATCGCATTGTTAGTTGGCCTTCAATCACTCAAAATAGGAAAGAAATTGAAATATGACAAGTTTGAAATGCATATACGACATGCGAACAATTCCACCGGCGCTCCAGGGTTATGATTTATCATGATTTGATAATGATTGTAATGGGGTAGCGTGTCCTTATTTGGAGGTATTATACACAGGAGTTCAATACAACAACAGCAACCACTGCGCCATATCATTCCTGATTGTTGTCAAAGAGTGAATAATTAAAAAACAATAGAACACGTCATTATTTTCAACAATAATTTATTATCAATAGTAATGTTTTATTGGCTTCAATGTCAGATAGTAAATGAACAAAAGTACATTTTACTAGGTTTATTTTTGATCAGTTAATTGAACGACTTCTGTCATAATTGTACTTTAAACATGTGCATTTTTATTTCGAGTAAGAGACATATGCATCGTTAATGTGTTAGAATTACATTAGTTAGAATTTTGGCAAGGAACATATAACAAAATAGATAATCAATATTGCATTAATTTCCAGATAGGTACACCATATAAGTATTTTTTAACCGAAGATTACAACAGAAACGAATTTGAATCACATATCGATGATACATAATTTAAACATATTTAAATTGAAAAGGACAAACAAGAATCGTGTGTGTACGAAATAAAACCAATAAGTTCGTAACGTTTTTTCCTAAAAAACATGAAACGAATAGTCGTTAAATTTTCAAATTTGATCAACACATAGCCTCTTTTCCTGTACATTCGGCCACTTAAGAGCTAAACTGCATTTATACCCTAAATGAGCACAATTTCAACACCATTGAGACTTTTATCTATTAATTGAAGGTCTCTCCTTCTAAATAAAGGCCATATAATGTAGTGATCAGCCATTCACTTAGTTACTGACCACTTCTAGGAAGGCACCCTAGCAACTAAGAATTTGTCAGATGTATCCTATCATTTGGTTCAGTCTTCATTTTGATAGGAAAATACTAACATTTTGTTACAATTTGATATAATTCATTAGAAGCATTCTTTATTAATCTAACACACACTTGCATACTGTTTGAAAATGAATGTTTACAAAATTCTTGGCTTATGCACAAAGTGTGTAGCAATTTTTGTGAATTTCTTTTTTAAATCTTAATTTTCTCAGACAAAATATAAAATTCGCAATTTTTAAAACAAAAAACAATATTTATGTGATAGAATTGTCTTAATACAGATATCTTACACACATTTTATAAGAAATAAGTGTTAATTTCTATTATCTGGGGGTTGCCGAATCTATATGAATGTATAGGAAAGAAGGATATCTAAATAATTTTATATTAACAACAAGGATGCTAACTTTTAATAAATACATGTACAAACAACATAGTTACACACCAAAGACAACACAATTAGCACGACAATAATGAATGTCCAATCCAAGGCAAAAACACTGGAGACAAAATGGATGCACAATGAAAGTGTACTAAAACAGTCACAGTGATATCCATTGTCAACAATAAATTTATATAATATAATAAGTTCCACATTATCTACAAAGCTAATAAATTTAAAACAATGACGGCATTACCAATTTAGTTTCACATGTTTGTCTACCAAAGTGCATGCATATAAAAATGGACCTAAATGACCAAATGACCATGCGCATTGTAAGTTTTTGCATATTACATTATTGTATAGTTGCAAATTATACTAGTTTAGTTGTAATAATACTGCTGTATTGTTGTAGAAATTTAAATTCAAGCTATAGTCTCTTATAATTATATATTAGCCAGGCTACACCGAATTTGGTATCAGAAGTTTTATGTCTTTATGTATTTATAGATATAATTGTATGCGGATAATACTTAAATAAATAAATAAATATATAAAAATATATAATTAATATACGATTGCGATGCAGTTTGTTTTTCAACAAACCTAGAATGAAAAAACAACGTACCAAATAAATTGTCAATATATACTGTTGTGTGACTGACAATGGTACCATACTTATTTGTCAGCCGAAATAGTAACAAAAGCGTCGTAGTCTTGAACATATAAATATAAATAAATAAGTAAGTAAGTAAGTAAGTAAGTAAGTAAGTAAGTAAGTAAGTAAGTCAGTCAGTAAGTAAGTAAGTAAGTAAGTAAGTAAGTAAGTAAGTAAGTCAGTCAGTCAGTAAGTCAGTAAGTCAGTAAGTCAGTAAGTAAGTTAGTCAGTCAGTCAGTCAGTCAGTAAGTCAGTAAGTCAGTAAGTAAGTAAGTAAGTAAGTAAGTAAGTCAGTCAGTCAGTAAGTCAGTCAGTCAGTCAGTCAGTCAGTCAGTCAGTCAGTCAGTCAGTCAGTCAGTCAGTCAGTCAGTCAGTCAGTCAGTCAGTCAGTCAGTCAGTCAGTACGTAAGTAAGTAAATAAATAAATATTTAATATAGTACTACACTTATGCTGCTTCTTAATTAAAATTAATATAATACTACTATTGTTATACACGTATTAATTCTAATAAATATGAGTACATTCATCAAAATGGGTATTATTTTAGTAAAATGTAACGCAAATATGCCTCTTTAATAATATATCATTTGATATATTTTTCTTAGAACGATTTTTGTAATTTCAGATATCTCGGCACAACACTAAGTATATATTATATATCTAAATTATTTGCGTGTTTTATACACACACACAAAACTGAACAATAAAACATGAAATTGTAAAATACGCTTTTTGTCATGGACTCAGAACACATTCGTTATTTTTATTTATCGTGGTCATGTGTGTTCAATGTTATTATGTGGCGTTGCTTGTATTTCATTCACACAAAGGCAAATTGAATTTAAATAAATACTGTTTCTCTAATATGTTTAGAATATTTTTATAACACCGACAATGGTGTCCATTTTTTTCATATTTTTAGTTTATATAACATTTTGATTTTTATGAAATTCAATTCTTATAATAATAATATTATTAATTGTTTATAGTATTCTGTTTAACGTCATTTGAACAAGTTTTCATGGTCCCATTAACTATGAAACCTTCCAAAACTGCAAACGTTCCTAGGATAAAATTGTTTTCTCACAGATGGCGTTGATATTTCTTTGTAAACATTTTTTCGCGAAAAATAGTAATATATTGAAGTAGACGATTGTAAGACTAATTCTTAAATGCAGTTTGTAGTATACAACTGCAGTTTAATTTTGATAATCTTTTTTCTTTCAGCGGAATTATGTACTTAAAAATAAAATGTTGAAATATAAAAATAATGAAACCATAGACATCACCGGGAGAGAAACACAGCGTTTTCTCAAATTTTGAAAATAACAGTTTGTACCTTGTGTCTATCATTCCTCGACATGACATTAGCAGACAGTAAAGAAAAAAACAATGTAAACATTAAAAATAAAAATACATAAAACAGTCCAGGTAAAATATCCAATATGCAAAATATGGAAGTAATCTGGTTTAAATTCACGCGTTGACTTTTCGCTCTGATTGACTGCTTGTTGAACGCTCATCGTTTGATTATGTTGATCTTTTAAATGTCTTTTCCGAGTTAATCCATTCGTTTGTTAATATTGCAACACTAACCATTTTTATGGAAATATACGTAAATGAAGCATGGCTTCCATCAAGGTGGCAGCATGTTTGATAATTTGTTTTTGCAGTCCATTTCCTTAGAAGCTCGCTACGAGAGTTCCATCTTCGCAGGCGGCCGGGAAACAAACCTCCGTCTATTTACCATTACAATACGAGTGAACCGGTACATACTCATTAATTGGGGAACCATGCGCATAAATATGCATATTTCCCGCCAAATGAAAACTAATATTCATTATTAAAACCGGGTTGGTAATGATTAGTGAGCGATATAATGTACATCAAGATTTAATAAATTTCATATTAGTGATTTCTAGCATACACAATTATTGGACCAAAATGGCGTTGGGACAGCGGATGCGTGCATGTTTGGACCACAACCCATTGCGGCCACAGAGTTCCTATACCGGGTGGCCAAAGTTGTTTGAAAACTGGAATATCAGTTAAAATACATAACCTACAAGAATAAATAGATACAGTAAAGTTTATCAAATTTCTGGCACGTTGAGATAAACTTGTATTTATTTAATTAATTCGACGACTCAGCATAATGCTTTGCAAGCTTCTCATTAAACAAATACAATAATTTACATTTTGTGATATTTATTCTTCAAACAACAATTGTATGGCAGACATAAGTTAGTCTTATTAAATGTTAGTTGTATTTTTAAGTTGTTTTTATTTTAATATTTTTGCTCTGCAGGTCACAATAGTTTGTATCAAATGATGCCATGTGTATTATGGTGGCAAAACGTATCTGAGTTTAAAAAATATGAATAAAGAATATAATAAGATTTTAAACTCCCTTTATAATAGCATGCACTTTGTAATTTTATATTTGACTGTATGCATGGCTTTTATGACACGGGGATATGTCAACAGTTTGTTGAACTCGGCCAATGCATGGTTGCCTGCTAAAAAGTGATCGTTTACATTGCGTCTACGCATGCGCAATAGTTGCGTGGCATTTTGTTGAAAGGTCGAACAAGTACTGGTGTAATGGCAAGAGAAATACGAAATCTCTAATTATAGGGGCACGATTTCATGTCTCCAAACTTAGAGTAAGATGTATTGATATATACTCGGTGACATTGGTCAGCTATTCTACTTATTTGACGAATTACCGGTGCTAATCTATCCTTGTAACACGAGCTGAAAGTTTTCGTCAGCCAGTTCATGATCATTTAGGACATGCAATGCTTGGCTGATGGTTTTTGATGCACGTTGAACAGGTTGTGAATGACCTTGAAGAAAATGATGTAGTCTATGAATTGATAGTGAGTGACTCAGAATGCAGGAAACTCTGACATAATTTTGCTGCATTTTGATGCAGCATTAGTATTATAGGTTTCCATAAATGCATTTCGTCCGTAAATCTTCAAGAAAGAGGAAATATGTAAATTGTGTGAATAAATATGTTGTTTTGTATGCGCTTGCTATGAAAATAAGTGTGTTAATTATGATGAAATTAATTGGGTGTATTAATCTAATTGAATAACTTTATTAAATAATAATGTGAATAAATTGATGAAATAAATAAACAAATAAAAGTATAGAAAGAAAGAAAGAAAGAAAGGAACAAAAAAATGAATGAATGAATGAATGAATTCATATAAGCTAACTTAATATGTTTTGCTGTTAGATCTAGTCTAGAACGCAAATCTTTAAGATTCAAACTTTAATCCTTTATTTTATAAACGCTCTGTCTGAGATAATTTTATTTTGTCAATATTCCCGGACACAATTTTTTGTTATTATCTTCGCCCGAAATCACCAGGAAACTACGTAGTCAAAACAGTTCGTGTTGCTTCGGTCATATAAACCAGTTCTCGAATCAATGTTGTTTTATAAGTCTTTGAAAGTGCTTTCGGGAGATTCTGAACCAAGATCGTCTTGGAGCGAGTAGTAATTATGTTGACATAAACAAAGATTACAAACTTACGTCTTATAGACATATAATTTAAAGTTTATAATTTTCTGATTAGAACGGAATGTCCAAACTTCCTCCTACATGTGTGGGATGTTCTTAATTTATTTTTATTAATTTTTATCATGGGTAATAGTGTATTCTAACATGACACGCGCAAAACCAATAAACAACTCGAAAAAGTAGTTTCAAAACTGTAGCAAATTTAGTTCGCGTTGTAATTGCAGAACATGTTGTCTGGTCATGTTAGTTGAAATAAATTTCACTTTATCCTTGTTAATCTGCCAATAAACAACTCATTGTCGTTCTGATGCGTGGCTATTAAACCGCTCAGTCGAACGCCCACGTTGTTCTAATTTCTACGCATCAGAACTCCAAATCGTTGTTAATTGACCGATAAACAACGATAAATCGAACATTTTTTATGAAATGAACACTATAACAAATTGGGCTACTCTAAGATCTGATTGTCTCAGCATATTTTTTTTTAAATAAATAGTATCTTTGCAATAAATTATCTTTTTATGCATCTTCGTTGTCGTCATAGTTTTGTCTAATATTTCTTAACCAATTTTTGAGAATTTTGATAAACACATTTCGGCTTCTTATTATTTTTTTCTTAACTAGACGTCTGGATATATATAAATGATTTCGATGCTGTAATGCAAAAACCCTAACAATGAACTAACAATACTATCAATATTGTCCTTATCACCATTAAAATGTTCATAACCATCCTAATAACCGTCATCGTTTTCATCATTGTCATCAATTCCATCATCATCAATAATTAAAATCACGACATTATAACATTAAATTTAGAAATGTAATCGTAAGAAAGGATACACTTTTTCACACATCTTAAACTCATATGTATTTTTAATTAAAAGTATATTTCGTATTAAACATTAGTGTTCTGTTGCCTCAGTATGTATGTCTTGAATATCACGTTCGATACGTGCTTGAAATCGATAAAATGTATTTCCCAAATTTTATTTTATTTTATTTGCCAAAGATTAAATATTTAAAAGAAAATTTTCCTGAAACGTAATTTGTATTTATCATATTTTATTCGATTTCAAATCATTAAAAAAATTATTCAACTTCATTAAATGTCATTTATGTTGTTTTTATTGTTACTTGCATTTGTTTCACAGAAACTGTTGATGTTAAGTTTTACTTTACACAACACGGTGTACTACTACGTAATAAAATCAAGAACATAATGGCGTTTTTTTTCTTTATAAATCTATTGTGAACTTTAATATATTCGTATTAAACATTGCAGGTTCGGTAATAGCGGAGACAGATAAAAGTCTATCTTCAAAGTTAATGGACTACGCCCCATGAGGAATATCACCCCCATCCCCCACCCCCACCCCCCACGATCGCAATCTTTGATGCAGGAACACATCGGATTCTATTTTCTGCTTATGTCAGCTCGCAACCGTTGTAGATTAATATGTATTTGTATGATTTTTGTATTATGTTGTATTTGAAGAATTAGATGCAATGTGTTATTATTTGCTGTTAATTTAAATTTAATACAATATAATACTTATAATGATAATATAAATAGTAATATGTATATATTGACTTTGTAAAGCACACTATCTATAGTTATATTTATATTCAATAAATCTATACCACTAATGTGATGATGTAAATTGACAGTATATATATTGCATGTGTATATTTTATGAATAATAATTGTCTAAAATAAACACGGAAATATAAAGAAGATTAAGACGTTGTCCTTTGTGAATTGAATCAAATTTTTAAACACTAAATAGCAAATATCACCATAAAACGTACTGTACTTCAAATAGTTCATATACATAAACTGAAATATAGTTTTATGAGTTTAATGTATGTTTTTTTTCGTTTTTCGACTTTTTTTGCATTTATGTCCATTAATGAGGTTCCTTTCATAAATTGGTTCGTAAAATTAATGTTCTTCTAAAAATGGTATTCGATGTTGTGTATGGCATATACTATCGTGCCATATTTTGTGTTGAAATGCATCCAGAATACATCGCTATCATTGTGTGTTACTCTTATCGGACTTACGTTTAATTACATGACTTTAAATAATCATGTTTGATGGTGACAAAACAAGCAGTCAACTTTTGAATGTGGGCGTTTTCGGATATATGTTGAAATTTCCTGAAGAAATGTTGGACCGGTGTCGGTAGAAAGAAGGTCGCCAACATAAGATAAGCACTTCCTTGTTATAAAATTATTGTTCTATGTATTTGCACTAACATCTGATGCAAAACTACATACTATATTTACAGTTGTAAATATGCATTCTGATATATGGTTGCAGATAAAGGGTTTGTTTTGACCTTAAATATAGCGTGTTTACACATGGTAGTATGCTCGTAGAGACGCGGAACACGGTAGTGTGTGATATGAAACTTTCAGACCGGTCAGTCATGTTACGTCGGCTGATGTGCGAAAAAAAAGAGGCATGTCTTGGGAAAACCGGACTTCATGCATGTGCGTAAAGTGTCGTCCCGGATTAGCCTGTGCAGTCCGCCATACCTGATTAGTCCCTGCGGACTGTAAAAATCAACCATGTTAAATTTTTATTTTCGGTCAAAACATTTGTTTAAATAAACCTGTAAGCGCTGACGGAGAATCAAACGCTTATTAAGTCTTGTAGTGTAAGACAAGACGATTGCTTTTGAGCCGTTACCAAACCACGCCAATCACCATCAATGTTATATGCTGAGTTTACCGTACTGTGAAATTTAATGTTAAAGAAATAGATGCAGAGAAAATTTAATGCTTCAAACATGTCTCAAACAAGCATCTTACGCTAACCTCGTATCTCTTCTATGAGGTACGTCTTACACAATCACCACACAAATGTTATGACATACATTATCACAACTAAACTTATCCCTTTAACCACGCAATCCCCTATCACTACCATGACATCATTTTCACGCAACCCCTCGTCATCCTCTTATCACCACTTTAACTTCCATTTCACGGTACCTTCTTATCACTACTCTGACGTCCATTTCACGGTACCTTCTTATCACTACTTAGACGTCCATTTCACGGTAGTCTCTTATCACTACTTTAACTTCCAATTTACGGTACCTTCTTATCAATACTTTGACGTCCATTTCACGGTAGCCTCTTATCACTACTTTGACGTCCATTTCACGGTAGCCTCCTATCACTACTTCAACGTCCATTTCACGGTACCCTCGAATCACTACTTTGACGTCCATTTCACGGTACCCTCGAATCACTACTTTGACGTCCATTTCACGGTACCCTCTTATCACTACTTGACGTCCATTTCACGGTACCCTCTTATCCCTACTTTGACGTCCATTTCACGGTACCCTCTTATCACTACTTTGACGTCCATTTCACGGTACCCTCTTATCACTACTTTAACATAAAATTCACGGTACCCTCTTATCACTACTTTGACGTCCATTTCACGGTACCCTCGTATCACTACTTTGACGTCCATTTGACGGTACCCTCTTATCACAACTTGACGTCCATTTCAGGGTACCCTCTTATCACTACTTTGACGTCCATTTGACGGTACCCTCTTATCACTACTATGACGTCCATTTTACAGTATCCTCTTATCACTACTTTAATTTCTATTTCACGGTACCCTCTTATCACTACCATGACGTCCATTTTACGGTACCCTCTTATCACTACTTTAACATCTATTTTACGGTACCCTCTTATCACTATTTGACGTCCATTTTACGGTACCCTCTTATAACTACATTAACTTCTATTTCACGGTACCCTCTTATCACTATTTTGACGTCCATTTTACGGTACCCTCTTATCACTACTATAACTTCTATTTCACGGTACCCTCTTATCACTATTTTGACGTCCATTTTACGGTACCCTCTTATCACTACTTTAACTTTTATTTCACGGTACCCTCTTATCACTATTTTGACGTCCATTTCACGGTAGCCTCCTATCACTACTGCAACGTCCATTTCACGGTACCAACTTATCAATACTTTGACGTCCATTTGACGGTACCCTCGTATCACTACTTTGACGTCCATTTCACGGTACCCTCTTATCACTACTTGACGTCCATTTCACGGTACCCTCTTATCACTACTTTGACGTCCATTTGACGGTACCCTCTTATCACTACTCTGACGTCCATTTTACAGTACCCTCTTATCACTACTTTAATTTCTATTTCACGGTACCCTCTTATCACTACCATGACGTCCATTTTACGGTACCCTCGTATCACCACTTTAACATCTATTTTACGGTACCCTCTTATCACTATTTGACGTCCATTTTACGGTACCCTCTTATAACTACATTAACTTCTATTTCACGGTACCCTCTTATCACTATTTTGACGTCCATTTTACGGTACCCTCTTATCACTACTTTAACTTTTATTTCACGGTACCCTCTTATCACTATTTTGACGTCCATTTTACGGTACTCTCGTCATAAATATGATGTACATCTCAGTCATGTTCTGATCATTATTATGACTTCCATTGTACACCATCCCCTAATCAATAGCATGACGTTAATGATTAATTCCACGCCACCCCAATATAACTAACATCATCCCATATTAACTACTATGACGTCCATGTAATGTCATCTTCTTATCAGTACTATGATTGATATCTTACGCCAGCCCCTTATCAGTACTATGATTGATATCTTACGCCAGCCCCTTATTAGCGCTATGTCGTCCACTTCATATATACCCTTGTTAATACTTTGACTTCCATATCATACCATCAATTATACCACCGTATTTACGATATGACGTCTGTCTCATAGCGTTCCTATATCATCACTATGACGTCAACTTGATTTATTCCCATTATTGCCACTTCATTTTCATCATTTCCTTAAAGCAACAACGGTGTCTGCCTAACGGCCTACCCGTAACGCCAGTATGACGCCTATATAAGGTCATTGTTTAGTTAATTTGTAGTTTGTCGGATACGCCGACCCGATTTTTTTTTTGAAAATCCAAACACATTGAAAAAAACACACACCAATATTGTAAAAACAATAAACCAAAATTGATTAAGCAAATCATACATTTGAGGCGTGTCGTGGGAAAATCGGTCTTAAGGCATGTGCGTAAAGTGTCGTCCCGGATTAGCCTGTGCAGTCCGCACAGGCTAATCCAGGACGGCACTTTCCGCCTACAGTGGATTTATGTTGAGAAGAGAATTCCTTGAAACAGAAAATACCGTAAAAGCGGACAGGCTAATCCAGGCTAATCCGGGACGACACTTTACGCACATGCATTAACACCGGTTTTCCCACGACTCGCCTCCGTTTATTTTCACTGAGTCAGTATTTCTTATGGATATTAAAATTGTTCAACTCAAAATTGCAATGTAAAATACAGTAAAACATAGATGATGCGTGTCCTGGGAAAATCAGGTTTAACGCATGTGCGCAAAGTGTCGTCCCGGAATAGACTGTGCAGTTTATGGTATTTTCTGCTCCAAGGAAATCTCTTCTAAACATAAATTTACTTCAGGCCGAAAGTGTCGTCCCGGATTAGCCTGTGCGGACACTTTACGTACATGCATTAAGCCCAGTTTTCCCACGACATTCTTAAAATAAAATTTTCATGTAAACCATGTTGATTTTATATGCATGTTTATATAATAAACGTCGCATTGAATTATTATTGCTATTGTTATGTGAACTGCGAAAGAATGTGTTTATTTCCGCCGTTCGACTAGACAGTTTGCAAAAAATGTCCCAGAAACTAAAAATAAAAAATCTCTGGCCTAACGTAATTTCCGTAACGTTTCTATGACGTCTATTTGACGTTATACCTGTAACGCCATTATAACGTCTGTGTGTCTGTGACTATTGTTTATATTACCATCGCACTTGAAAATAAGTTCAACGCGCAAGTACACGATCTACCTTTAGCAAGAAATAAATCTAGCCGGTATAATAATAAATTATATAGCGCAGGATCTAACATTACTAAAAGTTGATAACTGACACGTTTATTTTGTTATTTATACTACTCCTAATTTACTTTCTTTGTTCAATAAAACTCTATAAAAACTAAAGCGCGATCCATGTTCGCTGTCACAGAAAAGCTCGACAATCCCTTTTATGTCCGATGTTTCTGTCACACGGTTGAGGTAATTAACCATGTTTTCTGAATGAAAATTTGCTGTTAAAACTTCTTGTCGTATCTTGTTTTGTACCCTTCGTGAATTAACGTTCTTCAACTTAGTTCAAAGTGGAAGTCGCATTCTTTCAATGAGGATATAGAATATAACATGCCTTTGATAAACCGCCGTATCAAATAACATGTTTCAATTGTTAAAGGAAAGATTATCGTTGATAATTTCATTACAGCCACTGTCCGCCGAGTTTAAATAGTTTTTTTGCCGTAGCATTTATTACACAACATATAGTACCTATACAGTTCAAGCACTTAACATAGTGATTTATTTATCCTGTTGTACGTCGTCTTTAGTAAGTAGTACGTACAATAGTGTAGATCCTCGTTATGCGATCTTGTGTCCGCTTACGCATGACTATGCAAATTTCATACTTATTACACCGCGCTTTGCCACACAGAATACCTTGCGTTGCACTTTTCTGTACATATTTGACAACGTTTGGAAGGTACACATATGATTGTACTAACGTATAGACACAGAAACAACGAACGTTTTATTATAATTTCGAATACCAGGATAAATAATTTTACACATTTATTAAGGACAAGGATATAATTAGGTTTGACCTAGCTAAACATTGTCAGAAAAGCGTTGTTATTGATGCTGTTAGTTATGCCAACAATTTAAATTTAAATCAAAGCATTTTGCCTTCTCAAAGCGAAAATAATCATATAATATTTTTAATTTATTAATATGTTTTACAAAGATGTTCACGACCTATTGTAAAGTTTGCGAGAACAAAGTCGTTTTATACCTAAATTGTATGCCTTTATCTGGCTTTTATTGCGACCTGCTTTGTTTTTACTATTTTTAGTATTCAACTATTGCTGTCATATGTTTAAACTAATAAAAAGCTTCTTATACTATTTTTTAATGAAATTAACAAAATATGGGCAAAAAGTGCACTTGACTTATGCCTCAAATTTATGATGTTACACAGTACACATTGCATTGCTGAATTCCACAGGGCATTGGCATGCTATTTGATCTTCGGTCTCTGATAAACGTACACTTGGACATCCCTGTCATTGATTGTCAGATGCACAATGGGTCGCAAAATCGCTGCATGATCGTCTGTCATGACTCCTCAACTATTTATTACATGATGATGAAATTGTCAGGAGTCATTCCTGTGAGAATTAAATTTTTATAACTCATCGAGCCTTGAATGTTTTGTTATTGAACCATCCAGTTTTACCGCAGAACACTGTACGCGAAAGCAATAAAAGTTTTTCAGAATTTTACCATTAACTGTTATTCATGCTCGTGGATGCACACAAGACATTACAGTGAAAATAAAACAAGTGTTTCAGATAATGTTTTGACAGCTGTTGGCGGTCACCTCAAACCGATCAGCGGAGGACTGCAAAGTCGGCTCATGATATTCGCTATGTATATGACAGTTGCAGGCCAAGTAGCATTGATTTTATTAAATAATGGAAGTTATAATTGTGTATATATGAATCAACTTTGGAATCTTACATATTATATGTGTAACATTTATGCCCTTCACATTTCAAAGAACAAAACAGTCAGGCAGAAAAGAAGCGTTTTATTGAAGATACTTTCTGTATTGCTGAATGTGGGCTTTTTTACTTTAAACATCATGACACATAATTTTAGTCTTTATCATGACTATTAGCCAATGTAAATTAAATATTATGTTACACGCATTTTCATTTGTCCATGGTTAGTTGCGAGTAAGTTTGCGATTTAGCATCGACACAGGCATAGCGCCTGATACAGAGTACATTTAATGGGTCTAACAACTAACAGGACAATCAGAAGTCTATATTAATTTATTTACAACAAAACAAACATGAAAACTATATTATTATTTCATATTTTTATTGATAAGTTTTACATATTAAAAGAAGTTGCTATATATACTTAAAAGACCGTTTTACAGCCTTCATAGAGCCACAGACGTACACTGCTTCACTAACACTCAGCATGGATACTTAACAACATGGGGTGAAGATACATTAACAACACATGGGAATGATAGCAAAACAAATGATAACCACGAACAACTCGGGTATAAAATGATAACCACTTAGATAATTACTAATTCGGTATATGAAAGATAGCCGCGAACTCGGGGTTAAAAAAGATAACCGCGAACTCGGGGAATGAAAATGATAACCGCGAACACGGGGTTTAAAAATATAACAACGAACTCCGAGTCTGAAGCGATAACCATGAAATCGTGGTATGAAATGACTACAACGGACAGAAAAGCGTTAGAATAATGCGACAAAAACTATTCAAACAATGCGTTCAGGTGCGGCTCGATTTTTAGATGTACATTTTGTGTAAATATTTATGTAATTTGACGTACAATTTCGAAAAAATAAAAATAGTATTCATATTTCTTCTTTACACTGGCATTTATTTTTTTAAATAAAAAGTGTAGATGTACAACCATCAATTTACCTCCACAATGAAATTTTTTAAATAATTAAACAAAGTATTTCAAACAGCAAACACCCTGTTAACACAACAGGTGATAACAAAGATTAGTACGTGTAAGTTACTAACAACAATTAACAATGACTGCGTATAACACTGTTAGTATATGGTACTGGCCACTTAAGGAAGCATTTAACATGCTGAATGTTCCATTAAATCTTTAAGTACAAGTTGCAACCAACAAAACGACAAAACAAAGACGAAAGTACCCTGGTGCAACTGGACTAGTGAACAGTTTAGTTCGAAGTGTTCCATGCACAAACAGTTTTATGTTCGAGATATAACTAAAATTCCTGAGCTTAAAATGAACCAAATCCTCGCGGCAAAAATTTGAATCAGAATACAAGACAGTAAGTAATGAACTGAAGCAACTTTATCCGAATACAAAGAAGTAAAATTATATTTGAAATAGAACTGCATTTGACAATTTGTACATTTTTCAAATCAGAGTTTACAAGTAAAATTATTTCTAAAATGATGCATTATGTGACTTAATTGTTTTTATAATAATTATTTGATTTTAGAAAAGGTGTATTTAAAATTGATTTTAGAACGACAGTATGACAGTATATTTAAAATGTTGTTTGCTTTACATCCATGGCATCATAGGAACTAGTCTAGATTGGCCAAAGAATGAAAAGAAAAAGCGGATTATATGGAATAAATACCGTATATGTACACATGAAAAATGCATGGTCTAAAATATACAATGTGCAGTTACTAACTCACTGTATCAGTTACACTCTGGAATTCAATGAACTTTATATCAAAACTCTACAAACTTACGCTTGCATTTAAATGTTCCATTTTCTAAAGAACACAAAATGCCAATAAACGTATTGACTTGCCTTATCTTAATTCAGAATGGACAATTTGCATGATATCTCACATGAGTAGTGTCACAAGGATGTGTACATTATGCTAAGATTTCTGATTATCTCGGGTACATATTGAAGATTGAAATACATACAAACACGCGAAACTGCGTTTATTGCAACGTACCACAATTTTCAGCCATTCCTCATAGCATTAGCGTCGCAAACTGATTTTCTATGTCACCGGTAATGTTTGGTTTACCTGATTTTTACAAACACGATTCTTTTCAAAACTATTTTCGAGACTCAAAACGTCTTGATTCCTTCATTTGCAATAACCGGAAATGTTTCACGCGATCAGTTGCTGTATTGTTTCTGTCTACAAAACCTATCCAACCTTCATCACTATTTCTCGTGTTTTTCTCGGTAAACATTCAAGTGATCTGATATGTCCCCATCTATTCCTCGCTTTTTCTAGTAATTCTAGTAACAGTTCCTATCCTCATCGAAGAGCTAGCTTTTTCATCCACACTGAGCAGGTATTATTGCTGCTGCTTTTGGTAGATCGACCTGTTTCAGAGGACAAGAAACAGCGATCGAGTATGTCAGTCAGTTTGCCGAAGGCCGTGGCCAAGGGGACCCACTATCATTGGATCCTCGGCCAGTATTGCGACGACATTGACGCCATGTGGTGCATGTCCTGAGGTACTCCCCCCGGGATTTGAACAGGAACTGACACCCCTGGGGATATTAAACCTACAATAGGAGGACAAACATAGACTTTAACATCATGAGTCAATCTGTGTGCTTGTATAAAATTAATTGTTTGAGTATACGCATTTATTACATCGCGGACAGTTAAAATAAATACATACATCTTTTCAAATAACAGTTTACAGAAAAAGTAAGTTACTGCATTTGTGACCTTATACATTGCATGTTTCGAATAACAAATATAACTGTATTTCAATTTAATTCGACATATTGGTAATATTGCAGCTTAACGAGATGTGTTAGTTACTACAGTTTAAATAAACTTCGAAATCTCATGATCTTGGTAATAGGATTTAAAGTGCAATCAAGAACTCAGATTTATTTGCAAAATTCAATAACATATAAGATAAGAACACATCTAATAAACAACAATGCAGTTCTAGTCTATGAGCGTGTGTATGTACCCGTATTGATATATGTCCTACCCGTGGACGCACCATTATGAGAATTATGGATCACATGATTCTGAATGCTGGCTGCTGCGACGGCGCTACACGAGGACCTCGAGTACGCACTCAAGGACAGAGCGTCGTAGCTTCGAGGGCCCGGGTACTCTGTGGAAAAGAAGAGAACAAAATAAAATACATTCAGGTTGTAAACTAGAAAGAACTGGGCTTTATATGTAAGTATGATACCTGGAAAGTCAGGTCCATTATATTTTCATAAGTTAGCATTTGGGTGGTAAGTCAAGTTAAATATGTTTTCATAAATACGTTATCAAGATACCTGACTAAGCCAAATGTGGTGTATAAGCAAATGGTCACTTGCCTGCAAAAAGTTAAATTTTTAAGAAGAGTTTCTCGACGTCTGACACGGACCTGCGCCAATGCAGTTTATTCTCCTGGTACTGTGCAACTAATGAGTAATACAGTTTATTCTCCTGGTACTGTGCAACTAATGAGTAATACAGCATAATGTGGTACTTTGTTATATTTCCCAATAATACAGAATCCTTTAAAACAGTTTCTTGATTCAGACGGTTATCGGAACATATCCGGATAACACCAAAATGTAATCATTTGGTCTTTGGCACATTTCCAACCTTCCCAGAAATTGTATTGCAAATTCAATCACAACTTTTTATTAACTAACAGACAAACCAACGCCGACAAAAATATAATAATCTTGGCAGCAGTTCATGCACATTTGAAAGATAATGAAGCTCCATCTGTGTCAGACGTCGAGAAACTCTTCTTAAAAATTTAACTTTTTGCAGGCAAGTGACCATTTGCTTATACACCACATTTGGCTTAGTCAGGTATCTTGATAACGTATTTATGAAAACATATTTAACTTGACTTACCACCCAAATGCTAACTTATGAAAATATATTTTACCTGACTTTCCAGGTATCATACTTACATAAGCTATATTTTACTTGACTTACAAAATAACACACTGACTTATGCCGATATATTTAACTTGACTTATCAGGTATCATAATAACTTATGAAGTTAAATTTGTCTTTACTCACATGATAACATGCTTACTATTGACAACATATTTGTCTTGACTTACCAGGTATCATGCAGGAGTACGGTGAACTTGAGGACTGAAGACACGATGGGTTGGATGGCATGGAATTGTTTAATGAATAATTCTGCATTGGAGGCATTGCACTGGAGCGAAACATGAACATGTTGGGTAAGTAAATTTATTTATTTATTTGCATTATCGGTCCTTAATTTAGGTTTTTAAGTTTAAAAAAAATCACAATATTTTTGAATAAGCTGAAATAATTTAATTATATTGAAAAATAAATCATTTAAAATTAATCTTCAAAACTTGAACATTGAAAATATTATCCATCACATTTTATCTTTTAAAAACATTAACAACATAATTTATGTTTAAATAATTCGATTAACAAAATATTTAAATAGAATGTTTGTAGAACAAATTACCAATATATTTAACTAATTGTAGTTTTATTTATTGTTTTCAGAACAAAACACACAAATACGTTTTAAAGAAGTAAATGCAAACAATCATATTAAAATAGCGTAAAGCTTTGTATGAAACATAATTATTGATCATACTAATAAATTACTAACTACAATCTAAATGTCATTTTAAACAATTATCGTTTCATTCTACATGTAACAATAATAAAAATAATTATAATACAAAATACATAAATAATAGTCATACAAATAATAATAATAATAATAATAATAATAATTAATAAAATAAATCAAACAACTGCAATGAGGACAATGAATATCACGGAAATTAAAAACAATAGGAAATCAAATTGTTTGTGAAAAAAAAAAAACAAGAATGTAAATTTATAAAGTTTACGTTGTTTTTAGATACTAAGGAGAACAGCTTACTTTGAAAAAAAGAAAACAGAATCAATGAATAAAATGCATGTAAAATTATACATATTCTATTTTTATAGTTTTGTATAACTATATAACGCGTTATAACGCACCAAATGGAAATGTTTGTATTTGTTTATTTATAAGAATTTCAGCTGCGCCAGGGTAAACACGATTTTTTTCGTATTTTTTTGCAATATTTTGGAGTGTACAGATGCATGTATAACCCAAATAATCAAAACTGACATTTCAGCTGAAATTCTTATAAATAAAGCAAATACAACAATTTCCGTTTGTTTCCATCTGGTGCGTTGTAACTATTGTTGAGTGTATACATATAATACAAAACGGTAAATATAAGAATTTAAATATGATATAAAAATATTCAAAATTATAAATATACCAAAAGTAGTCACCATATCAATAAAATATAAACATATAATTATAATATAAAATGTAAATATAACATTAAATATAATAATAATATAAATATGTCGATATACGACTGAAATATAAACTTATAAATATAATATACATCTAAGTCATAAACAAATATCTTTTATATAAAATATATTATAAAAATATAAATATATTCAGAAAATATACACATATAAGCAGATGGTTACCTATATGTATCAGCAGATCCCATCTGCGAGATGGTCTGTAGTGACGGGTACATGGTGTTGGGAAAGCCTGTGTTGAGCGGGTGGAGGCGCGAGGAGCTACTTCCGGGATCCCGCCGCTGGTTCCGCAGCTTCTCCTCCCGCCGCCATTTCGCGCGACGATTTGAAAACCAGACCTGTGAGGACAAGACATTCAATGTGGTCGATTTTCTTAAAAGGAAAATAAGGAAATTTAATCATTTAATTAATTTGTAGGAAAATATTATAAAATACTGCTCTTGCTTACAAGTGGTATATTTTTTTATAAAAATAACTAATATAATAAAATTGTATGAAAACATTATTAAATATTTATCCTACTTATAGACATAAGATTTTCCAAATAATATCTGTAAATATAATGTAATTCCTGACCAAACACAATTATAGAATGTGAACAGAAAGTCAGTTACAATAGTTAAATAAAATATTAAAAGAAATCGTATATACAGAAAGAAAAGAACGCCAAAAATACAACATACTATATTGCACCATTAAAATAATCAGTTTATATTAAAATATTTGTATATTATTACTTAATACTCTCAATAAAATAAATTAAACACAAAAATCACAATATGCAAACATATTTGTATCATTAGAAAACTCGCATATATTTAACTTGCTTGTATTTTAGATTATTCACAAAAAATACACATCTAATAAAAATATACTACTGTTTATAACTTTTAAATGCTTCTAACAATGCACATAATAAAATAAACAAAACAATAATAATAATATTATGTAAATAACGAACCTGTATTCTCGCCTCAGGAAGGTCTATTTTCTGGGCGAGCCTTTCGCGAGCAAACACGTCTGGGTAATGAGTACGCTCGAATTCTACAAAATATAAATACACATACAAATACAAGTCGTAACATACACATATATCCACACATATGTAATTAGGAAATAGTTATTAGTATGGGTGTTCTCAATTTCTGCACATTATAAATAAAAATATAAATATAATTGTTAACATACAAATATATTTAATTTATAGTATGGAAAATATTATTATTATACAAATATCTAAAATAAGAAAGTCATTATTATTATTATTAGTAGAAGTAGTAGTATTTTAAATTATTATTATCCCAAAATACAAATACTCATTTCAATTACCTGTAATAAGAAAGTAATTGTTTTAACGTATCCATTCTAAAATATTACTATTACAAAACGATACGTGCAATACTTGGATTGCAGCTCGTTTTAAATTTATGAGTGTTTGAAGTAAGCACAGACAAGGAAAAACGTTGATTGAATATCAAAATGTTTTATTTTATTCCAGACCACATCAATCTTACAGTCGCTTCAGATGTGCATCGCTGCTTTTGAATGCTCACAATGTGTAATTAGTTTCCCTAACAGGTGCATGCATTATGGTTTAGATAAAAACACAACTTCTAAAATGCAAACAACCGATTAAATGATATTAGCTTTCATATACATTCATAGTATAAAATAAATCTATATTTATCCTGTGTAAATACGTATAATTATAACATATGATATCAACTTCTAAATCACTGTAAAGTAATTGCACACTTTCTAACGGTCACTTAAAAGCATCAATGCTACAAATGGTATTGAGCAAAAATGCAGACTAAGGATGTCAATAAAGTCAAAAGCCAAAGTCATTGCAGCTGAACAGGGTATCCGTATCACACCAAAGGTCACTCTTCTGAAGGGAAAAAATGTCTTTTATGTTGCTGAATAACTCCAAAACAAGCGACCCTTATCGTACCTCAAAACAATTGTCCTTACAAAATTATCTCCAAAAAGCGCACAGATTAATCGTAAACTAAGTCGATCGACTATGACACAAACCGGGTAAGAGACTATAGGTGGTGTCCGTAGATAAGTCGGGTATGAATTGGGCAATATTAATTACCCCGTGATTTATGAGGGTAGCGTGCACACGGACACACCAGCCCGGGGCCGGGGTGAATGGACGTCTTTATGAAACCGGTATTGTGTGCAAACATAACCAGTTGGAGTTACTTTACAGAACTTGCAAAAATAGTATTTCTTTAAAATAGCAAACGCGCAAAATAAACCTCCGACATTGATACTCAGAAAGAGTGACTGATTCAAACAAGTATACATGTATATTAACTGTTCACAATCGAGTTGGTTTCATAATATTAGTGCGAAACAAAACTGCTTTTTGGCACATATAGTATGCTCTAACACAACATGCAATTATTAGGGACTATTTATTACAATAAAACATATTAAACATATTGAATATGTTACATTTGACGAATTTTGCATCAACACAAAACTTTCTGAATATTATTAACACATATGTTTGATATGCATATGCTAATTTTCAAATTCTTTGTTTACTTTAAAATCTGAATATATTTTGAAACTATGAAAATACACGAAGAAAATTGCTAATGTTAACCTAGCAAGAATTTTGAGTAAAACCATGAAGTATATGCATCCACAAAACAACTTCACACAAAGACTAAACACTTAAACTGTCAACCACAAACGTTTAAGAATACTATTAACATCTTGGAATTGACAAGCAAAAAGCGATTATACTTAATTAATAATAATATGATGAAACGTTGCAGAGACAGCACAATTGATTAGTATCGTATTTTTATCATTATTAATCGTAGCATATTCGATCGTTATGAACACTTTAAACTTCAGTCTTAACTTCATTACTGTTATACTGATGACAAAATTTCAAATAAAATATTGAACTAGGGTATAGTAAAAAGACTTGTTTCTTGGCAAGATTAAACTATTTAAAACAAAGTAACTTTAAATTAAACAGCCACTGACAAGTTGATGATTTTAGTGTACTTATGTTTTAGTAGGGAGCTTTAAGGATACCAACCCAATTACGATTCATCGCAAACACCAACACCAACAACAACAACAACAACGACAACATGAAACTTACCCTTTTCAAGTGCCTCGATCTGCGATGCTGTGAAGGACGTCCTGTTGCGCTGAAGTTTTCGTTTCAATCTCATCCGCATTTGTTCGTCATTTTCTGAGCCTTTGGCTCCGTCGCTATGGTTGCTATCCGAACTGGAATTCGCGTCATTGTCTGTAAGAAAAAAAAGGTTGTAACTATAAAAAAAATTCGCGTGTCACTTATTTGTTAATAAATAAATTAAAAGTTCGCCATTTAATTTGTATTATGAACATGAAATGTGAAATCGACCAAACGCTTTTTTGCATTAAAAAAAATTGATATGGTAACCGTTGCTTCTCGGGTTAAGAAGCAACAACATCTTTTTGTGTTTTCCATATTAGCATGCTTTTACAAAATGAGTGCTCTATTTGATATTAAATTGAGATGCATTAAACTGTGAGGCATGATCAATCGTACAATTATTATCTTATTTCATATAATTAACGGGATAGAATTATATGTTGACTAATGGATTTCAATAAATTCTGAATTGATTTCGCGTGTTTGGAAACTGAGAACCCTATTGGCAGAGTTTTATTTGTGAACCTCCATTGTAGAAAACGTGTAGTTAGTCCCTAGGGTTAGTATTCAGAAATATATGCTCTGTTCTTTAGATACCGTTCCTCTTCATGACACTATGAAATCGTACTTAAATAAGGTTTGACCATACTCGTTTTTAAAACATATTAAATATGAACAAAATATCTATCTTTAATTTCAAAATACAAAATCTGTAAAATCTCACTTAATAAACAAATGACAGCTCTCAGAAAAGGTCAACAATAACGATCTCCCATAAAAAAAAAACTAGCGTCTTTCGATACCGTTTCTTGTCTTTGTTTGGGTTATGACGTCATAGAAGGCTGGTGCACGCGCTATTGTTCTTTACAAACTTACAGAGCAATACATTTTAATCTCAATTATAGTGAAATACTTTTCAGTTTAAGTTCGAAAAATCGAGTGAATATCGATGGAAAAGGGTACTAGCACTGCTGTTAAGCACAAGACCAGAATATGAAAGTAGCGCATTCAAAGAGTGATTATTTTGCTGAATTAACATGATTTTTGTGGCTTGCATTTACTGAAAGACGATGTCTGCATAAAAGCATATATTTCCGGATTGTCAGGATACCGAACACGCTGTTATGCTATAGTATCTTGTGAAGAAACGGTATCTAAGATATAACGGTATCTGAAGTATAAGGAATCATTTTAAATGTCGTGTAATTAAACAATCCTTTTACATTCTCTGATTTGTTCGACTGATGTATGTTTGTTTAGACTTGTAATGAGCTAAAGTAAAGCATGCTGCAATTGCTATTTTAGTAGAAACATTCAATATGTTTATTATACCATAAAACAGTTTTTTCAAATATAAAATACATGATACTCCAACAGCAAAAGCAACACAGAAACTTATTTACATCACAGTGTCCTTTAAATCAGCTAAGTGACTTAACGCCTCTACCACACCATATACAATACAAAAATTATAACTTAAACACAACTCGCAACTCATAATTAAAACTGGCGTCGCCATCTAGATATATACACACGTGGAACACAGATATAGCAAACACGAATGAAGTTTTCGAAAAAAAAAAATGGGTTCATTTTTTCAGAAACGATCATATTTCATAACCAGTTTATCGACAACAGCTGTTTCTAGCCATCCAGCTCATAACGAAAGAGCAGCCAATTGTCCGGGCCACAAAGGTCAACGGGTTTATTGTGATTTTATGTTTTGCGCCTCATCCAAAGACCTTTGTAATTTTAAATAACAGTTTTGTAATGTCTCGTATAAATTAATATAATAAGAGGTTACCGATTATTACTCGAGTTTAATGATAGGCGACATTGTTCATGGTTTTAGCAAGTAAAATACGCATAATCATTAAATATTACCGCTAGAGTGGACAGCAGGGTCGACTTAGGACGCGCGACCGTTTATAGCCGTTCATAATATCGAGTTTGCGAAAATAATGACAAGAACTCACGTATATCACTGAATGGTCAAAACAAACACTACGTGTCCAAATTGCTTCTTTGTAAACTGTGTAGATTTATAGGCTAATTTAGATAGGGAACTTGTGTTTTATTACAGCTAATAAGAGCGCAGAGTTGGAGACTCAGATTCAGATGAACGGGTTAACGACTACAGTATAACTTAGGTATGTTTGAATGTTCGACCCAATATTATCGTTATCAAATGCCAGTTTCTATAGCTCAGCCTTTAAACAATCTTGTATTTTGAGATTACGGACTCGTATCATCGTAAATACCAACCATGTTTGGGGAAACTAAAGCTAACGGCCGTTCCCAAGTGCAAAAGCATAACTAGAAGTAAGCATTGCTACCGCATAGCATCTCTTACAGATTAATGTCTACGATGAATGTAATGAACATTTTAGACATTAGTTCAAAGAAAACTCATAATTTCCGTCGTTGTCGACTGCAGTCCTACCCTGATTATGACACAACATTATTTATATACTTCGACGATAAAAATACTTTACCACATTATTAATATACTTCGACGATAAAAATACTTTACCACATTATTAATATACTTCGACGATAAAAATACTTTACCACATTATTAATATACTAAGACGATAAAAATACTTTACCACATTATTAATATACTAAGACGATAAAAATACTTTACCACATTATTGCACAACATTTTGGCGGGATTTGTAAAGGACAATGCATTATCCAACTTTGAAATAAAGGAAAGAATGCTTGAAACATTTGTAGTCGAAGATGTCACTAAATTGCATTCTTATGGCCGTAAATTGCCAATGTTATATCAGTCAAATGTGGCTATAAAAGAACGTAACGCGCGATTAGCTTGAGATGACGCGGGTCGTACTTCTCCTGCTGCACATTACCTGTCTCTACTTCAACAGTATTTACATAGCTTTGGGATTAACCGAAGTGATGAAAAGGCCCACAGACATTGTGACTACGTTTACACAATCAAATGCATATTTCATTCTGTCAACACTTCAGCATCTTTCCCTCTTCGACCAAAGGTGAAAGTGTAAACGATTTCTTTAATCTGTTTCGGCTTTCAAAAGGGGAAGAAATTAATTGAGTCAGGGCTGTCTTGCTAATAGAAATCCATCGCTTGTTCTTACACACTTGTATCATTCGGATGGACCCATTGTCCAATAATGTTGGCTGTAAACAGCGATGACAATGACGAGTTTACGGGGACGATACAGAAATTTGAAGTGCCCCAAAGCTGGATTTATTTTCAAGTAATTTTAATTTTGAAGTGGTCCGGCATATCGTCTGGCGTCAAACATCTAGTTATGTAATGAACACTATAATGCACGTATCAAAATGCACTTTTTCTTTAATTAAATGCTGATTCGTCTCCATTTACGGCCGCGAGAAAGTGTTGGAAACTGTTGATGGAGCACAGAGCACATTTGCCATTTTGGAGTGACGTACCGATTTGCAAAATTAGATATTTGTGTGTTGTAGGACGAACGAAGGTTTGAAGTAAAGTAATACGAGTTTACATAATCTGCAATTATAATATTCTACATATGTGATAGATAAAGAAATTCTTTAAAGGTGAAAAACAAAAAAGGACATGAAAATTATAAAACTAACCATACGCCATTTTCTGTTGTTATTGTACATGCATTTGTATTTCATTATTTGCATGGGTATTTGTAAACTAATCATACGTCATTTTCAGCTGTTTTTATACATGTATTTGTATTTCATTGTTTATAAACTAAACAAATGAATGATGCAACAGAGGTTGATTGCGTACACATTATTCTACAACACTGATTATTGAACGCATCAAAAAGCAGTTACTTGTGTTTGGTTCGTGCTTTTCATATTGTGTACAGTGCTGTACGGGTAACTGGTCACTTGCCTCAAATAAACGGTATGTGCATATCAATAAGCTTTTCTCTGCCGCTGATGCTTTTTGGAGTACCTTAATAACCAAAAAACATTAGCTTACGTTTCTTGTCCAATTCCAGGTGATTGCTTGCCGGCTGGTGGTATGCTGGTGCCCCTATACTGTGCATGCTCATATTGGGGTACCAAGGGTTAGGCCGGGCCCATGCCTGCCCGTTCAGGATACCCAACTTGTCGTACATGCTGCTCTGACCCATGACCTTTTGGTTTTCTGTTGCTAGGTTACGAAGAACACGGTTTATGGAAGAAACCTGCAACAACATTACATAGTTCCGAACATATATTATCTTTCTTTGACGCGAAAGTCAGGTCATAGTTCTAACATATGAGTAAAGTTTATATTGATCTATTATTTGGTTATTATAATGAAAGAAAATTATGTTGAAAAGTAACTTTTATCTAATTGAAGGTCAATAACGAACCTTCAAATCGTTTGTGCATGTCAAAGAAATAATAATGTGTAGTAATAAAACCTTAATTTCACATGACAATTCAGCGACGGAATGCTTCAGTATTAATTTGTGGATCGCATAATGTTTTTGTTTGCTTGCCCACTTCAAACTGTTTGCATTGCAATTTGTAGAAATGAATCTAAAGACCAACAAACATCCGAAAATCAAGTAAACGACTTCTGATCAATTGATGCTAACAAGGTATCAGCAAATTAATATAGAAGTCAAATTTGGCCATATGGTCTAGTCTTCAAGTGCCGAATTTTCTTGGTCACTGGCCACGGACAATTCAAATGTTAGGGGAGCAAAGGGCCGTTTCTATGACCCTGTGTTTTCAAGTGCTTTCATTCGCCGAGTCCATAGACGCTTCCAAAGGGTTACCGGCGTAGCAATGTATTGGAAGTCGCCTCCACCAATCATGTCATTCAGGCACTATTCAGTTTGTTCACTCAAAAGTAAAACGCGTTTTAATGTAGCGTTTGGTCGCTAGTAGTAACGGGAAATATTTCTAAAGCGCCGACGAGATTTTTACAGAATATGTTTGACGTTGACACGCAAAAAGAATCATTTAATTAATTTCCCCATATATTGGTAAATGAATTCCCAGTAGTTATGCACATGACCCTCATTTCCGTGCTCATCAACGAAACCACATATTTTGAATAACAGGCGTTTTTATGAAATTGAAGTCTTTTTGGTAACGTTTTCTTCGAAACAAATAAGACCTCCGGTTGTGATGTTATACGTGATCAAACGACGTTTTGGGTCTTTTTTTCAAAATAAAGGGTTTTTAGAACAAGAAACAACTTATTTAGTTTACACATAACACAACATAAACTGTAGATAGAATATAAGAATCATAGGGAAGTTCCAGTCCATAACGTTTGGTGCGTTATTGTGTACTGTATTGATATACGCATCCGTTTCTTCTATATGTATTTTCAATAAGTTCCTTAATTATTGAACTCCATTTGTAAATAAACTTAAAAGTAAAATACCTAATATAATTCAAAATATCGATAATGTATAAACCGTCCTTGTAATTTTGTAAACGTATAAAAACCTATTAAATAAAATGTACTAACAATTTGGTTTAGCTGATATTTTAAATAAGAGAATTCACTTTCAACCTAAGATTCCACATAATTATGATCTATAACTGTTATTGACAGCGCTTTCCTAATATATCCCGATTATTTCTAAAAATAGTTATTTTATAATGGTAATTATGTTTATTTTCAATAAAATGAACATGATATGGGATATGTCAATAGCTTAAGGTAAATATTTTAATATATATTTTTCTTCATTACAAATGCAATAAATGAGGCCAGACATTAACAAAGCTGCCATTTAAAGCCATCACCGATCCATCCCGTTTGACTTCAACTCGATATTTCCGCACATTTTCCCGACCGGCCTTACACTTACAGCTCATTGTTATTCCTAAAACACGTACAAAACTTTGGCAGCCATTGTTATTCCTAAAACACGTACAAAACTTTGGCAGCCATTGTTATTCCTAAAACACGTACACAACTTTGGCAGCGAGTCAACTCATTGTTATACCTAAAACACGTACAATACTTTGGCAGCGAGTCAAACTGAAATCCGAAACGAGGAATTTACGATACTCCGTTGAACAAAATATCAATATTTGTTCATTCAATGATAATAACTGTTAGTATGCAGCTAGTTAGGACTGTCATCGTCCTGAGAAATATTGTACAGCAAAACTGAACAGGAAAACAAAGACTTGTAGTGTCAATCACTTGGTATTAAATCGGAAATATATACGAAATGACGGGGGTAATTTTTCAGACGCATTTTCTTTCCTGAAAGTGACATTATACACAACTAACAGAATATGCCCACTAACCGTATGTTTGAACTAAAAGTAGCAGCAACGCGCGGTTAATATTAACATGAATATGTTTTAATTTATACAAAGAAATTAATATTTAATATCACGGATAGACAATGGTATAATATCGAAAAAGAAGCAACCTACACTATGATTTATGAAATACTTTAATACAATGTATATTTATAAATATTTCCGGTGTATTTTTAATATTGTACAGCTAAAGCAAACAATGACAGTCAACACTTTTTCTACCTTTTTCGAACAAAACAGCCAAATTTGTTGTTGTTTTTTTTCTCTTTTTTCCAACTTGTCTTAACACGCGTCATAATGAACAAACAATGGATCTACACGCGGCGTTTGATTTAATTCAACGCCCAGTTTAGACTCCCACAACAACAAAACTTAATAATTGAAAAAAAAGTTCTCCAAACCACCACCTGCAGAAGTCTGTTTTTCTGAATATTCCATAGGCAGCACAATTCCGAAGTTCAATACCGCCCTTATTTCCTTGGCAGGCTTAAGTCAAGGGGATGATTTGATTTCTTAAATTTTTCGGTTGGTTGATTCGAGCGTTAGAAATTGGCAAAAAGATGAGATTCTGTCCTACAGATATTTGTTAGTTCGACAGAGATGGTACCTATTATGGATTTATGGAAATCATTAGTAAGACAAGGGCGTTAGACACAGAACAAATGTGATATTAGACAGAGAACTGACATCTTTTGGTGGCGGCTGAAGCAGAATTTAACAGAAAATGTAAAAAATGACTTTACATGACTTTTATTTCTATGCAGACTTTCGTAAGAATAATTCCATCATACATTTTTGAAGGGCATACATTTAGAAAAATACCACACACACAGATTTTGTTTAACCCGTATATAAGCAAGCGTGCTGCTCCAAAACGGAAAGGTACATCGGTACTACATCTAGAACATGGTGTATCAATAATTAACCTCAGACTGACTTTAGACTTGGAATAGGTTTTCAGTCTAAAATCCTTCACTAGAGAATCAGACTTAAGATTTAATTACATTTCAAATGAGATATGAATGATTTCTACAAAGACTTATTCTGAATGCAACTAAATAACATTTGTAAACAAAAATGTGAAACGATCTCAACGGCGGCTTGTGATGGCTGACTAAGCCATTTATAGAAGTGAATATACACGATTTCTCACCAAACGCGATAAATATAATATCCCTCGATTTTTCTATACAGCCTTGCATTGATGATTAGACGGGTTTCCTTTGATCTTTTAACGATATTATATCGGCCGACGCAGATGCCGCGCTATATATTGATGAAAGAATGGCGACGCAATAGGACGCCTTGCATTAGGCGAGTTTTCAGAAAGGCTATGTTGTGGTGCTTTATTTCGGGGCAAGAAGCATTCAATAGCCCCTATAGTTTGTGAACTGATTAGTTAATGGTTTGTCATCGTTCCCTTATTCTGGTGTAAATTAATTGATTTTAAATATCAATGATTTATTCTTTATCCACTGTTCGAAACGTTTAAATTACCATCGTTAGAGGAAATATCGTACTTGTGGCACACACCAGGAAACGCATGCCGAGCTTCTCTTACTTTCAAAATTTTAAAAACTACTTAACCATTGTTTTCATCTTAGTTAATATCTTTGAAGGTACTGAGTCAAAATGTTCAGTTCAGATCTTGTAAATGTATATACTCATATTTTCTTTTTTATAATCAACCAATTTTATTATATTGATCCATCTTTGTAGAGAAATGGGTTGGTGACCTAACTATGAATTACTAAACGGATTACATGTTTAATTATGCCTCTTGTAAGTAAGGGCCTCCTTTGCTGCAAACTGCAATACCTTAGTAATACTAGTTTGAAATATTGTATTTATTGTTACTTCATAGACGTTTGGTTCACTGTCACGAACTCTGTTGATGTAATTTAAACAAAACTACAACGACTTAAGGGCATGGAAGACAATATTTTAACACAAAATGTTTTACTATCCTCTTATTTATTGTTTTGCCAGAAATAATATGGACACTTTATCATAAATAATGTACTTACACTTGGTATATTTTCCTGATTGCAAACCCCATCGGCCAGCAGTCTGTCCCTTATTTCCCAGGCGAATATTGACGGGCATTCCCGTTTATATTGGGCCACGTGACGACATACGTCATTGGTGGCCACGCGCGGTTTGCTTCCACCTATTGCTCTCGGTCTTATGGACCCTGTTTCGTAATAACGTCCTAGAATTTTGCTCACACACCCGTTGGATACTTGAAGGATCCTAGAAATGTCACAGGGCCGGGCACCACTGTGGGCTAATTCTACAATGCGTTGTCTGGTTGTGTCGGGAAGGGGACGTCCGTTGACAAACATACCGCCCAACTGGTTGATTCCACTATGACCTGCAATAGTTATATTTAAGTGTTTAATTACGATAAAATCACTACACTAGGTAAGAGTGACGTATATAGATGTTTACATTTCAAAAGTCAGAAAGTCTGAGGCAGTAAGATCAAATGTTTAAATGAGCATTGACCGAGTACAGTCTTGTTTTATCACAAACATATTAATATAACAAGTGTACTTCCACCATATGTCAGCACGCACTAATATATTGATTTTCATTATCTTTACCACGAATCGCAACATCTTGTTATAATATTCACAACCGATATCATCGATATTCATAAACACTAATACTCACGAATCGGACGCAATTATAATTTTTAAAACATACTGAACAACGTATTTTACAGTTGATAGAAACATCGGCTTACGGAAAACGTAGTAAAATGCCAGATATCGTTGAACTCCTTATAAAATAAGTTAGTATTTGCACACGTAAGCAGATATACATTGACTTTGTTAATAAATTGTTTGTCGTAGATTGAATACTCCTGGAAAAATGTTTACGACTTTGTGGCCAAAATACGATAACCATATTCAGACAATGTCACATGTTAAGTTTATGTGGACAATTTACGGACGAACTTTTTTCTGTTATATTGTTATAAATAAAGTTAGGGGTGTCACATTATTTGAAATCCATAATTCGGTATATTGTGATATTTTTTAATTTATCACAATACTTATTGAGATATATTGCGATATTTGTATTTATGTATCTAATAATCTTAAGACTGATTAAATCACTATGAACACCGCAAATTTTGTACAGGATATTTGTTATCACCAATGTCGATGACAGGTGCAGCAATAGCAACAAATAAACAGCAGATAGAAAAGCAAAACAAATATGAGAAACTCTCACAAACCACCTGTCATGGCTGTACACTGAATTTATTATATTACGTACAGAGTGATTTTTTACATGTACAGGTACTCTAATCATGGTGTATATTTCTTTTATGCATTAACTATGTATGTATTTCACTCTTTATTTTAACTGGACACAATGTATCAGGGTTAATGTATTATTAAGCATAAACATTTTAAGAGAAATCACGTATACGAAACATAGATGGAATATTATTGGTCCCCACTACAGTATATAATAATGGTCCGGCTTTTGACCTTCACCCTTACAAAACTATCAAATGATACTGGCTTTCAATTGTTTATCACTGACAATAAGCATGTTTTAATTCAGTCAAAAGTTGTTGAGTCCAGGTATGAACAGGAAAAAAAACAAAACTGAAAAAGGACCTTATAAATAAAGCAATATATCGGTATGTACATTCATATCGCAATTGTTTATTGCATAATTAAATACTGCAATAAACCAATATACCGGTATATTGTGACACCCCTAAATAAAGTCGCATCATTCAACAGTCACAACATGACAATCTTAAAGTCTACTTGAAAGAAATTTGCGAAGAAACATGGCCAACTCTGACCCTATTAATGACATCACGTGACTCCGTCCTATCACGTGACTAAGCACTCTGTTGTCGCCGCGTGCTTTGCACAGTGCTCAAGCTGACAGGTACTTTATAAATCATTCAGATGAAAGCCCGAGGTACTGATCATTTTTTCTTGGGCTTTTGTGCCACATAGTAGACTATAATAACCATTGTTTTACTTAGCAGGCTGTATGATTTAGTCAGCGCATACAATTTAACAAATAATGGTTGTTGTTTGTTTACTTCTTTTTTAAATAAATCTACTTGATTCAAACGCCCTTTACTTGTAAATATTTTTTATATAACATTCTTATTTTATAGCGCATGCTTTTCAGTTAGATTTACACTTCTTCGACGCACTGAGGCAACTGGCATTGTAACCTTATCGTTAGTTTACAAAAATGAATAGACAGTAAACACTAGATAATATTATATAAACAGGTATCACAATATAGCTAAGCTTAAATTATTTTACTATAACATATAATCACGTTAAATGCTATATTAAATACTCGTTTAATCTTTTAGTAGGGTAAACATTATATCGCGCGGCGAAGGCATTTAATCCCTTCTAAGTCATTAAGATCTATTTCCTGTCATCGGCCGGCGATATTCTTTGATGTGTTTGCTATTCGTTTCAGTCAATGGATGCGCCGCTTTCACGTCAGAATGAATTTCCGGGAATGCTATTCATTTAGAATCATATATAAATGTTAAAGAACCACGTATATACGAACAAATGCCTCTTTGATAGTGTATCCAATGTACTACTTATCCTGTTAATATATGATGTTCATTACAAAATATTGGTATTGACATTATTTCAAATATGCTATTAGTAACTTTCCTTATTAAAGGGAGTGTGTCAACGAAAAATTGGTTTCCTATTGCACTATAAATGATATAAGATGATAGAAATTCGCTATAGTAAGACAGGTAAATTAAATAAGGAATACATAATATAATACATAATGAGATATTTGATACGGCAAATTAACAAATATGTTTGTAAAAATTGAAGCCCCGGGCGCGAATCGAACCCATGTCTTAGAAGCCGTATGACGAAAGGACAGGAGACAGCGCTTTAAGCATTTGGGCTATTCTGCTTCGTTCGGAAACTTGTGTAAAATATGGTCATACAAAATACTCACAATTCTGACGTCGAAATGTAAACATGAAAAGGGCCAAACAAACACGGCCCATGTTATAAATTGATTTGGATATCAGAATGCGAAAACCTTTCTTTTGATTAACGCGTTTCCATATTTTAACCGTTATTATATGTCATCATTAATATCTAAATTTCAGATTTAAAAAAAAGAAATTACCCCCTTGAGGCCCTTTTCGTTGACAAAGTCCCTTTAAGTTCTTACGACGTTCTAATTTAAATATTTTGAAACATGGTATTAGAAACGTCACGTATACTAAATCTGAATTCAAATGAAACAAAGCGAAAACCTCAGATGCATAAAAGTAACTTTGCACAGTTTTGCGGCAACGGTGTGTGTAAATGGAACGATACAAATACACGCAGGAAATAACAATTTCGAAAAGGGTTTGAGGATGATTTAACAAAGAGTTAAAATTAATCGTTTCACAGCATTAAACTCTATTTTTAATAATTGATGTAAACTATGATAAAAAGCGAATGCAAACACATTCATCGCCTGTGTTTATTTTTTTGAAAATATAAGGACAATGTATATTATGCAACTTTCTTTTTATTATCTGCGAATAAATAATGATGATGTTAATAATAATAATAATAATAATAATAATAATAGTAATAATAATGTGGTTTAATGTTGTTTTTACATTATTATATTAAGTGTTTTAGTGTTAACTGTGAATATAATATGGGCAACATGGAAGAGTGGCACATATTAATGCCACTATAAGTGAAACTAATAACAGACTATTATTTGAAACCAGTAACTGATCATTGAATGGCTTTTTATGCGATTTCTGTAGCTTGTAACATTACTTTGGACAAAACAGTGGTTTTGTCTAAAATATAGAAATGAATGTTTATTTTAATTTAACGAATGAGTTTCTATTGTTCACATTTGCACTCAAATATTTCTTTGTACGTTAAGAAACAAAAAGGGTTTCATGTCACGAGTATGTCATTTCAGTCATTCAAACACTAGATTGGAATCACACGACAAAACATACAACAGACTGCAGCTAAACTTGCAAAGATAAACGTTGTGTATTTTCGAACTTCGCTGTTCCGTGAAACATTAGTTAAGACGTGGACAATTTTCTTGAGAAGCATTGCTACAAGATATGACAATTGCTTAAAAATTGTCATAGAAAAGCCATATGGAATTCTTTAAGATGACTTTGTTTTATTTCATGTTATGCGATGAATGAGTGGAGAAAACCATTGAATGATAACCCGATCTTTTTCTCTAGGTCGAGTGAAATGATCACGTTTGATCATTTCACTCTTGGTTATATAGAACTACTTTTAACTTTGCTTCTATGTTTATTTTTTGAAAGTGAATACCCTAATCGTCAGTGTAATCCTCGGCCTTTTTAAACAACAGAAAACGCATAATAAAATTCATTACAAATATAATTAAAGTCCCGGTCACACTGTCACGATTTTTTGCTACGATTGCCCACGATATACCAAATCTTGGTGAAGCGTGGTAAAGCGTGAACACATATGTACTGACATCTGTGTGAATCTTGAACAATCTTGGGGGATCCTTATCGATCGGGAAGCGCTACGACAGTTTTGAATATGTTTAAAAATTTCGTGGCATATCGTAGCGCCGCCACGATTTTTTTTCAAAACGTAGAACAATCCTAGTGCCATCGTATCTCAATATGGCTTATTCTTACAGCCATCGTATAGTTCTTCGTGGCCTTTCGTGTTTAATCGTGATTAATCGTGACAGATTTTATGACACATATATTACAAGACTGTAGTACGTTTTTGTACGTTTTGCTACGTATATAGTACGGATTTCTACGCTTGCCCTGCGGTTCAGTTACGATTCCAACAGGATCTTTAGCGGCGACTACTCACGAGTATACACGATGGACCACGGAAACGCGATGATGGGTCGCGTTGCCTGTACGGTTTGTCGCGATGTTACTACGCACATACTACGTTTGCCTACGTTGGTGTCACGATTATGCACGAGGCATCGCGATGCCTTGAAGCGTAGGGAAGCGTAGGGAAGCGTGGGAATTATTGGCTGCTCGTAGGTTTATCGTGAGGAATCTTCTGTAACAATCTTACTACAATCTTAGGAGAAACGTTAACAATCGCCTGTTATCGTCTGTTACCGTAGCGTTTTCATGACGCTAGCGTATATCAACCGTAATAGATCGCATTATATCTTGGTAAAACCGTGGTGACTCGGCTGCGGAAACCTACAATTTTATTTCATATTCGTAGTCTCGTCCTAAAACAACCGTAGGTATACGTAGGAAGACACAATCGGGACACTGTGCATCCCGACTCATCACGATCAACACGTCCATGATCAATCGTGGGCTATCGTAGCCAAAATCGTGACAGTGTGACCGGGGCTAAAGCGACAACAGTGATCGACAATTTTGGAATTATAATGACGTCATATTTATAACGTCATATTACACAAAACTTGTGACGCTTCAGCATATTTCGCACATTTTTTGCGCCACTCAGAAAATATTGTTTCTATGACCACTCATGAAATAAAATGCGATCTTACACTGCATTAAACAAATACCCTCTATGTATTGGTTATATTTGCAAAAGTTTAAAGTCGCATGCTGCAGATATATGTGTTATATTTGCAAAAGTTTAAAGTCGTATGCTGCAGATATATGTGTTATAGTTGCAAAAGTTTAAAGTCGTATGCTGCAGATATATGTTTTATAGTTGCACAAGTTTCAAGTCGTATGCTGCAGATATAGATCTATGTCATCTGATAAACAACTTCAAAAAATGCATAGAATAACATTCATGTATCGTTTTCTAAAATGGTAAACGTTTTTTAAAACAGAGCAGTGAAAGTTTCTTTTGGCATATCGGCAGTTAAGTTGTGGTTAATAATCAACATAAATCATTACGTGAAACATGGCAGAAAATGATAAGATGTCTTCAGAAAAAAGACCAAAAAAAACCACACTAAATATTATAACAGTTGTCAGCATGGAAATATGAATCACAAAATATGTAAATGTAGTAATTTTTAAACGACTTAGCATTTGTGACTGGGAATTACAGAACATTGAAACAAAATATTTTAACAAAATATTTTGTCACCATTTTTCTAGTCATTGTAGTGTTTTATAGATAGTTCTTTGGTATTAATTTTAAAATAAATTTCACAGAAACGCAGCCTATAGTTATGTTTAATATTTCAACAAAATAATTACATACTTTCTTAAAAACAGGGTATATGTGCGCATCAATCCTATGTTATAATTGCATTGCATAAAAAGTAGAAAAAAAATAAAACAACCTAATACTTACTAAGATAATGAGTGTAGTTTAAATTGGAATGGTTCGATATGCATGTAATTTAAATGATTTTTTTTATTTATTTTAGAACTACTTTGTTGGTTAGTGTTACTTGGGCAGGACATGACAGTAATATTCAGATGTATTCATTTTAACTAAGTTATTAATATTTAAATTTCTTTAGACATAATATATGGTTAGGGAAATAAATAACTAAAATAATTTGATGTAAATGTTTAGTTTATAGTTTCTTAACCAAAATAGTTTCGAGTGAATGTCAATAGTATATGCATCAATTCATGTTGAAAATGACATCATCGAGTACATCATATGTGGAAAGGCTCAAGCAAGTTAAATCATTTTAGCTACATAATTGTGCATGCTTTATTTCTGAGCAAAAATAAATGATATTTAGCAAACACGCCAATAAGTAAATAAGAAAGATACAAATGTTTATGTCAAATATACATTCTTGGAATAGATCAACTGATACGAATACTCTCTAGAACAGTTCTCATGGTAGTAATAAGTAAGACTAACCTCTTTTTGACCTTGATTTCTTGCTTATTCCGTTAAGACCAGAATCGGACCCGTTTGAATCCTCATCTACAAAAAGAAATTTCATAGTAAACAAGTAAGATGTATTCATGAAATTTAAATCAACAATACATATTACAAAATTAATCAAACACGTTCATGTGAAAGTATGTTTCTTGTTATAAAAAAAACTAATTGTATGTATTTTTCTCAGTTAGTATGTTTTATTTATATTGAAGTATTTTTTACCTGATGTGAAATGTGTATAAGAATTTAGAAATACTAATTTAATATATATTGTTATATTATATTTAAAATGTAAATATTAGTATACAATCCATTAAGCGACGGTTTACTGCTACATATAAAATTACTTCAGAAATATACAAATATTGGTACTGTTTACTGGATAATTCAGTTGATCGAATTTTACTTAATATTGATATGAAAGGGAATTGTGTTTTTTGAAAGTCACTTCTGATATAAGTTCTTTCTCGTAAGAGTTTATGTTACATATAAAAGTGTGATGGCAATACCTTCAACTAGACGTTTGACTTTTGCATGACATGAGATTACCACTGTATATTTGATTGTATAAGTACAATGATATTCTTGTACTGCATTTGCGTATCAAAACTATAAATAACGTTGTTACTGCGATCAAATTATGCGTTGTTTCGTAAAACAAATGTTATTGCATGTGAAACTCACATTTTGCTGTAATAAAACGGTGTACAGCTTTTAGTTGTTTATCCATTATCTAGACACTATCATGACATGCAAGCAATCAAAAAATGGTAATGCGTTATGTCAAACCATGTATTTATAATATAACTTTATTTCAAATGGTTTATTTGTACATGGAAATCATTTTACATAATTAATTAAGTAAAGGTATGTCATATGCATTTATTTATTAAATATGTTTATTATATTTATTCTCACTTATGTGCCAGTGTGTCAAGCAAACAATTGGACATTTTACGATATGTCAAACTTAATATTACATTTGATATATTATTAAGCTAACCGTGTCTTTAAATATAATAACATTTTTGCAAGCATAATTAATTATATATTCTTTGTGACAATTTGTTAGAATTATACATATAAATAATAATAATCGAAAAGTACAGTGTGTTAAGAATTTTTATTAAAAGTAATCACGCCCTGAAGTTAAATATCAAGAACAAAATGACTAACTAATCACAATATTTTCCAAACATCATTGTATAGTTAACAGTATAATTTTAATAAATTGTAATTGTTTAGAATGAAAAGAATAATTAATCAACGAAATTGCTATTTAACAATTTAACCCCAAAATATTTTCTAACACGATGTAATAATTTTCAAATTGTAGAAACAGTTTTCGTGTAATCTCTTTAAAAACAAGGTATTCAACCGCTATACGGATATAGGTTGAGCTTGTTTTGTTTATTGATTTGGCCATGCGTGTTAGTGAAAACCATTGTGGTTGTGTGTAAACGACTAAATTGAGTACCAGTGATACAAACAGCGAAACAGCATTGTGGAACTTTCTGAATGAAATGAGACTGAGATCAGAATGAAATGACGCCGAAAAAATAATACTCTTCAGTGTTATGCCTAATAAAACAAGGGTTCTTGGAAAATTAGCGAAGAAAATCCCTGTGCCACGTATCGCGCTGTTATCATTGTTATATTGCTTAGGATTGCGATGTTACAGGTCACTTTTCGGGATGAAAACTAATTTGTGTGGAATTCCAAGGCTCAGGATACAATTATCACTGGCTTAAAAGTCGACGCTCATGAAAATGCATGAGTTTCGACCGGCAATTGAGAGATGGGAAGATACCAAACCTCTGCTTGTACTACGACATGAACATTAGAGGAGTGACAATTCTTTTTTTTTCTTTTTTTTTCATCCAAATTTATTTATTATGCATTTGATGAATTTAAAAAGGATTGCACTAGTTTTTACATTTTCAATTTAGCGTTTAATATTTGTTTATATTTAGTACACACATAAAACATTAGAACAACTGAAATGTGTTTTAAAAGTTTTTTTTATTATTATTTGAATTTTATAAATTTTAATAATTTTATTAAAATATGTATTTTTTACTAAATTAAATAAATTTATTTTATGGAATTTATGTTTACAAATAATAGATCATCAAAGTTTAGGCAATTATTTAAACACAACATAATTATATTCTTATATTTTTTGATAATTTAACTAATTAATTAATTAGTTATAATTGTTTTCATACTTAAAATTATTACAATAAAATGAAAATTAAATATTAAGTAATTCAACAAATTGAAATATTACATTAATCATGTTGTTAAATATATTGATCAATCTGAAAATTTTAAAACAATGTTTTGCGTGGCAAATTAACTATTTGTAAAAGTAATTTATAAAAAATAACAAAAGAAAAACGTACAAATGTCCCACCTTTAGCTGAGGCCATAGGTTTGTCCTCAATTCCGTCCAGTGAGGTCATTGTCATCCGTAATCAACTAAAGAAGATCCCACCTCAGACCAAAAGCGGGTTCAAGTCTCCTCAAACACGGTTATTCCTTGTCCTTTCTCGCGGCGCTTTCTTTGTCTATCCTGTCAATACGTAAATGCTCACTCATCAGTGTTTGATCACAAATACAAATATATCCACTAAATGAGTTCATAAGCAAGAGTCATCTATTAATTAAAAGACACATTGCCTTTCTCCGAGCTATTAAAGACATGTTCTGTCAAGATATCAGTGGGCATCCTCGATGCTAATTTATTGTCTTATTTCCCTTAAGCATCTGCTGACAAATGTTTCCGATAACGTCCATCAACTATCTCTATGTAAACGTTTCTACTATAGACGGAATTATATTACAAGTATAACCGATGACATAAAATAATTCCTGTATTCACTATTGCAGAATCCGTGCACGTATAACTTTGATATACATTGTATGTATGTTTCAAACGCAATCCCCGTGTGTGGTCGAAGGGAGATAATCCGACAATTAGCTTCAAATATGCCCACTTTAAGTATGTGTTTTAAATCAACGCATTCGTAAACAAGTGGTCGTATAATAACTATTTCCGCTTATGTTTATCGAGTAGAACATATTTTATTTCGTCTAATTTAGTTTACATATCACTAGCATCATTGACACTCTCATCTACCAAACTGAACACAACTTCCACTTCACTGCCCATTTCTAATATGAACTTTACAATTTTTCACTCTATGGTATGTGCTTTTACCCTGCGTATGATATAATTAACATAAGTAGCAGGTTTACCTTTGTAACGCGTTTTTTCATTGGCTGCGAGGCTTTTTATGTTTTAATCAGTCAATCATTTATGACGTATTCAGCCCTTCTCGCAACTGTCCAATAGCGAGCAGGGTATTCACGAGTCTCAAATTTCAAATCATTATATCCACACTGAAATGTACACTTCAGTTATTTACCACTGCAATTTTATTACTAGCTTATGTTGTCATGACATTATAATTTAGAAATTTGACATCAAAAACCTATGATGGCTTAATTTTCTATTTGAGAAACTGATTCTAAAATTATGTAGCGAAATAAAAAAATAAAGTATCAGAAGTATTAAAAGTATTAAAGAAGAGGACAGTATCGACACTTCGGTATTATGCGATATTACTAATAGGTAAGCAGGAAACAAGCGACAAAGAAACCGATAAAGATCTTTATAGAACAAAACAATGTTTATTGAATAAAGTTATGCGCTTTAAAAATCATTTTCACAAATAAGTGAGCGTGTATCGTTTATATTATTTTCATATGTCTTTTTTAATGTGAACTAAAGTAACTGTTTAAAAGTGATTTTAAATGATTCATACTATTTGTAATTACTAACATGAAATATTTTATGAACAAAACAAAGCCAAACAGAATTAATTCTACATTAGTTGATTATATGTTATAATCAATGAAAAAAGCAAAGGATATTTACGGTGTCAACTTACTTAATCGATATATTTTATTAGTTTTTAATTTAAATAGTCTTATTTATATTTTGTACAAATAAAACTCCATTTAGCGATCATTAAATTATACGCGGGGAAAGAACAAAAATGCATATGGTAACTTGAAACGACCAACATTCATGAGAATTCATGGTACAGACCGTCGCTGCAGGAAATACTCTTAATGGATTAAATGACTAAATGATAGTTGTGCGGCTGACATCGCTTGATAGTTGTATTTTCGATGCTCGTCTTATTTCGGGGGCATATAGTTATAATAGTAATCAACATCCTAAATGACATGATAGTTGTTAAGCTTTCACAGCTCTGAAAAAAGATTTCGACAGGATAAGGTAGCGTGGATTCAACAGCAGTTAACAATTTGCAGCAATTACGGTAACGCTGGTGATTAGGGAGTGTGAGATAGAGAGGAAGACAGCGTCGACATCCTCGCTAAGCTTTCAATACTAAAGAGGTATTTGTCGAAATTGGGAGTGAGACAGGGAGATACTCCTACACCCAAACATTTGTCGAAATTGGGAGTGAGACAGGGAGATACTCCTACACCCAAACATTATCGCTTCAGCTGAAAAATATCTCATGATGTAATTTAGATTTGTGCCGATAAAACTGATGTCCGATTTGCTTTGATAGAACAAACCAATTGATTTACGCAAAAATATTTCTATCTTAAACGTTTTTATGTGAAAGAATAGACCCATGTATTTGCAACAGTAGAATAGCTATGGATAAACACACTTAGAATAATTATTATTGTACTAAGAAAGACAATTTAAACATGTACTTTTATCTAAATGTGAATTGATACAAATTGATTCAAAGAAAGCAAATATTGTAATATTCATTTCTTAACAGTGAAACAGGATGAATGCGTGGTTAATCAGATCTATTCTAGACCAAGTGTTCGGCCTTGCATTGACCCCAGTTTTTTTTTCCGTGGTATACAGTATATTGAAAGGATCACTTGGTGTTTTAAGGAGTCCCATATTGCTGACGCAGCTGGCGTTTCAAAGTATTTACAGTTTGTTACTAATGTTCGATGGGCCGATGCTGTAAACTAGAAAGAGACACTATATATGACACAACATGGGACTAAAACTGTCAATCACCGCTTTAATTAAAAGTGAAGCAATTAATTCGTTGTAAATATGTACATGATATGCGTGTGTCATTGATTGTAAATTAAAAGCATTTCTTTGAGACAAGCGACAATGACATCATTGTTTCCTGGACTGGCGTTTCATCGCATGGTTTACGCAATAAATAACAAGATACAGTGCATGTAACGGACAAGCACTTTCAATCGTTGAAGAACATTGCAGCGCTGAATTTAGACAAGCTAGCTGAATACCATACAACGGCACACACTTTATATGTTTGTTTTATGACTTGAGAAGACATAAATACCAAAGAAAATATGTACGCCTAAATATATTTTATGAGAATTCACTTCCATAAGTGATAACACTTTAACAGATCATTTGTCTACAAAACTATCAAGCAAATTCCATAAACAGCCATATTTCGACCATACAAATAACTGAAGGCCAATATAATCTCAACGCTGACTAGATTTAAACACGATTAAAAATTATGCTGTTTCCATAGATTGTCAAGAACTAGCTGACTGATTGCAATTAAAACAAAGAACGATTATAATGCTGGCTAATTATGTAATAACAGTTTCTTTTTGGTTTCCTCGCCAGTATGGCAATCGCGGGTTTCAGGTAAATAGTAACACACATTCACACATATTTTTAATTAGCGTTCTGAAGCGCTACCTTTGTGAATGATAGACCAGAGTTGCGATTCCCAGTTTTTCTCTCTCTTATGCAGATGGATCTGTAGTTTCAATACAGTTAACAATTGATGCAAGATTGTGTAAACTTTATTTTCCGAAATCATTTAAAAAATAAACAACAGCAATTGACAACAATTGTTGTTTTTGAATTGTAATAAAGCCATATTTGATGCGTGATGATAAAAAAAAACAATAAAAAAAAAACGATGTGATGATATAATTATAATTTTCTTGTCCGTAAAAGCTAATTAAAATAAAATAAGTAAAAAATATCGGCAACGTAAAATTCCCCAACTTGATATAGAAAATTATAATAGTTGCATTTTTTTTCCAGACATGTTCGGTCAGGACGATTTTAAACCAGGAATCTTTATATAGACGTATGAGCAAGATAATATGATACAAATAAACAGTTTATTGGATAAAATAAAATGTGCAATACGGCGTTCAGACATAGTCCTTGCGCGTTTTTTTTTTTAATCAGATCGGTCGCAATTTCCTTGGGGCAGAAGACAACAGTAATTATAATCGGCAGATATGTATGTGTATTCGATCTTATAGCTTCCGAACTTTGATCATTAGCAATTGATACTCAAGATATCATCACTAGCCCCGGGAAAACTGGTTTAGGCTCCTGTTTTAGTCATGTGTCGCATATGTCTAGTGGACATTTGCAAAACAAAACGAGTTATATAAAAAAGATCCCCATTATGGCGCTGGTAAAAAATACATTTTTACAATATCAATGTCAATTATGTTTTATAAAATCAATATAATTTGTTATGGTTCGCTACAGAATTCCAAGGTTCTGGTTAAGGTAATTTAATGTGTCACCATATACAAATACATATCGTAACCCTTGTTTTTATACAAAGCGACTAAACATTTAATTTATGTCAAATCGGGATGTTTTCACGTTAAATAATGTTACAAAATACGTTATTATATTTGAGCATAGCTGTTTAAAAACTAAGTCTTATTTACGATGACAGTGAAACATTCTAATGTGATTTAAGTACGTGTCTATCGATTACTGGGTCTATATCTAAGAAACGTAAATGCTTCGTCGATTTGAAAGCTAAAATGTGTGAACACTTCGCGAAATGTTTCAACAGCTAAAGAAAATAAAAACATGATAAAAGAGATGAGAAATAATATTTTATATGTAACGTAATTATTTATGTATATTTATTTATATACTTTCATGTACTTGCATGTATTAGTAAATGCTGATGGTGCGCAATAGTTTGCACGAACGACACGTGCAATTGACATTTAAACATGCATTTTTTCAGACATATTTATAACAGAAGCACATTCCCCGCATGTTGGGTTTAGACAATATCAGTTGATACTTTGAACTTATCAAATGACAGAACACATTAACTCTTAAAATTTACTTTAGCTCTTTGAAATAAAATACGAGATATTAATAGCATCTTGTGTTATCCATGAGGCTATCGCATTAAAGAAATACTATCAGATGTTGTCTGTAAACCGTAGAGATTTAGTCGCAGTCATTTTTCGATTTTTTTTTTTCAAAGTTTCAGTTCTATGCACATTTTTGCAACTTCTTTCACTTCAGCAATCTTCTATGACCCGTGATTGGACCTCCAATGAAGGCCGGCTCTTTCTCCTCTGTCAGGTTGCATTCAACTTTCGTCTACCATGCAAAGTGTCGTTTGAACAATGCTCTACTATATTGTATATTTGACTTCAACAAATCGTATACATTTTTGCAAACTGTGCATGTTATGTAGCATTATGTTTTGAATGATGTAACACATTTTTATTCCGCATTTATTGGCTATGTAAATACAAAATAGCAAGTGATAAATATTTCTAACGTGTATTTGTAAATTAAATTGGTAAATTATTTTGTAAGTACAAATTCTATTTATACAACATGATATATATAATGCAATCAACGTAGTATTGTTTTAGTTTTATATTTGTATTTGATTATGTTTATCGCCTATTTCAACGGAGAAAACGCAGATAAAATGCTTAGAACATCTCATAGAATGTCAGAATAAAAGCAGCAATGAGCCACTGTCGCGAAATGACACCTGATAATTTGTCATGATTAAATACTTTCTGTCTTTTCTTTACCTAAACGAACAGAACCGTTTATATTTTTGCAAGTAAAAAATGAAATTATTGAAAAACTATTTGCCAATGAAGACAAGTTGCTTGTTCATCATTTGTATTAGAATTTATTTTTTATAGGCAAATATCGTTCTCTATTCATTCTGCTAAAGAAAGTAAAACAAAATGTAATTTACTAAAATGTAAATGTTTGTACATAAGAAACAACACTAACAAATAAAAAAAATTAAGTAGTTTGTGTATTTAAATAAATTATATATTTGTCGTTAAGCGCATACGGATGAATTTAAAAATTATATTTTTAATATTTTAATCGGAAATTTAACGGGTGATTTCACATACAGACTTTTAATCAAATTCAGAAAATAATAATATAAAATTTAGATTCTCAAATTGTTGATTTCGCACACTTTTTTGCAAACCCATTAAAAATAAATCCAAATGAATGTGCTAAAAAACACACGAAAACTACGTGAATTATCTGTATACACTAATATCTAGTGAATTTAACTGAGTCAATAAACCGACATTAACAGGTTAATGCCATGCTTTCATATCTGAACTGAAACAAATGTGTCTAGCATTTGTTACCAATAATGTAACATAATGTTTGCGTCCACGATCGCACATGCAATATTGTGCATTGTTTTATTAATTTTCAATAACGCAAAGTGTATTTTGAAGAGGTTTTTCACTTCTTCAAAGGCCCATATATAACAATTAAAACCTCTTAGGTTGTCTTATTGTTGGTGGTGGTATTAGCCGTAATCCGAACAATACACAAGTAGCTAATATTGAAGAAAATAAAGACATGTATTACAGAAAGTGGATTAAGGCCTCTTATCTCGGATTGGAAAATAGTTTCAATCGCACGTTCCTTTTAAAACTGATCGGTGCTTATGGAAATATTATGTTCTTGACTTTAAATGATACATTAGTCGAGAACAAATTGATAATTAAGATGTTTCTTGATAAGAAGAAATTAAGTGGCCATCTAAATTACCACAGGATTAAACTTTAGACGGAAATGTAAACATGTTCTCAATTTTTTAATCCTTAAGTACCCATTTAATTATATTTATTTTATTTTAATTTTTTATCTATGCACACTTTACCATATGAGTGTTACTTATTTATTAACATATAACATACTAGACGATTTTCAAAAATAGACTACACAATAACTTTTTCAATAAAATTATCTGAAAAAAAAAGAAAAAAAAAGACTAACGTGCAGCTTTTTCGTACATCTGTGTGTTTATAAACTGCAAAACAAAGATATTATTAAATTTAAAATTTATTGAATAATGATTAATATACACAATATTTGTTATGCTGCATGATATAAACTAAACACGTATATAACATTTTCAAAAGGGATACATATTTCTTCCAACAACGTCTTATTACGATAATCGAATTGCACAGACAGTGACGAAAGAAAGTTTGAAATAATTGAAAGCACTTACAGTGACTTAAGCAATTATCCTTCAGCTGACAAACGAGGCATGGCAATACCACCTTGCGTAACACTAAAATGCCAAAGCGTTTAATTAGGTCCAATTAGGTATGTCCAAAAATCACGCTTTCAGTCAGTCAGGAGAATCAACCTAGAAAATCTCCAACCAAACTGGAAGAGCAAAATCACATAGGCAAGAAGTAATCGTAAATCGTCTATGAAAAAAGTGTTACACATGAAGTGTTCGTCTCCTTATCTTATCCTTCGCATCTCGCTCCAACTGCAATGTTTAACGAAGCCAAGGTGGTCTGCCTCGACCAGTGAACATAATTTCAGGGACGATTTCTCTTTCCACTACTTTGTTTTATTACAAGAAGTAATTGAAGATCACGCCTAAAATCAGTAGCATGTTTTCAACCGTTAACGCTCAGAGCTACCGTTGAAGTCGAAACCACTCCCGGAGGCGGGGCTAAAATATCCCATAGCCAATCGCGAGAGACGTGAGATGTAAACTGATACTCGTTGCGCTCTTAATATACTGAATAACACACCATACATGAGCGGTTAATGTGTTCGGTCATTTATTGTGTATTGGATATTGTGAATAATAATATTTTGTTAAGTTTTAAAATATATATTTCAGAAAATTGATATTACCGCTGTCGTGTATGACGTACGCAATGAATGCGAATGAGTTATTGATAAATTGTTTGAACATGTGATTAGTAAAAGTGTGTAAACAATCGGCCATATTGTTTTCGGTTTTGAAAGACAGATTTCGCGGGACAAGAAAACAACTATACATATGCGAATTTGGGATTTAGTCATCCACAATTAATACACATGAAATTATCCAACAATGGCACGCGGCAATCCCCGTTAATAGTTAACAATGCGTTATAATTGCAATATGAATGACAAACATATAATTTGATATTTTTATTTGAAAAGACTTATGACGGTTAAATTATATTATGAAAACCGATTTATAATTATAAAGAGCCATATTGGAAGTTGTGGTTTACGTAGAAATATTGGAGACAAAACTATTTTTTCTCTCAAATAATTTTCTTTTAAAATGTCACTTCGGAAAAACGATGTTTATTGGTTTCATTCAGAGAGAACTTTTGTTTACTTGTTGTATTGCCTGTTGTTTTCTTCAGATTTTCAGGACCGATGCTGCCAAGTTTGTGAAGACTTCAATAAACTGTGAAAAAAATAAGAGAAAATAGAATAAACACAAGTGATTTTTGAGCAGTGATTTATTTTCAAAAATAACAAGGATTTCTTAAAAACTTGCATAATCGAGTATATTTTGTAGAAGGACTAACGTATAAAATATTTGAAAATAATAATAATAATAACTTTATAAGTTAATTTAAAAAAAAAAAAAAAGAATAAATAATTATTTTAAACATGATATTTCAATCATGTTTATTTATGAACGTCCGCAATAATAAGAAAACTACATTAAAATGTATGAACTAAAACACATAACATCCATGGATGATGTAGAAAATAAAATAAATAAGTATTGATAATCAAATATAATGTTTCATATGATATGTATTTCTTTGAAATTATTTTTAAATAAAGTGTTGCCAGATGACCATAACACCGCATTCTTAATACAGTTTTATAAATTATAATAATTTATGAGTAATTATTTATCTGTGAATATTTAAGTACCAACAATTGCAAAACAAATACGCACATTTATTTATGTATACATGTGTCAATAATAATAATCATAATAATAATAATTATTATTATTAATACTATTATTATTATTATTATTATTATTAAAGACCTCTTGTGAAATTTCACATATTTACACAATTAGTACATAATTCAGTAGTGAAAATAACATTATTACAGGTGTCTATATTATCCAATTGTGTAATTACGAGGCATATTAAGTACCCAACCTATCTGCTTATCAGTCGTCGCATCAAAATGTAAACATCTCACCCTGTCAAACTCAAGCGCGAGAGATGCCAGACCGTTATCAGGATCAGCAATTTGGAGATCTCGCTTCGGACAATGGTTTACCCGAAGGCTATTTGCTTTGGCCATTTGTTCATATGAAAATAATTTCTTGTTCATTCAGTACATATTTTCGCAAAGGCTTTCATCGGGTGTGTCAAGCCGATACCCGAAATATGCTATATTATGTGGTAGTATTGTTGTTGTGAAATGTTTTATCATATTTACATTACAAAATTCTTATTACCACTCTTTAAAAATATAGACTGAATTCGTTTTGTCACTAGTTTTCGTTACACGTATCGTGGTCATTTGTATGTGTATTTCATACCATTTTGCACATTTTTAAAAATAAATATTCTCGTTATAATTTTTAATTTATCGCATATTTATGTCATAACTCAAATTTTATCAACAGATTTACATTGCATTCGAATGCCACTATTTCTCTCGTTACTGTATACATACACGGTGCAAATCGTTTCAGTAAACGAGTGTACTGTACTTACGGAAATCTTAAAAAACATATATGCAGATTGGCGCATTTAAGTAAATTATACAAAATGTCGACCACGGTTTTAAACAATTAAACAATTAATCTATCGGTTATTATAAAACATTTTCTTTTAGACAAATTACCCTTCACAATCGCTACATTCTTCTTTTACGACTGTGTTTACTTGTCACATATTTTCGCGACCACCATGAAATCGGATTGGAAAGAAAACCACAACAAAAATAAACCCAAAACAAATTTCATGCAAACTGTAAAATATCAAAACTAGCGAATTTTCAAATTATATAAAAATGAACAATAATCGTAAAGTAAACCATACATTTTCATAACGGTCAAATTTATGTGTATACATAAAGTATACAATATTCATTGTGTCCGTGCAAGCCTACAACACAAGAACATTCCCGACAGTTGAATATAAACGTACATTCGATACTGTTTGTCTTTTATAATACTTCAGAAACCGTGTTTATATCAACACAAAACAAAATTTATTTCATTTCTTTAAAAAAAAATAATATAAATATCAAAATAGTATAAATGCGCAAAATCAACGGGCCGTAATGATCACAATGGAAATGCATTTCAAAAATACAGGAAAAAAATAGCAGTTTGGTTACCAAAACGGTATACTAAACATTTTTTTTTATATAAGTCTTACAATATTTTATATCGCATTAGCAAAAAAAATATGCTTAGTATTTAGTAAAGAAAACTATTGGTATACACTCAATATGAAGTTAATAAACATTATAATTGCATTGAAAACAAAGTGTTTGAAAATCCACTAAAAACTAAATATTTTCAACTTATTTTTGTTCGGTTATATTATAAAAAGAAGAAACGCAACACCATGCCTTATAGTTGATATTATTAACTCGCACTTAAATATATTATGCATGAAAATATATTTGATTTTTGATAATTATATTCGGTTTATACTGCAAAACAAATAAAACACATCGTTCACAAATTATCTAAAAAAACAACACATTTTTATCAAATAAAAAAAAAAATCTGATTTTTTAAAGCTGCCTTTATTTTCTATTTTATATTACTAATTGTTACTGTATAGACAAATGATAAATATCTCTCTTTAATTTACTTCGTTTTTGTTTTCATTAAAATATATTAATAGGAAAAAAAATCTAGTCATAATACAGATGCTTTTTGCATCTTTGACATTCACTAAACGTACCCGGCTGGTACAGAAAGCAAAAGTTGATAACATTTCAAATTATAAGCTACACAAATCTAAAAGGAGAGCCACGAAGCGATGTTATATTTATAATTATCTGAAAACTTATATGTCCATGGTATCAATAAAACACATTAATAAGTGTCGCACAAGAAGAGACGTTTCACACTTGTACCTGAAAACACTTGATCCCGCCGCCATTAAAATAACATATGTCAGAAGAATGGTAACACTGTTAGACACAATCATTTTATATCTCAATTAAAGCATCCCCGTTTTCTTCAAATAGTTCATACATCAAACAAATGCCGGCAAGAATAGGAAAATCCCATTCTAAAAATTTCGCTGTTCATCCGTTTTTACCGGTTACACTATTAGACAAAATCAGTTTATGTCTCAATTCAAATCATGTTCGTTTTCTTTAAATAGCTCATACTTCAAACAAGCGCCTGTCAGAATCGGAAAAGCCCATTCTCAAAATTTATCAGTCACCTATTTTACCGGTTACCCTATATGACATAATTTCATTTGAGGGGCGTCGTGGGAAAACCGGTCTTAATGCATGTGCGTAAAGTGTCGTCCCGGATTAGCCTGTGCAGTCCGCACAGGCTAATCCAGGACGGCACTTTCCGCCGACAGACGATTTATGTTTAGAAGATAATTCCTTGAAACAGAAAATACCATACAAGCGGACTACACAGGCTAATCCGGGACGACACTTTGCGCACATGCATTAAGACCGGTTTTCTCACGACGCGCAACATTTTATGTCTCAATTAAAAACATGCCCGTTTTCTTCAAATAGTTCATACTTCAAGCAAACGCCTGTCTGATTCGGAAAAGTACATTCTGAAAGTTTCTCGCTTCCGCCGTTTATGTATTTGTCGACATCGCCTACGGCATGTGAAGAAGTTAAAACACCCGTCACATTTTTATTTGTGCGGACCCGTTAAGAAATTAATAAGATCCGCACATACATTTCATTATGATACTTTATGAAAGTTGCGTATTTTAGATGGTTATTAGTTACATGTAGTTCTAAGATTGGTGCATAATATATGTTTCCCAAACAGCTATAACACAGATACACAAAAGCCGCAATCATAACAAACCTAATCACACGGATAATTCTAGATAACATTTTGGTTACCTCTATCGTATTTTTATTCGTTTATTACTAGCTAAATAACAACCATACTGATAATAATTCATTACAATAATCTGTATTTATTTTAACCTTTAAATAAAGACAGATGAATAACTCACCATAAATATCAACACATCACATAGTATATTTACACAAATCCAAACAATAGTATATTTACACAAATCCAAGCAACTCTCTTTTTTTTTTTTTTTTTTTTACACATTTTACTCTGTAAAACACGAACAATCTCAAAATCATGATTATTTAAAACTAACGCCTAGCTAATTACGTACAGCATTTTGTTTTCTTAACACTTGTGACCTTGGGTGCAAAACACAAATTCCCGGTGCATGCTTACTGTTTACCGGTAAGTATTTACACAGTAATAATTAGATTGTGTACACTTGCCGCACACGACGACAACCCGGTGTACATTCCGCATTACACTTGGTTATTGTTATGTTATATTACGATAACTAAGTAATTTTATTTAATTATTTATTTATATAGATACAAAATTGTTTTGTTTGTCTTTCATGCATATCTATTTGATTTTGTGAATGAAATATAACGATGGACTGAAATATGCTAAAGTTAATATGTATTTTGTTCTGTTCTTTTGTCCTATTTCGCTATAGCTTAGTGTACCATTAAATATACTTATTATAAAACATGTACTTGAAATTATAAAATCGGTAAAATTCATTCATAAAACAGACATTTGTTTTTATTAACATAAATTAATTACCGTACGGAAGACAAATTAACGTGATTGGTTTGAAAAGTAGCTAAAATTTTATAGAATATACTATAATAAAGTAATATATCAAATAAGAAATACGAATAAATCTGCCTTCGATTGAATTTCAGCTTGCCCCACCCACGTGGCTACTGATCATCAAAGCAACAACAAAATATCGGTACTTTTCTCAAAACAAAAATATGCGCAAACAGTACTTTAACAATCCGCAAAAAAATATATTATAGAGTCACCAAAATTCAAAATCATTTTTCTAAAGGGCAAACCTTAAAATAAAGTATTCGCAACATTATTTTTATTTTGCTTTGCCAGCAGAAAATTACTAATCTTCACAGAAATGTTTATAACGCGACTAGAATGAGAATATTGCTAATATCAAATTATACAACATTCCAGAATGAACATCAATAAAAACAAAACAAACTAAAACACAGACTATTGAATGTGATATTCCAGCTCTAAACTTTGTGCATAATTATAATTTAAAATATATTTTGTACATTTAAACTTGACATGTAGTTATTGTACTTTTATTTTAAAATTGTACATGTCGCATCGATATAATACGATTTATGTATTGCCTGCAGACAAAACTAAATAAGATAATGATTGTATCAATATTTACTTTATGCAGCAAGGATAACATTCAATAAAAGAGCAACACAACAGTAAAAAAGAGTTAAATATATTAATAAATATTAAATATGCGAGTAAATGGAACTCCTGGGTCCGCATTTGTCACCAACCCCTTCTTAGACTTAAGACACATAAGAATGAAGAATATTCTTGAAACTGTTATATTCCAAAAACCTGGTAAATTGAATTTTACGTGGCTTTTATTAACGTAAATTTCCCATTATTTATTGAGATTTATTTATTAATGACATAAGCTACATTGGTACTCAGCATATTTGCAAACGCACAGGTATAGTTTCTAGAGTCAAAGTCTATTCTTAATTTTTAAGTCTAATAATGGGTTGGTGAATACGGGCCCAGCTGCATCAACAGTGGTGACACCCGTATTAGCAAAACGTGGCCAGTAGCCCATACAACACAATATACAACACAATATACAACACAATATGCAACATAGTATACAACACAATAGCGCAATATACAACGCAATATACAACGCAAAACTGACACAAGACACAAAATATATTGATACTTTAGTGTTACATTGTTAGTGGCACTATTACATTTGTACCACGGTGATATACCTTGATTGCATTGAAACAAATCATCAAACTTGTTAATTATTAACACCATACATCAACATGTGTTTGCAAAATAGTAAAAGATGTAAATGTTATCATAATTATAGAAATACGAAATTTTACAATTTCCGATAACATGTAAGCACCTTCATTCCCCACGACAAAAACGACTTTTCTTCCAGAATCGTTTGTTTAACACTATCAAAATATTTCCTTGAAATGAAACTAATATTTAATCAATCGGCGAATTTCAAAACCGTATATTTATGTACAATTAACTATCAATATTAATAATTCAAAGTCTGTATATTTCTTGCGATATTATAACATACATGATCAATTTACGTCGCCCCGCTTATATAATAATATTACTACAACAGATGTACCCTTACAACTGTACCATCGACAAGACTATTGATGGACCTTTTTACCACGACGAAATCACATGATATAAATGTATTTACAAACAAACACAAAAATAAATTTAAAAAATGAAAATTTCCAATCAGTAGCGACAAAACATTAGTTTTACGAAAACCAAAAACATTTACGTATCAATATTGCTTACTATTTATTTTATTTTCAAAAGGCAACTACAAGACCGCTTGTTCACCAGAAATACATTCTGATAATCATTATGCAGTTAGTTTTTTGTGTGTGATGACACTTTAAAGTTTAAGCCTACTGCAAATCGTGCCAGTTTAATAATAGCAGTTGTGTTTGCGTGAAAAGAAATTCAACATGTACGATTTTCGTAAGAAGAATTCGCCGAGGACACATCGGTCATTTGTGTAATATATGTACTTTCAGACGATAATACACAGCACGTACAACTTGTGGAATATCCTCACGGAGCCTCGATACGTATTTTTGGGTCGCGAAGAAATGCATACATTGGTAAACACGTGTGTTTGCAATACATCGTATGTTGTTAATATACAACAAATAATACAAATATTGCGGAAATATAAATGTACAATATTGGTCTAAATCATTATTGTGAAACTCTTAAGTAAACGTTCATGGCTCTTTAAAACTGCCTCAAGGTTTGGTATTGTTAACGTTAACGTCACTATGGTTGAGCTCAGCTACCCAAGTTGAAAGTTTCTTAAGGGCTAGAAAAAATGCAGCAAACATAAACTGCCTAAGTAATATAGAAGTCTTCGGAAACTGCTAGTAACCGATGTGTACAAGGTTACAAACCAGTAAATCCAATTCCCATAGGGTCCCATTATAAAACGGCAAACTTTCCAAGCATTTTTCTAGCATTTCCTTTATTTCAGATTGTGCAAGCCTGGTATCAATTTAAAGATCAATCTGTCCCCTTCCAAAATTTGCAATAAAAAAGATATTGATAAATATGATTCTTAAAAACCCATAGGTTTCATAAGAAAAATTAAAATTGATATAACGTACACATATTGTAAACAAGATGTATTTCGTCCAGACAGGACGTTACATTTTTGTTTAATATTAACCTTAAAATAATTGTAAAATATTGTGGATTGGGATAAGGTCTGGGCTGTACGTGTTGATAGATTCAAACTGCAAAACACCTTGCAAATTGCAGCATGAATATGTTAATATCAATTTGAGTTTACACAATCGCTTTTTGTCGTCATTTTCGATTTATTAATGGCCGGTTCCAAAAGTATGAATACCGTTGTCGACTGGTCAATCAGACTCTCGTCGTTTGCAATTAGTCACACGACCGTTTAGTTCAAACATATTTTTGAAACTCGATTGTTTGGAGAGCCTAGTGCATGCATATTGGGACAGTTTCATGTCAGTTACCTGGGTAGGACCAGTAGGTTGTGTCTTTGAGATTAGAGAATGAAGCATGGGCGCTCATTTAAATGGGATACAACTGACGATCTTACGATGGAAGGGCGATCACCTATCCATTACATCACATAAATGTTTACATAATTTAGTGTTTGTATTTACTAACTGGCAATTTCTAACGCGATATGTTCAATTTGTGTTGTTTATGTACCGACCCGTTCACAACCTTTGTTTCATGACTTCGTGTAGTGGTTGTTTGTCTTACAAGATTATAATACCTGTTGATTTCATTTACTTTAAATTCAAAGTGTGTTGTTTTGGACATGTTTATGTACCGACCCGTTCACAACCTTTGTTTCCATGACTTCTTGTAGTGGTTGTTTGTCTTACAAGATGGTAAAACCTGTTGATTTCATTTACTTTAAATACTAATTGTCAAGAATGTGTCGCAATTAGACCTTGCAAGAGTAAACATATAATATACTCAACTTACCATTGGATTTATTTTCTTTTACCAAAACTTTATTGACTGGCATCTATTTACTATACTAACATGATACTCGCTTAGTTTTTTTATAGACAAATAACAAAATTATCGTTGCTAAACTACCCAATAAGCAACGCAAAAGTAGTCCCGATTGTGAGCGGAGCATAGTAAAATGTAGTTCTAATTACAATCGCAAATATCTGTCAAATCATGTTAGAATCGAAATTTTTGTATTACCTTTGTTGATCGCCAAATAAACAACTCTTTATCGTTCTGATGCGTGACTATTGTAATTCCTACGCGTCAGAACTCCAAATCGTTGTTTATTGGCCTATTAACAACAATAAATCGAAAAGTATTTATTAAGTAAAAGAATTTCAGTTGGCAGATGGCCGTGTAGTTATTAGCATTTACGTAAAATTACGGTACCAGTTGTAATAATTATTTCTTGCCAACCAGCTGCATGCATCTTTCTATTTGTGAATCATATATACTTCTAGATCCTTTGGATTTAATGGCGGCAATTGTTCCTATTAGCATTGGTAAACGTGCACAAAAACAGTAAACATTCATCTGATTCTACCAGAATATGAAAATGTATTGTAAATAAAAGACTTAGGAGCAAACCGCATTATTACTACCCGTCTATACAAATGATTAATTTTAATCTTTTTGGGATAAATTATCTTTTTGATCGAGAAGTAAAATAGTACATCGGTCTCGTGAAGCAGTTCTAAAATTATCTTTGACAACTAGGGACAACAGTTTTGACGGTTCCCAATTTGACTATGAAACTACCAGTTACTTTCCACTTGTTGATATCCTTTGCAGCTACGACATTGACTGCCAAAAATGATACAGCAATTACAAGCCTAATTACATTTGTATGTATATAAAGTGTACTTAAATGTGAAATTTGTCAGCAATAATGTACTCTTGGGCACCATTTATGAAATTATTTACAAATTGTACAACACTTTTTGTTTCGCTAACAGTCATATATAATTTTCCTACAGTTTAAGTTCTCTATAGTGTCATAGAGCTTTGGTTACTATAGGCTAGTCAACTGGAAGACAACGCAAAATAATTATTCAGAAAATGGTAAAATAGATTCGTTTATCGTTTTTATACTAACATAGAGAACGGGGCTAGAACTTTTAAATAATAATGATTTTTTATTGTACAAAATGGACAACCGAATATATGAATATCGAGGCCAAATCAAACATTCAACATTTAATCACATCATTACTATAATGCAAAATTACTGTTACTTAGACTGAACTCCGCTTGTTTTGATGACATGGTTGTACCGCATCATAAGGTGTTTGTACCAAGGACAGTATCTAGAAACACATTTATCACGATTTAAAATATACATATTTGCATGAGAATAACTAATGGACAATTCTAAATATTAAATATAAACAAAGCAGGTGCTGTTATCGACTGTAACAATACATCTTTTAAGCCCATGTTTGGACAGAACATGTCTTTATTTGTTCGTCTGAATCAACAGCGCAAACATGTTCTGTCTTGACAACGTTTATTAATGTTCTATTAGGCAGTTGATTAGAAGTTATATTCATATTTCAACATATAAATGTTTCCTACATTATAACAGTCTTGTAAAGGCATTTTGTATGGATAACAAAATATACGTCTCCCAGAGAATTTAAAGGGTTTTCATATAAATTAATATTATATTTAAATATATAAAGTATATAAGCTTTCGCGTAATAAAACGTCGCGTTTTATATTTCTTATTTGTTTATTTCTCTTCTTTCAGAGATGTCCTAGTATGAAACAATATCCATGTAGTTTCATATTTGTCTTTTTTTAAGTAATAGCCTGCTTCTAGTGTAATTAGTTCATACGTAAACCGGAATACCAGAAAATTTGAAGAACCGCCGGTTCTTGGTATTAATGGAGGAAATGAAGACAGTTTGTTGTATCCAAAAAGATATACGTCGTGACAGAACGTTACCGAACAGCGGGCCCTTTGAAAGTGTAGCGATATTGGTCTTAAAAAGGAAACAAATTAATAAACGTTTAATTTAAATATGTTTCAAAAACCGATTTAAAAAAGATATCTCAACTGGTAAAGGTATAACATAACATTTTATCTTAAATCAGAAATTAAATATGATGTATAGTTTATCAATTTGCAAACAGATAGTAAATGGGCAACACAAATTTAAGAAGCGGAATAAATAACATATATTATGTCATTTCTTAGATGTGTTTTGTCAATTAGAATCATTATTACTTAATAAAGGCCTTTCAGGAAGACAACTTGCATCATATAAAGTAATGAAAAATACCAGAAAGTTATCACACGACTGGGTTTTCGGCAGCTGTGTGAATTACAACTTACATCAACATTATGAAAAGTTGGTGATAAAACAGTTTCCAAAAATATAATATTAATATTTTAATGAATTTCGAGACAAAGTGCAAATTACTAATTCATGTATAATCCCCCCCTCCCCCAATCAACCGACATAATTAAAAAAAATAAAATTAAAAATTATACGTAATCGCATATATGTCTATGTTATATTTTATGTAATATTCTTACGTGATATTTGTAAAAGAATGAACTTCATAAATATTTATTTCCTTAACAAATAAATATATACATATTGTTTGATAAGAATACTTGATAAGCATAAAAACATATAATTGCATGTTTATTTTACAGAATATATTTAAAACTACCTATTAATCAACAATTTCGCAGAATTCAGTTTGGAAAAATAGGCAGAGTGATTAACTTAATTTTTATAAAAATGTAAGCAGTATTATGTTTTCATGTTTCGAGGACTTCAGTCATGCTGTATATATTATATATATATATAAACATTTAGTTCATTTTCAAATAAACAGTTTGAAATACTACATGCATAATTATATAGTTTTATTACAACATGGATTTATGTTAGTATATAACGTAGCTAAATTTAGTTTATTATTCCACTAAATATTATCATTTAATGTCCAGCAATATATTAAAAATAAATTTTGTAATGAACAAAAAACAAACAACTGAATATTGTAAATGTATATTAGTATTTAGCAACATTGAAACTCACATAACGATTTTTTCATGATCAAATTCCAGGCATATTTTTCGTTTAAATTGTTATTGTCAGGTAATTCATTGTGAATATTCCAAAACAAGTGGACAAGAAATAAAATAATAAAGCGATGTTGTTTTTTTCAAACGACATTCGTTTCTAGAACACCAGTCTCATAGAACTCGAAGAAACTGATAGTACATTTTACAAAAACAAAGGCATTTGTCTAAATTATAAATATAAATCAATGGCAATTTTCTTATATCAATCATATTGTTTAATAAAAATAGCTTTGTAATTTGGTTGCATGTTCACTTAAGCCATTTACCTTACATGCAACATCAAAATTAGCCAATTATTTACTTCAATATGACCACTGACGTTTGGATGATATATTTGGCCGTACATACGAACATTGTTTGCAATAATTGTTGTGTCTTTCGGGTTTGAAAGAACAATATAAGTGGCGTGTCGTGAGAAAACCGGTCTTAATGCAGTCCGCACAGGCTAATCTAGGACGGCACTTTCCGCTTTTATGGTATTTTCAGTTTCAAGGAGGTCTCTTCTAAACATAACTCCACTGCTGTAGGCGGAAAGTGCCGTCCTGGATTAGCCTGTGCGGACTGCACAGGCTAATCCGGGACGACACTTTACGCACATGCATTAAGTCCGGTTTTCCCACGACGCGCCTCATAACATTTTCATAAAGCACCGGCACCTTCAAAATAGAATATAACCTTGACTTGTTACTGTGTTATGCATACTTTAGTTTACATAAAGCAATGACTTGTTACTGTGTTATGCATACTTTAGTTTACATAAAGCAAAATGGAAATAATTCTTACCGCTGAAAGCACTAGCAGCGAGTTATCAACTGCATTCTGGCGAAAAATATCGATATCCTTCCGCAGTAAATAAAGTAGTCCGCGATTATTTTAGAAGAGTCAACATTAAATAAATCATGACCAATTTCTTTGTGTGGCTTGAGAAAAATTGTTGCCGTATCACATATGGATTATCTGCGTTCATAATTTAACATATGCCAATTTGCTTAACAATTGCGTTAAAGGCCCATTAATCGCTGTACTTTAGATTACAATGCCATTGACCAAATTATTATTATCAACCACTTCCTGTTAACAAACGATTATTATGTAATTTCAAGAACACAAAAACAGGTGCCAACATATAACGTACCTACCTTAGTTCTACAAATATCCCAAGGTTTCTATTCCTAGTAAAAAGCATTAAAATGCATTTCCAGAAAGACAATAGACCAATAACGCAAATTGTTATGCCGTAGGAAATGTTACCCCACGCGCGAGTGTGCGACGTACCAAAAGGTTCATAGACGCACCTACGAAAAGTCAACGATTCCTTGTCAAGTTCATTCGGTGTGATCAGCCAAATTTTCATGGGCGTCTGCGTCATCACAATATCTTGTTGAGCCCTAAATTTGCTAAATGCATGCTTGCATGGTCAACGCAACCGGGAGCTAAGGTTACATCGTTTGGGACTTGAAGGCACACCCATTATTAAAACATTGTAAACACTGTAAACACATAACAGCCATTCATTTTTTGGTACACAAGTACAATAGCTTGATAACCTTGCAGGGGTAGAAATAATATGTAAACAGGTTGGTTTGTGTGATTTGTTGATGGAATAATGTTGTTACACAGCAATTTAAACGTGGATTGTATAACGGTTGGCACTTTTTCTTAGAAACATATTAGAAGTGGCATAGTATAATTGTGTGTAAAAATAAATCATTGAACAATTGTTTTCCACTAATAAGAATATACATACTATATATATATAAACAAGGTGGTCATGTTATTATGGCTTTGTTTGAAAATATTCATAATATATATGCTTAAGAAACGAATTAATATGTCTACATATTACGTCAAAATGCATGTTTCTATAAATATTTATTTTTACATTGTCAAAAACTTTGTCAATGACTTTTTATATGTTTTTATTGGTTATATTAAAGACCTGAGTAAATGTATTGACGTTAGTTTGTACATTTCAAGTTGCCATGCGTAATTCTATGTTCACGATCTCTCTATGCTTCCGAGTTTGCGGTACAAATCTCTTCATAAAATTTATACTTTCAAGAAAAATACCACAGTTAATTGTTAGGCAATGGGGGATTGTTACATTTACAGAAACAACACCACCAGTCACAAAAAGGGGGATTTGAGCACTATTTTGAAAACGCGTCGGACTGTACTTTTTTTTTTTTGATTATTACAATCCCCAAAGTATGTGGCACTGCATCAATAACCATATCAATGCGTCGATGCCTGAAGGTTAGATACAGTAAATAGTGGGGAATCCTAAGGTGGTCCACTCGAAAGTAGGCCGTATGTCAAACAGTTCGTTTTTATGCCCCCCGCATCTTGATGCGGGAGGCATATAGTGATTGTCCTGTCCGTCCGTCCGTCCTTCTGTCCGTGACAAGGTTAAGTAGATTTTACCGTTTTGTCTAGCACCAACACCGCTTACTACAAAACTTGGATACTTACGCAGTTGTTGCTTATGGCCATTCCTTATCCACCCATATCACTCAACCTCACTTTGACCTTGACCTTGACCTAATTCGCACTTAGAATAATTCAAATGGGCTGTTTCTTGGTTAACTAGATTTTACCATTTCGTCTAGCACCAACACCGCTTGCTACAAAACATGGATACTTCCACAGTTGTTTCTTATGACCATCCCCAATCCACCCATATCACACAACCTCACTTTGACCTTGACCTAATTTGGACTTATAATAATTCAAAAGTGCCATTTCTTGGTTAACTAGATTTTACCGTTTCGTCTAGCACCAACACCGCTTACTACAACACTTGGATATTTACACAGTTGTTACTTATGACCGTTCCCAATGAACCCATATCACCAAACCTCACTTTGACCTTGACCTTGACCTAATTTGGACTAAGAAATGGGCAATCCAGCACCAACCGGGGGCATGTGTGTTTATCAAACACAGAATCTTGTTTTCTTCAGTTAAAAGAGACATTTCACATAACGGTCACTGGTTTAAATTGTTATTTTCTGACAACAACGTGTCTCCTTTGCATTTTGATGCATAGTGACACCGAATAACTTGAAATTTGAATGTTGAGCAGTTTATGTATAGACAGCAAGTACTTTTATCGAAATCGCGACTGCATTCTGTGTTTCTTACGGGTGACTACAATCAAGCAAGATACATTTTCTTAGAAGTAGCATAAGATATATTTTTTATTTTTAAATTTTGTAAGTAGAGAGGATCATCTTTCCAAAGAGATCAGACTTGGAACACGTTAATCAGACTTGGAACACGTAAATCAGACTTGGTAAATCAGACTTGGAACACGTAAATCAAAGCAAAGTGTCGAAAGACGCCAGGAGATTGTGCTATTTTACGATAGGACCCTATGGGAATTGGATATACTGGATTGTAACCTTTAATCGATTTAGGATCGCTTAGGTACAAATAATAATTGCCAACCAAGGTCCATATCGTTGTTTGGACAGTCATATCTTGTAGTTCTGTGTTTGCAATTGGCGCATAGGAAATGAACGTTGTGCGTTTCGTTTGTTCGTGATTTGTCCAGAAAACTTACAGTTCTTGAATGAACACTTTTATACCGAGCTGAACGTAACCAACACTTTATCAAAACGTTCGAAAATCGTCAGCGAATTTGTGTTAAAAATTGTGATTATTATTTTCCTTTATTGTGCAGTATAACATTGGGCAAAATTTAATACTGGATGCATAAGTGCCGTAAAAAATATATATTACCAGTACAAAGATAAACCGAATGGCCGATATTTTGCTTACTATAATGGTACATCAAAGGATTTCAGCGTCCGTGCGGACGGACTAAAGTGGGGCGCTGGAGCGGGGTCGCAGTATGGGCCAATAATCTGTTAAATACAATCATATGGGCTGATTTTTTTTGGTACAAAGTACCTGTTTCAAATATATCAGAAAAGTCCTCGCTTAGCATGTGCAGACTGCTTTACGACACTTTACGCATATGCTTTAAGCCCGATTTTTCCACGACACGCCTCATATATATTTGCAGTGTTCGATAAAAGAACTAGATTTAGTCGATGTTGTCATTTTTATGTATTATAAAACGGTATTTTGTTAACGGGTAACGAAAGAGACCTGAAATCAATGTATAGCAATCAGACAGTCTTCTTTAACGTATTTTCATCTTGTTTCCTGTTGTTATATATAATATAACAAACGTCGTAGAATATCTGCGAAAGCAAACAAAGACGTACAATTGTCCAACCATTTCATTTTTACGAATACGAGTATATAGTGAAAATATATGCAGGGCTTTTTTTCCTTATATAGTTGAGGGGTATAAAAGGCTACTTCACAATCGTAAGTATGTAACATTTTTCACAAGTGTGGCAATACAACTTCACAAATCAGATGGGTATCCAGATTTATATGTTCGCTGGTAAACAGTACTTTCATACCAGATTCATTTATTACTGAATTATATGTAAACAAAACATAGATAATATTGAAATAACACAAATATCATCAGATATTTGTGAATACAATGTTATTTGTAGATTTTTTGGTCACAATTGAAATAATACTGTGCATTACATTTTTCACAATTTACCATTTTATCGCGCTTATATTTCACAAAATATAAAGGCCTAGGCCTCTTCACAATTGTTGGAAAAAAAGACCTGCATGATATGTGTGAATATTATATTGACTTAGCACGATAATATGTAACGTTATATTCGTATGTGCTTATATACTTGTATAATAACCAATATTTGAGTTTAAGTGTCAGCGAATGTAATACATAAACATACATATCTTCATAGATTGAAAACGTTTATATATTTTATTCCCTGTTTTAACTTTTAGGTCTGCGCTCTCCGAATGTATCAAGTAACTATTTTTATCCCATCATCACGCCTGCATTGACGAAATAACACCCCGTGGGATAAACTTAGCTGTATTTCCACACTGTGGAATACAGCAAACACGCGCAGTATAATGACGTCATTTTGTTGTTTGTTGAGACGTCATTATGTTTTTCGTGTTATTTCATGTTTGTCTTACGCTTATTTTCAAAATAAAGACAGACAATGATGAGATAAATAGAATTCCAGGTAAGTGTTGATTAAAGATAAGTTTATTTGCTCGGCACGAAAAAGAGAACCACTCGCCAAAGCTCGTGGTTCAGGTTTTCTAAGCATCGCTAAATAAACTTATCTTTATTCAACACTTAAAATTAGTATTCTCTATTTATCTCATCATCACGCCTGCGTTGACGAAATAGCACCCCGTGAGATAAACCTAGCTTTATTTTCACACTGTGGAATATAGCAAACATGGGCAGTATAGTGACGTCATTTTGTTGATTTTCATGACGTCTTTTTTCGTGTTATTTAGTGTTTTTGTTTCTTTTATTTTTCAAATAAAGACAGAAAATAATAGAATACCAGTTACGTGTAGATTAAAGATAGGGCCTAAGTTTATTTGATCGGCACGAAAACGCGAACCAGTCGCCAAGGCTCGTGGTTCAAGTTTTCTAAGCATCGCTAAATAAACGTATCTCAACACTAGTATCCTCTAAATTTCACATTATTTAATTTCTTAATGTTTTCTGCTGCGTATATTTAATCGTTGCATTATTTTTGTATTTTTCTTTCTATTCAACGATTAATTATATGTGTTACAATAAACAAAACGATGATATCAGTTATTTTTGTAACATGTTTGCTTATATAATTGGGAATATTTCAGTCTAAAATCACACAATAACCATAAAGAAAAAATAGGATGAGGCAAGCACAGAGCAGAAGCTGTGGATAAAAATGAAACGAGTTTTATACGTCAACTTATCAAAGATAGCAATGTCTAATTAGTTTTCTTACGAAATAAAGTGCTACTCCCAACATAGGTTTAGATCTTGTTATATGCCCAATATGTTCATAACTAGAATACCTGTGGTCGGTTGAAGAGAGGTGTATTAAAATAGCAATTTTGTCCGGGGTGAGCCGCATTTACCCCCAGGACGGGGTTTATATATGATTACATAACCTTGTGACTGCCTATGTAACGTTTTAACTAGTCCTTTGTCATGCGGTGTGACAGGAAATTAGAAATCTTTGAGAATCAAAATAGCCTCCACGCCCATCTTCGAATTCGGCTGAAGGTCGTTGAATATGTAGATAGAATCTCGATTTTGCGAATTTAGTGGTAGACACTGACATTTTAATTTGGTTTAATTTATATGAAGATCAGGTTTCTATGGCAACGATAATGACCATCACCGGGTGTTGTTTTCTAAAGTGACCTAAATTATGTCACTAACAACGGACAGGAAATTGGGCATGTAACAAGGTCAGTTTGATTGACAGATATAATTGAATTTTTTGACGAAAATATTTGGTCAGATGTATAAACCACTATGGCAATAATGAACGAAGATTAATTGCTCATTTCTCTTCCAACTAATTTTTCGTAGCCAATTTAATCACCAAGAAAAAATAAGTCATGGAATTTTCTTTACGATCTTAAAATGTAATTTTCATATAATCATAATTATATAAATGTGAAATAATAAAACAATAATAAAATACAGATAAACAACAACAGCAAAATATTAACAGCAGATATAATAATAATAATAATAATAATAATGATAATAATAATAATAATGTAATTCAATTAAAAAAATTGTGAATACCATGTACTGACAATAATCTATATATATTAAATCAAAATATATTTATGCATAATATATATTTGTATTTAAAGTCTTAATAAGTGCTTGCGAAATGTGTATTCAACTTAATGGAAAATTGAGAAAACAAACAGTTAAGTAAGAATTATGTCAACAATGCCAAGATATTTTATAAACACCAATTAATCGATTAATTCAATTGAAAAATGTTTGCAGAAACGATCAAACCCGCTATCAAAACACGGTAAAAATCCTTTAATAGTTATAGAAAAATTATGCAAGTCAGCCTACGGTCGGCTGGTGGCAGTTTGTGTAAGGTGTTGGCAGTCCGGAATGGTAATATTTATAGAAAAGATATATAAAGTAAATAAATAAATAGCATGGACATTAGCAATGGTCAATATGGATCGCTTGGTGTTGCCAGAGTGGCTTGATTGGATTATTCAAGATCGAACTGCTCCACCGGTTTCAAAGCAACGTCAGTAACCGATCCGTACCACAAAACGAGGAGTCGGTTTCCCTTTTAGCACACCAGTTGTTTTGTTTGCCTAGTTGTCCATGGGGCCATATTTGAATTTCGTTCACGTTAGTAAGGTTTGCTGTCCAAAAAAATTTACAGTTGCAAAATAAAACATTTACCTAAAGAAAAAAAACCTTCGAGTTTAAAAGAACCCTGTCTGTTGCTGCATCTTTCTTAGAGCCTTCATCCATTTTGTTTTTGCTTCACTGCGTATCTATCATGGAACTCGCCACATTACCTTATAACGTTAATCTTATTGGACGCGTAACCTTGTCAAGCATGATATTCTAAAATACAAATTGTTCCACAAGTTACAGGGAATCAAACGTGATCGAAGCGCACATGCCTTCTAATTGATGTCAAATCCTCGGGTAACCCTAACAACCGGGTATGTTTTACCCGGATCAGTATTGCATGCTTCTTTCATCATTTCTGTCGAGTCTCGCTCGTCCGTTTCTTCACTGGCTCGTGCATAAAAGGGGACAGGTGACCCTAGCTGGGGCTAGCACACGTAGGGGCCCCGTCCGGCCCTGTTATTATCTCTCTGGGGACCCGCGGAGCAAACGTTCTGTAATAAGATACATTATTATTTGCAAGCGATGATCATGTAGCACTGAATATTCCGTGGTTGTTGGCGTGTGTTATGCGTAAAATGTGGTAAGGTTAGATGACACAAAAGTTTGTTGCAATGTTTTTGAAGTTCTCCAGTTTTAAAGGGACAAAATTTATGTTTGGGATATCATTATGTTTAAAAATAAAACAAGATATATTTTAAGTTTGGGATCCACACAGATTTATTCGTGTATACGATCGAGTGTGTGCAAAATAATGTTTATATTAATGGTATAATAGTAAATATTGATGGAATTAATAATGTATGTCTATAATTATTTTTACAGCACTTTAATTCATCTTGTGGTTAACTGGCAAATGAATGTCATTTTCAAACGCTCAAAATTATTGGTATGTAAATAATATTTTTATCAATTGTTTGAAAATACCTTTGAACAGTCCCATGTACATTATACTCATGGCATTTTAATTTCATAGCAGATCTTTGTTTTGAATATTTTTTTCTATTAATTACTCAATACATTTAAGTCTGAAAAAATCATCAACATATTTTATTAATATGTCAATTAACGTTGGTTGACAAGCAAACACTTGTCAATTTTTCAATTATCTATTTTGGCGTGGCAATTACAATGCGTTAAACAGATGGTACACTAAATCAGACGCCAAAATCGCATAACAATTTTTAAAACAAATTGTTGGACAATATATTTTCGTGACGAATGTCAAGATAACCCAATGACATGGATCTGAACAAAACGCAAATTCGATGATCGCCAAAGATATTGTGTGACAAGTAGCCTCGGGGTACCTAGGTACTTTATGTTGCCGTTGGCAAAACTGTGATTGACCACGATACACTTACATACAGACGAATACCTGTATTTGCACTATACACACTTTGCTAGTATTTTACTTTTTTATAATATTTAAACCAGTTATGAATAGGAAGACCTTTTGTGTTTAATTTTTATTTTGGAAATATTTTTCATAATAACATCCGTAATTTGTTATAAATAACGAAGTTGAAAAACAGTAGAAAATAGGGGTGTCACGATATTAGAAATCCATATTGTGATATATTGCAATATTTCTTAATATATTACGATATTTACTGCGATATTTTGTGACCTTTGTATTTATGTATTTAATACGCTTAAGACTGATAAAATCACTATGAACAGCCCATCTTTTTTAGGATAGTTTTTTAAATTTTTATTTTCACCGATGATGTTGACAGGCGCAACAATAGCAACATATAAACAGCAGATAGAAAAGCGAAGCAACACTCTCAAACCGCCTGTCATGACTGTTCGCTGTATTTGTTTTATTTCATACAGAGTAATTTTTTACATGTGCACTCCAGTCATTGTGTATATTGATTTTGTTTTGTGGAATTTGTGCGTAAACTATGTATGTATTTCAGTCTTTATTTTAACTGGAAACAACGTATCAGGTTTAATGTATTATTAAGCATAAACACTTTAAGAGAAAATATGTATACCAAACTTAAATACAATATTTTTGGTCGCCAGAACAGTCTGTAATGCTCAGGCTTTTGACCTTCACTCCTACACAACTACCAACTTTACAAAATGACACTAGCTTTCAATTGTTTATCACTGACAATAAGCATGTTGTAATGCAAACAAAGGTTTTGCAATCAAGGTAATTATAACCAAAAAAAAACCTGTAAAAAGACCACATAAATAATACAATATATAGGTATGGACATTCATATTGCGATATTTTATTGCATAATCAAATATTGCAATAAACCAATATACCGGTATACAGTGACACCCTTAGTTGAACATAATTCCGGCTTATACGTATTTTCGTGGCAAACTAATAAAACAACTAATCAGGGTCCAGTTGCTTAAAACTTTAACGGCCGGTTAAGCTAACGGCCTGTTAACTTTAGATGTAAATAAAACTAATATTACAAGCAATTCGTGTATGAAGCGTTTGTCAATTACTCGAGCATATCAATTTATTTAAAATAAATGCAAATTTAAAATTTTAACATTTAATTTATAGCAAAAACTTCATCCAAAAGTTAACGGCTGTTAGCTTAATTGGCCGTTAAAGTTTTGAGCAACTGGGCCCAGAACACCGTTGTGTCAATACCACCCGATGAAATTTATTATTCGGAAATATTTCATGTTTTATATTTCATCCTTTGTCTATACTTTTTAAGTTTTAACAATAAAAAAGTGGCCAAAACTTAAAGAAGAATTTTTCCACTGACTACGGACAAACAAAATTAAGTACCCCCCGGAAGGAACTTGCGAACAGAGATTACTAAACAAAACTGTTTAGTATCGTTCTCTGGATAAAATATTTTGATAGCCTCTAATAAATGTGATGTTATTATTATATACATAACAACGCTTATAAAAATAAATAACGTATGTCCATTATAACAAAATTGCATATGTCCGTTAAACGACAACACATTTTTTTAAATGAAAAGAGCATTGACAGATTTTTCGACAATGCAGGACCAATACCAATGAAAGCGAAAAAAGGGATTTTGAATTTTATGACAGATCGGGTCCAAGTTTATACCATAATAAACTGTCTAATCCCGGTGTCCATACCTATTTTCTACTACACTGCACCCGCTGTCCGATGAAAGACTAAGGCGTAAATATCTCGATGGATAAGCCGCACCAAAGGGTGCCGTGAAAGCCCGCGAGGTCCCCGGTTCACGCCTTCCACCTTCGGCGATCATAACACACCTTTGTGCGCGACCCCACGGGACAACAGTGAGGTGTCGAAATCCGGGATTACGGTCGACAAATCCTTAAATATGTTGTCAGTGTCTTAGCTGCACAAAGGGACTATCGACACACGTTGTGCACGGTTGACACGTAGTGCATGGACAATACACAAACATGACAAAACAACTTTTGATATTAAGAAAGACTATACACATTGGTATACTCAACTAAGCAACCACGTGGCTTTGTTATAGGTGAACAATTATGAAATAGTACACTGAACGGCACATAAACAAGAAAATAAATGGATTTAAATGTTTGAGTTTTATTACGCATGTATGAAAACTACATGTAAGCACAAAACTACTGCTGTTGTTGTTGTTGTTGCTGCTGCTACTGCTACATCTACTGCTGCTGCTATTACTGCTGCTGTTATTGTTGTTGCTGCTGCTACTGCTACATCTACTGCTGCTGCTATTACTGCTGCTGTTATTGTTGTTGCTGCTGCTACTGCTACATCTACTGCTGCTGCTATTACTGCTGCTGTTATTGTTGTTGCTGCTGCTACTGCTACATCTACTGCTGCTGCTATTACTGCTGCTGTTATTGTTGTTGCTGCTGCTACTGCTACATCTACTGCTGCTGCTATTACTGCTGCTGTTATTGTTGTTGCTGCTGCTACTGCTACATCTACTGCTGCTGCTATTACTGCTGCTGTTATTGTTGTTGCTGCTGCTACTGCTACATCTACTGCTGCTGCTATTACTGCTGCTGTTATTGTTGTTGTTGCTGCTACTGCTACATCTACTGCTGCTACTATTACTGCTGCTGTTATTGTTGTTGCTGCTGCTACTGCTACATCTACTGCTGCTGCTATTACTGCTGCTGTTATTGTTGTTGCTGCTGCTACTGCTACATCTACTGCTGCTGCTATTACTGCTGCTGTTATTGTTGTTGCTGCTGCTACTGCTACATCTACTGCTGCTGCTATTACTGCTGATGTTATTGTTGTTGCTGCTGCTACTGCTACATCTACTGCTGCTGCTATTACTGCTGCTGTTATTGTTGTTGCTGCTGCTACTGCTACATCTACTGCTGCTGCTATTACTGCTGCTGTTATTGTTACGAGTATTATTAAAATTCTCAATATATTACTTCCTCATATTATTTCAGATTATCCAGAGTACTCTTCAACACAGATAACAAGAAGAGGACATTACGGCAATGAGTGCTTGGCTGCTTGTTAAACCAGACAGAAAACGACGCGCAAAGCCATAAATCCTAACTAAACCATAATCAGCCCTTTCAAGAAGCCTGTACCCCGAGCGTAAAGGCTCTTGATGGGTTGTAATTCGGCATGTTTGCAATCGAAGTTATGTTGCCAGCATGTCTGCTCAAAGACGCAGCAAGATGACACTGGACGGTGACATTGTTGTGGGGCAATCAATTAGACACGATTTCCGTGTCGAAGACATTCCTGTAGCGTCACGTGATTTATACGTCATCACTGCAATCAAATGTCTCCCAAATAATGTTCGGTGGGTGCTAAAAATGCTCAAAATGTAACGTCAACTTACGCTTATACAGTAGTCGTGTCTATGGAAGCATCCTAGTGCCACAGTCTAAATTATGTTTGTATTCCATTATCTCATAATTAGAAAATACTAAGTCCTAATTAGGAGATACTAAGTCCTAATTAGAAGATACTATCTCTCTCCTAATTAGGAGATAGCATATCATAATTAGGAGATACGAATTCCTAATTAGGAGATAGTATCTCATAATTAGGAGATAGTAAGTCTAATTAGGACTTAGTATCTTGTAGTTAGGACATAGTATCTCCTAATTAGGACTTGCTTTCTCCTAATTAGGACTTACAATCTAGATACTATCTCCTAATTAGGATTGAGTATCACCCAAATAGGAGTTAGTATGTCCTAATTAGGACGTTTTATCTCATGATTATGAGATACTTTCTCCTAATTAGGACTAAGTATTGCCTAATTGGGAGATATTATCTTCTAATTAGTACGTATTATCTCGTAATTAGGACTTAGTATCTCCTAATTAGGACTTAGTTGCTACTAATTAGGACTTAAAATCTCCTAATTAGGACTTACTAGCTCCTAATTAGGACATAGTATCTCCTAATTGGGACTTAGTATATGCTAATTTTGAGAAAATGGAATACGAAAATAATATAGACTTTGGCACTAGAAAGCTTCCATGCGTGTCAGACGTTGTGGCATAAACATATTGTTGTAGTCGGGTTTTTATATTATTAAATCATTAACAATAGAAATAATGGCATATTCAGTGATGTGATATAAATTTCGATAATTTTCAACAAGAACCAAAATTCGGCCCTAAACGAACCTTGTCCTTTGTTCTAAATGATACTAATTAAAAACTCCAACTAAGCGGCACGCAAGTACATGTATTGTTAAATTGTTTAAATTTGAAATGTTCTAATTTTTTGTTAAATGTATGATAATGTGTCAAACATATATATCAGGCATTCTTGCTTTTTTTTCATTTTTCAAATGAAACAACATACGGATTATAGATCATTTTATATGGAATATTGAATATTAAAAATCTAGTTTATTTTGAAATTTATATACGAAGTTTACATATTAGATATGTTTGCAACACCCCGTGTTCTCGCCGCATTTGCAGCATTTAATTCAACACGCGTAAAATTCATTTGCAGGCGCCAAATTTCGCTTGCAGGGTAGTCCGTATTCGACCCAACTTTCGAGGTCATAATATGCTACGCCCTTACGTAAACCTGTTGAATTACAATTCTGTTTTATTAATTAACGTCTCACTGATTTTAAGCCCCATATTCAATAGGTCTCATTGCAGACAACATTAAAGTCTGAAGACGCCGACCAGATCTTATTGAGAAATCACGAAACATTTTGGCAAAACAATGTTTACACTTTCACGCCCAATTCTTCCGCCACCACGCTCGCTTACGCACATTTTGGTGCATGGCTAACCAACAGCAAACACCGGATTTTCCGGACGGTGGCTCGGGTACTTGCGCTCAATTAGCGAATGTTTCACATCCGATTAGGAAAGTTACAGTTATTTCCGCGGTTGAAGCAACCCCCGAACACGCCCCTGTCCACCCAGACACTCGGGCGAAGGGGACGTTCAAATCATGGAGCCAGATACTGTGAAATGTGATTTTTTACGGTTATTTAATTTAGTCACAACTCGCAATACGCTTATCGTGCCCTCGATGTGCATAATGACGTCAGAATGAATAATTAGAAGTTTTAAACGCGCATCTTGGTCTATTTCTGTGCGCGACTATGCACTGAAAGCCATTGGCTTTTTTTATCAAAGCAGTGTCGATGATATTTAAAGTATGACCTACCCACAGAAGGCAATTAAAAAAAAAGCTTTATATGGTCGATAGGAATGGATTATTATATATACATGATGGCCTGAGTATTTGTTTTATGTCTATGTTCGTATATGATTATAAGCCTGTAATGCTTAAGTAAATTGCTGTTCTGTTCTGTCGGTTCATTGCGCATTGAAGTAAAATTCGTGAGTTTGTGTTTGGTTGGGGTATTCAATTCCGATAAAAATGCAATAATGTTATTTATCAAATTTTCATTACAATTCTAATTTGGTTTATTTATAACAACATCATTTCAACCAAAGCATGTTTGCAAACAGACGTAGAAATAAAACGTTCATCACTCAGAAAGGGTGGGAAATCGTGAAAGTGATCCGCAATTTAGACGCGTACGTTATATTCTTGACCATAAACCCCGAACAGCGCCAAGTGCTCTAATTTTTCGGCGGTAATCGGACGTAAACGCCATTGAACATTATCTCCCTTTGTTATAAAGCAGCCACTGGTCTGGGAACGGGCGCCCTTTTGTAGGTTTACGGTCAGTTGAACGTAATTTTCCCCATGATTACTACTGCCGTCGACACTGGACATTCGAGGCGTCAAATGTGACCACTTTATCAAGGCACTATTAACATATTAACGCTACGGCGCGCTGTTTTATTGAAATCTATCAATTTACGTGGTCAAAAGTGTTGTTTGCGTGCATAATTTTGCAGTTAAGGACTTCGCGGCCGCTGTCAAGGGTTACATTGGTAAAGTCAAATATAAAAGGGTGCAAGCACGAGGGCGCATTTAATTGCCTTACCTGTCACAGATATATTCGGGGATATTTTATTTCATACCTTTGATTAATAGATGTGTACGAAAATGTCAGTTAAATGCTGTAGACCGGGTTTAAATTTGGATAATCGAAATTTTAATTTTAGATTAAGTTATATTAAATTGACAAAAAAGTTTGATTGTATGATACAATAACATGTTAATGTTAAATAAAGTTATATTTTGTAGTGTCATTTTTTTCTGAAGAATTTTTTTGCGGTGTTCTGTTTTGTTGTACATGATTCGGATTTGAGTTTCGGGTAGTTTTTTTTAACTTTATTTAAATAAATTATCAAGGTGTTTAAATGTTTCCTATCAAACGAAAGTTTCATCAAACTAACATTATAATTAATACAAATAATGACAAGAAGAAGATAAAGAAGAAGAAGAGGACGAGGAAGAGGAATTATGTCGTTTTTTATGTTAAAGAAGAATATTATTGTTGTCGTTAATTCATGTTGATCAAGGACTGGAATTATTTTTCGTTTACTGTACTAAACAATAGCATTATATTTAGAGGTAAAAATCGGACACGAGTTCTTAGTTCTCTACACAGTGTTTGACATAACATTAGACAGATACCGTAGTGTGAATGAAATGATCAGTCTTACTTGCTGTAGCATCACCACTCATCTTCAAAATAGCTTGTGTTCGCATTGACAACCGAGGCCAGCATCTTTCCGTCCTTGGAAACATTACCACGAAGACATTGGCGACATAACTAAGGATTATCTTGTCATTTGCAACTATAATTGAAGAGGGCGCAGGGGCAATCACTCGGAGAACTTCAATTATCTAACGCCGCTTAAAACACTTTCGCTGAAAAAGTAGTCCGTGTACCCTTGCTCAGCAATGATTAACGGTGTGTTTGACGAATTTTCTGGAGAGGATTTTATTGCTTTAAGGCCATTTGCAGAGTCATCCAGATGAGAAATTGTCCATCAAATTTCCATGTCCAATTAATGTGGCATCTAAATTGTCTTGCGTAAAGATTTTGTTTTAATAAAATACAGACGGAGATTGTCGTAAACTTCGCCTGACTTAAAAATGTTTCTGCATTTAAAGGTATCTTTCAGCGGCGTGAGTACTGGAATTACGCGGAATCCGCAGAGGGACGGTTTAAATTGTTTTTACCAATTGTATTAATAGACGACAAAGAACAGGGGATCCGTTCGGATATCAAATGGTATGCGAAGAAATGGACTTTTACTTGCAGTTGAATAATTGTGGAGAGATGGATTTCACGAGCGATTTCATGAAAGATGATCAGAAAAGTCAAATAAAGAGCAACAGCAGGTTTCTACTTTAAAGAGAATTTATCGTCAAGTCATCCGAGTTTTGTTGTATGTTTTTTTATAGTTTGAAATGTACATGTCTCATAATCGTGATAACGCATGTGCATTACAGCACCTCCTGTAACATTGTCACTTACTTTAATATTTTATAAAAAGTTTAATTTTAGTTAGAAATAGTCTCAATTTAAAGAATGAACCAAAATTAACATATTTTCAGAATAATTAATGTAAAAAAATACTCTTTAAGAGATATTGTTATTACGGCCCTTTGACTTTGTATAACTTTGTTGAATATCTTATACATTTTAATTTGTTTAGGAACCGAAGTTTTATAGTACATGCATAGGTATTCATGGCATTATATGGGTTTTCTTCGTTGCATATATTATGTTTTGTTTATAGCAGAGGTCTTGTCGGGTAACCCAGCATCGTTGTTAAAAAAGTAAAGTGAATGTGAATAGAAGAATGAATACATACAGGAACGAATAAATGAATGAATGAATGGATGAATGAATGAATGAATGACTGAATGAAATAAGCAAGCAAGCCAGCAATCAATGAAAAAATCAATCAACGAATCAATGAATGATAGATGCACGTTTCAAGGGTTGAGCGTGAAACTAATGTATCTGATATAAAAATGTTAAGCAGATACTACAGTTTCACACTCAACCCTCGGTCTTTGTTTTGTGTATTGTCGTATGTGCAGTACTTTTAACTAAGAGATCTTGGCATGGACCAGTTCGTAACAATAAAAGTTGTTAAGTTTCCGTATGTTGATACATAAATATCTGAAAAACTGAAAAAAATCAGCTTCCAACATCCTACAAATATACATGTACTGATACGTCTTACGACGCCCAGGCAGTATAGGCGTAGTCATCACGTGGTTTTCATTGGTGCCTGAAAAGGTCACGTGATGTTAATGACCAATCACATAGTTCTTTGATGAAGCCATGCTGGCACTTGTCAGAACTAATCCATTTAGCCAATTATAAGGTGATCAGATAAGATCCCGATTGATGAGGCGGAATAATTGATCCGGAAAACGAAGTTCATTAGTAAGTAATCCGGTTAATGTTCACATGTTTATGATTTTGTACCTGTGAAGAGCTTTAATTTATTTTATATGATTATGTGAACGCAAATTGATGGCTTTACCTTAGATACCGATTTTACGATGGTTTTATGAGAATCGGTCACTCAACAGTCCACTATATATTTTAGAGCCGCAATGTACAGTAAAACGTTGGCGCTAACCAAAATAATATAGTCACATGGTAGTTTTGAGCAAACAAATATTATCATAATCTCCATTTTTACTCATTGATAAACGTGATGTTATAATTTGCAATGCAATTTCTACAGTTTCAACCATAAATATGTTCGTGTAAGCAGTTTAGAACAAAAGAAATCACTCTAAACATATATGGATATGATTTTAGCAAATAAGTTAAACAGTTGGCTAAAAAATATTTCGTAAGCTTCACATTTAAATACACCATATGCACACACACAAATAATTGTGAAGCCTGTTTTGTCTACTACGTTATTATTTGCACTAACATAGAAATGCATATTTAAACATTTTTTTTCAGTTTAAAGTTATTTTGCATCGCTTTATTAATAGCTTTAATAATAAGTATGCGGGTATTAACGGTGCAAATCTTAAATATACAAAGTAAAAGTAATTTCTTGACCGAAAGCCTGTACACAAAATTATAATACAGTTTATTCATTCGAAATATAGAGTTAAAAAAACATCAGCATTTAATATTTTTAATCAATCCGTTTGGTTATTTAAATTTTACTTTTTTTTTCGAAACGTCATCGACCTACTAATGTGCACAATTTAACGATTTTTCTCCTGAAAGTAAATTGGAATACACAATGCATACAATACCCCTACTCCACAGACATCACGAATCCCACGAATCGCCAAAAATTGATAAATTGTAGGATCCGTAGTTGAATCGTAATCAGTTCGCGAAATTCTCAACTGATTTGTATAGGTTCGTAGTCAGTTCTTGCAATTTTTAAGTACCGCAGTCGGGAATTCGTGACAAAAGTTTTCAACTGTTCAAAATGTTGGCAATGAACTCCTGACTCAAAATATTCGTAGTTAATTCGAAACAAATTCGTAGTGCATTATTAGGCATCGTAACTGAATCGTAATCGATTAGTAGACATTCGTAGATATTCTTATCTCTTTCGCTGATGGGAGAATTAGTGGCTTGACTCTACGAATCGGTTACGAATCTGTCACGAATACACGCCGAAAATAAAGTTAAAAATATAGTTTTATTCGTACATGCATTCGGCATATTCTTCACTGATACGTAACTGATTCTTACCGTTCGTGCAGTCATAGATTTTTGTAAATCGTAGTAAATCCTTGACAACATTCGTGCAATTCCAGCCGATTGCGACGAATATTCATAACACTATCGTAAATGTGTTGTAGCTGAATCGTAAAACGTCACAATTTGGACCAAAACATGTGCAAATTTTCACGCATCCGCACGATTCGCAAAATTTATAATTCCGTGGCGATTCGTGGGATTCGTGGCGTGTGTGGAATAGAGACATTAATGTTTATCATTTGCAATAACCTAAAATAAGGTGTTTTCGCATTTTTCTTACTGTACTTGCTTTTGACCTTGTACCTCTTTTTAATTTGTACGATTGATAATTAACACATGCTTGGAAATGGAGCGAGTCGATCTTAAGATATGTTATAAACTGTATATTTGAAAGCATTTGAAATGCGTACGTTCAATGACTGCTAAACCAAAAACTCGGAAAATTATACGAATAGAAGGATCATAAGCTACATCTATGGCAGCGGTATCATCGGACTACATGTGACATCGAGTCTTTTTTGCATGTTGCAAACGCATTATTTGAAACAAATTATATATCACCGGTTTGGATTTGAAACGTTTTGAATCAAAAATAACTAAAAAAAATCATCTAACATTGATGACTTATAGTATTAATTTGGGCACAACACAAAATATAATGTGACATGACCGTTAATTTTGCATCAAACCAAGACAATAAACTTGCTTTGCGTATATTATAAATAGTAGATATAGTAAAATCGGTGCATTTATTTATTTAAATAACGTTCCATCAAAGATTCAAAATTCTCATAAAATAGGATCATATTTTGACAATAAAATGTAAGTAATATCTAAATTTTCAATATAAATTCTTATAACAGAACAGCATTTTAGCACTTACAGCAATTTGGTTTGGAAACTCCACCGTATGTTGTTGCCTGTTGGGTTAGATTTGTTGGAGAAATGATTGCATTTATAAGTCTAATTAATTGTTCTACTGGCCCCGTGTTCACAAAGGATCAATTAAAGGATCAGGATCAGTCTTAGCTGATCTCGATTTTGTTGCTCAGCGGAGCGGAATATCGAACATATTTTATTTTCGGAATAACTTTTGTTTTTGATAAAATCACAGAATTATTTTTATTTCTATATTAAATTCTTCATATCAGACAGCAAATGTACGTTGCTAAGAGTATAAAATCGTTTTTATAATATATATTTGACAAAAAATTAAGATTGATCCTGATTTTAGTGAACATCATTGTTTAGCCTGATCCTGAAATATCTGGCTCAAGTTAATCTTGAACCTGAAAATCAGACTCAGCTTTTTTGTGAACACGGGGCCTGGTCTGCATTATACTTAGCATGGTGACGCGCCGTAAATTTAGAGCAATATGTGACGAATTTTTGGTATTCTGGACACCAGGGCCCGTATTCATCAACCTATTCTTAGACCTAAGAATAAAAAAATATTCTCATTGCGTGTTCTCAAATACTAGTATGCTGGTGCTAATGCTTATGTCATTAACAAATCATTCAAAATAAGGAATGCTATATAATATGTGCAGGTGAATACCAAGTGAGATTGAAATTAACAGCCTTTTTAGAACGATAAGTACAGGTTCAAGAATATACTTTATCCTTAGGTCTCAAGTCTACAAATAAAAACATTTAAATACGTCCTTAGGACCTTGGCTTGGCAGCACACTTGTGTTCGGTTATAGCTAGCAGGTATATCATAAAGAGGTGTAATATTATCACTACCAATCTAGTCGCTACTTGACTTTAACGGTTCATATGTTGATCGGCCGCCGTAAGTGTCTTGGTGGTCAATACCAGTAATAAACCTTTAATTAACTATATCACATTTCATGTCTCAACCGTTCACTGAACGTCGACGAATTACCAAAATAATATTGATTCAAACGATTTGTAAACTTGTAAATCCCCAATAATACTTGCTGGTGTGCTGCAATACATGTTCGGTAATTCTATATAAAGAATTTTGAATCAATTCAACATAACAATTCACTGACGCGTCTTGTCATGAATCGTGCACCAATAAATGAAGATTCATGACATTTTGACATCGTTCTATCTCGATAAAAAGGAATGATTAGTAGTAGAATAAGAAATCAAACGTTGTTTTAAGCATCATGCAAGTTATGAGCATTGATTTTAAGATGACTGAATTGCACGGGCCAGATAGGCATACAAAATAAATGTTTCGAACACGTAGATATAATAGTGAAAATGATCGTAAACTATTCATTGTCATAAGTACCACTTCAATAAACATTCTACATAGAAATATAACCATCATGCCCATGGTATAAAATCTTTGCAGACGCGTTAATTCATACTGACCAGAGCTTTACCAAGATTCGTGCGTTTTACCAATCTGAGTAGAGTCTTGAACTTGTTATCAAATTATTCTTTAAAAGAGGGTCAACTCAAATATATATATGAGGCGTGTCGTGGGAAAGCCTGGCGTAATGCATGCGCGTAAAGTGTCGTCCCCGATTAGCCTGTGCAGTCCGCACAGGCTAATCTTGGACGACACTTTCCGCCTACAGTGGATTTTTATGTTTAGAAGAGACTTCCTTGAAACAGAAAATACTCTGAAAGCGGAAAGTGTCGTCCGCACAGGCTAATCCGGGACGACACCTTACGCACATGCATTAAGCCCGGTTTTCCAACGGCAAGCCTCCTAAAAGGTACCAATGTGCGAAAGTAACATTGCGCGTGTTGGTAAGTAACGTGCAAATAACCATGACGGTTTTGCAAGTATCGTTACAATATTAACACAAAAGGTTCGGAAAATATTGCGGATTAAGACGAGTTCCATTGTGAGCCGAGTCAAAGTTGACAAGATCCCCGGTAGCGTTTAATTCCATTCGGCGACTTGGAGGCGACTTGGACATTAAAGTTGACCACAGTAATGTTATGTTATGCTCTCGAAGACTTTCTATATTAGTTGCATATAATTGGCGGTGGGCTAAAATACGGACACCCGTTGTGGAAAATTACTAAATGTTTCCTGTCAGAAACCATGACAGTTATTATGGATTAATTCGCATATTTAGGTAAATGATATTGATAAAAAGTGTTATTCGTATTATTATTAATCATTTTTACAACACTATCATTGAAAATGCACGTCTTATATCAGTAAGCACGAGTTAATAAAACGATCAACTTTCCCTGCATGAATTCATCTTTTCCTGTATGGGATCTAAGCGTTGTGATTCGCTAAAATTCGCATGTATGACATTTCGATGCCTCTATGAGATTTAAGGCTTTAGATTGGTCAGATGAACTGTTCCTATATGAAATGGGAAATATGGAAGTTTTTTCCAGAAACAAAATGATGCCATCTTGAACTAAATAAAAAAAACACAAACAATCATATTAAATCTTAAAGAGGTTAGGAATTTGGGTCAATAATGTAAAGTTGATTAATAAATTATTTATGAAATAAACGATTTGATACAGGCACTGTTATTTGTCCTCGGCCAGCTGTATTGTCATTCGCCCTACTTGTCCTCGGTCAGTTGTATTGGCATTAGCCCTACCTGTTCTCGGTCAGTTGTATTGGCATTCGCCCTACTTGTCCTCGGTCTGCTGTATTGCCATTCGCCCTCCTTGTCTTCGGTCTGCTGTATTGCCATTCGCCCTACTTGTCCTCGGTCGATTGTATTGGCATTCGCACTACTTGTCCTCGGTCAGTTGTATTGCATTCGCCCTACTTGTCCTCGGTCTGCTGTATTGACATTCTCCCTACTTGTTCTCGTTCTGCTGTACTGCCATTTGCCTTACTTGTCCTCAGTCTGCTGTATTGCCACTCGCCCAACTAGTCCTCGGTCTGCTGTATTGCCATTCTCCCTACTTGTCCTCGGTCTGCTGTATTGCCATTCGCACTACTTGTCCTCGGTCCGCTGTATTGCCATTCGCACTACTTGTCCTCGGTCCGCTGTATTGCCATTCTCCCTACTTGTCCTCGGTCTGCTGTATTGTCATTCGCACTACTTGTCGTCGGTCTGCTGTATTGTCATTCGCACTACTTGTCTTCGGTCTGCTGTATTGTCATTCGCCTTACTTGTCTTCGGTCTGCTGTATTGCCCTTCGCATTACTTGTCCTCGGTCTGCTGTATTGCCATTCGCACTACTTGTCCTCGGTCTGCAGTATTGTCATTCGCCTTACTTGTCCTCGGTCTGCTGTGTTGCCATTCGCCCTACTTGTCCTCGGTCTGCTGTATTGCCATTCGCCCTACTTGTCCTCGGTCTGCTGTATTGCCATTCGCCCTACTTGTCCTCGGTCAGCCGTATTGGCATTCGCACTAATTGTCCTCGGTCTGCTGTATTGGCATTCGCACTGCTTGTCTTCGGTCTGCTGTATTGGCATTCGCACTACTTGTCCTCGGTCAGTTGTATTGGCATTATCCCTACTTGTCCTCGGTAAGCTGTATTGGCATTCGCTACCTGTCCTCGGTCAGCTGTATTGCCATTCTCCCCACTTGTCCTCGGTCTGCTGTATTGGCATTCGCCCTACTTGTCCTCGGTCAACTGTATTGGCATTCGCCCTACTTGTCCTCGGACTGGAGTATTGGCATTCTCCCTACTTGTCCTCGGTCAGCTGAATTGGCATTCGCACTACTTGCCCTCGGTCTGCAGTATTGGCATTCGCAGTACTTGTCCTCCGTCTGCTGTATTGGCATTAGCACTACTTGTCCTCGGTCAGTTGTATTGGCATTTGCCCTACTTGTCCTCGGTCAGTTGTATTGGCATTGGCCCTACTAGTCCTCGATCAGTTGTATTGGCATTCGCCCTACTTGTCCTTGATCAGTTCTATTGGCATTCGCCCTATTTGTCCTCGGTCTGTTGTATTGGCATTCGCCCTACTTGTCCTCGGTCAGTTGTATTGGCATTCGCCCTACTTGTCCTCGGACGGTTGTATTGGCATCCGCCCTACTTGTCCTCGGGCTGCTGTATTGGCATTCTCCCCACTTGTCCTCGGTCTGCTATATTGCCATTCTCCCTACTTGTCTCGGTCTGCTGTATTGGCATTCTCCCTACTTGTCTACGGTCTGCTGTATTGCCATTCGCCCTACTTGTCCTCGGTCTGCTGCATTGGCATTCTCCCTACTTGTCCTCGGTCAGCTGTATTGCCATTCGCCCGACTTGTCCTCGGTCTGCTGTATTGCCATTCGCATGACTTGTCTTCGGTCAGCTGTATTGACATTAGCACTACTTGTCCTCGGTCAGTGGTATTGGCATTCGCCCTACATGTCCTCGGTCAGTTATATTGGCATTCGCCCTACTTGTCCTCGGTCTGCTGTATTGCCATTCTCCCTACTTCTCCTCGGTCTGCTGTATTGCCATTCTCCCTACTTGTCTCGGTCTGCTGTATTGGCATTCGCCCTACGTGTCCTCGGTCGATAGTATTGCAATTCGCGCTACTTGTCCTCGGTCAGTTGTATTGGCATTCGCCCTACTTGTCCTCGGTCTGCTGTATTGCCATTATCCCTACTTGTCCTCGGTCTGCTGTATTGGCATTCGCCTTACTTGTCCTCAGTCTGCTGTATTGCCATTCGCCCTTCTAGTCCTCGGTCAGCTGTATTGCCATTCTCCCCTTCTTGTCCTCGGTCTGTTGTATTGCCATTCGCACGACTTGTCCTCGGTCCGCTGTATTGCCATTCGCACTACTTGTCCTCGGTCTGCTGTATTGCCATTCTCCCTACTTGTCCTCGGTCTGCTGTATTGTCATTCGCACTACTTGTCCTCGGTCTGCTGTATTGTCATTCGCCTTACTTGTCTTCGGCCTGCTGTATTGCCATTCGCATTAGTTGTCCTGGGCCTGCTGTATTGCCATTCGCACTACTTGTCCTCGGTCTGCTGTATTGTCATTCGCCTTACTAGTCCTCGGTCTGCTGTATTGCCATTCGCCCTACTTGTCCTCGGTCTGCTGTATTGGCATTCGCCCTACTTGTCCTCGGTCTGCTGTATTGCCATTCGCCCTACTTGTCCTCGGTCTGCTTTATTGGCATTCGCACTACTTGTCCTCAGTCAGCTGTATTGGCATTCGCACTACTTGTCCTCGGTCTGCTGTATTGGCATTCGCACTACTTGTCTTCGGTCAGTTGTATTGGCATTCGCACTACTTGTCATCGGTCAGTGTATTGGCATTCGCCCTACTTGTCCTCGATAAGCTGTAATGGCATTCGCTCTACTTGTCCTCGGTCTGCTGTATTGCCATTCTCCCTACTTGTCCTCGGTCTGCTGCATTGGCATTCGCCCGACTTGTCCTCTGTCAGCTGTTTTGTCATTTGCCCTACTTGTCCTCGGTCAGTTGTATTGGCATTCTCCCTACTTGTCTTCGGTCTGCTGTATTGGCGTTCGCCCTATTTGTCCTCGGTCAGTTATATTGGCATTTGCCCTACTTGTCCTCGGTCTGGTATATTGACATTCGCACTACTTGTCCTCGGTCAGCGGTATTGGTATTCGTATTACTTTTCCTCGGTCAGCTGTAATGACATTCGTACTAATTGTCCTCGGTCAGTTGTATTGGCATTCGCCCTACTTGTCCTCGATCAGTTCTATTGGCATTCGCCCTATTTATCCACGGTTGGTTGTATTGGCATTCGCCCTACTTGTCCTCGGTCAGCTGGTTTGTCATTCGCCCTACTTGTCCTCGGTCAGTTGTATTGGCATTCCCCCTACTGATCCTCGGACTGCTGTATTGGCATTCGCACTACATGTCTTCGTTCTGCTGTATTGGCATTCGCCCTACTTGTCCTCGGTCTGTTGTATTGGCATTATCCCTACTTGTCCTCGGTCAGCTGTATTGGCATTCGCCCTACTTGTTCTCGGTCCGCTGAATTGGCATTCGCCCTACTTGTCCTCGGTCAGCTGTATTGGCATTCGCACTGCTTGTCCTCGGTCTGCTGTATTGGCATTATCCCTTCTTGTCCTCGGGAAGCTGTATTGGCATTCGCTGTACTTGTCCTCGGTCTGCTGTATTGCCATTCACCCTACTTGTCCTCGGTCTGCTGTACTGGCATTCGCCCTACTTGTCCTCGGTCAGCTGTATTGGCATTCGCCCTACTTGTCATCGGTCTGGTGTATTGGCATTCGCACTACTTGTCCTCGGTCAGCTGTATTGGCATTCGCACTACTTGTCCTCGGTCTGCTGTATTTATATTCGCACTACTTGTCCTCCGTCAGCTGTATTGGCATTCGCACTACCTGTCCTCGGTCTACTGTATTGGCATTCGCACTACTTGTCCTCGTTCAGCTGTATTGGCATTCGCACTACTTGTCCTCGGTCTGCTGTATTGTCATTCGCCCTACTTGTCCTCGGTCAATTGCATTTGCGTTCGCCCTACTAGACAACGGTCAGTTGTATTGGCATTGGCACTACTTGTCCTCGGTCAGTTGTATTGGCATTCGCCCTACTTGTCCTCGGTAAGCTGTATTGGCATTCGCCCTACTTGTCCTAGGTCAGCTGTATTGGCATTCGCATTACTTGTCCTCGGACAGCTGTATTGGCATTCGCACTAATTGTCCTCGGTCAGTTGTATTGGCATTCGCCCTACTTGTCCTCGATCAGTTCTATTGGCATTCGCCCTAATTGTCCTCGGTCAATTGTATTGGCATTCGCCCTACTTGTCCTCGGCCAGCTGGTTTGTCATTCGCCCTATTTGTCCTCGGTCAGTTATATTGGCATTATCCCTACTTGTCCTCGGTCAGCTGTATTGGCATTCGCCCTACTTGTCCGCGGTCTGCTGTATTGGCATTCGCCCTACTTGTCCTCGGTCCGCTGTATTGGCATTCGCACTACTTGTCCTCGCTCTGCAGTATTGGCATTCGCCCTACTTGTCCTCGGTCAGTTGTATTGGCATTCGCCCTACTTGTCCTCGGTCAGCTGTATTGGCATTAGACCTACTTGTCCTCGGTCAGCTTTATTGTCATTCGCCCTACTTGTCTTCGGTCTGCTGTATTGCCATTCGGCCTAGTTGTCCTCGGTCAATTGTATTGGAATTATCCCTACTTGTCCTCGGTGAGCTGTATTGGCATTCGCCCTACTTGTCCTCGGTCAGCTCTATTGCCATTCGCCCTACTTGTCCTCGTTCTGCTGTATTGGTATTCTCCCTACTTGTCCTCGGTGTGCTGTATTGCCATTCTCCCTACTTGTCCTCGGTCTGCTGTATTGCCATTCTCCCTACTTGTCTCGGTCTGCTGTATTGCCATTCTCCCTACTTGTGTTCGGTCTGCTGTATTGCCATTCGCCCTACTTGTCCTCTGTCTGCTGTATTGGCATTCTCCCTACTTGTCCTCGGTCAGCTGTATTGCCATTCGCACTACTTGTCCTCGGTCTGCTGTATTGCCATTCGCATTACTTGTCTTCGGTCAGCTCTATTGGCATTCGCACTACTTGTCCTCGGTCAGTTGTATTGGCATACGCCCTACTTGTCCTCGGTCAGTTGTATTGACATTCGCCCTACTTGTCCTCGGTCAGTTGTATTGGCATTCGCCCTAGTTGTCCTCGTTCGGTTGTATGGGCATTCGCCCTACTTGTCCTCGGTCAGCTGTATTGGCATTCTCCCTACTTGTCCTCGGTCTGCTGTTTTGCCATTCTCCCTACTTGTCTCGGTCTGCTGTATTGGCATTCTCCCTACTTGTCTTCGGTCTGCTTTATTGCCATTCGCCCTACTTGTCCTCGGTCTGCTGTATTGGCATTCTCCCTACTTGTCCTCTGTCAGCTCTATTGCCATTCGCACTACTTGTCCTCGGTCTGCTGTATTGCCATTCGCATTACTTGTCTTCGGTCAGCTGTATTGGCATTCCCACTACTTGTCCTCGGTCTGCTGTATTGCCATTCTCCATACTTGTCCTCGGTCTGCTGTATTGCCATTCTCCCTACTTGCCTCGGTCTGCTGTATTGGCATTCGCCCTACTTGTCCTCGGTCGATTGTATTGGCATTCGCACTACTTGTCCTCGGTCAGTTGTATTGGCATTCGCCCTACTTGTCCTCGGTCTGCTGTATTGCCATTTTCCCTACTTGTCCTCGGTCTGCTGTATTGCCATTCGCCTTACTTGTCCTCAGTCTGCTGTATTGCCATTCGCCCTTCTAGTCCTCGGTCTGCTGTATTGCCATTCTCCCTACTTGTCCTCGGTCTGCTGTACTGCCATTCGCACTACCGCTGTATTGCCATTCGCACTACTTTCCTCGGTCAGCTGTATTGCCATTCTCCCTACTTGTCCTCGGTCTGCTGTATTGTCATTCGCACTACTTGTCCCCCGGTCTGCTGTATTGTCATTCGCCTTACTTGTCTTCGGTCTGCGGTATTGCCATTCGCATTATTTGTCCTCGGTCTGCTGTATTGCCATTCGCACTACTTGTACTCGGTCTGCTGTATTGTCATTCGCCTTACTTGTCCTCGGTCTGCTGTATTGCCATTCGCCCTACTTGTCCTCGGTCTGCTGTATTGGCATTCGCCCTACTTGTCCTCGGTCTGCTGTATTGCCATTCGTCCTACTTGTCTTCGGTCTGCCGTATTGGCATTCGCACTACTTGTCCTCGGTCAGCTGTATTGGCATTCGCACTACTTTTCCTCGTTCTGCTGTATTGGCATTCGCACTACTTGTCTTCAGTCTGCTGTATTGGCATTCGCCCTACTTGTCCTCGGTCAGATGTATTGGCATTCGCCCTACTAGTCCTCGGTAATCTGTATTGGCATTCGCTCTACTTGTCCTCGGTCTGCTGTATTGTCATTCTCCCTACTTGTCCTCGGTCTGTGTATTGCCATTCGCCTTACTTGTCCTCGGTCTGCTGTATTGCCATTCTCCCTACTTGTCCTCGGTCTGCTGTATTGCCATTCTTCCTACTTGTCCTCGGTCTGCTGCATTGCCATTCGCCCTACTTGTCCTCGGTCAGCTGTATTGCCATTCTCCCTACTTGTCCTCGGTTAGCTGTATTGCCATTCGCACTACTTGTCCTCGGTCGGTTGTGTTGGCATTCGCCCTACTTGTCCTCGGTCAGTTGTATTGGCAATCGCCCTACTTGTCCTCGGTCTGTTTTATTGGCATTCGCCCTTCATGTCCTCGGTCAGTTGTATTGGCATTCTCCCTACTTGTCCTCGGTCTGTTGTATTGGCATTCTCCCTACTTGTCCTCGGTCTGCTGTATTGGCATTCGCCTTACGGGCTCTTGTCAATACAGCAGAACTCGGACAAATAACATTGCCTGTATGAAATCACTTATTTTATAACATTATATTACAGTAAAGCAAATCTTTATCAGTCTGTGTTCTGGTGCGGCCAACACAATCACGACCGGGGTAATTTTAAGAAGGTGGCAAAATGCAAGGGTCGAGGACATTCTACATGACTAGGGGCACCGGAGGCCAGTGACAATGTTCATTTAATGTTTCTTGCACAAATCGTGTCATTTTTATTGATTTGTATGTTTAAGTAAATAAACTAATCGCGGTAAGAAAAATATCGCAAATAGTGTACGCACCGAAGAAGAAGTTCATTTAAGTTTTCGGGCGTGTTTGTCGGTTATCGCAGACTATATTATTGACCATTTTGGTATATGACATGTACGTTGTACAAAAAGTGTACAAAGTATTTGCGATCAATAATAAAGTAATTTCAAAGCAAAAGTCTATTTACCAGGCAACATTGTGCGTCAGATGTTTTAATCGTGTACAACACATTTATCTGCGGTACATGTACCTTAAAAACTGTGCCCTTACTTTCCAGAACCTAAACGTCTATTTGGTGCCTTAATACGCCTGTACTATACGTGCGTCGTGCACTGTAAATGATAATATTTTTCACAAATCATATTTTTCACAAACCTGTGAAAAATAGGATCTCATTTGTCACATTTTAGCGTGAATAATGTGAATGGCCAAAAACGGGGTACGCGTGAGGAGGATCACAGAAGAATATATTTCATTGCATATCAAAATGTGGATTCGATCAAAAAACTTCACAGAAAATATCTAGGATGAAACTGTGATGTTAGAACAATCAGATCTCAATTTTCACACAAGTGAAGAATGAAATCCTGTTTTTCACAAATATTTTTTGTGCACGTTACGGTCCTACAGTGCACGGTTACGCGCTAATATGCGTCGTGTGCAAAACCCTATTTCAGGCTTAGAGTTGTGAACGTCCTTATAATCGTAAACGTCTAGTCTAACACCTTCCGCTTCACAGTTCGGAACGCGTTGATCTATATAATATCAGAGTGTTGCGCAGATCCGAAATGATTTGATACGCTTATCCCCACTTGATTAAATATTTTCCTGCTTTGAAGGACCTACTTCAGATCGCATGGATGAACCCTTAAGAGAAATTGGATTAATCGGTGCACAGGTAGCAAAACTAACTTTCTCGTGCGTTGACCGTTTTGTTCTTAAATCAGTAGGACGTCCACGATGTTGAGTTGTTTTCCCTCGGGACTTCGGTTATAAACCATTGCCAGAGCACACTGCTTAACATAGTATAACATATTTTATTATTCCACCGGAATTTACACAGTATATGTAAGGGGTGCAGTGTGGATACGGTGCCACAAGGCATAAAAATCTCAGTGGGTATAAAAATCACAACGTAAATCAAGTCTACAAATTGTATACAAACCCACAGTAGGACGTCAGCTGGGAAAACTATTATGTGAACGTGTCATTCGTTCAGCGGTATGAAACCCCTTGGACGATGTTTTATAATTATGCAACATATACAATACGTAGACGTCAGTTTCTTACCGAGCAGTTTGTTGTGACGTCCAAAGGTTGCATGATTATTATACTGCAAAGTATTTGTCAACATCTTTTAGTCTACTGTGTGAAAATAAAATGGTACGCCGAATGAACGGCAACATTTGTATTATTTGCTCTATTGTAGTAAATACTACAAATGATTAAGTTACAACCAGCATATTAAGGTCTAATTACCCCAAAACAGAAGTCACATCCTCAGGGTTACGTGCTGTCATTTAGATAATAAGCACATATGGTTGAGTGCAGGATGCATAGAATTTGTAAAATACAGTTTTAATGAAATGTTTTGGTATCATTTTAAAGGTATATATGCAAGAAATAAGAAAAAAAGCCTGTTTTTGTGCATTACTTTGTCTAGTAGTTCCCAGCTTCATAATTTTTGGCCCATGTATTCAAGCGCAAAATGGCAGCCTCCATGCCCGTCAAAACCGGTGTGTTTTTTCTAAGGTAAATATTTTAAATTACAGCGCATCGAATTTTTTTACATGCTGCTGTTTTTTCAAAAGGTTATGGCCTTATCTTTCCAACAATGTATGGTGATATATTGGAAAGTAGCTTGGTCATGGTGAGAATTGAGATCAAACTTTGAATATGTTATATGTAACAAAGAAAGAATTTATTTGCGCATGCGTAACCTTATGTTGCAGATGTACAAGTTATATGGCTCTTTCTTTTCAATCAATATTTACAACAAAGATCTGCCCACTCATACGGACTCAAAATGCATTATTTCTAATATAAACCAGAAGTCACACATACAGTCGCTCTCGTTTTTTTCACAAAACATTATTTTTCTTATAACCTTGCAACGTCTTTGATATAACAAAGGCGTTTTATCTTTCAGCAAACTATATTTTCTAGTTTTAAAGGCACCGGGTCCGCTTTGATTTAACGCGAAAATACATAAAAAAAGTTCTGTTTTTATTCAGTATAATAATATTTTGACAAAAACATAGTATTCAATGCAAAAACATAGTATTCAATGCAAAAACATATAGTATTCAATGCAAAAACATATAGTATTCAATGCAAAAACATAGTATTCAATGCAAAAACATAGTATTCAATGCAAAAACATAGTATTCAATGCCCCTCCACACAGTAAAACAATAATTAGAGACAATTTATTTTTCCTAAACATGTACCGTTGTGCGATTACCGAGACATCGAATTTAAACCACGATTCAATGGAAAATATCGGAAAATGTGATTTTGTAGCGTCAGTACGTAAAGTTACTGATGAATGATTAAACGGTAATGCATTGAAACGGGAAGCATTAAACGGTAGACTATTTTTGTCGAAATGCCAATTTTGGAGTCCAAGCTAGTTTTGTTGAAAGTACATTTCGTGTTGAAATCATGTTTTTACTAACTTAGGAATTTATAAAATGAAGAATATTATACATTAGGCATGCAAATTACAAAAAAAAATGAATGAAAAAAAAAAAAAAAAAGGATATAAAGGCGAATTATATCGATTAAAACACATCACTGTCATATTTCATCGAATTCCTTTTTAAAAGCGGTTAAAAGGTATGGAGAGGACAAGCTTTGTGGCAGACATTTGTGTTATTTGTGTTAAATTTATTGTTGTTTGTAAAAACGAAACCATTAATAGTATTGTTTTGATCAATTGTACTTTGTACTTTGTACAAAGAAATACATGTATGTTGTATCGTGGATTTGGGGGCATTAAGAAGAACCACTTTGCGTCCGACCCGTCGTGCGTTAATCGATCGTCCTTATCTACCGGTCATCATGATCTCTGACCAGATCAGTGGTCAGTCTGACAGCCGAGTACCAGATATAGAAACAATCGGATTGTCCCAAGTAGATTCCATTCAGTGTGTGCGGCCAACCGTACAAATACAGTCCGTCAGTTTTGATCGTTTGCTCAATCCAAAGCCAATCGCCGACTTTGAGATTTAAACTAAAACCTACACCGAATCTTCCAATGACTATGGGTATGGTTTTAAGTCTTTACCTCTCAAAACAGGATTGAGTTTATAAATACATTGTATTTTAAACATCTGTACGTCCATTAATACTGATTGAAGCGGTATATTAATTTTCGACGTGATTGATTCAGTTTCTTGGATGTAACGCTAAATATTTAACACCGCTTCCACGTCTGTCATCAACACCTCTAGTACCAATACCAAAACAATATTTAAAGTTTCAAACGTTTCTGGATTCGGCGACTTTTGATCCTACTGCTCCAAACAGGGCTATACACGCGTACATGTACCGTTACTAACACTGCTACTGATACTCCTACCATTGCTACCGCACTACTATACTAGTAGTACAACTTCTTCGGCAACTTCTTTTACTACTGCTGCTACTGCTTTTACTGCTGCTACTGCTCTTACTGCTGCTGCTGCTACTGCTCTTACTGCTGCTACTGCTGCTGCTCTTACTGCTGCTCCTGCTACTGCACTTACTGCTGCTGCTGCTGCTGCTAATGCATTAACTGCTGCTAATGCTACTGCTTTTACTGATGCTCCTGCTACTGCTTTTAACTGCTGCTGCTGCTGCTTTTACTGCTACAGCTACTGCTTTAACTGCTGCTAATGCTACTGCTTCTACTACTGCTGATACTGCTTTAACTGCTGCTAATGCTACTGCTTAAACTACTGCTACTACTGCTTTAACTGCTGCTACTGCTTTAACTACTGCTGCTACTGCTTTAACTGCTGCTACTGCTTAAACTGCTGCTACTGCTGCTACTGCTTAAACTACTGCTACTGCTTTAACTGCTGATACTGCTACTGCTTAAACTACTGCTACTGCTTTAACTACTCTACTGCTTTAACTACTGCTACAGCTTTAACTGCTGCTACTGCTTAAACTACTCTAGTGCTTTAACTGCTGCTACTGCTTTTACTACTACTGCTGCTACTGCTTTTACTACTGCTGCTGCTACTGCTTTAACTACTGCTACTGCTTTAACTGCTGCTACTGCTTTAACTACTGCTACTGCTTTAACTGCTGCTACTGCTTTAACTACTGATGCTACTGCTTTAAGTGCTGTTACTGCTGTAACTACTGCTACTGCTTACACTACTGCTACTGCTTTAACTACTGCTGCCACTGCTTTAACTGCTGCTACTGCTTAAACTGCTGCAACTGCTTAAACTACTGCTACTGCTTTAACTGCTGCTACTGCTTTAACTGCTGCTACTGCTTTAACTACTGCTACTGCTTTAATTGCTGCTACTGCTGCTGCTTTAACTACTGCTACTGCTTTAACTACTGCTACTGTTTTAACTACTGCTGCTGCTTTAACTGCCGCTACTGCTTTAACTACTGCTACTGCTTTAACTGCTGCTACTGCTTTGACTACTGCTACTGCTTTAACTGCTGCTACTGCTACTGCTTTAACTGCTGCTACTGCTTTAACAACTGCTGCTGCTTTAACTACTGCTGCTGCTTTAACTACTGCTGCTGCTTTAACTACTGCTACTGCTTTAAATACTGCTGCTGCTTTAACTACTTCTGCTGCTTTAACTACTGCTACTGCTTTAACTACTGCTACTGCTTTAACTGCTGCTACTGCTTTAACTACTGCTACTGCTTTAACTGCTTCTACTGCTTTAACTGCTGCTACTGCTTTAACTACTGCTGCTACTGCTTTAACTGCTGCTACTGCTTAAACTGCTGCTACTGCTTTAACTACTGCTGCTGCTTTAACTACTGCTACTGCTTTAACTGCTGCTACTGCTTTAACTACTGCAACTGCTTTAACTGCTGCTACTGCTTTAACTACTGCTACCGCTTTAATTGCTGCTACTGCTTTAACTGCTGCTACTGCTTTAACTGCTGCTACTGCTACTGCTTTAGCTGCTGCTACTGCTACTGCTTTTACTACTGCTGCTTCTGCACTTACTGCTGATGCTGCTGCTACTGCTTTAACTGCTGCTACTGCTTTAACTGCTGCTACTGCTTTTACTGCTGCTGCCACTGCTTTTACTGCTGCTGCTACTGATTTTCCTGCTGCTGCCACTGCTTAAACTGCTGCCGCTTCTTTTACTGCTGCTGCTGCTACTGCTACTGCGTTTACAGCTGCCACATCTTTTACTGCTGCCACTGCTTTTACTGCTGCCACTGCTTTTACTTCTGCCACTGCTTTTATTGCTGCCATTGTTTTTACTGCTGCCACTGCTTTTACTGCTGCTGCTATTGCTTTTACTGATGCCACTGCTTTTACTGCTGTGCTTCTGCTTTTACTGCCTCCACTCTTATACTGCTGCCACATCTTTCACTGCTGCTGCTGCTGCTGCTACTGCTGTTACTGCTGCCACTCCTTTTACTGCTGCTGCTACTGCCGTTAGTGCTGCCACTGCTTTTACTGCTGCCACTGCTTTTACTGATTTTACTGCTGCTGCTACTGCTTTTATTGCAGCCACTGCTTTTACTGCTGCCACTGCTTTTACTACTGCTGCTGCTGCTGCTGCTGCTGCTACTGCTTTTACTGCTTCTGCTACCACTGCTTTTACTGCTTCCACTGCTTTATTGCTGCTGCTGCCACTGCTTGTACTGCGGCCACTGCTTTTATTGCTTTTACTGCTGCTGCCACTGCTTTTACTGCTGCCGCTGCTTTTATTGCTTTTACTGCTGCTGCCACTGCTTTTACTGCTGCCACTGCTTAAACTGCTGCCACTACTTTTACTGCTGCTGCTACTGCTTTTATTGCTGCTGCCACTTCTTTTACTGTTGCTGCTGCTACTACTTTTACTGCTGCCACTTCTTTTACTGCGGCCATTGCTTTTACTGCTGCCATTGATGTTACTTCTGCCACTGCTTTTATTGCTGCCACTGTTTTTTTTACTGCTGCCACTGCTTTTACTGCCGCTGCTACTGCTTTTGCTGCTGCCACTGCTTTACTGCTGCCACTGCTTTTACTGATTTTACTGCTACTGCTGCTGCTACTGCTTTTACTGCTTCTGCTACCATTGCTTTTACTGCTGTCACTGCTTTAACTGCTGCCACTGCTTTTACTGCTGCTGCTGCCACTGCTTTTACTGCTGCCAATGCTGTTATTGCTTTTACTGCTGCTGCCACTGCTTTTACTGCTGCGCTGCTGCCACTGCTTAAACTGCTGCCACTACTTTTACTGTTGCTGCTTTTACTGCTGCCACTGCTATTACTGCAACTGCTGCCACTGCTTTTACTGCTGCTGCTACTGATGCTGCTGCTGCTGCCACTGCTTCAACTGCTGACAGTGCTTTTACTGTCGCTGCCACTGTTTTTACTACTGCTTTTACTGCTGCTGTCACTGCTTTACTGCTGCCATTGCGTTTACTGCTGCCACTGCCTTTACTGCTGTCATTGCTTTTACTGCTGTCACTACTTTTACTGCTGTCACTGCTTTTACTGCTGTCACTGCTTTAACTGCTGTCACTGCTTTTACCGCTGTCACTGCTTTTACTGCTGCCACTGATATTACTGCTGTCACTACTTTTACTGCTGTCACTTCTTTTACTGCTGTCACTGCTTTTACTGCTGTCACTGCTTTCACTGCTGTCACTGCTTTTACTGCTGTCACTGCTTTTACTGCTTTTACTGCTGCCACTGATATTACTGCTGTCACTACTTTTACTGTTGTCACTACTGCTGTCACTGCTTTTACTGCTGTCACTACTTTTACTGCTGCTTTTACTGCTGTCACTACTTTTACTCCTGTCACTGCTTTTACTGCTGTCACTGCTTTCACTGCTGTCACTGCTTTTACTGCTGTTACTGCTTGTACTGCTGTCACTGCTTTTACTGCTATCACTACTTTTACTGCTTTTACTGCCGCTGCAACTGCTTTTACTGCTGCCACTGCTTCTGCTTTACTGCTGCTGCTTCTATTGCTTTTACTGCTGCTGCTTCCATTGCTTTTACTGCTGTGCAGCTACTGCTTTTACTGCTGCTGCTTTTACTGCTGCTGCAGCTACTGCTTTTTCTGCTGATGCTACCATTGCTTTTTCTGCTGCTACAGCTACTGCTTTTACTGCTGCTGCTACTGATACTACTATTGCTGCTACTGCTTTTACTGCTGCTACTACTACTGCTTTTACTGTTGCTGCTGCTGATGCTACTATTGCTGCTGCTGCTGCCTCTACTAGACGACGTGACGGTGACAACAGCAGTCATCAATGTTCTAGTAATTAAGTAAGTAAACTTATCGCAAGTTCAATTATGCGTTTCAATATAGATATATAATCTCAGTATTACAATAATAAACCCACCAGCTCTGCTGTTAACAACAATAACAACGTGGTAATAGAATTCTCCCGCTGTTTTCATTTCATATTTCTCAATTGCGGTGCGAAAGGTTAGACAGGCGTTGGGAATGGTTTAAGAAAACAGAAATAGAAACTAATTTTATTGTTTCATTAGTTGTTGACAGTTTATAACACATGCCCTAGACACTGTGTCGCCACTGGACTTAACTGACCATTGTCCACCAGTGGTCAGTCTTTGATGACTACTAAAATGTAGTTACGGTCTTAATCCCCGGCTAAGAGGCCCAATCATGTAAGTAATAATCTGTTAAGTGCCCAACACTAGAGGGTTTAACGATATTCTCAAGTAGCGATGATATAAAGAAAAAAACATTCTTCTGTCATCCGGCAATCCACGTAAGTTGCGACATTGTCAACGGTCATAGTTTGGAGAGTGGCTAGTTAAAACGACGCCGACGTTATGAAACCGTTGAAAGGGCTGAGAATTGCAAACGGCGGCAGCGCTAATAAAATTTTGATTTCGTTCGTCAAGGTCTTGGGAAAATTTAAATTTGAAAGTTAAACGTTGCTATTAAGAGTTTTAAAGGGCTATCAGACAGAGATTAGCCCTGATGCGATGAAGTATATGGTATAGACTAGTTTTGTTCTATATGGAATCCGTTTCCGCTAGTTAAATGTCGCGCTATACAAGGTCACAAATATGCGACAACGCGAACTTTATTTAATATCTTCGCCCTCAGAAATTTTACATAGACACGAAATTTTGAATGGCGGAAACATTATTCGTAGCGTGTCGTGGGAAAACCGGGCTTAATGCATGTGCGTAAAGTGTCGTCCAGGATAAGCCTGAGCAGTCCGCACAGGCTGATCCGGGACGGTACATTCCGCCTACAGTGGATTTATGTTTAGTATGTTTAGAAGAGACTTCCTTGAAACAGAAAATACCATAAAAGAGAAAAGTGTCGTCCCGGATCAGACTGTGCGGACTGCACAGGCTGATCCGGGACGACACTTTAGGCACATGCATTATGCCCGGGTTTCCCACGACATGCCTCATTCCTAAAATTCTAAGCGTCTTGCCTCAGTCATTTTGACAAGGACTTTAGTTATATAAATTATACGACTTTATTTAATGTTAGATTCATTTTAAAATTAAAAAGTCAATACTAGTAGTATGGATTCTTCGGTAAACGTTCTAGGCAGATGTGTCGAAATATTAATGAAAACAGTCCAAACCGTCTTTCATAACAATATGTTTAATCCACTGAACATTGGACATAGACACCGTTAAGTTTCATTGATTAAGAAGATGTATGAATACTCGCTGATTCTAAGCAAGGTGAATGTTTCTATAGAATCTACCATGTTATTGGTATTGGTTATATACAATACCAAAGTAGAAAATGATATAAAACAAAATAACCGGGTGCTTAATGTCTCTCCTCCCCACTGCTGCTGCTGTGGGGTGGTAAACAATGGAATGTTGAATATAACAGAATTTGAACATAAATTTGCATATTTTAATGACAAATGAAAAATCATGTTTAAGAAACTTGATTTAAGTGATAAAAGCCAGGTAAACCAAATAATTAGAAAATGTCAAAGAATTGTTACCGCCCCCTCCCCCCCCCCCTCATCCGCGCCTTTTGATTAGTCCCCTGTACCTTTTACGATTCTATATCTGTCCCTAGTTGAAGGCTAGCAGAAAATGGTTCTATAGAGTTAAGGGTTCAGCAACACACCCGGGACCACGTGGCGGATCCTCTTCATGGAATTAAAACAAAACTGCACGTGCTCGAAGTCATTGGCAACTTGCTACTGGTAATAATGTCAATGGATTTTGTATATATACCGTTTTTGTAACCATTCAGTTTATGACTTTCGCCTTTAAGTTTTAACAAATGTCTTCATATTATGGATAACTCTTCGTAAATTAGCAATATGGATCGTGAACCATGGACAGTGCGGGGGGGGGGGGGGCGAAATCGGACAGCAGCGACGATTGGACGACTTCAGAATCCGTATACAACTGGTGGACAATTGGTTATTTAACATTATATATCCCAGAAGACACGAGTATAGGGTTGCGATGGTCGATTCTCGCCGTCTTGGAGTACGTCTCAGAACGGCTGAGCGAGTTTTTGTTCGAATTGAAGTTGACCCTCTAATGAGGTGAGATTTCACAGGAGGGGGAAATTACCAGAAAACTGTGTCTTTGAACGGAAAATGAATTCGTCTTCATGAATTTCCATTTCTGGTCGACTGGCACAGGGTCGGAATATATTTCCATTTCTATTTATAAGATTCCGAACTGTCAAAACATGTAGAAGCAGCGCCGAGGAATCCAATTGCTCGGTGGACGTCAAGCGCATAATCGCGCCTCGATTTGATTATTGCTAATGATTACATCCCTCGTGGATTTCCATTTCATTAGACACTATCCCCAACAGGATTTGCACGACTAAATCAATTTAAAGACAATTCCTAAACAAGCCCAACAAGCTCGTTATGTTCTTGAGACAATTAAACCCGGGGACTTTGTAGGAATGGCTGTGTCCCCCGGTTTCATAACGATTATTAAAGACAGAATTGAATAAACAACTAGAAAAAAAAGTTGTCTTTTTGTAATTCACTAGAAAATGACGTTGTTGTGTATATCTTGTACACATGTCGTTTTATGTCGCAGCGATGTCTTCGTATATATCGTCTTATGTCGCCAGAGCTCGCGAAGTAGCTGCAAGAATGTTAAACCTTTTAAAATTCTCGCCGCTTCTCGGCTACTTTTTTTCTCGTACACGTGTCGAAGACATGTCGAAGGAATCTCGCGCATTCTCGAACACATTCCGTAGACATGTCTTCCCTTGTCGTAGCGTTTCACCGTATATTATCGTTCTACGACATAACGAGTTAAGGAGACTTGCCTACGACATATACTCGTGCACATCTCGTCACAAGTCGTACAAATTCGTTCACACTCGTACATTCTCGAAGACAAGTCTTCATTTGTCGAAAAGATATCGTACGCATATCATACTGATATGTTGAAGAGAACTCGAACAAATGGCGTCTTGAAACAATTCCGCGATCAACTCGTCCACTTTACGGCAAGTTGTAAATCGCCAGAACTCGTTCAAAACTCGAAGCTCAAATTCGCCACAGTGTGACAGGGCCTTAAGGAACATGTTTTATTAAATACATATTTTAGTGTAGAAATATTGTCAGATAACGAAGTGACGTCTTTGTTGTCCTCAGAGTTTTCTAGTTTTTAACGTACCGGATGTCTGGTACACACGCACTGGCAAAAAAGAGGCGACGGCAATTGTTTTTCTGTTCATAATACCCTAGGCAGAAAATAACCACTACCCACCAAGAAAATTTTCTTCCAATTATTTTACCAACAAATAATGATTTTATTATTATTACCGTCATGAATATAACATTGTTGGCCAAGCCATATATTATGTGCACAAAGAAATAACAAAAAATAGATAAACATACCAGCGCAAGGATTTTACGGCGTTTACGTTGTTTTCATCTGCGTGTCCACCATTTCAATTAACCCCACGTGATCTGACTATGGTCACATGGACGCTGGTGGCGGCAGGGATTTGATTTGAGCTATGCTCGGAATCAGTCACGGGGTGGCGTTTTGTTTGGTGAAAGGGTAGTGTAGGATCGTATTTTTCACAAATCATATTTTTCACACACCTATGAAGAATAGGATCTCATTTGTCACATTTTTAAGTGTGAAGGATGGGATCGGCCTCAAACGGGGTATGCGCGAGGATCACATAAAATATGATTTTATTGCATATCAAAAACTGGATGCGATCATAAACTTAACAATAATGGGAAGAATAAGACTGTGATGTGTGAAGAATAAGATCTTAATGTTCATACCTATGACGAATGAGATCCTTTTTTTCACAGATATGAAAAATATGATTCGTCAAAAATAGGGTCCAACAGGGCAGCAACCACGCCAGCAAGTGACGACATTGAACATACTTAAACAAACTTTCCGATGTTCCACAGAATTCTGGGGTTGTTTGTAGTCCTATTCCGTTATCTTTCCGATGATAACCATGGAAGAAAGACACTTGCATTTCATAAGTCCTGGTCTGCTTCGCCCGAAATGTGAGCGGGCACATAAGGTCAGAGTTTGATAAATAATATTTATTCTTTAGTATTTCGGATCCGCCGACTCGATTTTTTTTAATACAAAAAAATAGAACAAAACCAATACTGTACAAAATATATACCAAAAACTGATAAAAAAAGTAATTTATTTCCACTTATGCCGTATTTCTTATGAATATTAGGATACCTGATGAAGACTATTAAAGTCGAAACGCGTAGTGAATTGGAGTTTGTCCTTTATTTCTTCAGTTATGAATATTAAAAGTTTTCATCTCACAGTTATAATGTAACAAGAAATATCTTTAAAAAGATATTCGGCGTATGTTGTAAATGTTTGTAAAGAATGTAAATTGAATACCCAGAATATTTAAAACTCATGCATATGTTGATTTGGTGTATACACGAACAGTTTCATTTCTTCATAGATCGTTATTCCACACGCGTTTTATATTATTTTTCGATATTAATTAAAATAAAATTAATAAGCAAATTTTCATTATCAAATAGCGAACTCATATTTTCATGAGGCTAGCTCCTAAAACAGAAGTATGACATGTTTCTATATTTGAAATAAATAAAACGAATATCATTATTTCTTGTCAAAGCAATGAACTGATGAACTGCCCCATGCTTTAGATCAGTGCTACTTTAATAACCCAAATAAGTCAGACTTATCTGCTCATCAACGTCAGTATGTTAATCTATACCAAGTAAATATAAGCATTTTACAATTACACAGAAATATATAATATATCTTCATTATGTAATGTCCGTACAACTAACCGATCTTACCGCCTCATATTTTTAAAACGATATAATTTATATAGTATTTGTCAGTCAAATCAAAAATTACTTCATTGAAACAGAATATACCATAATTTATCCGAAAAGATGGTTGTGACATAACAATAACACCAACACAACAGCAGTTAGAGAAGTAACGTACATTGATAATTGAGGCATGTCGTGGGAAAACCGGGCTTAATGCATGTTCGTCAAGTGTCGTCCCGGATCAGCCTGTGCAGTCCGCACAGGTTAATCCAGGACGGCACTTTCCGCCTACAGTGGATTTATGTTTAGAACAGACTTCCTTGAAACAGAAAATGCCATAGAAGCGGAAAGCGTCGTCCTTGATTAGCCTGTGCGGTCTGCACAGGTTGATCTCTGACGACACTTTACGCATATGCATTAAGCCCGGTTTTACCACGAAATTTACATATTCTTTATGACAGACCATTTGTTTCAGAAAACATACCAAAACCCGCCAGACACAAATGAACTCGGCAAGACATTTGTGCAATCTGTATAAATTTATACTATTACTATAATAAAATATAATATTACTAAATATTAGGGATATGAAATCGTATACCTAAATTGGTATTCGACTATTTTCATTTTCATTTAATCGAAGACATGTATTAAAGCCTATTTATGAAAGTAACGTTGAGCTTTGTGTCCATAAGTCGACCTAATTTAGCTATTCTGCATAAGGTTTTAATAACTGAAACTTTCAGTACCAATAGCCGAGTATTGTATGAATAAATATAAATAGTGAATACACGGACATTAATATGAGGCGTGTAGTTAGAAAACCGGGCTTAATGTGTATGCGTAAAGTGTCGTCCCGGATCAGCCTGTGCAGTCCGCACAAGCTAATCCAGGACGGCACTTTCCGACTACAGTGGATTTGCAGTTAGAAGAGACTTCCTTGAAACAGAAAATACAATTAAAGCGGAATGTGCCGTCCTGGATTAGCCTGTGCGGACTGCACATTCTGATCCCGGACGACACTTTACGCACATGCATTAAGCCAGGGTTTCCCACGACACGCCTCATATATATATTTTCAATCAAATCTTAATGCGTATCTTTATATTCGTGTTACTTTAAACTTTTCTTCCGATAACGGGGGTATTTTTCAACAAATGGTGAAAGGGAGGTAACCTGTACTGGAGCAAGAAGCGCGTTGAGTTTGTATGCTGTCGCACTTGCTACAATTTTAATTACATTTAAATGGCAATGTAGTGCTTAAACATTCACCTGGTGATATTGAGCTTGAACCTACACATATCTGGTGATTCAGAGCTTTAAACTACATTCACCTGGTGAAAAAGCTTAAACCTACATTCACTTGGTGATGCTTGAATCTATTCTAAGTAAAGTAAGTTTTGCAACAAAAATAAAACTTGATATATTTCATTGTGTTACCATTAAATCAATAGCATTTCATTTCTTCTTATAGTGCTGGACCTTCCCTTTATAGACGTTTAAGACAGTTAACTAGTGAATATCAACATCATGCTTGGTATAAATGATATGATGTAAGAATGAAATACGACCAATAAACAATGTTTTTAGTTTACGTGGCAGTTTGTATTTGCTAGATTGTACCAACATTTATCTGGTGATGCAGAGCTTCAACCTAGATTTTCCTGGTGATGTAGAGCTTAAACCTACATTTACCTGCTGATGTAGAGATTAAACCTACATTTACCTGGTGATGTAGAGCTTGAACCTACATATATGATGATGCAGAGCTTGAACCTACATATATGGCGATGTAGAGCTTGAACCTACATATATGGCGATGCAGAGCTTGAACAGACATATATGGTGATGCAGAGCTTGAACCTACTTATACCTGGCGATGTAGAGCTTAAAGGGACTATGGCATCGAAAAGGGCCTCAATGAGACAATTTCTTACAAAAATCTGAAATAAAGATGTTAATACTGGCATATAATAATGGTTAAAACAGGGTATATATAATAGGGGAAAAGTGCGCGCATTCTGAGATAAAAATCAATTTATAACAAGGGTCGGTTTGTTTGGCCCTTTTCATGTTGACATTTTGACGTCAGAATTGTGTGTATTTTGTAAAACCATAGCTTACACACGATTCATTACCAAACAGAATAGCGCAATTGGTTAAAGTGGTTAAAGCGCTGCCTGCTGTCATTGCTAGATATGGCTCCTAAGAAGTGAGTTCGATACCCGTTTGGGATTTTAATTTTTGTCAAACCTTTTGCTGATTTGTTTTTATCAACTATCTCATTGTGTATTATATTATTTATTCTTTATTTAATGAACACGTCTTAGAATAGCGCATTTCTATTATCTCGTATAATTTATAGTGCAATAGAAAACCAACTTTTCGTTGACATAGCCCCTTTAAACATACATTTACCTGGTGATTTAGAGCTTGAATCTACGTATACGGTGATGCAGAGCTTGAACCTACATATACCTGGTGATGTAGAGCTTAAACCTACATTTACCTGGTGATGTAGAGCTTAAACCTACATTCACCTGGCGATGTATAGCTTAAACCTACATTTAACTCGTGATGTAGAGCTTGAACCTACATTTACCTGGCAATGTAGAGCTTAAACATACATTTACCTGGTGATGTAGAGCTTAAACCTACATATACCTGGCGATGTATAGCTTAAACTTACATTTACCTGGTGATGCTGAGCTTAAACCTTTACTTGGTGATGTGGAGCTTGAACCTAGAATTACCAGGCGATGTAGAGCTTGTACCTATATTTACCAGGTGATGTAGAGCTTGTACCTATATTTACCAGGTGATGTAGAGCTTGTACCTATATTTACCAGGTGATGTAGAGCTTGTATCTATATTTACCAGGTGATGTAGAGCTTAAACCTTTATTTACCAGGTGATGCAGGGCTTGAACCTGCATTTACCAGGTGATGTAGAGCTGTACCTATATTAACCTTGTGATGTAGAGCTGTACCTGTATTTACGTTGTAATGTAGAGCTGTACCTATATTTACCTGGTGATGTAGTGATTAAACCTACATTTACCTGGTGATGTAGAGCTTGAACCTACATTTACCTGGTGATGTAGAGCTGTACCTATATTTACCTTGTGATGTAGAGCTGTACCTGTTTTTACCTTGTAGAGCTGTACCTATATTTACCTGGTGATGTAGTGCTTGTACCTATATCGACCAGGTGATGTAGATATATTTACCTGGTGATGTAGAGCTTGAACCGACATTTGCCTGGTGATGTAGAGCTTTAACCTACATTTATTGCTTATGTAGAGCTTGAACCTATTTTTACCTGTTGATGTAGAGCTTGGACCTACAATTACCAGAATGCTGTAGAGCTTAAACCTACATACATGGTGATGCAGAGTTACATTTTCATCAGCCTAGTGTTACATTTACTAATCCTGCATTTCAATTCTGATTAAATACATGATAGCCAAGTTTGAATTTGTAAATGTTAATAAATTGTTAAAACTTCAATAAACAATCCCAAAAAAGTCGTAATTCAGTTTTGTATTAATAAATGTGACGTAACAATGAATTGATATCAATGAATGAGGTGACTGTGACAGTGGTCGCGCAAAAAGATAAGCGGAGAATAGCAGAATGTAGTCCTCCTTGCAACTGCAAAATCTTTTTGTCAGATCACGTTACAATCAAAACAATTTTCTCATTATTATTGTTTATCTGTATATAAACAATGCTTCATCATTCTGATGTTGTTCATAAGCCGATAAACATTGTTGAACAACAAAAATATTTCTAAAGCACATATTCACTCAACATGCAAGTTGCTCTTCCAGCTCTGTGATAGCTATGTTACTCTAATGATTCTTTCAACCATTTGGTGGTATTTACCCTGTAACTAATGATATAGATTTACAAGTTATTTCAACCATTTCAGATTTGGTTGCATTTTTCCTGCAACTAACGATTTATATTTTCAAATTCTTTCAACCATTTGGATGTATTTTGCATGTAACTAACAATTTAGATTTACAAGTCCTTTTAACCATTTCGGTGGTATTTTTTCTGTAACTAACGATATAGATTCAACCATTTCGGTGGTATTTTTCCTGTAACTAACAACATAGATTTAACCATTTGGTGATATTTTTTCTGTAACTAACGATATAGATTCAACTATTTGGTGATATTTTTCCTGTACCCAACGATATAGATTCAACCATTTGGTGATATTTTTCCTGTAACTAACGATTGAGATTCAATCATTTAGTGGTATTTTTCTTGTAACCAACGATATAGATGCAACCATTTGGGTGTATTTTTTCAAAACTACAAAAAGACCATTCAATTTATATTAGTTTACTTAAAATATACAGTTGCTAACTTGCTACAGTTATTTTGGATATATCAACAAACATCTACATGATATATATTTCAAACATACATGTGGACGGACACTTTAAAACATGCTTGACATTTAAACAATATTTTTCTGAAGAAGTATGAAAATTCAATTATACATACTTTTTCTTGCAAAACAGAATCAAAAGCACTTTTAAGCATTTATGCTTTTGCAAATTTTCAAAAAGTCACATATTTAGGTTTAACTGAAATAAATAAAGCACAAAGGTGTAAAATCAACTACCAGTAAATGGTTCAAAATCCATTTACAAGATCTATTCTGTCAATGCCATGATAAACAAACGATACAAGAAATAAAATACAATTCAAAACATTCAGAAAACAATATCACAGAACTTCACATAAAGATCTTATTTAAAACATCTTCATAATGACATGAAAAATGTGTTATATCATACATGTAAGCTTTTTTTGTCACTGAGGTTTACACATTTATTATAGTTACTACACATTTATTGGTTTCAAAATTTACTTTAAGGAAGCAGTAAAACCATCATTATTTTTATAAAAGGCATAACTCATGTTAAGCATGTATATAAAAAGACCATGTGTGATATAATTTTTAAATAATTTTTCAAATAAATTTTGTCCTTGTTTTTTTTTCAATAATCTGTAGAAATTTAATTGATAACTGTATTAGTAATAAAAGACGTGTGCACAAAATAGTAACTGCAAACTATGCGCATCATTTTTTACAGTTAAAATATCATTTTGTTTTGTAATAATTGTCATAAAAAAACATAAGTTAGAAGTGTCTTAAAATGATCCGAAGGAATAGCAAAGCTTAAAATAGAAAATTTGACACAATTTCATGCAATGGCAGAGTTTGGCAAATTCACTTCTTCAACCTAAATGCCAAATCATTAAGCAAGCAAGAAATTCAACACGATCTCAAGCGATGGCAGACTTCACTTCTACACCCAGCAAATCATCTTCCTCCGTCTGTTTGAGGTTGTCCGTTAGTCGATCCGTGAGCGGCGTGATGGAGATGACAAACCAGCCAATGATGGTGAGAATGTTCCGCGATGTGTTTAGGTCTCGCCACAACGTCAAGTCGGATTCCGTAACTGTCACCTTTTGCTGCAATTGTACAAGAATTGAATGTGAGTACATGATACAAGAAATACATATAGCAATCATTCAGAATTCAATGGAAGACATATCAAATACATAGAGAATACTAGGTTAGTGTTGAATAAAGATAACTTTATTTGGCGAGGCTTAGAAAACCTGAACTACGAGCCTTGGCGAGTGGTTCACGTTTTCATGTCAAGCAAATAAATCTTTATTCAACACTTACCTAGTATTGTATTTATCTCATCATTATTTTGTGTCCTTAATTTGAAAACAAACACAAGAAAACACACTAAATATTACGAAAAACATAAAATGATGTTAAGACAATCAACAAGATGATGTCATTTTATTTCATGCTAAGTAGTAAAATATAGAAAAATATCAGTGAGATATATCCCTATATCACTGACAGTGATGGACTATTTTTTTTAATTTAATTTGATTTGAACAATATTTAATTGTAGGTGTTGTCACCATTTATCATAAATAATTACCAAAAAAAAAAAAGTACCGAAGATTAATAACACCAAATGTTAAGAATACCTCTCTGATATTCTCTTGGATTTTCATCAGTCGTATTGAGCCAAGGAGACTAGAACAGACAATGCCTTGCGGGTACAAGTTTTACCCACAAGGCATTGGAGCTCGTCATCTTGGTCCAAATTTAATTTTAGCATCCAAAGTATTTATTTTATCATTTGCACTTTATTCATCCCAGCATATTACACTTGCACTTGTTGTTTACTGTTGCTATGTAGTCTCCCTTTGTTTACATAATTGTATTGCCCGTTCTACAATTCCGAAATATAACAAGAATCCAGTGTACCTTTAAGTAATAACTTGTGTTCATTAAGCACATAATTATATTGCTTTGTGTGTATTAAGCTTTTATATCCAGTAACCACTCTTAAGTATTTAAGTATCCAATGCGTGTTCTTGTAAGTAGTGTTCAGCGTTTAATTCTCCGCCATCTTGTTTTTTTCAAATTCTTGACCGGCTTTTAATCCAATTGTGTTGTTAAGTCCGAATAATTAATATAGAAAACACTTTATACGTATAAGTATTCAATTTCAGAACACTCCTAACAGTACATCTTTTATTGTTTTACATTTTAACGCGCATTTACGAGTTTAATCAGCTTAAATTGCTTGCGAAAATACATGTGCATTTGAATGTCGTGACTGTGTTAACTATTGTTTACATAATAACACCTATGCACATGCTATTTTTAGAAATTGAATTTCGGAGAACTGAATGCACTTTCACTTTCAATATGTACTTTTATCATAAATATATTTAAAGCTAGCAGTGTGTTAACTTCTTGATTTAAAAGCTGACCATTTTTCAACGACTACGTGTATCCAATTGTATTTAAACTTAAATAAACTAAGAAACACGGATTCTACGTTGTCTATGAATATACTGTGTAGCATAGTAGACTGTCGTACTGTAAACACGCTGCTATGATAATGCCTCGAGTGAAAAAAAATGTGCTATTTAAGTTGCTTAACTAGATCTAATACACGGCACATTTGATCGTAATCCAAGATGGCACTGGAATGTTTATTACTAATCCCGATTACTACGCATTATAGGGAAAATAGTGCGGACGTAATATCGTAAATATCGTGTTGAAAATCACCTAAATAAAAAAAAATATTGAAATAGCATTTAAATTTAAAAAAAATTGGTTTGTGTTTTTGGTGTGATAACGCGTGATATCGTCACCGGAAAGGAAGACAATATACATATTTTCATTCGCTCAAGCGCTCGTGAAAATATTAATTCTCTCCCTTTCCGGTGACGATATCACGCGTTATCACACCGAAAACAAACAAATATCCTCTATATACTGCGCGTGTTTGCTTTATCACCACAGTGTGTGAATAACGCCAAGTTTATTCCACGGGGGTTTATTTCCTCCATGCACGCCTCATGATCATTGATGGGATAAAACTGTAGTACCGGGTATACTGCAGTTTTAATGTGATTTATAAGTGTAGAAATGTGTAGAGTGAAGATTTTGTGTACTATGAAACAAATATGAGGCATGTCCTGGGAAAACCAGGCTTAATGCATGTGTGTAAAGTGTCGTCTTGGATCAGCCTGTGCAGTCCATACAGGCTAATCCAGGTCGGCACTCTTCGCCTATATTGGATTTGTTTCGATGAGACTTCCTGGAAACAGAAAATACCATAATAGCGGAAGTGCATATACATATTCCTGTATATAAAAGAAAGTCTTTCATGTCTCTTAAAAACTGTAGGAAACTAGCAATCATTACAGGCAAACATGTCTGAAATGTACTTCAACAGATTACTACGTACATGTATTATTCAAATGTCCAAAGTGTTTTATTTTACATATTTAACTGGGGCCCACACCTCAAATCATAATCATTCTTGTTTCCCATACCTCAGAGTTTGTAAAGTTGCGTGTCTGCTGATCGTACAAGTGCATCTGGTCCTCAAGAGCGTTGTTAGCGAGACTCACGATGAGCGCAGCAAAGTAGAACACGACCGACACAGTGCCGTTCTGAAGGGTCAATGCCTTGAGTATAAACCCCCGACGTGGATTGGCAATGTCAAACCTACATGTAGAGGATCTTTGTAAGACCAACTTTTATTAAATCACGTATGAATTGTTATCACATTCTAAAGAATTATTTGCAAACACAAACAAATAAATATACATCTTCAGCCGAGTTTGACTGTTTAGTGTTTAAGCAATGTCTGCATTGTTAATGATGCCAGTTATATCAAATAAATAATCAATAGCTATTTCAGATGGAATGCTATTGAATAGTGATTTTTTTCTCAGGAAAAAATCTTAACAAGACAGGAAAATAAGATAGCTTAGAACATGCGGGCCATGATGGCCCAAATCGCTCACCTGAGAACTGGTACAGATGAAGACCATACTGTTGTGACAGGTTTGAAAATTAAGGTATCTGAACAATACACAGAGAAGGATAGTATTAATTTTGATTTAAAACATCGGTAAGTGCAATGGGCTAACTAAAGTATAAGTTGGGTAGTGGATGTGCGTTTTTTTGCTAATAGTTCTCAACTCATTTTTCTCGATATTCTTACCTGACCCTTTTGATTTCGTCATTGACAATTCTGGAAAATGCAGAAACAGCAGATGTTGATGTCTTTTTCGCAAACAGTTTTGGAGAACTATTTGCAATGCGATAATTGCGATGGCTGTGCTATAGTTTTGCTTTTTCTTTGATAATTTTCTGTCCAATGATGATAAATGATGTTAATGCAGGCTCTGAAGACATCAATGTTGCATGTACAAATAACTGCATGCAAGTCTTGCAACTGTTGGAAATCAAATTTTATCAATCAATTTTTATGGTCATGCGCAAACTGTGTAAGTTTGGTCAACATTGAATCAAAAATCGTGTGTGCAAGCCAATAACTGATAACTTGTTGATTTTTTTTTCCAAACACAAGGGGCAATAACTCTGGTTTTTCTGGCCCGATCATGCTTACATTCAACTTCACCTGTAGTCTTACGTTCATAGACAAACTGTACACAATTGGTGAAGATTGGATGAAAAATGAAGTCTCTATCCTGAATAATGTCCATTTTTGCATTTTTTTTCACAAACAAAGGGTAATAACTCTGGTGTTTCTGTTCCGATCTTGCTTATATTCGACCACCTATAATCTTATGGTCATAGACAAACTGTGCAAGATTGGTGAAGATTGGATGAAAATGAAGTCTATATCCTGAATTACATGCAAGTCCATTTATGCATATTTTTTTCACAAACAAAGGGCAATAACTCTGGTGTTTCTGGTCCGATCTTGCTTATAGTCGACTTCAACTGTAATCTCATGATAATAGACAAACTGTGCAAGATTGGTGAAGATTGAAAAAAAATTAAGTCTTTATCTTGAATAATGTCAATTTTTGTATATTTTATTAATAAACAAAGGGCAATAACTCTAGTGTTTGAAACACGATCTGGCCCATTTTTGGCATCTGCTGAGATCTGATGGTCATACACAAACTGTGAAAGTTTGGTTAAGATTGGATGGAAAATAAAGTCTATAAAGAGGGCATTTTTGCACTTTTTGTGCATGAAAAAGGGGCAATCACTCTGGTGTTACCGGTGTGATCTGACCCAATAACAATCCCATTCGAGATTTTATGGTCATACACAAACTGTGAAAGTTAGGTCAAGATTGAATCAAAAATGTAGTCTTTATCGCAATAACGGTCCAAATTGCTGACTGCATACGAACGAAGGACGACTCTGGAGAGGTCCCCTATACCAATAGCTCGCCGAGCACTTCCCGCTCAGGTGAGCTAAAAAGTGTGAAGAAAATGCACATCAAACATTAAAACATAGGTTTTGTAGTGCACTAAACTAACTAACTAGTAAGTGATAAATGTATTATTTCATACTATGCGGTGAATGAGTGGAGAATACCAGTGAATGATAACCCGATCATTTCACTCTAGGTCGAGTGAAATGATAACATTTGATCATTTCACTCTAGGTTATATGGAACTACTTTTTACTTTTTTTACTTTGCTTTTATTTTTATTTTTTTAAAGTTTGTGAATTACATAATCGTCAGTGAAAACATTGGCCTTTTTAAACAACAGAAAACACATAATAAAATTCAATAAAAATACAATTAAGCGACAACGACGCAGAAAGAATGGCACTATTTTCGCACCACAACAGTGTGCGACAATTTTGGAAACATTATGACGTCATATTGATGACGTCAGAATACGCAAACGTGTGATGCTTCAGCATATCTGGAGCAATTTTTTTTATTTATCGCCCAAAACATGAATTGAAAGGAAAATTTGTTCATTTCAGTGTAAGATCGTATTTTATTTCATTTGTGGTGATAGAAAACTGATATTTTTACTCGTGGCTCTGCCACTCGTGCAAATATGTTTTCTATGACCACTCATGAAATAAAATACGATCTTACACTGAAACCAACAAATATCCTCTATATCATTTTTTAAACATATAGCTCGAACAAATTGATCTGATATTCGTGAACTCTATTGGCATGATTTAATACTTGAATTATTTCCTACATTTATACTTGGTTAAGTTTGTGCATGACTTTTGTGTATCACATTGCTCTTCTTATATTTTAACTGTTTTCAGTGAAATAATATGAAATTCATTTAACATATTCCTCGTAATCAATTTGTAATATCATCATGAATAAAGAACAGTGTCATAGTCATTATTTAATCTGTCCGCTGAACTTGCACAGTACTACATTTCGGAAGGCGCAAATACCTGTCTAGAGCGGACACCGTGCATATCACCAGCAGTATGAAGAATATACACTGTACAGGCAGGGCCAATCTTCCGTAATGTAGAATAAAATCTTCTATTGGGAAGTCCAACAGTATGTACGCCATGACGATGTGCCAAACTGCTAAACCCGCTAACAGACCATGGCAGAACAAGCTAAATGTCCGAATAACCGCCTGCGTATTGATGGCGAATTCGATTGTCGTGTTTGTTGGTTCTGCTCGTACTACTGCTTTTTCTTTTTCAACTTCAGCTTTACGTTTGATGAACCTGCTTTTGTTCTCTCCCTTAAATCCCCCTGCAAATCAAAATTAAAATGAGGTGTGTCCTGGGAAACCTGGGCTTAATGCAGGTGTGTAAAGTGTCGTCCCGGATTACCATGTGCAGTTCACACAGGCTTATCCCGGGCGACACTCCGCATACTGTGGATTTATGTTTAGCCGAGGCTTCCATTAAACAGAAAAAAACATAAAAGCGGAAAGTGCCATCCGGGATTATCCTGTGCTGACTGCACAGGCTAATCCAGGACGACAATTTACGCACATGCATTAAACCCGGTTTTCTCACGACATGCCTCGAATAATTACGTTCTATCAGATTCACAGTCATCTTACACAACTAAGGTGTTCAAAAAGAAAAATGTCAGAGAATTATAACAAGTAACAATATTAAATGCATAATTTGTATTACACTGAATTACTGACCAGTCTTCTGGCAGCAATGGAACGAAATACTATAATTCAGTACAACTGAATGTTCATTTCTTTTTTGTTGTTGTTTTATTTGTCAGAAAAAAAAAAAAAATTAAAAAGATCTTTTGTTAAAAACTACACCTGTATACACTAAAACTGTGTACTGCTGTAAAAAAAATATGTTAACTTCACATACGATACTGGTTACCAGTATCCTAATAACGTAACACAATATCATGCAAAATATCAATGAAACTGCAAACCAGATAAATCTTAAACAGTCTGTGAACAATATAATAAATAAATTAGGGATGGCAAAACTATTCGAATATTTGATTCATTGGTCCCCATTCGAATAGTTAAAACGCCATTCGAATATTCATAAATTTTTATTGCTGTTTAAAAAACAATCATTTTCTGTCGTAGAAAGTAACTTTCCATCAACATAAAGGCAGTATTTCACTAATAGATACCTAGTACCATGTTATCACTAGAATGGCCCCGTGTCACATGTCAGACTGAAAGATATTGAATTATACGGGTCAGTGTCAGTCTGCACGTGTCCAGTCGCCTGTAATACACAGTTACATCTGACAGAGGGAAACAATAACTGTTAATTGTTTATTACAACTAGCATTTAGACTTCTAAAAAGAGTAACAAATTAAAGAACATTCAGCAGTCATTTCAGCTGAGAAACATTGCTCAAATTTGCCAAGAAACTAATGCTTAGTTTTTGTTTTAAAGAACAAATTTAAATGGGTTCTGCAGTTGTTAATGCTTTTGTACTGAGAAATGTATGCATTAATTAGAAATCGCAATTTGTTAATGAAGATACGACGGTACTGGCTAATCGGTACTAAAATGTCATAAAAAACAATGATTTACTATATGTCTCGAAGGCCACCAAGTTCACAGTATGTAATACAAATCTATGCGAATATTCCATTGAATGAAAAAGCGAATATTCGAACACCGATTTTGGTATTCGATGCCATCCCTTAAATAAATGTATTTATTGCATGACAGTACCATTCAAATAAAGGCATGGACCTACTTACCATCAGTTTCAATGTAGAATTTCTCTGTAGGCTGAGACTTCAGTGCATGAGATGCAGTCGAGTATGGCTTCTTATGCTCCTCCTCTTCATCGTCGTCATCCTTCTTGCTATCATGTGTCACAATGTCATCTTGCAGATCTGTCAGCTCTGCAACAAGGGTGTTGTCAAAAGCACCCTCGGTTTCACTGGTGTCTGTCGTCTTCTTCACCTTCTTCTTCACTTTCTTCTTCCTCGGTGTACCATCCTTAGGGGACCTGATCAGACTCGCCTTGCTGCCGTCAACATCCTGTACAATGCAGTTTAGTAAGAACAAGTTATATTGTCTAATTTTGAAAATCTACAAAACAGAAAGCTATAAGCAAACTCACAGAACTGATTCTTTCAACATTTAGCAGGTATGAATTATTCCTGGGCAAAACATCACGATTGATGTTTTGTCCTGTGATGTTTCAACCAGGCAAGTTTTTTAAATAATTTTTTTAGCATAGTGAGTTTTCACAACTCTAATTCCCTATTACGGAGGTATGACTGTGGATAATCTTGTGTCACTTGTCAAACAGTGAAAACAGGCACCCTATATGAGTTTGTTCCACCTTAATTTTTAGAACACCTTATATATGTTGGTCCACCCAGTTTCGTGGTACTAAGCTACATAATCAGTCTTCACATTAATTGTTTTAATTCACTATGCAATGACAGTAAACAGGTGACATTTCCATTAGCCCGACTAAAGCCTGATTTACATTTCACTAGCCCCGGGCTGTCGGGCTAGTGGTTAGCGTGAAGACTGCAAAATGAATGGTGGAAAGTGTGTTATCTTGTTTCCTGATATACATTCACAAATATACAATATGCTATACACTTTTCCAGGTATCTTAAAAACATTCGCAGTTCTTACCACATTGTTATTTTTAACCTTTGTGTCAGGTCATGGTTGGCCATTTTGGTTTGTGACATAACAAACAAGTTTTCGGGGGTCATCTCAAAATGCATTTGAAATGTTATAAATGGTCCAATTTATCTTCAATAAAGTTTATCTTGTGTTGTTTCCGTCATCGTTGAACAGATAAATCGGTAGATAAATAATGTAAGAAAATAGACTGGGAATCAAATTTAATCATTTATTACTCACTCCTTTCTGTTTTAAACACATTTTGCACATGTAAACAAAGAGAGCAGTCAAACTGTGAAACAACCTAAACAAAATATTTCAGTCAAGCGAGCGAGTGATGACGTAAGCGGTGACGATGCAAAATACCCAGAAATCTGTTGATGCCACAAAAACTGGATGGCCAATTATAATATTTAGCAATATTGTATTGATAATTCAAAGGTATGCCATATAAATGCACCTAACATATTTTTTACTGAATAACAAATTCTTTAGGTGGTATTCTTGCATATCACACATGCTCAAGACCAATATAAAAGCAGTACACGTGCAAAATGTCCTAGGGCGAAACGTCTTTTTGGCAAAACATCACACATTCCTGTTAACATCTGATAAAATAATGAAATTTATATATTTATACACACTTCTCCCTGACTTGTAGCACTTCTGGCTGAGGTCGGATCGACTTCTTTAGTTCCAGTCTTTTTCACAACCCTTTTCTTCTTTTTAGGTGTTATCACTTCCCCACCTTCAGTGGTCGAGTCTGCACTTGCAGCGGCCGCTTTCTTTCGTCTTGGTGTTGGCTTAGGCTGGTTTTCACCGTCTGCCTTGGGCTCCTCTGGGGCTTTCTTCTTTTTCCTTACAACTTTTTTTTTCGGTTTATCAGCTTTGCTAGTGTCCGATGGATCAATTGGGGGTAATTTTGCTTTTCCATTTGTAGTTTTGGTTTCCGACATTTTTCTGTTTTCCTTATTTACGTTCCGAATGATCTAAGCGATATTTTGTAACTCAACGAAAATATAACACAAAGTTTCAAAAAATGCAGTGGTTACATAGCACTAATTTTGGCGTAACAAACACAAATCGAAATATCGATAGTTGTGTACACGTGTAAATAAATGATTTAAAAATCGAAAAGTTTTATAGTTACGATTTCCAACTTTTATTTATAGGAAAGAAAATACAAACATGAATGCAGAGTTTAGGATTGTTATGTTAAAATCTCCAGCCAGTGGTAACCTTTAAATAACAGAAGTTCGAGGGCAGTATAGTCCCATACCAGTGATCAAGATTAGTAATGTACTTTTAATAGAAATTTAACCATGCCTATCTGATCCCCATTCGTTGGTAAAAGATTAATACGACCAAACAGCTCAGTACAAAACGGGTCGCAAACCATCATAGTGCATTCAAACATCCAAATAAAATAATAGAGGATGTTTTCACTTTCTAACGACGCCATGCTGGGATATCTTTTGGAAATATTGACTGTATAGCGGTATGTTTTTATTCACTCAATATTCATTTCAAATGATTTTACGCGACAAATTATCCGAAAAATTATGTGGGTATCTGAAAAATAGTTGTCTCCGAGTTAAACTAACAAAAAATAGCACAAGCAACATAACATAGGTTTTCAAATATTACAGTTGTACTAGTATGCGAAGTGTTTGGCACATGCATTTATGGTCATTTCACAAAAGTGTGACTATAATCGAGCTCCAAACCTCGTTATGGAAGAAATCAAGACAATAAATGGTAAACAGGAACCCCGTCTCAAAAAGTGCGACGGATCTCGCAAATCTTCTCTAGTTTGTCAGCAAATATCTAATATATCACCATGCAGATACACAATGAACAATGTGTAGACGATAATGCACATCAAGTGCTTAACACGATCGTTTTTTGTTTTCTTTTACCAACAGCATTCATTTTGCTTTACACAGACGAAAAATACGGACATTAAATATACTGGAATGAATGTGTTGTACAAAGACTAAACCTTAACTTTATACCAAGTTCATGTCACTGTTACCTGTATATCATCGTCGAAACCCAAGGTATATATTCCCGCAGTGTATAAGCGTACAGTGAGCTAAACCGGAAGTTGGTGATCTGTACGCCGATGATCAGTTAGTTGCAAACAGCAGAAAACGCAGTAAGTGACACATTTTTTGATATTATCTTTTACTTTAGGGCTGAATGTAACATGATTTAAACTTTTATGTTACCGGTAATTATTGTCCTATTTGTCACACATATGCTTTGTGATTTGTGTGGAAATTGTGTTATCGTTGATAAATCGGTAGTTGATCACTGCAAAATTGTTGAAACGATCGAACATTTTTGATTTAATTTCCATACAATTCTATGGATTTCGTGTAAATAAGTAAACCTTTGTATTGCTTAACACCTATAAACACTTATTAAACTATAGACATTAACTGATAACGGATTATATTTGTAATATACAAGATATTCACCGTTTTATTCAGTCACTGTTTGTTTATGGACTGTACACCTAGTTGCGACTGTACGCAATCATTAGTTGCGCGACTGAAAGAAAATTCTGTACACTTATAGTTGCGATTAGTGATCGACACAAATTTAAGAAATGTTCGATCTTCCTTGATAATTATTATATAACTGTACGTCAATATTGTTTTGTTTACATGTACATGTATTATTTATGCGTAATAAATAATAATTTCATTCGACAGTGTCAATTCATGGTGACATATCGATATTTATTATACATTTACTTTGCTTTATATAAATCGCGCGTGTTTGTCCGTACGTCCGAATGTGTGTACGTCCGCAAGAATGCACAAACTGTACATTAGCAAAACATAAACGTTTTAAAAACTTTTCTTTAATAAAATATGTAATAAAATGTGTTTTTATCACGTTAAATGATTCTTAAATGATATTTTTTGTTAGTTACGATTTTGCCACTGCACTAGAAGGATGGTCCACGGCCGTCCATGGCTTTGCGCATGCTCCTAACAAGAAAACGACCGAAGTTCAACGACCGATACCGAACGTTTTTAGATTGGACGCCATGTTGGATTCGCTTAGTGGGTGAGTTAGTTGGCTCGAAATATTAAAAAATGGTTGCACTTTTTATTCGTAAAGTGAACCATAGATACATTTTGTACCTATAAAATACATATATATAAATTAGAAAGTGTTTCATATGTTATATTTGGCGAATCAATCGTTCGACGTTGTTTTCGACTGTACGTGACCTACTTAGGCTTAGACTCGGATTTCTATAGAGGTCTTACAGCAAAGTCAACAATTAAATGTTCTTTATTTATTCCAGGCTTTTCGGTGAGCGAGTGGAAAATATGGATAACTCTGGATCAACAACAATTGCTCGTTTCAGTCGGGCTTAAATGGAACTACTTTTCTCGTTAGTTTGTTTCATTAAAAAATAATGTAAATGAACATTTAGTTGTAATAAAACCATACTTGGACAAAAAATGTTAAAAGATTTTTTTTTAGATTTAAACAATATATCTCATAGAAACAATGCATATTTATATGTAGTGACTCATTTCACTGGCAAAGTACAGTCTAACCTGTCTTACGAGACCCCGTGGTGATTCTTAAAAGTGGTGTCTAATTTTGACATTTTGCAACTAGTCGTACAGTCGAGTCACGTTGGGTGGTTGAACAAAATGTTTTATTTATCAGCGCAAAACATATTCTCTTTAATTAAATGAATACTGCTTGACTTGTAAGTGATGTATTTATCAATTTTTACACAAAAATACACCAACAACGATCATCACAATGAAATATACGGTTATAAACTTACTATTTTTCTTTCAAAATCTAAACACTAAGTAATCATGTCTGCTAAAACAAGTACTCTAAAAATACTAGGCATAACCGACGATATATATTTACGTAATTATATGTGTTCGGAGAACTTCATTGTATTTATATTCTGCTTCGAAGTAAAATAAAAAATTTAAAAAAAATGTGTCACTTACTGCGTTTTCTGCTGTTTGCAACTAACTGATCATCGGCGTACGGATCACCAACTTCCGGTTTAGCTCACTGTATGATTATACACTGTGATGCCGTTACCACTACATTATATACCGTGGGAGAATTGGCTGTCAAAAGTTCGTTTTCATGAATATGGATGAGCCACCTGCTGACCAATGAAATTACAATGGCATTTTAAGTAACGTTGAATGCTACTCGAATGAAGTCTAGAAAACAATTATTAGTCGACCGGTTACTAAGTAATTGAGTACACACCGCGCAATAACCGACCACGTGCAGGATAACGGTAAATATGATAAAAGCGAACACCGCCTACATGTAACTGTTTTAATACCGCGTCGTTTAGATTGGTTGAATTTTCCGTGCCGACTTGGACACGGAACCAATGAGATGTCTCATTTATTATTCATGAGTACGAAGTTTTGCTAAACTAATCGCCCACGGTCGATCAAGAAGCATAACGTATTTGCGCGAACGTGGGTTCCGACGATGCCTGTATATATGAATATTCGGAACACTTTGATATTTTGACCAAACACAATGTTAGAATATTGTTAAATATATTGTTGTCATAATAGTATTTTCTGCTACTCTCGACATTAGCATGTTTTATGGAGAATTAAATTTTCTGTAACCACATTCTCCAAATGATAACTTTGAACTTTTATTGATAAGTCGTGGCCCAGGTGGGCATGCGACAACAATACAAAATGAAAATTAACAGCAATATATGTAAATGACACATTATTACAACAGAGATATGTATTAATGCGTTATAATGGAGAATGAGAAAAAAATATCGTGTATGACACAAATGGACATCGCTTTGCATGAAATTATAGATAATTATGAGAAAATATTTAATTTCCTGTACTTGAGAGAGACACAATTTTTAAAAGCATACATCGTTGTGCGAAAAAAGTTTAATTTCGTGTGCTTGAGACAGACAGTGTTTAATAAGAGCGTTAATTATTATGTTTTATTATTTAATTTTGTGTATTTAAAACAGACATTATTATTATTATTATTATTATTATTATTATTATTATTACAGTAGATTGATAATGTAAGCAAAGAAGTTCTGTCTGTAGTATTCATAACGTTGAGAATATTTTAACACATTAGGGTACTGATAAAGGTATTTCAAAATATTTCTTCTTTCTTCTTTAAAATAAGAACATACAAATAGGTAATCAAATTCATCCCCTAACAAATTATTGTTACACAATGTGCAAAAGCGAAGGTTTCCAGCTTATAAAAACGGCCATGTTCAATCGGCATTCTACGATTGGTACATCTAAACTTGCACAATGGTAAAGATAGTTAAAATGGTAAAATATTAAAATAATCTTCGTAATCAAACTTCTGTTTATAAATTAAATAATTCATTCATTTACTAGAATTGTTAATAATATCTTTATAATAATAACGTTGACAATACATTACTTAGTGTATCCTAACCTATCGCATGTTTCTCTTTCCGGTATTTTCAATTAAATACACCACGGTAAATACGGTCGATAGGATAGAAATCCATTCAAATCGGCCATGTACTGTATTTTGGTACCCGATCTTTACTTACTTCGTGGTAAAGGTCTGGCATCACCCAAATCTCATATGGTAACACCGGTTGAACCAAGATGGCTGAGGTACGTTACTTTCTATAGGCAATTATAAACAAGCTTGAATATTAAGTACTTCTTTACATGTCGTTGTAATATCGTTCCGCCTTTCATTCAACCTTTGTCCTGTCTTTTTATATACATGCTTGCCATTTCAGCATAATTTGTAGTTTTGTTAAAAAGCTCACCCAAATTAACTTGATGTCTATTTCGGATATTCGGATAAGTGTTCAGGAACTAATTCAGTGTAAGCAGTTAATGCGTATTGGTAGTTAATTTGATTTCTAGTAATGCCATGAAGACCAATCACGTTACTGTATATTAAGTTGGTGTTAAAGTAATTAGTATTACAACAAAAGAAATGTGTATTGCATCACCATTTTAGAATTATTACATTTGGAAATACATTAACAATGTCGATCTAGTTAGTGGTAGTTGATTCTAGTAGAACTTACTGTATAATTCTTGTTTTTGTATTTATTTTCAGGTTGCTGATTTATTTAGAAAATGCTGGATTCATTTTGTGTGCATGGCTGGCAAACTTTACTGGCAATTCAAAGGATCTTGAAATTGACTGTTATATATTTTAAAAAATAAAATAAAATATAAAGTTCTTCTGCACAGTGTTTTTTTATTTTTCATTATTACCAGTATTAATTAACACATCATATACACCTTAGGTATTATGATTAAAAGGTGAAAAAGTAGGCATGCCTTACAAAGAAAGGAAATTACAATTAATTTATGCAATTAATGAAAATGCCTTGAAACTTATAGCTGAAACACTGTACATGTCACTCTTATTACAGTGATATGACTGGAAATATTGACTAAATCATTTTATGTACAAGACTTATGCCAGCTTATAAGTGATATTATTTGGCCATACATATAAATAAAAAAAATTAATTACACTGTTTAAACCTTTATTTGATGTATAATTTCAAATCAAACAAATAGTAACACAGTTATTGCACACATATATTCTTAAGTCTTTTCTAAACCAAAACATCTACATATATATTTCTAGTTAATAATGACACAATGCTAATGTACATAAGTGCAATAAATGTTCATCAGTGGAATACAATTGTCAATTTATTGCATACAATCTATTTTAATGACTGAACATGTTTACTTTCACAATAAATGTATACATGATGTGAAGTATTACTTATATATATTTGCAAATCAACCATTTCAACTGTATACAAATAATGGGCATATTCCTAAAGTTAAATATCTACATTAAAATCTTCACTGAAATAATTTTATACAGTGTAGGCTCATGCAATGCACACCATCAAACAAATCAGTACTACATAATTGAACATATTTAAATTTAATTGCTCAATGTTCTGTAAAGCTACAGATAAAATTAATTAAATTATCATTTTAAACATAGAATAAGTTTACTTTCACCCTTCAAAAGGACAACACATGCTTGGAGTATGTTGCAAAGTTTGTAAGATGTCCTAAGTATTGCTTTGTTTGCTACACACGGTTAATATTTACATTTTATAACTTACTCATATAAAATTCTTATTGTAGAAAGTTGTTTTTTTTATCTGAAAATTTATAATCTCATGATCAATCCACTAGATACAATAGTAATCACACAGATGAACAGCGAAATTTCTGTTTATGAACTTTCTTGTATTGTGAAGTTGGAAGAGATCAGTATCACACATGTTGTGGCTTTTTTCTGTTCTTTCTATCTTCTTACTGTTGTACTGATGGCTTGCAGTGGAAACTGCACGCTGAAAAATATAACAGTTTAAATAAATTATTAATATCAATATATTAATAATTTATTCATAGTTTGTTTGACCAATTCATATTATTTTAATAAGGATAATGGTTTTTATTAACATAAGATTGAAATGTATCATTTGTTGTTAATTATTTAAAATAACAGAAGATTGTATTTAAAGATATATAAATAAGCATTACTAAATTTCTGGTGGATTTTATTCAATAGTAAACAACACGTCCGAATATCCGAAATATATGTATGGATGTTCAGACAGGTTATTCAGTATATTTAATCGATGTACGTTCAACGAGATAAAAATCACTAATAGATCGCGATATACTAAAATGAAAAATGATGTTTGCTTACAACGTCATGCAAAACGAGCGCAAACAATTTAGAAAACTGTGTTTTTATGTATGACATACCGTTAGTCTGCCATATTGTATTGTCCATGAGTAATCGGCCATGGATTGGTTGACGTCAGACTACCATGTACTGTTGCAATATTTGGTTATCCCGATTATAATTATCGTTCTATTTATAACAGTTTTGTATGTTCCTAAGCATAGCGCGAATCGTAAATATAGTACATATGATGATGAAACACCTGCTGCATCAGCAATAACTCTTATTATTATAACTCACTTGATTATTTTTCTATATAATGCATATAATCTGTAGCGAGCAACAATTTGATTTTTTATACCTCACTTGATTATTTCTCTATATAATGCATATTAACTGCAGCGGGCAACAATTTGATATGTCGCCCGGCAATATCGCCCGCTACCGCTATGTCGCCCGGTACGTAAATGATACGGGATTTAGTTTAAGTAACCCTATAAAATGTCGCAAATTCACCTCGTGTAGTTAAACACTTGTTAAAATAATTTGTTAAAAATGTTTTTATTTTATCACATATTTCTTTAAATTATGTTAACTGTTAGACTTTAAAAAGTTATTGTTATGAGATATTACTACATCTGTTAAAATATTCTTAAAATATTAAACTTATGTAATTGATTTCTTTACCTTGATTTTGTTCGGTATAATAAAATAAATATTTACTTCCTTGAGGGTGACAGTGCGTCTCTTCAACCCTCGACAAACACTGTCGACCTCGGCTAAAGCCTCGGTCGACAGTGTTGCCTCGGGTTGACGAGACGCACTTTTACCCTCAAGGAAGTCAATATTTATATAATGTGGCCCGGCAATGGCGCCCACTACCGCTATGTTGCCCGGTACGCAAATGATACGGGATTTAGCTTAATTTAAAGTCTGTGTCATTTCTTTACTTTGATTTTGTTCGGTATAATAAAATAAATATTTACTTCCTAGAGGGTGAAAGTGCGTCTTGTCAACCCGAGGCAACACTGTCAACCGAGGCTTTTGGAAGTCAATATTTATATACTAACAATTAAAGACAATTGACAAGTAGCCTATATAATACATTAACACGACACAAAAAACATCGCAAAAAATGATAAAAGGGACATATTGACGGTATTCCCCAGAAATAATGACAAACATTAAATACAAGGTAGGATCACTTTTCATTCCAATAGACTTTTAAAAATTATGTTTCAGTTCAAACTATAAAATAGCATTTGAGCATGCGCATAACGAGATTGCACGTACATTTCATTAATATATCTTTATCTACTCATTATTATTTTGTACAATAGAAAAACATTGGGTGTTAAAGGTTTAAACCAATTTAAAGGCTCACCAAACCTCACACATGAATTGTTTTATTTTAAAAATATTATTATTTATTAATTATCAAGTTTCTGTGTAATTATATTTAACCGGATAATACTCATTTATAATGTGTACATTTAAGAAGTCAGTGAATAATGTATAAATAAAACTGCGTAGCACTGTACCTTTGTCAGATGGATTTAATAATGGCTGCGACAAACAACAACAAACTACAACGCATTCTACCGGTATATGTCTATACTGTATCAAGCCAACTTTTACATACATTGTTGTGGAATAAACACCATGTTATTGAGCTATATAAATAAGCGACAACGATGCAGTAAGAGTGGCACTATTTTCCCACCACAACAGTGATCGACAATATTAGAATCAAAATTACGCCATATGTATTATAATACACAAAACCTTTGACGCTTCCGCATATTTCGCGCATGCATTTTTTTTTATTTATCGTTAAAAAGCATAAAATAAGAAGAAAATGTGTTTAATACAGTGTAAGATCGTATTTCATTTTATTCGTGGTCATATAAACTAGATATTCACTCGTGGATACGCCACTCGTGAAAATATTGTTTCTATGACCAATCATGAAATAAAATACGATCTTATTCTGCATTAAACAAATATCCTCTATATCATTTACTGGTATTTTCCACTCATTCACCGCATAGCACGAAATAAAGTGCCACTCTTACTGCGTCGTTGTCGCTTAATTATATTTGTATTGAATTTTGTTATGTGTTTCTGTTGTTAACAAGGCCGATGTTTACACTGACGATTAGGATATTCACATACTTTCAAAAATAAACATAAAAACAAAGTTAAAAGTAGATCCATATTACCAAGAGTGAAATGATCAACCGTTATCATTTCACTCGACCTAGAGTGATATGATCGGATTATCATTCACTGGTATTTTTCACTCATTCTCCGCATAGCATGAAAAAAAAAAAATTCGCAATGGCTGTATTACACGGGAAACAAGGTATACGAGGGTTGTTCAAAAATAACGTAGACTGTTGCTATAAAACCTTAATTATTATGCAAACATACATGTATAATACATCAGAGCAATTCGCATTTTTAGTAGACAGCAACCGTAATATTTTGACTAATATATCTACATCATACGAACATTACAGATCCGTTTTGTAACTATGGCTACGCATAGGCGGCGCAGTCCGAAAGTACTCTCTAATTATAAAGCATGAGCTGCGGTAAATGCCATTAATATAATACCGATTGGCGTAATTTTCCGCGTAAACATGACGCTACGTATTGATGACGTGCAGTGACGTCATTTGAACGTTTTGATCGTGAATAAACAACATTTAATCATTGTGTGTATCGTTGCTGACATCACTAAAATGTCGTCATTGGAGCGTTTGGAAACTCGCGGCGTAATTAAATGTTGTCATGATCTGGGTAAAACTAATGAAGAAAACACCACGTCAAACTACAGTGAGTCGTGCATTAGTGTTTAAATTGTACAAACGGTTTGAGGATGGTCAGGATTCGCTTAAAGATAATGAAGGTCGGAGAAGAAAAACCTCGATCAAGGATTCGACCGTGACGTCAATACGGCTTTCGATAAAGGCAGGCGCCTTACTGGCGCAGTGCCTAAATCCGCCACTTACCTAAATCCGCCACCCCATCCGAATGAGCGTTTTTTGTTGATCTCGATCAATCAGATACTTTCCCTTAACAACGCTTACGAGTTTTTATCTTGATTCGTGCATAAATGAATATTTTATCCAATTATTTTGTACATAACCCCTAAATGCAAACAAGCTGCATGCGGGGAATCTATTTCATACTGCGCATGCGCAATTTTGAGGCCCCGCGTGGTGTCCATGATAACATTAAATTATCGTGTTTTAATATTATGTCTATGGGAGCATGTGCAGCATAAAAATAACCATTCGGAAAGAACTGCATATTAAGAGCGCAAATGTCTCGCTACTCAAAACCCTAATTATTTGTCCGACGTGCACGAAGGGCCCCAGTTTCAGAGCTATTTTTAGAAATAAAAATGAGTATTTTAAGAAATTGAAACTTTGTATTAACAACAGACAACGAGCTGTTTAATATGGAAAATTAAATAAGAACAATAGTCAAATGTGAAATAAGCAGGTCACGGTTCCTGATCTACGATTTTCACCAAGCAACTTCGGATCACCGTGTTTATTTTAAACTCTAGAAAATGAACCTTAAAGAAACAAAAGGGGGAGTTTTGTCAATAGAAGTCAATAGAAGTTGCTTTGAAAACAGAATTCATAAAAGAATATTATTTTCCAGAAATTTGAACATTTTAAAGAAGGGTGGCGGATTTAGGCACTCCGACGCTCAATTCTTTACACTGTTTAGGCCTTTAATTTCAAAAAATATTTTTCGTTTGCCAAGTATTTGAAATGTAACCAAAACACGCCAGTAAATGCACATTAAATCTAACTTTATTTTTATGTCAATCGGTAAAAAACTTTTGAAAATAACGTAAAAATACCCCCACCCCCCAAATGTGGCGGATTTAGGATCTGCGCCAGTACAGTGTTGACATTGTCAGAGATGTTTGGAATCAGCGTTGATGCTGTACACACTGTTTTAACAGTTCAGCTGAAGATGTCTAAAGTATCATTTATGTGTATTTACAACCTTTCACGCTAAAATATTCATACTGAGTATATGTTATTGACACAAAAGCTATTCCTAACGAAACTTTAAGGTTTTACCAAACGGGAAATATGTGCATCATTTATTAAAAAAAAATAATTTTTATAATTAATAAAATAAGATATTAACGGTTTTTATTATTATTATTATTATTATTATTATTATTATTATTAACGTTAACGTTATTTTAGGTGCACGCACGGTGGGTTCCCCGTCTTCTAAAAGATGTTGAAAAGGAGCGCAGAGTGAGAGAGTCGCGATCATTCCTCAGACGTTACCATAGAGAAGGGGATGTGTTCCTAGATGCAGAATATTATTCATAGGTAAATTAAAATTATTAATGTTTTTCATCTACCAAATATTAGAGCATATAAACAGTTATCAAAACCGCATGAAATGTGCGTTTCACCAATACGTATCAGATTTAATTACAGGAGACATATTCACATTGTATATGATTTTGATTGTTTATAATTGAAGTCGAATTATAAATTGTGTAAGCTTTATGTCTTTAAATGAAAATATCTTATTCATATTCTCTTATCATACATCGTATCTTTCGACCAATATTTTATTACAACAGGTCATGCGCCGTGACTTGATGAACGCCCTTCGCAAGAAACGAGCTGACGTGCCACTTGAACAGTTTCTGTCAGGACAACGCTTCCCCACACACGGCAGAAACAACAACAATCGAAATTCGTGTTATTGGCTTTGGCAGACTTTCCCATCCCCCATACTCTCCGGACTTAGCTCCGTTTGACTTCGGGCTTTTCCCTGCTATCAAGTCTCAACTAAAAGGTCAGAAGTTTAAAAGTTTACATGAACTAAAAACTGCCACTGCAAGAATAACATCCCAGTTTGATAAGATGTGGTACCGAAATGTATTTGACCAGTGGATCCACCGTCATCGGCGATGTATACAGCACAACGGAGAGTATTTCGAGGAAAAAATAACGCTGCTACCGATATTATGACGTCGTCGACGTCGACGCTCAACATTCTACGTGCGCCGGGCCGCTGATACTGACTGTACACCACCATTACACACACTGAATCACAACTGAATGAGATTTGGGAATATTATTAATGAATGATCGTTTATTGTTGTAGTATATTTTTTATCGCTATTCGATAAATTAACACAATGCTGTACACATAATCTACGTTATTTTTTAACAACCCTTGTAGCACGTGATAAATAGATATCTGCAATATTTTTTTAATATAAAATAAGTATGAATATTCTTTCTGCACCCGACACGAGTGTCCTATCCAGTTATTGTAACATTGTTAAAATTTATTCAGATACCAGCCAATAATTTCAACAATTCGAGAAATCTTTCAATACATTTGAATATGAGTGCAATGTTAATTCATACAAAGATATGTTATCCGATTGACATGTGTCATAACATGTTTAGATGCCGGATTCCAGTCTAGACTTAGAGCGGGCCGTTTGTCTTTGGTCCTATTTTTATTCTGTCCCGTTCTGACCCAACTTCCATCCATGTTTGACAGATGGCGCTAACCATTGACGTCAACGAACTGCATCAACATCTCCAATAATTATTCGGAATATCGACCGGCGATTGAGAAGAAGCAAGCATATTGTGTCTGTGATATATTTCTTTATGTGAAACAATGTAAGTGACATTTTCCTGTAGTTATTATTGACAAACATATTTGTATTTATTTTCCTTCACGACACTTGTTGGTAATGTGAAAATAAAAAATGCATCTACTTTCATATTATCATGATTATTAATAAACAATTGAATGCCCGTAAGTTGTTCAGATTTTGCTTTACATAAGTGATTAAGTCATTTTTCCATTTTCTGTTTAAAAAAAGTATTTGTTTGTATGTGTTTCTTTTTTTCAGTTGTCAATTTAATTGACATTGTACTTTTGACAGGTGTATCATTTTAATATGAACATTGGTGAAATATGAATTAAATGATCTGCAATATTTGCACATAACATACTGATACATTGGGATTATATTCTAAGCATGTAATATGCAAACCTAAAAACAAATAAATATATAAAATGTAAGCAATAAGTTTTCAAAATGATGTTGTTTTTTTGTAACATTTAAAACTTTTTTTCCAGAAACATGTAGGGGAAGATCGCTTACTATGGAAAACAAGGCATCCAGTTACAATCACAGCCAAGTTGTTTGCATAAAGTGGACTGGAGCAGCTGATTTAGTTTTACCTGCCGGATAACTTCCCTAAGAAACAAATAACCAGCATGTCGGAATATCACAAAAAATTCTTTTGTCCGCGCCTTTTAGATTATATGGTTATAGTTGGGAGCAGGCATCACAATAATAATAACAATGTGGCTCAAACACCGGAATTGTTACGCCGCTACCCGCTGGAAGATCACGCTGACTTTCCCCTTCCAACGGATGTGATATTCTTTTGTCAACCCGAAGGATGTATCAGTGTCGGTCCAAAGCGGATGAGTCTAAGAGAAACTACATCATTCGTGTTTACTCTCACAGAAAAGGATTCCGGAAAAGTTCGCTTTGGAATATGTGTGAACTTTTTCAGGCCGATAGAAAAATACAAACCAGACAGAAGGTCAGACAGTCGTCACAGTACTTTCAGCAGTAGCTTTGGAAGTGATCGGCAATATAGTAGTGGTAGTTACTCAGAAACTGGCGGAAACATCCGAAATCTGTCACATGATTCCGAGACAAGGTCTCCAAGGACTAGCAAAAGGACAAAGAACAGTTCACGAGTTAGGAGCAATACTCTTACGTCACTATGCATTATAAGCCACCATCCATTTTTTTCAACATTTCGTGAATGTTTGTTTATATTACGGCGTCTTATTGACGCTTGCCATGAGAGGAGTTGTTCAAGACGAATTGGAGGCTCAAGAAGCATGTCCAGGTAGGTTTTTGAAATGGCAACATTTTATTTCATGTTTTGGAATGTATCCACTGCACATTAGCTTGGTTTTTTTTTTGCTCTTACATTACCAGTATGTCAATGTGCAAAAACTAAAGTCCTAACATTGTTTCAATACTTCTGTACACAACTTGCAATTTTGAGAGACTCAGTATAATCATTATTGTCAGGGCTTTTTACCTGATGTAACAGGGGCTGAATAAAGGCGTCATCCCCAGGCAAACTTTCTTCAAAATCATGCAGTTTTCCCCCCAAATTGACTTTAACCCTGGATTTTTTGTTCCCCTTCACCAAACTTGTTGCAATAATTTCCCCCCTAAAGCCTTGGACCTGGGCACCAGCCACAGCCTCTGAAAAAATGCCCTGAATGTAATTCATTTGATGTTCAGGGCTGCCATTAAGGGAAGTTTGGGAGTAATTTACTATCAGTTTTTGTCACAGGCCTTCCGAAATTGCAGCCATGGAAGTTGCAGAACTTCCAAAATTTCAGCCATGGAAGTTCCATCATGTAAGGATGAACAAGTTAGAAGAAAAATAAAGTAATTTATCTAAATGTTAACCTCTTTCACTGAATAAATTGGCATATACACACTTGATGAAAAAGAACTGGCCTTAAAAACACCATGAATTTTATACAGTACTTAATTTCATTTCTGAAATGCTCAGGACTTATTATGTAGCGCAAGGCTGTTAAAACTTCCAAATATTTTGATCAAGACTTCCAAAATCAGAGGCCAGGAAGTTCAAACTTCCAGTTTTCAAAAGTTAATGAAAGCCCTGGATGTTTAAATTTGCAATTCATAAACACCAAGAGTATTAAATGTTATTTCAAATAATGTATATTAGAGATGGAGTTCATTTGCAACAAACTGGGATATATATTTTCCGGGTACTGTCCAGTGGTCAAAACACGCCCTGTGGTCCTGCAATGGTAAATGTTGAACCGGGCTTGCTCAGATTCTCTGTTTCATATGGGTGGGCTTGCAACAATTTTTTGGCTCTCCAGTGATACTATAAGAATTTGGGCTTGCTTGTTGGCCAAAGTGCTAATTTCGATGACTGATGCCATCTACTGTCATTCCATGTGAAACCTCCCAATAAACTGTCAGTAAGTATCTTGTCAAATATGATCAACTAAAGAGGTGTATTTAATAGAAAATTTAATTATATTGTCCTTTAGAAAACATAACAGGTAAAAACAACAAATACTCGTACCTATAACACATATGCGGATTATGAATTTATTACCATACGTAACGTCACATTCATGTTAAAGTGGACTTATTATACATGCAGCTAGGGAAAGATCAAGGATCACAAAAGGTACAGGGTTTTGAATACTTGCAAAAATATATTAATTTTCAAAAGATATTCAAACATTTTTGTTTTGACAAGGTTAGAGGAGCAGCGGGGGGGGGGGGGGGAACAAAAAAGGAGCAGGGTGCAGTACCCTGCTTTTTGCTCCAGATCTTTCCCAATTATAGCAATCTTTTATCCATACACAAACACACATACTTGAGTATCATTATGCTATAAAGCCCTCATACTCAGGGCTTTCATACAGTTTGAAAAATGTGCAATCAATAATACATAACATAAAAATTCTGTCTACTGCTATGTTTACACTTTACAGTCAATGATTTCAATGCCCTTAGGCCATCATGTGGTAAACCATTATTACGGATGAATGATTGCATGAATGGTTGAATAAAAACCATGATTATGCATTATATAGGCAGGGATTTACCAGACTCGATTTTCTGCTTAAAATACCCCTAAATTGTGAGTCGGGACCCCTCCTATTTTTAAACTTGCATCCCATTGGATGCGTGATTTTTCTGATGTGTTGACACAATTCAGTGTTAAAATTAATGATTTCATAGATGTAATTTATAAAATTATTAACATTATTTTATAACGCCTTCATTCTATCTTATTAATACAAAACTTTCAAAATGTTGATAGAAATGCAGACAAAACAAATGAATGGGACCCCCACTTTTATTGAGAGGAGCCCTAAATATCAACCACCCGAGTCCTGTGAACCCCTAAAATTTAACATGATGTAAATCCCTGTATAGGTCAAGTCTCAATTGTCTAAACTAATTGGTTATTGAGAATACAATGATTGTAATATTATTAAAGTGTGTATGTACAATCTTTCATATCAATTATTTTTAAAATAAGCGGATAAAAGTGACAATAAAAATTGACAGCAAACAGAAAAACATAAAAGTAATGAAGGAGACACTTCAATATGAACTAAACCAACTAATACGAGTACTAGTGTCCATTTTTGCATTGCTTATTAGTGTTGTGTAACCTAAACCAACTGTCAAGTCAACATACCGTAAATTCTCGTGTATAGGACGCCCCGCGTATAAGACGCACCTAAAAAATCAGGTTGTAGTTTGTGGAAAAAAATTATGCGATTAACAAGCTTCTAAATGCTTCGTAACAAATCAAAATCTTACATTTTGTGTTCTTTGTTTATCAACACCGAAAATATTTTTGTCGTGAAAATTGCTGTCTACAAACGTGGATACATTTTTTTCGCTGTATTGAGAGGTGTTGAGAAGTCTCCGTGTCAACACCTTTAATTACACCATAAGCGCTAATTGTTTGTTTGACAAACATGGAGAGTTCTGCAAGTATCATCAATGACACAGTGGTTATTGTTTGCGGAGTAATACAAAAGGTGTAAAGTAGTTTGTCAAGTGGTGTTTACACTACGGTTCGTTTGACCCTGGTTCTTATGCATTCTGTATTATTGCACATGTATTTTAATTTCGTAAAATTAAGAAATAAAATATAAAACACCAGGGCTTTCCTTTGACCCGAGCTCCCGGGTTTTGACGCTTGGAAATTTCAAAATACGCTTGTTTGACTCGCGAGGTAATTTCTTCATGCGTCACTTTTGACCCGGGCAATTTCCGGACTTGCGTCATACAGTATAACTCGGCTGGCTGATTATCCCAATCAAAGGAAGAGCGATGTCAAAGTTGATAAAACACTCGGCGATTATTGGTTGGAGGCGGAGTCAATCTTTAAAAAGACACTGTCCATCAGCGGTCAAGTTATCGTGTAGCTCCGCCAATTCGGCGGAGTTTTGTAGCTCATAAAAATCTAGATTGACCAATTAAAATGCATAGTTATATACGCTTCCAATGACGTGAACAATCGACATATCGGCGTAATATACATGTATCCACACTTTAGTTAATGTACATGAGTCCGTTAGAGTATGTTTATTCCCGCCCATTTAACGTTTATAACACAATTTACTCACCGCTTCCGTTTTTGATAATATCCACATTCCTAAATATAAAGGCATTGTTTTAAATTACTTTCCTTTATCTTTCGTGTAAAATTATTAATATATTTCCAAAATTTGGAATCCGATTTCAACGAAAATTCGGACTCTTATGTAACATTTCCTATATCCGAAATATCCACCATCCAATTTTAGTGTTCGAGTGTCATAAACACATCTTTAAAATAGTCTGTGAATTTCATGTAAATCCTTTGTTTTCTAGAAAAGCGCGCAAAAGTTATGCTGACACAAATGACGTCACGTTCCATGCATGGAAAGCGTGCATGTATCGACTATGTGCTTTACCAAATATATACATGTGATCGAGGAATAAAAAATTCGTAGTGCAAGAACTTGGAAATCTTTTCTTTTTGTATAAAACTTTGGTAGTGCAAAAACTTTGCGATCTTTAGAATTTGAATAACTATTTTATTGCAGTGTATTAATTAAACTTTTTAACAGCGAAACAATATGTGCGGACCGTAACTACGCATATTTTTGGAGGAAGTAAAGCCTACGTTTTATTGTTGTACATGATATGCGATTTCTATAAAACGATTCATTGGTATTTTTAGTATGTAAATAATATGCTAAAATCGTCTTAATAATTATAATAATAATAAATAATAATAATAAATAATAATAATAATATTAGATCTAGTAATAATAATAATAGATCTAATAATAATAATAATAATAATAGATCTAATAATAATAATACTGGATCTAATAATAATAAGAATATAATAATAAGAAGAAGAAACTAAAATTAAATAAATTAAAAAGAAAATAATATGTTAATAATAATTAATAAATTTAAATAATATTATTAAATTATAATATAATTAATACATTAAATACAAATAATAATAAAAAGAAGGAAAACGAATGGAAACTACCTACAAATCATCGACTCTTGAGGGTTTATATCTGACTCTTGGCAAATTTGATTTTGACTCTTGAAAATTTGACCCCAAGAGTCATTGACTCTTGAAATTCAAAGTCTAAGGAAAGCCCTGTAATAGATCTAGTAATATTAATAATAGATCTAATAATAATAATACTGGATCTAATAATAATAATACTGGATCTGATAATAATAATAATGAAGAAAAAAATAAAATTAATAAATTAGAAAGAAAATAATAAGTTAATAAAAAACATAATTAATAAATTTAAATAATATTATTAAATTATAAAATAAAAATAATTAATTAATACAAATAATAATAAAAAGAAGGAAAACAAATGGAAACTACCCACAAATCATTAACTCTTGAAGGTTTATATCTGACTCTTGGCGAATTTGATTTTGACTCTTGTAAACTTGACCCCAAGAGTCATTGACTCTTGAAATTCAAAGTCTAAGGAAAGCCCTGAAGCATTATGTTATCTCCACAGCATATGTTGTTAATGGATGATGTTAAGTGTCAACAACCAAATGACACTGGTCGCAATAATGGGGTTATTTTGAGCATTATTTGGTACTTTCGGTCAGGGATTAGTGGTCGTAATAAGGAATAGTGGGGTGCCCGTATAATCTGGGTTTGCGACCATTGAAATATATAGAAAAACAATCGGGTCTTTTAAAAAGTGTCCGCTGTAGCGGGGTGGTCGTAAAATCGAGGTGGTCTCAAAATGGGGTTTTAGTGTATTTCAGTTTCTGCTTGTACAAACGAAAATTATTTGGTGTTTTAAAAACTAGCTTATTTTGCATTTAAAAGCAATGTTTGTACTTAACTTTTATTCCACTTTAAATAGAAATATTTGTTAATTAACTTTATTTCGTTACTTTTATTTATGCCGCTATATCTGTTGTAAGATCGTACATACACACTTTGAAGTTATTATCAAAGTCAGTATAATTTGCAGGTAATGGGTGGTCAATTGGTAATGGTAGTGATAAGAATTTAAGAATTTTTTGTACAAATAAATGTTGTAGTTTTTTTCCAGATTTTGTCATTTTTATGTTTCTTTGAACTTGTGTAACTCATGAAACATTCATTTCCTTGAATTGTTTTGCATAAGTAAGAAGTTTCTTTTTGTATGCAGAACGCATGAAAAAAGAAAATTGTTGCCCAACAGCCGGCGCACTTTAACTTTAAGAAACATACATACGCTCAACAAAAGTAACAACGAAACAGTTAAAAATTGTTGTATTTTCTTTATTTCTCAGAATTTCAGCTTCAGAATTTCAGCTTGAAATGTCCGCTAGACATACACCAAACAATTCAAAGTTATGGTCAGTAAGTCACTAATATGTAATGAAAAGAACATGGTCATGAAGGTGAGAAACTGTCCTATCACCATGCAAAATTTCAATAAAATATTTAAAAAAGTTACAGCACTTTTTAGTCAGTGGTGCGTTATAACTTTTGTATGTAGTGTACACAGTCCTTCAAAACTGGGTGCTTTTATCAACATTTTTTGTGTGTAGGTTCATTACCAGATAAGTTTTACACCTTTCCCTAATATTAGAAGTTTCAGCATAAAATGTTACGCATTTATAGTATAGTTATCCGAGTCTATAAGTTTAATGTACCGGTATAATGTGAACAGTTGGGGGAGGTTGCGATTTTATATACTGGTGAGGAAATTATTTCTGAATTAACCAATTGATATGTAGGCGTATGCAACCAAGTGTGTATCCTGAGACTTTAGTTTAGTATACATATCGTCACCTTAGAGCAAGAACTGATTATCTGCAATTTTCTAATTTTACAGGAGAAGACAAAAACTGAATACTGTTTTAAAAAATATACTGTTTTCCATAAACATTGTATTTTCTTAAATCAAACAAAAAAATTATGTATTCTTAAACATTTAACTTTATTAAATGCAACAAAGGAAAGAGATATTTTGATAATTAGCACTTACCAGTTTTTGACGCTGAAATTTTTTGGTGGAAAAACTGCATAAGTGCTCTTATCATGTTTTTGCAACAAGTATTTTGGGTGCAAGAACCAGTTATGATCATTATTTCAAATAATAAACAATTATTTTATGCATTTAACTTGTTAAATTATTATTGTGAAATAACACATCATCATAAATGGTACCAAGTGATATAGGTTACTCTTTTTAAAGAACACTGTTACCAATATTATGACTGTCACATTAATATAAATTCCTCTAAATATATTGTGATAAGACTGGTAATCGTCAGTATAAAAAAATAAATTATTGTATTACTCCAAAAGTAACATGAATGAACTTAGTTCTATGTAATTTATATGCATTTAGTGTAAAATACAAACATAAATTGATTGTATTTGAAAAATAAATTCACTGCAATTGAACAAAAGTGAATAACAAGTCGTAAAATACTACAGTTTTATTTAACAAATATGGAACAAACATAACACAAATTATTATTATAATAAATAATTTTATACAATATTTGCTAAAATACGATATAATGCAATAATTATGTAGTATATAATAATATTATACATTTCCAAATTTTAGTATATTCAACAATATTAAGCTATCATAAAATTAATGTTGGTCTACAGTGTTATTTATATGGACCTTCACACACCATATTAAATTTTATAGTACGTATGATCGGAAAGAAACCTTAAAGAAAGTTTTGATTAGATAAAAAAATATAACCCGCATTTTGATTTTTTTAAATTTCATCACAGCAAAGCCGTATGAAAATCTACAGTGTTGCCTTTTAATTATTCTTGGCAATTTCATTTCACATTGACAAACTCTTTAAAACTGCTGCAATTTCAACAATATATTGTAAAAACATATTTTTAAAGTATTAAATACAGTAATGTTCTCCAAACTACATCAACAATTAATGAACCGTAACTTATATTACATGTTATGTATGTTTCAATTACAACCCATCATTTCTGGGGTTTCCACATTTACATATCAACTGGCAAATTCTTGTAGAACGAGTGATATGCTTTAGGAATAATGTCCTTGTCACACAACTTTTTGAGATCCTCATATTTAGATTTGGAAATTTGGGGCTGGTTTCCATTTCTAAAGAGAGTTTCGAGAGTTGGCAATGGTTTGTCATTGTTTCTCAGGCTAGGCTGAACATGTAAACGGACCATCATAGTCATTCTGAATAGCAGCTGTGGCTTGAGACGCACTGCTAACTGAAACTGTCTTAATTTCTAACCATTTTATTGTTAACCCTTGACTGTCAGTGTCTAAGTTTTTTTACAAGCCCTTTCAATAGTAGAATGAACTGAATCGTTTTCATTCTGTGTGTGTCCATGTTCAAGGTACTGAATGCACAAGTAATCAAATTTCAGTGCTTTAACGCTGTACCACAGCATTGTCAAAAAAAATCTATTGCGATTTTGTCCAGAACAATTATCTGAAAATGTAGTAACAGACTTTTTATTTTTCCCTGCCATAGTCTTTAGGAAATTAAATACACATGAGGCTACCTCACATGATCCCCGGCTCGCAACGGTTTCATTCCGTACATTACAATATGCCTCATTCGTACCTAGACAATATATTGACAAGTTGTAATTATTTAATTTCCTACTGTAATACGTACAGGACTCAAAAGATTTGGGCAGTGTCATAACTTTCTGCAAATCGAAGCAAGCTGCACAAACAGATTCTTCATGCTGAGCAGCTTCTTTTGCAGTTTGCTTAGCATTTCTTGCTAAGGATTTGTTTTTAAGATGTCTCTCAATTTTGTCTTTAGACCTAATTTTGTCTTCAGCACTCATATTCAGATATTGTTGGCAGAAATCACACGTGTCTTTAAGAGGTTTATTAAAGGCAATATTAAACTGAGTATTAAAAACCTCTCTATACACGGATTCCTTTACGGGGCAAACATTATTGCTGTCACATTGTTCAACGTATAATTTATACGTTGTAGATAAATTGAGCTGACCCTCCAAATATTCTTTGGAAGTTGACGCTCTGCAGTAATGGGATTCAACACGTGGGAAACTTGAAATATGGTCCTTAACATCTTGAATAACTGTATCTGGAATTTTATTGGGCCTTACGGTATGTTTACCCCTCCGGTCTTGACTACTTACATGGTACGATTCTGCAGCTACTGCTACTGTTACAGCAGCAGGAGAAATGTCAAGAGTGTCAACATAGAATCGCTGGCAAGCAGAAATTTCTTCGCCATCAACAATAAATGTGTATTTCCTAGAACTGTTCCATTCTTTAATAATTTTGTCCCTTATGGTAACCCGCTTAACCCGTGACATCTTAACTGTATTGAATATAAATTCGTTTTGTTTAGTATAGCTGGCTGCTCTCCAAAATTCATGAAATATTAGTTCTCTTTGTTCTTTATTTATCTTGCTATGACATTGCTTTTTACATTTTTTCCCACATCCATTTTTAAGCAACCTCGCTCTTTTGATTTTTCCTGAGGAAGTTACATAACTCGGACCAGAATTTTTCCTTTTCTGTTTTCTGTTTCTTTTCCAAGTTTCCACTCTTCTGATATGCTTTCGGCATCGTTTCCCAGACTGATGTGTAACATTAGTTTGGTCAACGCTAGAAGGGTCAATGCTTGATTGCTCAGCACTAGCCTGGGCAACGATAGATTGATCAGCACTAGCCTGGGCAATAATAGACTGATCAGCACTAGCCTGGGCAATGATAGACTGATCAGTACTAGCCTGGGCAATAATTGACTGATCAGCACTAGCCTGGGCAACAATAGACTGATCAGCACTAGCCTGGGCAACAATAGACTGATCAGCACTAGCCTGGGCAATAATAGACTGATCAGCACTAGCCTGGGCAATAATAGACTGATCATCACTAGCCTGGGCAACAATAAACTGATCAGTACTAGCCTGGGCAATAATAGACTGATCAGTACTAGCCTTGGCAACAATAAACTGATCAGTATTAGCCTGTGCAACAATAGACTGATCAGTATTAGCCTGGGCAACAATAGACTGGTCAGAATTGGCCTGGGCAACAATAGACTGATCAGCACTAGCCTGGGTAACAATGGACTGGACAGCACTAGCCTGCTTAACAATAGCCTGATCAGCACTAGTGTGGTTAACAATAGACTGATCAACACTAGTGTGATTAACAATATACTGATCAGCACTAGCCTGGTTAACAATAGACTGATCAGCACTAGCCTGGTTAACAATAGACTGATCAGCACTAGTGTGGTTAACAATAGACTGATCAACACTAGTGTGGTTAACAATAGACTGATCAGCACTAGCCTGGTTAACAATAGACTGATCAGCACTAGCCTGGTTAACAATAGACTGATCAGCACTAGTGTGGTTAACAATAGACTGATCAACACTAGTGTGGTTAACAATAGACTGACCAACATTAGCCTGGTTAACAATAGACTGATCAGCACAAACCTGGTTAACAATAGACTGAACAGCATTATTCTGGTTAACAATCGACTGATCAGCATTAGCCTTGTTTACAAAAGACTGATCATCACTAGGCCGAACAACAATAGACTTTTCAGCACAAGCCTGGTTAACAATGGACTGATCAGCACTACATTGTTCAGCACTAAACTGATCAGCATTTGCTCAGTTTACAACAGTATGATTATCATTAGATTTGTCAGCATTAGATTGGTAAACACTAGCCTGGTCAACAATAGACTGCTCTACAAAAGACTGGTTTTTGACTAATGATACAAATTGTGACTGATCCTGAAAGACAGCTTTAGGCATGTTTACATGAACATCATAATTTTCAAACTCATCAAATATATCGATGTTGATAGAATCAAGAAATGCAGAACTGTTGTTCATCTTCTGCATACAAAACTGTGATATATCTGTAATGTTACTGTTGCTGTCACTGTCATCATTCATTAATTCAGTTGAAACACTACTCACACTGGATACATCTGACATTGTTTCATCAATTAAGAAGAGACAGCAGGCAAAGTCACCATCACTTACTTCTGAAAATCCCTCGAAATCTGACTCAATGGTTCCTGAGGTATCAACAATAATAGAAACTTTGGCGACTTCAAAAGGAATGTCTTTTGCCTTATCAAGTACAGCAGACAGGTGTCGAATAAACAAGCACAATGCACATAAGTTCTTGTGAATAGTCATGATGGAGTAACCATCTGGGGATGGCATCCCCGATTCATTTCGTGAATGGGGATCAAATACATAGTAACAAGACCCATCATGGATTATTGCCATACTGTAACTGGGTGTCCTGCTTAAAGTATAATAAGGAGGATTGCTGGCTTGAAAATCCATAGTCCTTCCTGTCAAAACATCCCCAAAACAAAGAGAATGATAAAAACCATCGCACTCCTGTTTAAAATCTTTTAACATAAATAATTATGAGCGGTATGAGTCTGTGCATTATAAAGTTCATCCCCCCTTTCAAGAATATGGTCCAATGTCTCTCCTGTCCATGTGTGAATAGGGCTTATCATTGACTCAATAATTGCAGCAACTGAATTTGCCATGCAGCTTCTGCCATTTGACTGGAATTTTGAATTTCCTTGGTGTGAAGTGGCGTGTATCATTTTTACCTACAAAGAGATTTGCAAGAACATGAATGCCCGCATTTCCCAAGTGTTGCCTGCTAATTTGAATTGTTTGATAAGATACCTAGCACTACACATTCAAACAAACAATGTAAGCTCGGTGACTGTTAACGTTCTATTTACATATAGATTAAATGAGAATAAGAAAAAGAAAGACAACAGTTACTGTTACTGATAAGACTAAGTGTGGAATTTAAAGGAACTTTTTCATATTACTTTTTCCACAATTATAAAATACATTTATGTAATACCAGTCAGATTTTTTTTTACAAAATTCTTTCTTTCTTGTTGTAACTATATTTATGTATTTATTTAATTTATTTATAATAAAAGCTAATAGCCTTATTTATTGACAAACTACTATTAAAAAGTAGTATATTGTGATACACTTACTTGGATATCTCAAATCTCAAACAAACTGCCCAAAATATGAATAACCAAGATCTTCCAGTTGATCTTGAGTTCTAAGAATTGTCTGCATATTCCAGTTAAAAATAGATAGTTTTACAGTATGATGATGTCATATATTATGTCATAATGAGCTTAATTTTGACTTCTTACGCTCAAATATCTAAAAATAGATGAAAATGTTTTGGAGCAAGAAGTAAATATCTGCCAATATTTACTTTTTGCACCAATTTATTTTTAGAATGTACAAAAATATTTTGGTGTAAAAAGTCAATAAGTGTCATTATTGACTTTTTCTACCGAACATTTATATCGTTGCAGATATTCAGTTTTGGTTTTCAATACCAAATATCTCTTTTATGGCAGATTTTATTTCTAATACTTTTTCTAGACATGTGTCACATCATTGTGGATCATTTTATGCAAAAAAGTGAAAATGTGAAATTTGCACTTAATCAGTTCTTGCTCTAAGGTGACGATATGTTCATGCCATGTGACAACTATATGGTATTTGGGTTTGGTTTTTAGAGAATGACACCCAGGGCTTGCATGAAGGGAAGTTTGGGAGTATTTACTCCCAGTTTTTGTCACAGGACTTCCAAATTGCAGCCATGGAAGTTGCAGAACTGCCAAAATTACAGACATGGAAGTTCCATCATGTAAGGATGATTAAGTTAGAAGATAAGTAATTTAGCTAAATGTATACCTCTTTCACTGAATAAATTGGCATATAAACACTTGATGAAAAAGAATTAGCCTTAAAAAACTTCCAAAATCAGTGGCCAGAAGTTCAAACTTCCAGTTTTCAGAAGTTAATGAAAGCCCTGGATCATTTCAGTAGGTGATGGCATGTTAATGCAGACTGCTAATCTTAACATTCAAATGTATGAAAAGAGGTAGATATGGTTATCTAAATGAAGGACGAAGGATTAAGTGAAAATATAATACTAAGTCGGTAAATAAAATGGACCTAAAATTGGAAAATGTACATGATCTCAGTGGCGGATACATGGTCTAGTGGTTACGCACTGGCTTCACAACCCAGGGGTCTCGAGTTTGAGCCCCCACTACACCCTAACCTTCTAACTTGTCTTTCTCATGAAACGTTAAACCGAGGTGCCGTGTACTAGGTGCTTCACACTGGGCACTAAAAGACCCGGGGTCCCCTCTGGAACGGGGCATCTCCTGTATCTTGCACTATCCTTCGTAAATCAACTAAAAAGTATTCTGTGGGCGATATCCATATCTTACAGTGTTTTGCCATGTAATAAGAAATTTTGAACTATAATATTAAACAAATATTTTGTTGTATGCTAGTGCATAATTATAAAGTCTCAGAAACAATACATATTTAAGTTGTTGCTTATTCAGTTATTTACGTTTTTTATCTTTAAAAACAACATAAGCAATTTGCGAGGTGTCAGAAAAGTTATCACAGGGATAACTGGCTTGTGGCAGCCAAGTGTTCATAGCCACGTTGCTTTTTGATCTTTTCTATCGTTGCTACATGTGCATTTATTTCCAAAGCATATTTTATACATAACATAAGGCAGAACAGAAGTTACAATACAACGATCCCATTGTACCAAATAATGAACTTGTGTACAAATACAAGAACATTCTACTAGCGACTAGTTAACGAAATACATAGGTTCATATTATACGTGAACATTAGAACCTCTTCAAGTATATACAGCAATACACCATACAACAATGTCTTAACAGTTATTTCAGGGCTTTCCTTAGACTTTGAATTCAAGAGTCAATGACTCTTGGGGTCAAATTTTCAAGAGTCAAAATCAAATTTGCCAAGAGTCAGATATAAACCCTCAAGAGTCGATGATTTGTAGGTAGTTTCCATTCGTTTTCCTTCGTTTTATTATTATTTGTATTAATGTATTAATTATATTATAATTTAATAATAATATTTAAATTTATTAATTATTTTTTTTAATTAACTTATAATTATTTTCTTTTTAATTTATTTAATTTTAGTTTCTTCTTCTTCTTATTATTATTATTAGATCCAGTATCCTTATTATTAGATCTATTATTATTATTATTATTATATCTATAATTATTATTACTAGATCTATTATTATTATTATTATTTATTATTATTATTTATTATTATAATTATTAAGACGATTTTAGCATATTCTGTACATACTAAAAATACCAATGAATTTTTTTTATAGAAATCGCATATCATGTTCAACAATAAAACGTAGGCTTTACTTCCCCCCCCAAATATGCGTAGTTACGGTCCGCAAATATTGTTCACTGTTAAAAAGTTTAATTAATACACAGCAATAAAATAGTCATTCAAATTCTAAAGATCGCCAAGTTTTTGCAAAACAAAAGTTATATACAAAAAGAAAAGATTTCAAAGTTCTTGCACTACAAATTGTTTATTCCTCGATGACATGTATCTATTTGGTAATGCACATGGTCGATACATGCACGCTTTCCTTGCCATCTTGCCATGCGTGGAACGTGACATCGTTTGTGTCAGCATAACTTTCGCGCGCTTTTCTAGAAAGCAAAGGATTTACATGAAATTCACAGAGTATTAAAAAGTGTGTTTATGACACTCGAACACTAAAATTGGAAGGTGGATATTTCGGATATACGAAATTTTACATAAGAGTCCGAATTTTTGTTGAAATCGAATTCCAAATTTTGGAAATATATTAATAATTTTACCCGAAATATAAAGGAAAGTAATTTAAAACAATGCCTTTATATTTAGTAATGTGAATATTATCAACAACGGAAGCGGTGAGTAAAACAACGGAAGCGGTGAGTAAATTGTGTTTTAAACGTTTAATGGTCGGGAATAAACATACTCTAACGGACTCATGTACATTAGCTTAAGTGTGGATACATGTATATTACGCCGATATGTCGATTGCTCACATCATTGGAAGCGTATATAACTGCGTTTTAATTGGTCAATATAGATTAATCTCAGCTACAAAACTCCGCCTAATGGACGGAGCTACACGATAACTTGACCGCTAATTGACAGCGTCTTTTTAAAGATTGACTCCGCCTCCAACCAATAATCGCCGAGTGTTTTATCAGCTTTGACATCGCTGTTCGACTGATTGGGATAATCAGCCAGCCGAGTTATACTGTATGACGCAAGTCCATTGCCCCGGGTCAAAAGTGACCCATGAAGTAATTACCTCGCAAGTTAAACAAGCGTATTTTGAAATTTCCACGCGTCAAAACCTGGGAGCTCGGGTCAAAGGCAAGTCCTGAGTTATTTACTACTGTACAGCAACGCATGCTCTGGTAAAATCGGTATTGTTTACTTTTACAATTGGAAAAAACAAACAAACTATAATTTCATTTGATATAGAAATGTTTTATATATTTCCATTTACAAAAATACAGATTTAACCATATATTCTTCACAAGAATGGCAGCCACCCACGAACAACGACCGAGTGGGAAAAAATGTTATTTAAAAACCATGTTTTCTTAAGTTGCATCTTTGATGATCTTGTCAGATTTTTTGTTGGAATTGAACATGCCAACAACATTCTGTCTGTTAGCTGAATAACCTCTGATGTATTATTTATAGATAGAAAACCTTAAATCCAAAATATAAGTGCCGACAATTACAGAAAACAAAACAACCTTATCCAAATTTGAGTGTCAACAATTACAGAAAAAAAAAACTTCATTAATTGGCTCTGTTGGAATCCGGTTTCCTGTCTTGACTCTGGGACTTTAGAATCCAGGAATTCAATACCGCTCAATGGCTTCTAGGCTCACTCAAGATGGAATCAATATTTCCTGTATTTATTGTAGTTTGTAGGTATTGATTTGTTAGTGTGTGTGACCAGAAAAAGCTGTGCTAAATTGGTTGTAAATCGTTTCCACACGCCCAAACTTTGCATGTACAATGTTTGCAGGTTGTTCCTGTTAAGTTGCGGAAATGGCCTTTTGATACAAAATGGTGTTAATTAGAAACAATATGTGAGCCAGCAACAGTTATCAAAGGGACTTGTTAACAATTTTTTTTAAAGAAATTTTTACAATATTATTTCAACACTTATACTATACTAGTAAAAACAAACCACCTGGACAGATACAATTACATTGGTTTCAATTACAAAATAATACATGTCATGTAGTTAAGATATTGCACATGTTTGAACTGATAAATTTTTTCCCAAAAATGCAGGCTACAGCTATGGCAATTGCAACACAGGGAATTAATATTAAAATGCAGACTTTAAAACATGAAAGATACAAAATACAAGAAACTTTACTTAACATCAGATTATTACACAACAAATGAACTTCAAATCTGTTTACCTAAAAGAAAGTTTTTTTTATGGTTTTGAAAGCCATGTTAGATAAGCACACCTTTATTAACCATTAAAGAATTATTCCCAATTTCTCTATTAAATTAACTGAAAGCTAGTGTTGAGTAAAAAAAAAAAAACTGTTGAATTCAGTGACCTTCAGAATAATGTTTACATAATGTTTATTACAGCCTCAAAATGTAAATTAAATTTAATGATAAATTAAGAATAATGATTATCTTTTTCAGTTGATTTTGTTGTTTACTTCTATATCTTCATAGCCCCCCCCCCAACCCACCCCCCAAATATTTCTGTGTTTCAGGCAACCCAACACTACCTAGTTCAAACTGCCACCCTTAAGTTTTTATCGGCGATTGTTGTCCTTGAAATCTGTATTTGTCAGATTTAAGTTAGTTTTGTCAATGTTTGTTATGACCGAAATGTGTCTGTAACAACAGTAAAAAAACGACTCTACCTAGCTTTTTTGAGACCGTTGCCCAAAACACACAATTTGAGGGGCGTCGTGGCAAACCGGACTTAATGCATGTTCGTAACGTGTTGTCCCGGATTAGCCTGTGCAGTCCGCACAGGCTAATCCAGGACGGCACTTTCCACTTTCATGGTATTTTCTGTTTCAAGGAAGTCTCTTCTAAACATGAATTCACTGTAGGCGGAAAGTGCCGTCCTGGATTAGCCTGTGCGTACATGCATTAAGACGCGCCACATTAATTTTTTTCGCCGTAAGTATGATCACCTACATGGTGGGAAGCATTGACTGTTTCCGTATGTGTAATTGTGTGTCTTATGCACCGAAAATGTGATGTCAGTAATGCTTTGTACAGAATAAATGTTTTCTGTAACATCTGGTAGTTCGTCAACAGCTGAGAAAACAATGTGTTGGTGGTAAAAAGGTTACAGGCTCACCTAATCTTCATCAATGATCTAGTATATTTGAGGCGCGTCGTGGGAAAACCGGACTTAATGCATGTGAGTAAAGTGTCGTCCCGGATTAGCCTGTGCAGTCTGCACAGGCTAATCGGGGGTGGCACTTTCTGCCTACAGTGGATTTATGTTTAGAAGAGACTTCATTGAAACAGAAAATACTATAAAAGCGGAAAGTGCCATCCCGGATTAGCCTGTGCGGACTGCACAGGCTAATCCGGGACGACACTTTACGCACATGCATTAAGTCCAGTTTTCCCAGTTTTAAAGCAACTAGAAAGTGTGGGATGAATGAATACATTTTTAAAAAGATGTTTGGTACAAATATTTCATTACAATGCGCGATAGTATGTGATAGTATGTGATCTTAAGAACTACAGCTAAACACCCAACAACAAATTCATGTCTATTTTCTACAGTTTCCGACCTAATGAGAGAACAAGGAAATTGCATACTCATATCAGAATGTTCGGAAAACATGACTGAAAAGTTCAGCTAATTATTTCCTGTCCCATCAGAAAACAGCAACAAGAAAACAAATTTAAAAGACAAAAAAAGATTTAAATAAAAATGAGGATAACAATTCCTAACAAACCCCAAAACAACAAACGCTAAGTAGAAGAACAGCAAAAACAAAGAAATGATGTCTATTACAAAATACATAAAATGATAAATCAGACTATTCGGAAACAGTCGTAGAAAAGTTCCGTTATTCCAGGAACGGTTTCAGTCGCTGTTTGACATTTTAATGCACTGATTGGAGACGTGACTGGATGCTGAAATTTTTCCTAACTGGTAATGCTGGCTTTTAACGCCTGTATCTGACAGTTTGCATGCATTCTGGCGAGTATCTCTGCTCTAGTGTCACATTTGGGATTGACGGCAAGGTGGCCATTAAATGGCTAAATGAATTGCCGTTAGGCAGTGAACGCTTTTTATGTCAGCTTTTCGATGCTCATACATGTAGGTGGAAAATAATGTTTGCTGACAATCCCATTTTGTGGATTTAACTTTCTGGTATCAGAGCAACCATTTGGATAGCAACAGTTTTTAGAACAGCACCAATTTTGGGTTATAAATGGGGGCTTGACTGAATTTTAATTTTTGATGTCAGAAGAGAAATTAATATGCATATGAACAAGGCAAACATAGTTGTTTTTGAGATAAAAGTATAGTGATAATCACAGTTCATCTTTTAATTATTAATGTTCAGACATCAAAGCAAGAAATATAAGAGAAACGAAACCCCAGCTGTGTCCAGAATACAATGAACAGTAATGGAAACTTTATTTCAGGCTATTCAAGAATTTATGTAAACATGTGACCATTATGCAAAACATATGAGGCGTGTCGTGGGAAAACTGGTCATAATGCATGTGCGAAAAGTGTCGTCCCGGATTAGCCTGTGCAGTCCGCACAGGCTAATCCAGGACGGCACTTTCCGCTTTAATGGTATTTTCTGTTTCAAGGAGTCTCTTCTAACCATAAATCCCCTTTAGGCGGAAAATGCCGTCCTGGATCAGCCTGTGCAGACTGCACAGGCTGATCCGGGACGACACTTTACGCACATGCTTTAAGACCGGTTTTCCCATGACGCGCCTCAGATACATAATAAGTTTGCTAAGAATTGGAAAACAAGGTCCATATAATGCTTAGGCCAAACCATTTTTTCTGTGTTTTGGGCAACCTGACCCTACTTAGCAAAACCCCTGACTGATCATAATGGGTTTTTTAATGATTATTTTTGTGAAATCAGTACCGAAATGTGTCTTTTAGGAAAAAAACAACTCAATCCCGACCCTACCTTTTTTGAGTCCGTTTCCGAAACACAAAATAATATTTTTTTTGGCCTTATATTAATTCCTCTGAACAGTGATGATCGCTTGACATTCTTTTAAAACATCTATGTAAGAAACCTATTATAACTGTTTATTGCATGTTAGGAAGATACTATGTCGAGTGCTGTAAGAAAGACATCGAATGTGGGAAAATTGGGCTTTAATGCATGTGCATAGTGTTGTCCTGGATTAGCCTGTGCAGTCCGCACAGGCTAATCCGGGACGACACTATGCTTTTATGGTGTTTTTTGTTTCAAGGAAGTCTCTTCTAAACATAAATCCACTGTAGGCGGAAAGTGTCATCAGCACACGCTAATCGGGGACGACACTTTACGTATTGCATTCAGCCCAATTTTCCCACGACACGCCTCATATTGATTTTTGTTGTGTATTTAGAGACACAGTCTGGGGAGTGCTGACTGGCCAGGGAAGCGACAACATATCCAGTCTGGTAGTGCACGAGATACGGGAGCTTGAGACTTGGGTGCTGAGACTCCTGAGTGCACCTGTACCGGTGCCAGGCAAAACTAAAGTGGAGGTAAGTCTAGTAAATATAATAGCTGCAGGCTCTTAATCCGAGTCTCACCCCTCCCCCAGTCCTGGTAAATACAGACATGATTAGATACTGGAATGTAAAATGCTGGAAAAAAATACAGCTGCAAGTTTCATGTTTGAAAATGTTTGTGTCAGATATTTGTTTCAGTAACATACACAGTATGCAGGGTTGGTAGTGCTCTGGAAAGATAAAACTGTTACTAGCACAGCGGATACAGTATGCAGGGTTGGTAGTGCTCTGGAAAGATAAAACTGTTACTAGCACAGCGGATACAGTATGCAGGGTTGGTAGTGCTCTGGAAAGATAAAACTGTTACTAGCACAGTGGATACAGTATGCAGGGTTGGTAGTGCTCTGGAAAGATAAAACTGTTACTAGCACAGTGGATACTCTCTCATAGTGCAATTGCTTAGCTATTAGAAATACGGTCAAAACACGATAATATGAAAAGTCACGGGAGACACTGATTTGTTTGTTTTATCGCGTTTTACATACATGTAGTATGGCATCTTTTGGAAATTACGATAGACGTGATATACTTTTGCATCATGTCGTAGTGTTTATTAACATAAGCAAAATTATTAAAGTGTTTACATTTAACAATACACTTATGTATGTATTCCATTATATATAAAAAAGTATTCAATCCACACAGTACTATAATTTGCAATAACACATAATCGGCAAATACAAAAGTCATTTAGTCAAACGCAAATCTCACACTGCATCATTTAGGCTGAAAATGGCTGAAAATGGTAACTAAACTCGTTTAAAAACTATCTTTGTGCATGGTACAAACAAACTGGCTAGGTGTCTGACTTTGCAGAGGTGTGAAATCTTTGTCGAAAATATGTGAAAAGTCTCCGTGACAGTATGATTGGTAGTATCGCCGTAACATTTCAATACTGACATTTTGATAGAACCAGAAAATTTATTCGTAGTAATGCATAGTATCGCAAATTCGTAGTATCTCATCTTTTTGTAGTTAAACATATAAGGAAAACGGACATGACTGGCAGCCTTATTGGTAGTATCCTCTCATTTCGTTGTGCCACGATTCGCAGTATCGCGTTTCGACTGTAATGTAATTGTTTTTGTTGCTGATCAATACATTGACACTAGCAACAACAAGCGTGCAATAATAAATGGCTCGTTTGCTTATGGCATTAAAGTTTCAATGAGTGGCACTCTATTGGTATTGAATAGTTCCATAAGACGTGTTACACTGGTATAGAAAGTGTCGTGGTAGGCATTAGTATTTAGCTGTATTGACAAGAAGCAACATCTTTTATAATTAGATGAAGTGATGAAATGTGATATTTAACTTGGCTTCCATTCATGTCATTTGCAATCAGAGAGGTTACCATTTCGTACACGCAAATATGGTACAAAACATTGTTAACTGCTTAAATATATCATCTGAGTTGTTATGGTTTTGTGCTGAGCCATCAACAGACATTGCCACAGAATGTCATTCATATACCAATTAATCAGTTAATTGCCATCGGGAGGTCATGAGTTGAACCCCTGCTCGGGGAGCATTCAAATGACTGTTCTAAAAAAAAAAAATGACAGCAAGTACTGGTTCTACTCAGGAAAATGATTTGAGAATGTATCATTAGGCATCAGTCTTTCAACGCAATTGAGCACAAATACATATGGGGAATGTGGTAAGAAAACCGGGCTTAATGCATGTGAGTTAAGTGTCATCCGGATCCAGGATGGCACTTTCTGCTTTTATGGTATTTTATAAATCCACTGTAGGCAAAAAGTGCCGTCCCGGATTAGCCTGTGCAGACTGCACAGGCTGATCCGGGACGACACTTTACGCACATGCATTAAGCACGTTTTTTCAACGACGCGCCTCATATGTATACACTACAACTTAATCTAGTGCTTTGTCCAATCCTTGTTCTCTCTAATAACATGTTGACTGTTTACCTATTTTACACAAAAGGCATGTGGTAAAGCTTGTGGAATGTTGACATGATGACTGTTTACCTGCATGTGGTAAAGCTTGTGGAATGTTGACATGTTGACTGTTTACCTGCATGTGAAAGAGCTTGTGGAATGTTGACATGTTGACTGTTTACATGCATGGGGTAGAGCTTGTGGAATGTTGACATGTTGACTGTTTACATGCATGTGGTAAAGCTTGTCGAATGTTGACATGTTGACTGTTTACCTGCATATGGTAAAGCTTGTGGAATATTGACATGTTTACTGTTTACCTGCATGTGGTAAAGCTTGTGGAATGTTGACATGTTGACTGTTTACATGCATGGGGTAGAGCTTGTGGAATGTTGACATGTTGACTGTTTACATGCATGGGGTAGAGCTTGTGGAATGTTGACATGTTGACTGTTTACCTGCATGTGGTAAAGCTTGTCGAATGTTGACATGTTGACTGTTTACCTGCATATGGTAAAGCTTGTGGAATATTGACATGTTTACTGTTTACCTGCATGTGGTAAAGCTTGTGGAATGTTGATATGTTGACTGTTTACATGCATGGGGTAGAGCTTGTGGAATGTTGACATGTTGACTGTTTACCTGCATGTGGTAAAGCTTGTCGAATGTTGACATGTTGACTGTTTACCTGCATATGGTAAAGCTTGTGGAATATTGACATGTTTACTGTTTACCTGCATGTGGTAAAGCTTGTGGAATGTTGACATGTTGACTGTTTACCTGCATGTGGTAAAGCTTGTGGAATGTTGACATGTTGACTGTTTACCTGCATGTGGTAAAGCTTGTGGAATGTTGACATGTTGACTGTTTACCTGCATGTGGTAAAGTTTATGGAATGTTGACATGTTGACTGTTTACCTGCATGTGGTAAAGCTTGTGGAATGTTGACATGTTGACTGTTTACCTGCATGTGGTAAAGCTTGTGGAATGTTTGTGAAGCTTAACTACCCAATGGAAATTAATCCTTGAACATTGGCTGGGGAGGAACTAAAATTGTTTGGGGCAAAAACTGCCAAGGTCTACTTGGTTGACATGGTTTTAGAGGAAATGCCAACAGAGATGGCGAAACCAATTGTCCATTTTGCCCACCTTGTCCCAAAGCATGTATGGACAAGTGAAATATTGCCAAACGTTACTGTATAATTACTGTACGGACAAGTGAAATATTGCCAAAAGTTACTGTATTGCCAAAAGTTACTATATAATTACTGTACGGACAAGTGAAAAATTGCCAAAATTTACTGTATAACTACTGTACGGACAAGTGAAATATTGCCAAAAGTTACTGTATAATTACTGTACGGACAAGTGAAATATTGCCAAAAGTTACTTTATAATTACTGTAAGGACAAGTGAAAAATTGCCAAAAGTTACTTTATAATTACTGTACGGACAAGTGAAATATTGCCAAAAGTTACTGTATAATTACTGTACGGACAAGTGAAAATTGCCAAAAGTTACTGTATAATTACTGTACGGACAAGTGAAATATTGCCAAAAGTTACTGTATAATTACTGTACGGACAAGTGAAATATTGCCAAAAGTTACTGTATAATTACTGTTTGGACAAGTGAATATTGCCAAAAGTTACTGTATAATTACTATACTGACAAGTGAAATATTGCCAAAAGTTACTGTATAATTACTGTACGGACAAGTTAAATATTGCCAAAAGTTACTGTATAATTACTGTTTGGACAAGTGAATATTGCCAAAAGTTACTGTATAATTACTATACGGACAAGTGAAATATTGCCAAAAGTTACTGTATAATTACTGTACGGACAAGTTAAATATTGCCAAAAGTTACTGTATAAAATTACTGTAAGGACAATTGAAAAATTGCCAAAAGTTACTGTATAATTACTGTACGGACAAGTGAAATATTGCCAAAAGTTACTGTATAATTACTGTACGGACAAGTGAAATATTGCCAAAAGTTACTGCATAATTACTGTACGGACAAGTGAAATATTGCCAAAAGTTACGGTATAATTACTGTACAGACAAGTGAAATATTGCCAAAAGTTACGGTGTAATTACTGTACAGACAAGTGAAATTTTGCCAAAAGTTACTGTATAATTACTGTAAAGACAAACATCATTTCTCAAGAATGGACAAGTGAAGCGTTATGACATTTCGCCACACTTTGCAAAGGTAAAGTCTCTTTACAAATGATATAAGGTATAAAAACAATATGTTTGTTTCAGGTTATCCAACCTACCCTAAAAAAATGCCCCGACCCTAGAACATTCTATTGAGTTTATCAAATATTAATTCGGCGTAGCTGTCTAAGATCACTTTTGACCTAGATTTCTTGCGATAATTATGCAGCGGGAAAATTGAATGCCAATAGAATTGGGCAAATTTTCTAAATTTAGGGAATGCAAACTCACAATAATGGTTTAATGTATACCAACAACTGTTGCATACTTTTGGGTATTAAAATGTACATAATTGTTTACATAAGCAGTTAAAATAAAGTTATAAACATATTATCGATATACACTCTAGAACTGAGCATAAGTATGAACATATTTTCTCATTGTATGTCATGAATAGAATATTATATTAATTCCCAGAATTAATTCACTATATTGTTTAGCCTAGCGACCTGCTCTTTTAATAACAATTGATTCTAGATAGCGAGTTCAACACGCGACCATTCTAAAAATAGCGCGCGTTGACCTGCCGGTGTATAGCTGTTATAATATACATGCATCAAATAGCGTACAGAGAATCATAAGAGCGAATATTTCAATAAATGGGGGAATTTATGTTTATAAACATACCGTGCATGTTAATTTGAAATTGAATTGCGGTTGTGTTCTATAAAGAAACAACTAGAATTGCACATTTCTATCAACTTCTCCAGTAGATGTTAATGAATCTATAAAAAGATATATTTTAATAAATAACATGCTGTGAAATAAGTCTCGCCCGGAATACGTCGAAATGATATTCATGTTGCTTTTACTTCATTTCTGTAGCATTAATACATTATTTGCAATACCATTTATACACAGAAACCCTTGATACATCATAGTCCTACCGAATATTATTTTTAATCGCCATAGTCTATATAGTCTAATGTAATATTTGTGTTATCAAAAATGGAAGTCATCATTATTTCAAATGCGCTGAATGTTTTATGAAGATTGCTTTTCCTTTGGAAACACAGTATAAATGGTTAATTGATTTCGAAATGTGTATGTATTGTGCATAGATAACTTCCAAGATGGGCATATTACTTAAGAATAACTATACGCGTCTGACACAAAATAATGTTCATTCATTCCCGGAATTATTTTCGTACATTGTTAGTGCGTTATATTTGGCTGACAAATTTATGTAATAATGATGTTAACGTAAATTATTTAGGTTATTCATGTATCACTGGTGAAAACATGGGGTGGTATGATCGGTTTATTCACGGTACAAATATTAATAATTTATTGAATGAATCACACAATAATTTTGGGATCCGAGAAGTTTTCTTGTGATGTCCGAAATAGCTGGAGTCCTCTTATATAGGTGGGGACCGAACAATCTGGGGTCCGAGAAGCCACGTAACCGATCATCTTGGCCCTCTTGTATTATGTTTAGGTTAAAAATGATATCTCAATATTAATGTCAACGCCGATTGTCTTTTTTAAAGACATTTGTTGTTTGTTCTATTTACTGTTTTCCAATAATTAAATGTTTTTGGTAGGGATGGGACCGAATAATGAAATCAATATTCGAATATTCGTTTTAGGTATTCGAATATATTCGAATATTCATTTTGTAAATACTACTATATAAAGATTATGTTATGTTATGTTATATACTACTGTATACGGTACTCTGTCCGAATATTTACCTATCCGAAATATGTATACTACGTGTACGTAGTTGTTTTACCTTGTTTCAGTGGTAAATGATCGATATAACTTAGTGAGTGTTAGGCAAATATAAAGAAATGTAAGATATTGTTAACTGTATTGTTAATTAATTTGTTAATCGTTACGTTTTTTTTTTCAGAACCATGAAGCTTGTAAAGTACTTCCAAGCACGTGATGGTGGCATTGTTTATTAATAAAGACTCTTGTATAATAGACGGTGTTGATATAATGGAGAATAATTTACAAGTGACGTATATTAAGATTGACCAGATCATGCTAATTTTGTTAAAGAAATTGATTGGCTGATAATGGATTCAGTTTGGTTGGTTTACTTAGAGAGTAACTGTAATTTACTGTAAACAAGTTAACCGTCTAGATGTCACTTAAGGATTATAAACAGCAATGTAAGCCTTGTGCAAACTGTGAAACCATTATCACAACATGGCCCAGTTTTGTTATTTGTGGAAACAATGCGTCATATTTGCGACTCCTACAAAGCGTTAAATTGCGGCCCTTGTAAAGACGTGACCGCCCTGCCAATTATCAATTGTCGTTAATTGGACATGTTTGGCATGCTGTGTAAAAAAGTTACACTGCCCCCGCCCACCTGCTAGGCAGGAAATATGACTGGAATTCATGTTTAATTTGCTTATGTCACTTAAGGATAATAATCAACAATGTAAGCCTTGTGCAAACTGTGAAACCGTTATCACAACATGGCCCAGTTTTTTTATTTGTGGATACAATGCGACATATTCGCGACTCCTACAAACCGTTAATTCGCGGCCCTTGAAAAGACGTGGCCTCCCTGTCAATTATAAATTGTCGTTAATTGGACATGTTTGGCATGTGTTGTAAAAACGTTACACTGCCCCCGCCCACCTGCTATGCAGGAAATACAACTGGATTTTATGTTAACTTTGCAATCAAACTGGAAAATCGGATATTCGAATATTCGGTCCCATCCCTAGTTTTTGGGATAAATATGTGTTTTGTTTTGATAACATCCACTTCAAAACAATGTTTAAGGGTATTACTGGTATGTTTTGAGTATTAATTTAGTTTTAGCATCTTTAAATTGACCATTTACCAAATAAAATAAAAAATAAAATAAAAACAAATTCCTACCTACCTACCCTACTTTTTGTGGGCATGTAACCTGAAACAAACATATTTTCTTTTACGTGTAAAGAGATGATGAATACCTTGTAGACTTGATACATGAGAAACAAAAATAAGAAATGACCAGCAGCTGTTTCACTTGGTTATCAGCTTTATAATGGCTGTGTAATATTGAGTAGATATACGACAGCTGACTTAAGAACCCGACATTTGTGATTGTTTTTATCCTACCTCCACATTTAAGAAGCATAATGTTTATTAGGAGTCTTCATATATCAGATCATTGCATAATACATTTATAATATTTCATGTTAAAAGCATCATGTTTACTTAGACTTTAGATTTCAGGTCATTAATCAAATCTTGTTCGGGTTATTTTGTATGTTTTCTTTTGTTGTTTTTATGCCCCCAGCATCTTGATGCAGGAGGCATATAGTGATTGTCCTGTCCATCTGTCCGGACGTCTTTCCGTCCGTGACAAGGTTAAGTAGATTTTACCGTTTCATCTAGCACCAACACCCCTTACTGCAATACTTCGATACTTACACATAAAATATCATAAAAGCGTAAAGTGTTGTCCCGGTTTAGCCTGTGCAGACTGCACAGGCTAATCCAGGACGACACTTTACGCACATGCATTAAGCCCGATTTTCCCATGGCATGCCACATATGTTTTGTACATTTATCTAAGCCTTTGTCAACTGCGTGGAGATGGGCTCTTGCTCTTTCAATGTGCTTCTTCAAAATGATAAGTTAAGTTTTCACAACAATACTTCAAAATCGTTTGAAAAATATTCTGATTAGGCAGAAATAATAATGTGTGAGAATTCTTCCTATTTTTATGTTCTAAAGCGTCTAATTTCCCTAATGGCCGACAACTTTATTGCTTTGTCAGATTTCTCATTAACTTGACTCCATTAAAACTGTCTTTGTCTTCATTACTGGATCAGCATTTATCCTGGAAACTGCCTGTTAGTAAATATTGGATGATCAGATTGTATTGACTCGGGAATTGGACACAGAAATACAAACTGGCTAAATTTTAGATGTTTTATTCATAATCATTTCATCACCTGCATGAAATGAAACAGTTGTTTTATTGCATAGTTTACGGGCAGTGCACACTTTATTATTTCGAGGGTTGAATGTCATTTTCTGTTTTTAGAAGAAATTTCCTTAAGGTACTAAGGAGCTTTGAATAGAAGTCCAGATATCTCGCATTCTGTCCCATTGCTCCTAATTGAAATCTTTCCCTTCATGCTTCAAGCGGGCCCGGCTAGCTCAGTTGGTAGAGCGCTAGACTGTCAAGCCGGGGCTCATGAGTTCGAACCCCAGCCCTGCCACATAACTTGTGTGGGGATTGGTCATGAAATTATTTCTACGGCCATCCTCCATCTACCTCTGATTCAAGTAGGGCAGTTGTCAGTTACTGACATAGGTATGTGCACTTAGTACTGGTAAACTGGCTAAGCTTGCCCAGGAACAAGTGTGAGTTGGTTAACTGACCGCCGTGATACTGTTAAAAACGGCGAAAAATCCCAACAAACAAACAAACTTCATGCTTCTAAAGCTGCAAAAGCTAATTGCTGTATTATAAAATGACAGCCCCCATAACTACATCTGCATTTAACATTCTGTAATCTTTGCAGAATTGTGATAAATTGCAGTCCAAATGCGTAATGATTGTTTGGTGTGCGTGACGACCATTAGATTGCTTTCACATGCAAAGAATACATCATGCCATAATAATTGCACTTTTCTTTCCGGGCATTTAAATGAAACCATGTTTGCCTGCAACTGCATAGAAACGTTTTCAGAAATTATTATCTGGTGCTTTGCGTGTCAAGCATAAATTTTCATTCAATGAACAATGTGCAGTGATTGGTTTGGATTGCTCAAGTACATCTGGACCAGTTTCTTGACCAAAGGGTAGCGAAAGTAATGCACATAGTCTTAATTTGTGCATCAAAAAAGTTGCACAAAATATTACATTTTGGTACAATTTCTCTGTACATCTGGACCAGTTTCTTGACCAAAGGGAAGCGAAAGTAATGCACATAGTCTCAACTTGTGCATCAAAAAAGTGTGCAGAAAATATTACATTTTGGTACAATTTCTGTATACATCTGGACCAGTTTCTTGACCAAACGGTAGCGAAAGGAATGCACATAGTTTCAACTTGTGCATCAAAAAAGTTTGCACAAAATATTACATTTTGGTACAATTTCTGTGTACATCTGGACCAGTTTCTTGACCAAAGGTTAGCGAAAGTAATGCACATAGTCTCAACTTGTGCATCAAACAAGTTTGCACAAAATATTACATTTTGGTACAATTTCTGTGTACATCTGGACCAGTTTCTTGACCAAAGGATAGCGAAAGTGATGCACTTAGTCTCAACTTGTGCATCAAAAAAGTTTGCACAAAATATTACATTTTGGTACAATTTCTGTGTACATCTGGACCAGTTTCTTGACCAAAGGGTAGCGAAAGTAATGCACATAGTCTCAAGTTGCGCATCAAAAAAGTTTGCACAAAATATTACATTTGGTACATTTTCTGTGTACATCTGGACCAGTTTCTTGACCAAAGGGTAGCAAAAGTAATGCACGTAGTCTCAACTTGCGCATCAAAAAAGTTTGCACAAAATATTACATTTTGGTACATTTTCTGTGTACATCTGGACCAGTTTCTTGACCAAAGGGTAGCAAAAGTAATGCACGTAGTCTCAACTTGCGCATCAAAAAAGTTTGCACAAAATATTACATTTTGGTACAATTTCTGTGTACATCTGGACCAGTTTCTTGACCAAAGGATAGCGAAAGTGATGCAAATAGTCTCAACTTGTGCATCAAAAAAGTTTGTACAAAATATTACATTTTGGTACAATTTCTGTGTACATCTGGGCCAGTTCTTGACTAAAGGGTAGTGAAAGCAGTGCACATAGTCTCCACTTGTGCATCAAAAAAGTTTGCACAAAATATTACATTTTGGTACAATTTCTGTGTACATCTGGACCAGTTTCTTGACCAAAGGATAGCGAAAGTGATGCAAATAATCTCAACTTGTGCATCAAAAAAGTTTGTACAAAATATTACATTTTGGTACAATTTCTGTATACATCTGGACCAGTTTCTTGACCAAAGGGTAGCGAAAGTGATGCACATAGTCTCAACTTGTGCATCAAAATAGTTTGTACAAAATATTACATTTTGGTACAATTTCTGTGTATATATGGGCCAGTTCTTGACTAAAGGGTAGTAAAAGCAGTGCACATGGTCTCCACTTGTGATCAAACAAGTTTGCACAAAATATTATATATTGATACAATTTCTGTGATACTTGAGATCATTTCAGCAAAGAATAAAGAAGATCATACTAAAAAAAAATTATCACATGCTATGCTTTGTTTTCCATGTAATACAACAATTATAAAGTTTTATCTTACACATGTGTAAGATAACATTTTGAGCGTTTTAATTGGCTACATATTATTTGACTGACCAATCACATGGTGTTATTTTGGTGAAATGGTGTCATCAACATGAAATGACGTCACGTCAGTACACGACTTTTAGGATTTATCAACATCTTTTGGTAAAATTAGGAGGTTTTTTTTGTTTAAAAGCATGTGATAAAAAAGATCTGACAATCTGATCTAAAGGCTCGCTTACTAACAAAATTCCTGGAACTCGTTTAAGAAAATAAGGTATGAAATGACAACTTGTGTCAGATCCTGTACATGTATATACATGACAGGGCTGACAATGGTGGAGAAGTTTCTTTAGCCAAATTTCTCCTTTGTTGGTGAAATTCTACTGATTGTGGATACTTTTAGGATCGCCTTTTGTCCGTCGTGCATCGTGCGTCGTGTGTCAACATTTTCATTCAAAGAACATCTCCTGCTAAACCACTGGGCAGATTTTCACCAAACTTCACAGGAATTATCCTTGGGTGACCCTCTTTCAAAATTGTTCAAATCATTCCGGTCCGCTGCAAATGTAGGTCACCAGAGCTAAAACTAGATTTTAAAACTGAAAACTTTAAAAATCTTCTTCTCTGAAACCACAAGGCTTGGAGCTTTCATATTTGATATGTGACATCCTCTAGTGGTCCTCTACAAAGATTGTTCAAATGATGCCCCTGGGGTCAAAACTGGGCACGCCCCAAGGGTCACATGGTTTATATAGACTTGTATTGCAAAATAACTTTAAAAATCTTCTTCTCTGAAACTGCAAGGCCTAGAGGTTTCATATTTGGTATGTAACATTGTATAGTGGTCCTCTACGAAGATTGTTCAAATGATGCCCCTGGGGTCAAAACTGGCCACACCCTGGGGCTCAAATGGTTTATATCGACTTAAATAGCAAAATTACTTTAAAAATCTCCTCTGAAACTGCAAGGCCTAGAGGTTTCATATTTGGTATGTAACATTGTATAGTGGTCCTCTACGAAGATTGTTCAAATGATGCCCCTGGGGTCAAAACTGGCCACACCCTGGGGGTCACATGGTTTATATAGACTTGACTAGCAAAATGACTTTAAAAATCTTCTCCTCTGAAACCTTAAGTCCCAGAGGTTTCATATTTGGTATGTAACATTGTATAGTGGTCCTCTACAAAGATTGTTCAAATGATGCCCCTGGGGTAAAAACTGGCCACACCCCGGGGCTCACATGGTTGATATAGAGTTAAATAGCAAAATGACTTCAAAAATCTTTTCTGAAACCTCAAGGGCCAGAGGTTTCATATTTGGTATGTAACATTGTGTAGTGGTCCTCTACAAAGATTGTTCAAGTGATGCCGCTGGGGTCAAAACTGGCCACACCCGGGGGTCACATGGTTTATATAGACTTAAATAGCAAAATGACTTAAAAAATCTTCTCCTCTTAAACTTCAAGGCCTAGAGGTTTTATATTTGGTATGTACCATTGTGTAGTGGTCTTCTACAAAGATTGTTCAAATGATGCCCATGGGGTCAAAGCTGGGCACACCCTGGGGGGTCACATGGTTTATATAGACTTGCATAGCAAAATGACTTTAAAAATCTTCTCTGAAACCTCAAGGCCCAGAGGTTTCATATTTGGTATATAACATTGTATAGTGGTCCTTTACAAAGATTGTTCAAATGATGCCCCTGGGGTCAGAAATGGCCACCCCCTGGGGGCTCACATGGTTTATATAGACTTAAATAGCAAAATGACTTTAAAAATCTTCTCCTCTGAAACTGCAAGGCCCAGAGGTTTCATATTTGGTATGCAACATTGTATAGTGGTCCTCTATAAAGATTGTTCAAATGATGCCCCTGGGGTCAAAACTGGCCACACCCCGGGGGTCACATGTTTTATATAGACTTTAAAAGTAAATGACTAAAAATCTTCTTCTCTGAAATTGCAAGGCCAAGACGCTTCATATTTGGTATGTAACATTGTATAGTGGTCCTCTACAAAGATTGTTCAAGTGATGCCACTGGTTTCAAAACTGGCCGCACCCCGGGAGTCACATGGTTTATATAGACTTAAATAGCAAAATGACTTAACAAATCTTCTCCTCTGAAACTTCAAGGCCTAGAGGTTTTATAGTTGGTACGTAACATTGTGTAGTGGTCCTCTACAAAAATTGTTCAAATAATGCCCCTGGGGTCAAAGCTGGGCACACCCGGGGGTTCACATGGTTTATATAGACTTAAATAGCAAAATGACTTTAAAAATCTTCTTTCCTGAAACTGCAAGGCCCAGAGGTTTCATATTTGGTATGTAATGTTGTATAGTGTTCCTCTACAAAGAATGTTCAAATGATGCCCATGGGGTCAAAACTGGCCACACCCCGGGGCTCACATGGTTTATATAGACGTAAAATGCAAAATGATTTAAAAATTGTTCTCTGAAACCACAAGGCCCAGAGGTTTCATATTTGGTTAAAACATTATATCGAGACCTCGAATGGGATTGCATATGGGATGGGTGGTGTCAATGTCAAGGTCACTGTTACTAAAAATAGAAAAACGGTTTCCGCTCAATAACATTAGAACTCATTGAGATATTTTAATGAAACTTAATACATAGATACCTTATATGGACACCTCACATGGGATTGCATATGGGGTGGGAGGGGTCAAGGTCAAGGTCACTGTTACTAAAAATAGTAAAACGGTTTCCGCTCAATATCTTGAGAACGCATAGATATATTGTAATGAAACTTAATACATAAATACATTATATTGAGACCTCGATTGGGATTGCATATGGGGTGGGTGGGGTCAAGGTCAAGGTCACCATTATTAAAAATAGAAAAATGGTTTCCGCTAAATATCTTGAGAACGTATTGAGCTATTTTAATGAAACTTAATACATAAGTACCATATATTGAGACTTTGCTTGGGATTGCATGTTGGGTGGATGGGGTCAAGGTCACTGTAACTGAAAATAGAAAAACGGTTTCTGCTCAATAACTTGAGAAAGCATTGCAATATTTTAACATAATACACATAACTTATATGGAGACCTCACTTGGTTTTGCTTAAGGGGTGGGTGGGGTCAAGGTCACAGTTATTAAAGGGACTTGTTCACAGATTTTTGTATTTTTGAAAAATACTCTTTTATATCTTAACTGCAAAAAGTAAAGCATCTATACTCACAAAAAACAAATATTATATTAAGAAAAACGAAGTAGATCAAAACATTTGCCCTCGCCGGGACTCGAACCTGCAACCGTCGGGGTCAAAACAGACTAGCGCCTTAACCACTTGGCCATCCGGACTTTTGAATACATATTTGTATTTTTAACACTATGTAAGTGATACACTAGTTTTCCAAATTGCCGAGGAAAAGCGTTACAAATGCTTTATAATTGTATCCATTTCAAATGATGATTTTTCATAAACGACACAATATCTCTAATATATTTTCTGCTCAGGAGTGTCATTTTGCTTGTATATAAGTTATATATTTTTATTTTAGAAATCTATGACAAAAAACTAAAAATCTTCAATTTGACAATCTGTGAACAGGTCCCTTTAAAAGTAGAAAAAAGGTTTACGCTCAATAACTTATGTATGTGGTGGATGGGGTCAAGGTCAAGGTCACTGTTACTAAAAATAGAAAAACAGTTTTCGCCCAATAACTTGAGAACGAATTGAGATATTTTAATGAAACTTCATACAAAGATATCAGGTGAGCGACCTAGGGCCATCGTGGCCCTCTTGTCTAAGATTATTTTCAGGTTTTATGAAATGGCAAACATCTTATGTTAATGAGCCAAATATTCAAATCCATAGGTATTGTCTAATTTGGAGAAGGGCTGCAAGAACCATGCTTTAATATATAAATTTGAACAATTTTATATTGAAATCTGATGTAAGAATCTTTTTGTCACAAGCTTGACCAAGCTGCCATCATACCAATGAAAGGTATTATATAATTAATTTGCATGTGCTATAATTTACAGATTCATGTCATACAACATGAAATCCAGCAACCATCTAAGATGGTCGACATAAATGCACCAAAATGGCACAAATCCCCAATATGTTGCATATTCTCAACAGAAGGGAATTACATATTTTGTATCTCAGCTTCATTTTCAAGATTCATGTCCTGTAAGGTGAAATCCAGCCCCCATCCAAGACAGCCAACGTTAATGCACCAAAATAGCAGCAAAGTAGATCTACATTAAACGTTGCCTAATCTAGACAGAAGGAATTAGATATGTTGTATCTGCTTCGTTTTTGTAGATTCATGTCCTTCCCTTTGAAATTCAGCCCCTGCCCAAGATGGCCGACATAATGTGCTGAAATGGTGGTAAAGTGTATTTGTGGCACGTCGTGAGAAAACCGGTCTTAATGCATGTGCGTAAAGTGTCGTCCCGGATTAGCCTGTGCAGTCCGCACAGGCTAATCCGGAACGGCACTTTCTGCTTTTATGGTATTTTCTGTTTCAAGGAGGTCTCTTCTAAACATAAATCCACTGTAAGCGGAAAGTGCCGGACTGCACAGGCGAATCCGGGACGACACTTTACGCACATGCATTAAGTCCGGTTTTCTCATGACGCACCACATTTAATGTTGTTTATTACTTGTATCTGTATTCAGATCCATGTGCTGCCCCGTGAAATCCAGCCCCCGCTGTTGTTTGCCCTCCCGGACCACACACGGTTCTCCCTGGTGGACTTCCCCCTTCACCTGCCCCTGGAGCTGCTGGGGGTGGAGACGTGTCTCAAGGTGCTCACAGCAATCATGCTCGAGTTCAAAGTGAGTAGGACATTTGTTTTATAGGTACAGTGCATTGTCACATTACTTTTGGATCAAGCCTCACACATTACCCTTCTGAATACCACATAGCAGTGCTTTTGTGTGCTCCCAAAGTGAGTAGGACATTTTGTCTTAAAGGCCCATTAACCTTTAGAACTCCCCACAGCAGTGCTTTTGTCTGCTCAAGTTCAAAGTGAGTAGGACATTTTGTCTTAAAGGCCCATCAACCTTTAGAACTCCCCACAGCAGTGCTCGAGTTCAAAGTGAGTAGGACTTTTTGTCTTAAAGGCCCATTAACCTTTAGAACTCCCCACAGCAGTGCTTTTGTCTGCTCAAGTTCAAAGTGAGTAGGACATTTTGTCTTAAAGGCCCATGCATTAACCTTTAGAACTCCCCACAGCAGTGCTTTTGTCTGCTCGAGTTCAAAGTGAGTAGAACATTTTGTCTTAAAGGCCCATTGTCCTTTAGAACTCCCCACAGCAGTGCTTTTGTCTGCTCGAGTTCGAAGTGAGTAGGACATTTTGTCTTAAAGGCCCATGCATTAACCTTTAGAACTCCCCACAGCAGTGCTTTTGTCTGCTCGAGTTCGAAGTGATTAGAACTTTTGTCTTAAAGGCCCATTATCCTTTAGAATTCCGTACAGCAGTGATTTTGTTTGCTGAGTTCAAAGTGAGTAGGATATTTTGTCTTAAAGGCACATTAACCTTTAGAACTCCCTACAGCAGTGCTTTTGTCTGCTCGAGTTCGAAGTGATTAGGACTTTTGTCTTAAAGGTCCATTATCCTTTAGAACTCCCCACAGCAGTGATTTTGTTTGCTGAGTTCAAAGTGAGTAGGACATTTTGTCTTAAAGGCACATTTAACCTTTAGAACTCCCCACAGCAGTGATTTTGTCTGCTCAAGTTTAAAGTGAGTGGGACATTTGACTTAAAGACACATTACCCGCCAAAATCCCCCACAGCAGTGCTTTTGTCTGCTCGAGATAAAAGTAAGTGGGACATTTGACTTAAAGGAACATTACCTTCCAGAATGCCCCACGGTAGTGCTTTTGTCTGCTCGAGTTTAAAGTGAGTTTGACATTTGTCTTAAAGGCACATTAACCTTCAGAACTTCTTACAGCAGTGCTTTTATCTGCTTGAGTTCAAAGGGAGTGGGACAGTTGTCTTAAAAGTACGTTACCCCTCAGAATTCTCCACAGTAGTGAGTTCAAAATGAGCAGTGCTTTGGAGGTCCCTTAATGTTCTGATAATGTGTTGATATTTTAAGTGAAAATGGTTTTAAACTTACAGATGTGCATTTTTATCCCACAATAGAATTATTATTGACTTAATCCAAAACAAAAATAATAAAAAAATCACTATAAATATATAATATGTTTGTTTCAGGTTACGTGCCCAAAAAAATTTGGGTAGGTAGGTTGGGATTTATATTTTTTTTAATTAATTTTTTTAGTTGGTAAATGGTCAACTTGAAGATTCTAAAACAGAATAAATATTCAAAACATATCAGTAATATCATTAAACATTGTTTATAAGTGGATACTATCAAAACAAAACACTTATTTATTCAAAAACACATGTAATTATTGAAAAAGGTAAATAAAAAAAAAATCAATCTGACAAACCCAATTAAATGTTCTAGGGTCGGGGCATTTTTTAGGGTAGGTCGGGTTACCTGAAACAAACATATCTTTTTATTACGCCTTATGGCATTAAATAGATAATAGGTCATACTGTATAATCCCAGTAGACATGTTCAGGAAATGTCTAATTTCCTTTCCACCATCAGAAGATGCTGAGATTCATGTATTACAGTTTGTTTACTTCATGCACTGGGATCACAGTCAGACATTGGCAAATATAATAGGGCACCATGGCAACTTGATAGAGTATTGGTCACATAATAGGGCACCATGGCAACTTGATAGAGTATTGGTCACATTGCCGGAAATGTATGCAGTATTGCTATCCCATGTAAACTGTAGACAAATTCTCTTGGATCAGAGTTATGACAGCTGCGCTATTTTATAAATGCATCAATAACCTAAACTGGCCATGGAGAACATTACTTGTCCGGTGGAACTAGTAGACATTTGCAATGTAGTATTTCTTAGAATATTTACTTGACATGTGCAACAAAAGATTTGTTTTGCCTACTGATATCCACATTAGCTGTTTTACCAAGCAAGCCAGAATACTTGTAGAAAATGTCAGCGAGAAAAATGTTACACGTCTGTCCATATAAATATGAGAATAATGAAACTCCTCCAGAGACACCACCAGGAGAGGAAACTCTTACTAACACCCGCAGGTCATTTATTTGAGGCAAGTGACCAATTGCCTATACAATACAGGACAATATGCAAAACACAACAAAAAGCAAAAAATGCTTAAAACTAGGGTTGCCGCCTTGGAACGGTCAATTGCCACCTTGGAACGGTCAATTGCCGCCTTGGAACAGTCAATGTAAAGCATCTGAGAATCTGAGCAAGCCCGGTTCAAAATTTCCCAGTGCAGGGCCCATATTCACGAAGCTCCTTAGGGAAAACTTAAGAATATTCCTTAATCTTTAAAATTCCTTAAGTCTGTGGTTACTTCACGTCGAGATCTTTTTACATTTAAATGTTTCAAACTAGTAAATATTACTTTGATATTTCAGATTTTACCCTTAACGTAAATCAGTGGATTGTACACAGAAATCTTCATCTGACATTTTCACTTAAGTACAACCTTAGTTAAGATTTTCCTTAGGGCTTACAGGCTGTGCGCTAATTTCGATCACGGGCGTCTATACTCACCTCATTATTCACAACCAGGGAACAGTTTAGGATTCCTGTTATCTTCTACCAGTTTAAAACAATTACATTTTAATAATAAAACAACACTAAAAAACGACCACTATGAACAATTACGATAAAACGATTGTATAATTTTTTATGCTTTCCAGTGCTTTATAGGGAAATATCAGTGAAATAAAATTGATAATTCACTGTTTTAAAACAGTGAAAATAAAATTGGTAATATATTTGACAATATTTAAACTATGCATGGATTGATTTATACATTAAGGGGGTCACAATGACGGACCAACATGCTAGGTCTTTTTACATGGTATATTACCACTTTGATAATGAAACTACTTTTTCACAGGCAAGTCAGAAAATGCCAAAATAACACATGTTTAGGCATAAAATAAAATGTTTATTGGTTTCAGTAGAATATATCGATTGTTTATTCACTCTTGATCAGAGTAAAAAATATTTTCAATTGTGGGCGCAGCACTCATGAAAATATCAATGTCTATGATCACATCGTGAATTAAAATCGATATTCTACCGAAATCAACAAATATCCCCAATCTACTATTTAGATCTCCAGATCCCAATCAACTGTTATAAATTATTTTTGCTAGGTAATAACAGCCTTAAGACATATTATATAAAATGCCATTAAATATATGTAAAACTATTTCACTATGGTGCCATTTACTATTAACATTATAATCTTGGGAATGTATTGTGCAGATTCAGTTGAATGATTAATGATTCTATAAACATTTGCGGTAATAATGGTCAACCAATAATCATTGTCGCCTTTTCTAATATAACATTCGTCCTGTGCCATCGTTTCTGTGGTCAATACATCATCAGACAGCGTAATTATGTCTGTAGTAATATTTACAATTTATGATGGTGCCATATTGAGTGCGTGCCATATTTTATTGGTGATTGGTGAGGCATTCTTAGAACTGGTTATTGTTATGTGCTTGAACAATTCTCTGCTACTGCATTTTACCCTTTGGTTGAAGACCAATTCTCAATTGATTATTACTGAGGGGTACTTCTTATGTATGAGAGAACACTTGGAGAAATATGAAGAAATATGTCATTAATATGCCACTGGTCAATATGTTGAAAAGATAATTGGATTTTTGATGTTACTGCATCACATAATCATTGTTTTTAATGAACTAAATGTAGAATGCGTTTATTCATATAATTTTACTCTTCTTATATGTACCATATTTAAAAAAAAAAGTTAAAAAAATATTTATTGCCCTTTGTACATGGTATATTTGGGTGTCAATAAAGATTAGTTGTTTTCCTGTTCATAGATCAGCAAATGGGCATATTTAGATTCTTAACCCAACTACTGCTGACATCGTAAGTGTTAATTATTTTTTATGATGTCCAAAAATGTATGCCATAGCCTTTTCAAATTTTGACATAGCCTTTCTCACCTTAGCTCGCCTAAATGTATTCTGCTGCAAAAGATGTGGTACTTGGTGCTGATGATTTAAATTTTGGTTTGTTCATATTCAGCCAATTCAGGTGATTATGCAATCCCGTGACTAAAAGGCACTCACCATGTTGCTAATGTTTTCATGTGATGATGCTGATGTTTTCAGGTGATTATGCAGTCATGTAACTGCAATGCACTCAATATGGTGCTGATGTTTTCAGGTGATTATGCAATCCCATGATTACCATGCACTTGCTATGTTGCTGATGTTTTCAGGTGATTATGCAATCTCATGATTACCATGCACTTGCTATGTTGCTGATGTTTTCAGGTGATTATGCAATCTCATGATTACCATGCACTTGCTATGTTACTGATATTTTCAGGTGATTATGCAATCCCGTGACTACAATGCGCTCACCATGAGCGTGATGGCATTCGTCTCAATGCTCTACCCACTGGAGTACATGTTCCCTGTGATACCCCTCCTGCCCACGTGTATGTCCTCAGCAGAACAGGTAACCAGTCTTTGAAATGTACTTATGTTGTTACCAGTCTATGAACCTTTGATGGGAAGAACGTCATTGGTTAAACAGGGTGTTCTGAGAACACTGTTACGGTAAAAAGTGAACATTATTACTTGAAATGAGCTAACAATAATTAGATAATTTGTAACACTTTTAATTCTTCAAATAATGGTATTAAAATAAAAGCACATCGTAATTTGCCTTTCAATGTTAGGAAAAATTAATTTCAAAAGATATGGAACATTTATAGGTTGACAAGACCAAAATGGTTACAGGGTAGCTCCAAAATTATTTTGTTATGAATCATCCCCCCAAAAAGGTTAATTGATTTGTCAAGAACATATTCACCATCCCAGAATGGCAACAGGTATGGGGCAAAAGATTTATTCTGAATCTTTTCCCATAGTCAGCTTCTTACTTATATAATGCGTGTCATGGGAAAACCGGGCTTAGTGCATGTGTGTAAAGTGTTGTCCCGGATCAGCCTGAGAAGACCCCACAGGCTAATCCAGGACGGCACTTTCCACTTTTATGGTATTTTCTGTTTCAATGAAGTCTCTTCTAAACATAAATCCACTGTACACAGAAAGTGCCGTCCCGGATTAGCCTGTGTGGACTGCACAGGCTAATCCGGGACAACACTTTACACACATGCATTAAGCCCGGTTTTCCCACGACACGGCTCATATATTAACACCATGTGTTTCAGCTGCTGTTGGCCCCTACCCCATACCTGATCGGAGTTCCGGCCAGCTTCTTCCTCTACAAGAAGGACTTCTCAATGCCTGACGATGTGTGGCTGGTGGACTTGGACTCTAACAAGGTATTATAAACTGAACTCTTAAATACAAAAAGAGCTTGTTTACAACAGGTCCCCCGTCATCATGTGTAAGCAGAAACTGAACGTTTTATCTGAAAATTTTACTTCATTATTTATCATAAGATTTTCGTTAAGGGTATTTTAGCTCACCTGAGCACAAAGTGCCTATTTTTAGCGCACCTGAGCACAAAGTGCCTATTTTTAGCTCACCTGAGCACAAAGTGCCTATTGTGAGCTTTTGTGATCGCCTTTTGTCCCTTTGTCCGTTGTTCATAGTCAGTTGTTCGTCGTCAACATTTTGCCTTTGCCAGAAACCGTATGCTAGATTTCAAACTTATTTCACAGAAATTGTCCTTGGGTGACACTGTTAAACACCGCCTTTTGTCTGTCTTGTGTCATCCGTTGTTTATCAAGATTACCTTGTGAACACTATAAACCACATGTATTTCCCAATCTTCATGAAATTTACCCAGAACATTTTTTCCAATAATATCCTGGGTCATGTGGTGTCACAAACTAGATCACGAGAGCAAATTGAAAAAAAGCTTGTGAACACTCTAGAGGCCATATTTTTTCCCAAACAACATGAAATTTGCTCAGAACATTTGTTCAGATGATATCTCGGATGTTTTCGAAACTGGGCCATGCGGTGTCAGAAACTAGGTAACTAGGGCAAATTGAAGAAAAAGCTTCTGAACACTCTGGAGGCCATTTTTGTTGCACAATCAACATGAAACTAGTTAGCACTTCAGGTGAGCGACCAAGGGCCTTACGGCACTCTTGTTTAATTCCAGCCCATGGCCAGTATTCACACAAGGAAACTCTTAAGTGAAAATTCAGATCAAATTTTGTGTGTGAAATGCCATGATTTCTGTTCACAAAAGGATAAAATATGAAACATCTCAACAGATTACTTAGTTTAAAACATTTTCATGTGAAAATGACCTGTAAATGCAACAGCAACAGACTTTTTAATTAAATTTTACGAATTTGAGAAATTCACTTAAGTTTTCACACAGAGCTTTGCGTCTGGCCCATCCCTAAATTTAAAAATAGTTCCTGAAAAGGCATGTATATAACACTGATGTAAGTTGTTCAATTTCAATGGCTTCATTATTTTCTGTTAGACATCACCAACTGACAAATCGAGTTATTTAATTTGTCAGAAAAGACAGTCTTAAAAATGCCATCTTCTGCTTCCTATCCTTGTATTATATGGTGTACACATTCTGATGAAATTAAATTTAAAAATAGACTTCTCTACTTTATAGTCAGAATTTTGTCACTAAAATATCAAGTAAGCCGGTTGTCTGCCTGTGCTCCTGGCTCCACTTCAGAATTCTACTGGTGATTATTGTATAGACAGCGACATTTTGAGTGTCGTCATATTACTAATAATTCTCATGGTATAAATCGGCCCGCTCAATCAACGACTTATTAAAACATCGATTAATGAAATTGCTCAAATAAATAGAGAAGCAAACCCTAATACACTATGGGAGATTATAAAAGGGAACATTTGAGATGTAACAATTAAATACTACAGCAATAAAAACAAAATAAAACAAAAACGAGAAATGGAACTTAAAAATAAAATATCAAAATTAGAAAAAGAACTTCATCCCGATAATATAATAACAGAAGAAAATCTAATAAAAGCCAAACAAAAAATCAACGATTTAATAGACTATAATATAACAGGATTTCCAGACACTGTGCTTTTACCTTTCATTACTATGGCTGGGCAGTTGTGTTGAGACGGCAGTTTGAAATTGCAATAGATCATCGGGTTGGAATTGGTCGCCACTTAACGATGCGATTTTACCGATTATAATCGGTTTCAAATGTTATTTTGTATTATACATACTGCTCATCTTTTAACATTGACAAAATACTTACATATGGAAGAATGTGTGTGTCTTTTATGTGTCAATAATAAATGTAAACAAATAAACACTTATTTCAATAACATAACTTTTATTTATTTACTAAACCAATAGATGCTTGAACATTTTGAATACATGAAACAAGTATAGAACAAGTAAATTTAACATGGAAAAACTGTAAAACAATTCAAAATGAATTTTGAACCGATGATCGATTTTGTAATTGTGACATCGATAATTGACATCAAAATGACTTAACATGCCGCAAATTGATTTTTCTCGATCATAGTCCCATCACTATGCACTACTGAATAGTGTATTTAGCAAAATACTATATAGTGCAAAAGCATGCTCAGGTGACAATTAATCAATAATTACTATATGAGGCGTGTCATGGGAAAACCGGGCATAATGCATGTGCGTAAAGTGTCATCCCGGATTAGCCTGTGCAATCCGCACAGGATAATCTGAGACGACACTTCACGCTTTTATGGTATTTTCTGTTTCAAGGGAGTTTGTCCTAAATATAAATCCATACTAGGCAGAAAGTGCCGTCCTGGATTAGCCTCTGCGGACTGCACAGGCTAATCCGGGACCACACTTAACGCTTATGCATTAAGCCCGGTTTTCCCATGACACGCCTCATATAGGCTTCTGTAGCCGGATTTTGTTGACAAATATGATTCTCTGGAGCCAAATATTCTTATTCTAAATGGCTATCGGTTAATTTGCCAGCATAAGCCCTCATCATGGGCCAGAAAGGTTATCCATAGCTTGCACAGAATGATTTTATTTGATGCGTAGCTGGCTACTCTGTTTTATGCATATTCTTGTTCTTGGCATTTTATATAAGCTGGTTTATGGTGAAATTTTGACACAACTTCTTTATTGGTGACATTTTGAGAAAACTTATTTACTTTACCATATTTATTCTATGTTTTCACAGGCTTCTAATTCCCTATTGTTTAGCGATTTGATATCGCAAAGTATTTCCTTGACCACGCATGCCAATGAGCAAGTTGTATAATGGCTTCAATAAACAGTAATATGTCATAAATTCACGCCTCTAGCAATAAACAAAGAACATCATCGGAGATAACTAATGAGTGCTTCCATTATTTGCGATTATTATGACAATATTGGAGATGTTGTTTTTTTCCGACATTTTTCGAACAATTATTTCATGTGACCCTATAATATTTGGACACTGAAAAAAATTAATATTTTTAAGCGTCTGAAAAATAAAATAAATAAAGTATACCTATTTATTTTAGTTCAATTGTGTTAAAAGTCAGATTCTAATTGAGTTTTTGGAGTCTGTTTCCTGGGTACAACCAGTACTTGGTTTCAAATTTGTTTAGTGGTGACATTTTGTCACAAAATATTTATTGATGACATTTTGTCACAACTTTTTGATGATGACAATTTAACACAACTTGTTTATTGATGACATTTGGACACATCATGTTTATTGATGACATTTTGTTACAACTTGTTGATGACATTTGGACACATCATGTTTATTGATGACATTTTGTCACAACTTGTTGATGACATTTGGACACAACTTGTTTATTGACAACATTTGGACACATCATGTTTATTGATGACATTTTGACACAACTTGTTTATCGATGACATTTTGACACATCATGTTTATTGACGACATTTTGACACAACTTGTTTATTGACAAAATTTCCACACATCATGTTTATGGATGACATTTTGACACAATTTGTTTATTGACAAAATTTCCACACATCATGTTTATGGATGACATTTTGACACAATTTGTTTATTGACAAAATTTCCACACATCATGTTTATTGATGACATTTTGACACAACTTGTTTATTGATGACATGTTGACACAACTTGTTTATTGACAAAATTTCCACACATCATGTTTATTGATGACATTTTGACACAACTTGTTTATTGATGGCAATTTGACACAACTTGTTTATTGATGACATTTTGACACAACTTGTTTATTGATGACATTTTGAATTGTCTAGTGAACACATTTAAGCAACATTTTATTGATAGCATTGGGATAACTTGTTTGTTGATGACATTTTGAGACAACTGGTTTGTTGATGACATTTTGGTAATTTGAGACACCTAGTTAGCAATGTAGCTTTTTGAAAAGCATTTATAAACCCATTTAAATACATTTTCCAGATCTAGTGCTGTTCCATTATTTAACTGAATTAATGAGCCAAAGAAATGGTCGCTATCCAGAAACATGTTATTAGGTTTTAATGAATCTTTCCTCACAACATTCGAGGAAATTTTATATTACAATCATTCAGCTTCAAAAAGAAGAAGAAACAACATATTCGGATATGTCTGAATGAAGGAACATAAACGGAACCTTAAACATTAACAAAACAAAAATGAGGCTGATCCGGGATGACACTTTGCCCACATGCATTAAGCCCAGTTTTCCCACGATACGCCTCAAATATACCTGAGAAGAAAGCAAACTCACGATTTCCTGAGCCATATCTTTTCTTGATTGATTTTGTATTCAATAAATTCCAGTAAATTCAAGGGATAAAATATGTACTATCTCAAATCAATATAAGACTATTATGTCCTTTTCCTTCGACTGTAGCTTTACAGGAACCTGAATTTTCTTCAGCCATAATTATATGTTCTTATTTGTAGCCAGAGCTCCAGATGACGTGCGTAAAGGCGTAAATACGAATTTAAATAAACAAAAAACGATTTAGATTTAAAATTTGTGCATAAAGTTACGCATTGAAAAAATGACAACAAGAGTTCAAAATTTGTGAACGCGTGTAACATGTAAGTAAACCAGTTTTGGCAGTGTCAGAAACTCACGAGGACTGAATTGTCTAGGCTCTCAATATAAGATATAAAGCAAAATTCACTGTGATTCATGGCGTCACTTAAGCGCTTTCTATTTGGAATGAGAGCCCAAAAATTCAAAAGGGGTGATAGTGTAGACAGTTGATAAGCACTTGTTCTATGTTCACTGACTGTTATGCGTGTTAATATCATAGTAGTATAAGACTTTCAATACATTTATCATACTATGGGAAAGATAGAAAGTTTAATAAATTAAAGGTTTTATTAGGTTGATAAATTATATTTCGGCCACGACCGTGTGACCATCTTGTCCTGAGCCGAAATGAAGTGGACCGTTCTGTGGAGTTGGAAACAAAAATCAAAATGGTGGAGAACGCCAGTTCATCGAAGCGTGAAAGGCTTCAAAAGCCAGTTAGTGGCCAGAAAACTATGCTAATGCTTTCTTTTTTTAAATCATAACCACGAGAAATAAGTAATCAAAACAGAGTTCTACCCAAGATATTGTGCATCAAAAGCTGCCATAAAGCATTGTGGTACTGTCAGCAAAACATTTGAAACATGGATACACTTTTTAACAGCAAAAAAGCAGTTTTCTAAATGTTTGAAGTATCAGGTTAAAATACTATAAATTTGGTGTCACTGCAGATGATAAACAATCGTTTAAAACCATTTTAGATGACCTGAGCAAAGTGTACTCAACGGTTAGCTATTCTGGTCAGTCAAAATATGGCGTCCGTTTAATAAGTTCTGATGTATTGAGTTGCTTATTAACTATACCTGCATAGGTAGGGCAAATAGTGCTATCTTCACACTAAACACCAGTATTGCATCTTCACATGTCATGGCAACAAACATGGTGGTTAAGTGTCCGATTTAGAACTAACTTACTAAGTATTGATGTGTCATATTCAGTTGTAAAAAATGATTTGATCAATCGTTTTTAAGAATTCAGTTTTAAATTAGGGAGTAAAATAAGAATTGCCCTATAAAGTTATCTGGAGCTCTGTTTGTAGCCATTGGCCAAATTTGCAAATGGTTGCAAGAGTCCTGTCTAAAGGGCCTCAAAGGGGTAATTTCTTAAAAAATTACGAAATTAAGGTATTAAAACTATTATAAAATAATGGTGAAAGTAAGGTTTATGGAATGGGATTTTTTTTTTTCGCATTCTGAGAAAAATAATTTTCTAATATGGGTTGTGTTTGTTTGGCTGTTTTCATGTTTACATTTTGACCTCAGAATTTTGAGTATTTTGTATAACCATAGTTTACAGATGTTACCTCAATAAGCTGAATAGCGCAGTTGCTTAAAGCCTTGTCGCCTGTCATTTCTTTGTATGGCTCCTAAGTCGTGAGTTCGATACCCGCTTGGGGTTTTAATTTTTTCAAAACTTTTTGCCGATTTGTTTTTATCAAATTTCTCATTATGTAATATATGATTTATTCTTTTTGAATGTACATGACTTAGTATAGCACATTTCTATAATCTAATATAATTTATAGTGCAATTATGGAAACCAATTTTTTTTTTAACGTAGTCCCCATTTTTTTTTAACGTAGTCCCTTTAAAAAAGCAAACTTGTTCTAGTGCAGAGTGCACCATTGACTGACTCCCATACAAGGTCAATGCCATGTGAAAGTGTTTTGACGTGGCAAGATTTTATTTTTTACAAAACAAAACTTGTTAATGAACTGTGCACATATATGAGGGGCGTCGTGGGAAAACCGGACTTAATGCATGTGCGTAAAGTGTCGTCCCGGATTAGCCTGTGCAGTCCACACATAACTCAAAAAGTATGACTGCTAGAGTGATGAAACTTTATAAACTTATCAATCAGCATGTGAACTTGTTCACCTGGGTATTTTGCTGCAGTTTTTTTTTACATCAGCAGAGTTATGGCGCTTTTTTTAGCAAAAAATGACATTTTGGACTTGTGTCGCATGTAACTCAAGAAGTATTATTGCTAGAGTGATGGAACTGTACAAACATATCAATCAGTATGTGAACTGTTGCACCTGGGTATTTTGGTGCAGTTTTTTCCGCCATCAGTGGAGTTATGACCCTTTTTGAAGCAAAAAATGACATTTTTTGGATTTGTGTCGCGTGTAACTTGAAAAGTATAACTGCTAGACTGATGAAACTTTATAACATATTCATCAGCATGTGGAGTTGTGCACCTGGGTATTTTGGTGCATTTTTCCGACATCAGCAGAGTTTTGTGACTACCAGCGGAATATGGGGGCATCTGTGTCCTACGGACACATGTCTAGTTACAGTATATTTCTAGGTGCGTAGTGTTTTTTTAACCTGTGAACAGGTCCTTTTAACATATGAAATACGAATAATTATTGTTAAACCACTAAATTGACTGCTGCATGCGAAGCCGAAGAAAAACACATTAAATATTATTATATAACTTCTTAATTTTATGAACTATTGCAAAGAAAAGGGAAGGCTAGTTTGCTTTTTGTCAATTAGAGTTTCCAAGATGGAATGTCTACCAGCCAACGCATTATTGATTCAGAAATTTCTCGTAGGCGTTATTGATCGAAAAGAATAAGCTTGAAGGGAAGGAGGAATAATTCAATATAGGGATGTACTGTTTGTGAAATCTCCTAATGAGATAGGTACACGATGATATATCCAGAAGTCATAAATCTTGGACTTTACAAGACAAGTATACATTCCGAGGGACACAGTCAGCATTATTCTTCTGTTTTTGAAGATGTCAACTTCAGTATATTTGAGGCGCGACGTGGGAAAACCGGACATAATGCATGTGCATAAAGTGTCATCCCGGATTAGCCTGTGCAGTCTGCACAGGCTAATCCGGGACAGCACTTTCTTTATGCTATTTTCTGTTTCAAGGAAGTCTCATCTTAACATAAATCCACTCTAGGCGGAAAGTGCCGTCCTGGATTAGCCAGTGCGGACTGCACAGGCTAATCCGGGATGACACTTTACGCACATGCATTAAGTCCGGTTTTCCCACGACGGGCCTCATTTATTGTTTTTACAGTGTGAACTTGTAGAAAAATAATGAACTTATTGTCATGGCACTGGCAGATTATATTGAAATTTTATTGTATCATATCATTTGAAATGTTATACATTTGAATTTCTGATGTAATGTTGAGTCTGTTAGCGTAGGAAGGTTAAAGACATTGGGTGTCCTAGTTTCCCGTCAAAGGAATCCCATGCAGTATTTTTGCATGGAGAAATCCTGTTAATGTGGTCAGTGAAGTGTCTCAAGTTTGAGGGTCGTCTGATAAACCCATACTAGTATACAAAATTGAACAAAAAAGATTGGTATAGCAAATGGAGAAATAATAAGCAAATTATAAACAAATTTGGGTGGTTTTTCCATGCAAATTTACTTATTGGTGGACAAAAACTTACCAAGTGATTTTTAGTTCGTAAATTTTTAAATTTATTATTTATTGTAAACTTCTAATAGTGTTCAACATGTTTCATAGACAGCCCTTAAAATGACTTGTCCATTTGATGACAGTTAATATTACCTTTATAAGTTATTCATGGAAAGCATGAAACATGAGAAAATCAACACAGTGTTGTTAACAATAAAGTGACATTTGTCTTTAACCACCCCTCCCCCTTTGCATACACACAGTATAAGAGTATTATATATTAATTAAGAAATAATTTATCGTTGTTAATTGGCCAATAAACAACTATTTAGAGTTTTGATGCGTAGGAATTTATAAGCACGAGGGCATTTGCCCGAGTTGTGTAATAGCCATGCATCAGAACGACAAAGAGTTGTTTATTGGACGATAAACAACGATCATTCGAAAATTAGTTTGATTCTAACATGATCTGACAAATATTTTTGCAATTGTAATGAGAACTTCATTTGACTATGCTCCGCTCAGAATCGGGACTACTTTTTGTGTTATTTATTGGGTAGTTCAACCATGATAATTTTGTTGTTTGTCTATAGAAAGATCTACGAGTATAATGTTAGAATAAAATATAAACAATCATGGCCATAAGATGACTATTACGATTGTATTTCTTAAAAGATTTGCATCCGTTTCTAGTAAAACAAGTTTGGGGGTGGTAATATATTTGTATGCGCCGTGTAAAAGCTAGATATAAAAAATAATGTTTAATATTTAGAAATAATAATACAGACCTGAGCCCATCAATTGTAAATGCTTATGACACCAGGGCTGGTATTCACAAAGCTCCCAAGAGAAATCTTAACTTAAGTTGTACTTAAAGTGAAATTTTTAGATCAAATTTTTCATGTGAAATCCAATGATTTTTGTACAAAGACGGCTGCAATACTAAACATATAAGCAATATTTACATGTTTACAACATTTTAATGTTAAAAGACCTATATATGAAACAGCCAGAGACTTGAGGAATTTTATGAATTTAAGGAATTTACTTAAGTTTTCCCTAAGGAGCTTTGTGAATATGGGCCAAGGGCTCTAGATATGGAGAATAACAGGTTACTGCCTGGTCTTGTGTAATATATCAGGTGTGGCTTAGAATTATAATGGCGAGGCTTGTCTATGTTTTTCTATTTATCATACCACATTTTTCGTAAAATATCACCAAACGAGCTGATTTTTATATATTTAAAAACTAAGGACGGCGCTGAATTTGCTGAGCCGACTTTTACACGTTCACGTACATGTAGTTATGGATTTCTAAAAGTCGACTGAATAATACCTTATTATTAACATTTCGTAATGATAAGTGAACGCCGAATTGTTTGGAGACGCCATTTTGGAGTTGTGTATTGAAATTGACATTTCCAAGATCGTGTCAATATTGACAGTATTTGACTATAGTGTGTTCAATTTTTGGTAATAATGTTTTTGGTTCAACATAAACTGATGCTATGTAGTGACTTTTAGTGCATTTATTATGAATGTATTGAAATAAATTTGTATGGATGATTTATTGTGTTCCATAGATGACGTCATATCACTAACAAAGTGCGGGTTTATGTGAATATTTAAAAAAGAAAGTTTTTGTGATTTTTTACGATCAAAAATAATAAACTATATACCTTCTTGGTATCAAATTGTTTGTTTTGTTGAATCTGACATACTTTTACTGAAACTGTTGACTTTATAGTTGTTTCCGAATAATATGACGTACCTCCAAACATTGACTGATATAAACGCCACTGACCTGATATACAAAAATATATCGGGTACCTTTGTATCCGGCCGATATCAGCATAGTGGTATGATAAAAGTCACTAAGTGGAGTGTTGGAGTAAATACTCGTTTAAAACTAGGAAAATAGTTATGAAAAATGTATACCACTGTTTATAATACCGTAAATCATTTGTAATTTTAAAATTTTGCCGAGTTGTTAGTGCAGTAGACACTTGCACATATAACTGCATCAGTAATATTGATCTTACCTCAAAATTGTATACATTTATGCATTTACAAAATTTTTGACAATAAAACAGAACCATGTACATGCGTGCATGAACACACTTTTTAAATACAGTGGAAATGATCCAGGACACAATCAGTTTTAACAAAAGATTTATGGAGAAATGATAAATATACCATAAGTATTGACAGATATAACAAACATACTTATTGACCAGAAAAGGCACAGTTGTATGTAAAAAAAACAACAAACATTTCATGTCTGTTTTATGTTTGATGTCTTATTCTAACTTTACATAATAGTATTGAATAGTAATTGTTGGATCAATAGTTTAATATTTATACATCATTTAAGCATTAAAATAAACATCAATGTTCATAGTTTTGCCTAGTATGTGGGGGGGGGGGGGGGTAAATACTCCTTTATTGTTGAATTTTTAGGAGTACCAGTATTCTATTAAGTTTTCATCAAGGGCACATGATACACAGCATCACTATATGGCACCAGATCTTCAGAAAATTGAGGCATTTTTCTACTAATAACATCGCTGAGTGTATGATGTATTACATTTGCAGTTACATACATAATAACTTTTGTCATAAACATATCCCAGTGTGGCATGCATTCCAATTACGTCCATAATATACATGGTAGATTGCTTAATTGAGATTAGTCTATTTTGAATCTGTAAAAGTGGATATGTATTTCCCGTCATTGGAGTATGTGGTATATATGGACAATCGGTGACGCACATGTTTGAAACAGATGGCTAGCATTTGAGTCCACATCGTGTTCCCATTTTAGATATAATGAATGCTTTTGTGGACAAAAGGTTGCCATAAGTCAAAAATCGTTTGTTTCAGGTTACTTCACCAAAAAAATTAGGGTAGGTAGGTCGGGATTTATTTATTTATTTTTATTTTTTTAATTTAGTAAATGGTCAACTTGAAGATTCTAAAACTGAATTAATATTCAAAACATATCTGTAATATCCTTAAACATTGTTTTAAAGTGGATTCTATCAAAACTTAACACTTATTTCACCAAAAAATCTTTTAATTATTGAAAATCATGAATAAAACAAAAAAATATCTGACAACCCCAATAAAATGTTCTAGGGTCGGGGCATTTTTTTAGGGTAGGTCGGGTAACCTGAAACAAACATATATTTTTCTTACGCCTAATGATGTCATAACCATTGGCAGGGGCAGACCTAGGTTGCGTTTGAGCATAAGCAAAATTAAAGCTTTGAATTTGGGTTTGGTAAATATTAATATAATTAATTATTCTGATTCCCATGAACGTTTATTCAATACGGAAATTCCTAACCCTACCTTGTTCAGACATGATTACACTCGTTTATGCAGATATAATGAAATATAAAATGTTGTAAAATAGTATTGCTCTGTATGCTGATGATCATTAGGCATTTTTGTTTTCCCCAAGTTTTAAGCAGTTATCAGTTGATCCGTTAGCATTATGACTTAATTAAGCAGCGTCGTAGCCATGCTGAGGCACTGCCTCAGCTAAAATTTAGAGACCAAAAAAAGGTAATACAATACTTTGAAAATCATATAATGTCAGAATAATGTCCGTTTCACAGAATTTGAGGCAATTTATGGCACTATTTTTGCACCATAAGGATATACCCCACATTAATTATACCAAATTTATAGCGGTTCCATAAAGTCCATGTGTTAAACAAATTGTCGCATTTTACACTTCTTCGATTCTGTATCATAATATTGAATCAAAATGGTGTACATCGAGACGTCAATGATTCAGGTTATTTTGTTTTAAAACATGGTTAAAGTGGCCTCCAAAACGCACGGGAGACATTCTAGGTAAAAAATATGGAGGGGGATGTCCCTGGACCCCTACACTGTGTCCGCTTAAATTTGCCTCTGGCTATGCCAGTGGAATGTATGATGCATTATTATAAAAGGAGTATGCCTAGTTGTGACCCTGCTTGTTATAAGTCAAAGATTTTGAATCTGGATAAAAAATACTTTGTCTTGATAATAATTGACTAAGATTATATAACTGTATTCTTTCAAACATCTATTGTCCCAATACGGGCCCGGCTAGCTCAGTTGGTAGAGCGCTAGACTGTCAATCCGGGGATCGTGAGTTCGAGCCCCAGCCCGGCCACATAACTTGTGTGGGCATTGTCATGAACTTATTTCTACGGCCATTCTCCCCGTACCTCTGATTCAAGTCGGGCAGTTGTCAGTTACTGACATAGGTATGTGCACTAAGTACTGGTAAACAGCTTAGATCGGCTAAGCTTGCCCAGGAACAGTGTGAGTAGGTTAACTGACTGTCGTGATATGACTGAAATACTGTTAAAAACGGCGAAAAATCCAAACAAACAAACATTCTTGAGTACATAGCAATTTACTGTTCAGGAGAGAAAGTGATTTCCAGTATATGCAATTTAAATTTAATTTTACTAGTGATAGAAGAGAATAATATGAGGGGCGTCGTGGGAAAACCGGTCTTAATGCATGTGCGTAAAGTGTCGTCCCAGATCAGCCTGTGCAGTCCGCACAGGCTGATCCAGGACGGCACTTTCCGCCTAAAGTGGATTTATGTTTAGAAGAGACTTCCTTGAAACAGAAAATACCATACATGCGGAAAAAGCCATCCCGGATTAGCCTGTGCAGACTGCACAGGCTAATCCGGGACGACACTTTACGCACATGCATTAAGACCGGTTTTCTCACGACACGCCACATATTATTACTAAACACTTTCCCTTAGGACTACAGAAGTCTTAATTTAGCTTTAAAATCTAAAATTCCATTCTTGAGTGGAAAAACAGAATACAATGAACTTGGAAATTTCGAAACCAAGTGAACAAAAATCCTTCTTGTACTACAGACACACCTTGAATACTTGAATATCGGATAAAAATCTGAATAATTTTAAACAATTCACACTGTGGCCATTGTGACATATCCACTTAGCGGACATTAGTCTCCGTAGATTTTCCGAGAAAAACTAATGGCCCTGTGTAAATTACATATTTATCATATAAGCATAGATATTGCCTCATAATCATTGGCTGATGGAAATGTATTTGCAGATGAAAGTATCCGGCGGATCTTTAGTAAGAAGCCGTACCTTCCCATTTCGTGATATTAATTTGTCAGGTATTTGCTAAGTACTTTTATTTTGAGGAAGAAGATGTATAAGTGAATGCTAATATGAGACATTATGTACATGACATTCTGTTAAGCCTCATTTGTGAGAGTTGTTTATATCAATGATGGCAGTATGGAAATATCCTTTGTAACTTACAGCTTTTGAGAATCTTTGGTATTGCTTAGGCAAATATTTAAGAAGTCACAGTTTATGAGCAGTGTTTATTAAAAATTATGTAGACTTATTGACCTCAAACAAATCAGATTTTTTTAGCTTCCATGTAAATGGCAGTTTTATGTGGATGTATTGAAAACGTCAGATGAAAAGCGTTTTCATATACAAGTCCCACAACAATATGTCGCACACATGAAACTTGGCAGCCTTTTTTGATTATTAAGTGAGATTCTTTAACAGTTTGAACTGACGTCGAGAAAAAAATATGAAAACAATCAGGAAAACTGCTTGATCAGATTTCTCATAAAGAATTGTACTTGTATAAAGTGGTGAGAGACTGGATCCTTCTATATGGCTTCTACACCCAATAATTACCCTGCGAAAGTCTATAACTGTGCTTGGGACTGGAATTATTTATGAGGCTGCCTTTTCATCTGCCATCCCATTACGTGCATTTGAATGTTGTAATTTTCTGCGTTCCATTGAAGTCTAAAAGGTTGAATCCATTCTGATTTCATTGCACAGTAGTTAGTGTTCTATTTTAGGTTCCTAATATTTTGTGGGAAGTCCTAATATACTGATTATAAGTTTTTTTCGGCGTAGCTGTCTAAGATCACTTTTGACCTAGATTTCTTGCGATAATTATGCAGCGGGAAAATTGAATGCCAATAGAATTTGGCAAATTTTCTATTTTTAGGGAATGCAAACTTACAACAATGGTTTAATGTATACCAACAACTGTTGCATACTTTTGGGGATTAAAATGTACATGATTATTTACATAAGCGGTTAAAATAAAGTAACAATCATTTCTTCGACATACACTCTAGAACTGAACATAATTATGGACATATTTTCTCATTGTATGTCAAGAACAGAATATTATATTCATTCTCAGAATTAATCCATTGTTTTGTTTAGCCTAGCGGCACGCTCTATAAATAACAATTGATTCTAGCGAGTTCAACGCACTCACGATCATTATAAAATTAGCGCTCATTTAGCTGCCGGTGTATAGCTGTTATAATATATATGCATCATTTTGCGTCCAGAGAATCATTAGAGCGAATATTTCAATAAATGGAGGAATTTATGTTTATAAACTTACTGTGCATGTTAATTTGAAATTGAGTGGCGTTTGCGTTCTATTAAGAATTAAATAGAATTGCACATTTCTATCAACTTCTCCAGTAGATGTTAATCGACCTATAAAAAGATATCTTTCAATAAATAAAATGTGGTGAAATAAGTAACGGAATACGTCAAAATGTTATTTATATTACTTTTACTTTATTTTCATAGCATTAATACATTATTTGTAATACCAATTATACACAGAAACCTTAACATACATCATATTCCTACAGAATATAATTTTAAATCGCCATAGTTTAATGAAATTTTATGTTTGTGTTATCAAAAATGGAAGTCATAATTATTTCAAATGCACTGAATGTTCCCTGAAGATTGCTTTTCATAAGGATACACAGTAAAAATGATTAACTGACTTCGAAATGTGTATGTATTATGCATAGATAACTTCCAAGATGAAAGTAGGGTATATTACTTAAGAATAACTAGACGCGTCTGATACAGAATAATTTTCATTCATTCCCGCAATTAGCTTCGTACATTGTTAATTTTGTTAATTTTAACGTTAATTTTGGGATATGAGAAGTTTTCTTATGATGCTAAAAAAATCTGGGGTCCGAGAAGTTGCCTTGTCTAGGTGGGGACCGCCAAAAAATCTGGGGTCCGAGAAGTTGCCTAGTCTAGGTGGGGACCGCCAAAAAATCTGGGGTCCGAGAAGTTGCCTTGTCTAGGTGGGGACCGCCAAAAAATCTGGGGTCCGAGAAGTTGCCTTGTCTAGGTTGGGGCCGCCAAAAAATCTGGGGTCCGAGAAGCCACGTAACTGATCATCTTGGCCCTCTTGTATTATGTTTAGGGTAAAATGATGTCTCAGTATTAATGTCAACGCCGATTGTCTTTTTTAAAGACATTTCTTGTTTAAGATATTCTTCCTTTGAAAAATGCACTTTGTTTAATTACATTAATTGACATTTGTTTAATTAAGTTCAATTGGTTAATTAATCTATTGTCCATTAATTGTTTATACAATCAAAGTAGGCATAGGTCTTTTAAATTTTAGTTGTAAATGAAATTATGTCAAACAGTTATCAAAGAAAATGAAACTACACAATGTTGAGGTCACATTGTAGTGCACAAAAAATCGACCTTACTGAAACAAAGTGATATATTAAAAGAAATAGATCAAACACATATTTGTGTTAGATTACTTTTCCATCCCACACAGAAAATGATAGATTGATGTTTTGTTCGGGCCGGCTAGCTCAGTTGGTAGAGCGCTGGACTACAAATCCGAGGATCGCGGGTTCGATTCCCAGCCCGGCCACACTGGGGATTGGTCATGAAATTATTTCTACGGCCATTCTCCCCTACCTCTGATTCAAGTAGGGCAGTTGTCAGTTACTTACATAAGTATGTGCACTCAGTACTGGTAAACCAGCTTACCGAGGTAAAGTGTGAGTAGGTTAACTGACCGCTGTTATATGACTGAAATACTGTTGAATACGGCGAAAATACAAACAAACAAAAAAAACTCTAATTTCAGATAACTCCTCCATCCCAGTCATTGAACACAAGTCTAAGTTACCTCCAGTATTATAATTTTGTTATGTTTTCAGATGTCAGATAGCTCCTCCATTCCAGTCAGGGAACACTGAGTTACTTCTTGTATTATATATGTGTTTTTTTCCAATTTTAGATAACTCCTCTATCCCAGTCAAGAACACTGAGTTGCCTCCAGTATTATAGTTATGTTTTGTATTCCAATTTAAGATAACTCCTCCATCACAGTCAGGAAACACAGAGTTACCTCCCATGCCAGAGCCAGAAGGCAACATCCTCAAGAACCACCTGAAACAGGTATGCTACATCTTTACAAAGTGTGCTTTATTTTTATGCCCCCCATCGAAGATGGTGGGGTTTATTGGTTTGCTTTTGTCGATCAGTCAGTTTTCATCTGATCTTCACTAAACTCCATGAACTGGTTTGTGGCCATAATATCCAGGTCAAGTTCGATAATACCCAAATCGCTCCAGGAATTGAGTTATGGTCCTTGATTATCTAAAATTGGCCTTTTTAACCGTTTCCACTCTCTAAGTCCAACAGTTTCATCCAATCTTCACCAAACTTAAGGGAAATGTTTGTAATAATAATATCTAGGTCCAGTTTGATAATCAGCCAAATCGTCCTTGGAATTGTGGAGTTATGGCCATTGAATTATATAAAGTTAGCCTTTTTAGTCATTTCCGCTCTCTAAGTCCAACAGTTTTTATCCAATCTTCACCCAACTTCATGAAAATGTTTGTAATAATAATATCTAGGTCAAGTTCAATAGTCAGCCAAATCGCCCAAGGTACTATCAAGTTATTGCCCTTGAATTATCTGAAATTGGTCTTTTTCTGGTTTCATCTCTCTATGTCCAACAGTTTTAATCCGGTCTTCACCAAACTTTATGAATATGTTTGTTATAATGATATCTCGGCTAAGTTTGATAACCAGTCAAAGTAGCTCAGGAATTGTGGAGTTATTGGCCTTGAATTATTTGAAATTGGCCTTTTAAGCGGTTTCCGCTCTCTAAGTCCAACAGTTCATCAAATCTTCACCTAACTTCATGAACATGTTTGTGGGCCGAGTTTAATAATCAGCCAAATCGGTCCAGGAATTGTGGAGTTTTTGCTCTTTATCTAAAAATTGGCCTTTTTAGCTGTTTCCGCTTTCTAAGTCCAACAGTTCATAGCCGATTTTGAACAGATTTTGTGAAAATCTTGGTGAGTTTATTATCTTAGTTAAGTTAAATAATCAACCAAATTGTCCCAGTAACTGTGGAGTTGTGGCCCGTGATTATCTAAAATTAGCCTTTTTAGCTTTTTAGCTCACCTGAGCACGAAGTCCTCGGTGAGCTATTGGTATAGGGGACCTCTCCTGCGTCGTCCGTGTGCCATCAACAATTGGGTTCGTATTCAAGCTGGAGACTTCACTTTTTATCCAATTTTATCAAAACTTCCACAGATTGTGTATGACCATGAAATCTTGGAGGGGATTGTTATTGGGTCAGATCACACCAGTAACTAGAGTTATTGCCACTTTTTCATGCATTAAAAGTGCAAAAATGCCTTTTTCCAACATATGGACTTTATTTTCCGTCCAATCTTAACCAAACTTTCACAGTTTGTGTATGACCATCAGATCTCAGCAGATGCCAAAAATAAGCCAGATCGTTTTTAAACACCAGAGTTATTGCCCTTTGTTTATTAAAAAATATACAAAAATGGACATTATTCAGGATAGAGACTTCATTTTTCATCCAATCTTCACCAATCTTGAACAGTTTGACTATGAACGTAAGATTACAGGTGAAGTCGAATATAAGCATGATCAGGCCAGAAACACCGGAGTTATTTCCCCTTGTATTTGAAAAAAAACAGCAACAAGTTATCAGTGATTTGCTTGCACACACCATATTTTATTCAATGTTGACCAAACTTACAGAGTTTGCATATGACCATAACAATTGATTGATAAAATTTGATTTCCTACAGTTGCAAACCTTGCATGCAGTTACTTGTACGTGCAACATTGATGTCTTCAGAGTCTGCATAAACATCATTGGACAGAAAATTATCAAAGAAACAGCAAAACTTCACCTTATAGCATCGCAATTATCGTATTGCAACTAGTTCTCTAAAACTGTCTGTGAAAAAGACATCAAAATCTACTGTTGCTGCATTTTCCAATATTGTCACTAACTTAATGAAAAAGGATCAGGTAAGAATATCAAGAAAAATGATTTGAGAACCATTAGCAAAAACACCACACATCCACTACCCAACTCGTACTTTAGTTGGCCCATTGCACTAACCGATGTTTTAAATCAAATTGATCCTATCCCTGTTTGCTTATTGTTCATACCGGTATGCCTTAATTTTCAAACCTGTCACAACAGTATGGTCTTCATCTGTACCAGTTCTCAGGTGAGCGCTTTGGGCCATCATGGCCCTCTTGTTTAACCTAGAGGGGGCATAACTGTTTTACAAACAGCTCTTGTCATTCTTCATTCCAACAGTTTTCTTAATATACGTTTGACATAATTCAAGTAAATATCCTTAAAGGGGCATATTAGGGGTATTTCACATAAATATAGAGATACGTTAAAGCTACATAATTTCCTATTTTTGTCAAATATTTTGTTTGAGTAGCATCAATATATTGATAGAATTGTTAAGAAAAAATGTATACAGAGATAAGAAAATGTTTTGGGATACACTGTTCCCGTAGAATTTGAACTCGAGCCTACAAAAACTCTTCAGGCACTTCAATGGCAGCTTCGTATGCTGTGCACTGTTTATCAAAGGAGTGCATGCGCATAGTGGTACATCATGTACAGTTCATTCCTATAAGTGTCATGGATGACAACTGTTGTTAAAATTATATGAGGCGCGTCGTGGGAAAACCGGACTTAATGTATGTGCGTAAAGTGTTGTCCCGGATTAGCCTGTGCAGTCCGCACAGGCTAATCCGGGATGGCACTTTCCGCTTTTATGGTATTTTCTGTTTCAAGGAAGTCTCTTCTAAACATACATCCACTGTAGGCGGAGAGTGCCGTCCCGGATTAGCCTGTGCGGACTGCACAGGCTAAGCCGGGACGACACTTTACGCACATGCATTAAGACCGGTTTTCTCACGATGCGCCACATATACATTTGTGGTTATAGCAACTAGACCATCATATTTCAATATTAGTTCATTGTAAATGAGTTGGTTTTTTTTGCAAAGTTATTGTTGACTTACTTTAAACTACTTTAAGCTAAGAACACTTAAATGAGATTAATGGTTGTAATATTTCCCAATTTCCTGTTATTGTTGGCTGTCATTTTCCACAGGCACTGACAAGTATGAGCATGATGCCTCAGCCCATCAAGAATCTGGATGCACTGGCACAGAACCCGGACATGTGGACGCGGCGGGAGAGCTTCTCTAACAACACGGGCTTCAACCCTCTCATCTACGGCAATGATGTGGACTCCGTCGACGTGGCAACCAGGGTCGCGATGGTGGGCATTGGTTTAATTAATATTTAGTGTTGTTAATAGAGAAATAATGCTTTAAAATTCATTAACTATTCTAGTACAGGAAACTCGTATGAGTTTCTTGTAAAATAGCAAACCCTTAAAATGCACCAAATTTATTTTTTATTTCGGGTTTTTGTTCATTTCATTTTTTGTCTCGAATCCTGTCTCTGTAATGCATGTTACCTAGGAGACAAATTTTATAATTATTATAACATCAAAAGCATTGACTTTTATTGGCACTGATGTTACATAATAGCTTCAAAGCTGTACCAACAATTACCCAATATGCATGTTTGTATTAAGTTTTTGAGAATATATACATAAAATACATTAAGTTTTATTTAAATTCAAAAAAAAAGTGCATCAGTGAAGATAAAAGAAAATCTAATAGCAAATGCAATGACGGAATATGATACTGTTACTTGTATGACTTCAATTTTCAGTAAAGATAAAAGAAAATCTAATATCATATGCAATGACTGAATAATACACTGTCAGTTGTATGAGTTCAATTTTCAGGTGCGTTTTTTCAACTCGTCAAACACTCTGGGCAATTTCACAGAGCACACACGTACGTTGCGACTCTACCCTCGACCAGTAGTCGCGTTCCAGCTCTACAGCTTTCTCAAGTCCCGTCCCGTGAACACTCACTTCACACGCCGGCTGGCCCGCACTCAGGTGAGACCAATGCAGGCATTTGTAACCAAGTTTCGCAAGCCACATAAATCGGCTCTATTTTTGCTTTGCATTTTTGGTTTGTTAAAGGGACCTGTTCACAGATTAGCAAACTGACAATTTTCAAAACATTTTGTCATATATTCCAAAAAGAAATTATGCATTATATACAAACAAGCGAAATAACACTCAGGACTTATAAATATATTGGAAATATTGCTTTCGTTTATGGATAACCATCAATCAAAATGGATAAAATTATAAAACGTTTGTGTAACACTTTTTATCGGTATTTTGGAAAACACGTGTATCACTTACATAGTGTTAAAAATACACAACCAAATCTATAAGCATGAATTGCCGAGTATGAGATTTTTTATCTCAAAGGTCCCGATTTCGAGTCCCGGCGAAGGCACATTTGTTAATTTACCTCTTTCTTTATATAATATTTGTTTTATATTATTCCAGAAGCTGCAGTTTCTTGCAGTTAAGACATTTGATGACATTTTTCAAAAATACGAAAAATCTGTGAACAAGTCCCTTTAAAATCTGATTGTAAAGTATTGTAACAATAAGGTTTAAACTGTTTTTTCTTAAGTTCCATGCTGCAAACACACACTTCACATGCAGGCTAGCCATAACACAGGTGAGACCAGCGCACACATGTCGAGGGTTGAGGGTGAAACTCTTGTCACTGCTTAATGTTTCTATATCAGATACAACGGTTTCACGCTCAACACTCCATTTGTAACTAACTAGATTATAACCCACTTAACCCACTAGTAAATATATGACATTAATATAACTCTAAAATAGTTTAAACAGGTTTTTACTAAGAAGCAGTGCTCGATTTTAGCTATTTTTGCAACTAGCCAATAAATGCGAGTGGCTTAATATGTTTTAATAATTGTTTCTTCCTACAATAGCAAAACCTCTTGTATGGTTGCGTGTAACCCATGGGTTCTTAGTGGGGAATCAGTCAATATATTTATATATGGGTATTTTCTGTGAAATATGGTGGCCAATACAGTAACTTCCGTGGAAGAAAATGAGTTTTACGATTATGTTCAAAATAGAAGATAGACAAAATATTTCTTGATAAAAAAAAAGGTCCCCGATGCATGCCTTGTTGTTACATGCACTTATTCTTTACTCGCAATTTGTTTGCGAGCAACATAAAAATTAACAACTAATTTTGTACTTGCATTTGCGAGTTTGCGAGTGCTAAATTCGAACCCTGCTAAGAAGGCTATTATATATGCATGATATTTCCATTTATTAGTTTTTTCAGCTGAAAACTAAACTGGTGACATAATATTAAATTTACACTGCAGATCCGTTATATCACGATCCGTTATTTCGAGATATCGAATATATCGGGAATCGGCCGTGGATCCTGATTTTTTTCTTCTTGTACTTCAATATTTTACTATTACACGACATTCATAAATAAATCCTGTTTTCGCGCCTACATCGCTACCTTTCGTTCACACTCTTGTAGTGCGACAAATATAACCCGACCCGCTCAACATCAAAGTGTAACAGTTTGACGTCATCAGCTTACATCGTGCGTGCCACCCATAACAGCGTCCTTTCACTGCTGTCACTTTAATTAGCAGGCGAATTACACGCCGTCCACGTGGAGGGTGTATACAGTAACTGTTATGTCATAGATCAATACTGACCTATCTAAACAATGCCGTCCACGTGGAGGGTGTATACAGTAACTGTATGTCATAGATCAATACTGACCTATCTAAACAACGCTGTCCACGTGGAGGGTGTATACAGTAACTGTATGTCATAGATCAATACTGACCTTTCTGAACGACAATAACGTTATCAATATGGCATAACTGTTGATTTTTTGTTTAAGAGGAAATGCTAACTGCACATCATTTGCGATATAGATACCCAATTTTGTTGTTATGCGCTACGAAACTTTTATACAAAAGTAAAGATCTCAATGTTCTCTGCGCTACGAAGTTTTTATATCACAATCAATACACCCACGCTTTCCATGCGGATGACGTGATGTTGTACATGTGCACATAATTTTCGCGAGCTTTTCCAGCAGAACAAAGGAATTACATGAAATACATGTGCAGTTTAATTGTAAATAGAAATCGTGTTAACGTCATGTGAACAGTAAAATTCATATAGACATTTGGGATTCGGAATTTATTATATGCAATTTGAAATTAATTATAAGGAATAGAATTATATTTTTATATACAAAAGGAATATTTTACATATGGATATAACACATTGTTGATGTTAACAACAATGAAAAAGGTGCGTTAATTACGTTTATGTTTGGAGATCGTGAAAATATGCCAGTGTATATAGAGAATAATGGGTTACTGCCTGGTCTTGTGTAATATATCAGGTGAGGCTTAGAATAATATAACGGCGAGGCTTGCCACATTTTTCGTAAAATATCACCAAACGAGCTGATTTTTATATATTTAAAAACTAAGGACGGTGCTGATTTTGCCGAGCCGACTTTTACACATTCACGTACATGTAGTTATGGATTTCTAAAAGTTGACTGAATAATACCTTATTATAATATTTCGTAATGATAAGTAAACTGTTTTCACTACTAATACATAGATTACACGCATGCTCGTTCATAAAATACTGAAAATGCGAACTGAAAGGGATTGCAACGATCAATTTCATCGGAGAACACACAACGCCGAATTGTTTGGAGACGCCATTTTGGAGTTGTGTATTGAAATTGACATTTCCAAGATCGTGTCAATATTGACAGTATTTGACTGTAGTGTGTTCAATTTTTGGTAATAATGTTTTTGGTTCAACATAAACATGGATGCTGTATAGTGACTTTTAGTGCATTTGTTATGAATGTATTGAAATAAATTTGTATGGATGATTTATTGTGTTCCATAGATGACGTCATATCACTACCAAAGTGCGGGTTTATGTGAATATTTAAAAAATAAGATTTATGACGATTTAAAATAATAAACTATATACGTTCTTGGTATCAAATTGTTTGTTTTGTTGAATCTGATTCATTTTTACTGAAACTGTTGACTTTATAGGTGATTCCGAATAATATGACGTACCTCCAAACATTGACTGATATAAACGCTAGTGGCCTGATAAAAAAATATATCAGGCACCTTTGATCAGGCCGATATCAGCATAGTGATATGATAAATACAGAATAACAGGTTACTGCCTGGTCTTGTGTAATATATCAGGTGAGGCTTAGAATAATATAATGGCGAGGCTTGCCGAGCCGTTATTTTATTCGTGCCGAACCTGATATATTACACAAGACCAGGCAGTAACCTGTTTTTCTATTTATCATACCACATTTTTCGTAATATATAACCAAACGTGCTGATTTAAATGTATTTAAAAACCAAGGGCGGCGCTGATTTTGCTGAGCCGACTTTTACACGTTCACGTACATGTAGTTATGGATTTCTAACAGTCGACTGGATAATACCTTATTATTAACATTTCGTATGGATTTCTAAAAGTTGACTGAACAATACCTTATTATTGACATTGTGTAATGATAAGTGAACTGTTTTCACTACGAATACATAGATTACATGCATGCTCATTCATAAAATACTAAAAATGCGAACTGAAATGTATTGCAAAGAACAATTTCATCGGAGAACACATAACGCCGAATTGTTTGGAGACGCCATTTTGGAGTTGTGTATTGATATTTACATTTTCAAGATCGTGTCAATATTGACCGTATTTGACTATAGTGTGTTCAATGTTTGGTAATAATGTTTTTGGTTCAACATAAACTGATGCTTTGTAGTGACTTTTAGTGCATTTATTATGAATGTATTGAAATAATTTTGTATGGATGTTTTATTGTGTTCCATAGATGACGTCATCTCACTACCAAAGTGCGTGTTTATGTGAATATTTAAAAAATAATGTTTTTGTGATTTATGACAATTAAAAATAATAAACCATATACGTTCTTGTTATCAAATTGTTTGTTTTGTTGAATCTGATTCATTTTTACTGAAACTGTTGACTATATAGTTGATTCAGAATAATATGACGTACCTCCAAACATTGACTGATATAAACGCTAGTGACCTGTTAAAAAAAAGTATATCAGGCACCTTTGTATCAGGCCGATACCAGCATAGTGGTATGATAAACATGTATATCTATATGTACATGAATGACCTGACAAGTTATATCGCGATCCGGCTATATCGCGATCGCAATCCATGGACCCCGCGAATCGCGATATAACGGATCTGCAGTGTATTTACTTAAAACAACCAAAACAACGAAGAGTTGCTGAAAACACAACAATGCAAACCCCCCCCCCCCCCCCCCCCCGAAAAAAAATGCATTAAAAAATATATAGAAACAACTATGACTGAAAAAGGTTACGTACATGTATGTATTTTTCTGTGTTAATGTCTTCTTTACAGGCCGTTGAATTCTTTGCCGAGTGGGCGCTATGCCCCCAGAACGTGGCATTCCTGCGAGTCCAGACCTCTGTGTTCGATCCCCTGTTGATCGGGGACAAGCCCAAGTGGTACGCCCATCAGCTTCAGCCAATCAAATTCTGCGTTTATGACGAGGCTTCATCGCTCTGGGCTGCGTTGACCTCGGCGTCGGTGGCTGTCAGTGATGAGTTCCCAACTGGTAGGTTGAAAAGTGACACCATCTAGGTGAATAACAGCTGCCAGTGGCCTATTGGAATTTCCGATCCATCGGCTTTGTTTATGGTATTAGAGGCATCTTTCAAACAAATGTTTATATAAGGCGTGTTGTGGGAAAACTGGACTTAATGCATGTGCTTAAAGTGTTGTCCTGGATTAGCCTGTGCAGTCTGCAGAGGCTAATCCAGGACAACACTTTCCTCCTACAGTGGGTTTATGTTTAGATGAGGCCAACCTTAAAAAATAGTTTGTTTGCCATTGCCTACCCAAGGTTGCTGGTAACGGGTAGGTAGGTAGCCATTATTGTCTTTTTTTTTCAAAAAAATGGAAATTTATGAATGATCAATTTAGCGTCAGAATATAACATATAACACAGACATTGCTTTTAATAATATAATCAAGTGTCTGTTGATATAACAAGAGCTTGCTAGCAATCATCTTTTATTGGACAATGAATGCTGACAAAGAGCCTGTTGTTTTCACAAGTTTGATAAAACATTATTAGAATTGCATTTTGATATGGCCAATTATAAGCAATGGTTTATCTGATACAGTTAATTTATTAACCCAATGGGAAATGATTTGGCCAATATAAGCAAGGGTTTATCTGATACAGTTAATTTATTAACCCAATGGGAAATGATTTGGCCAATATAAGCAAGGGTTTAGCTGATACAGTTAATTTATTAACCCAATGGGAAATGATTTGGCCAATATAAGCAAGGGTTTAGCTGATACAGTTAATTTATTAACCCAATGGGAAATGATTTGGCCAATATAAGCAAGGGTTTAGCTGATACAGTTAATTTATTAACCCAATGGGAAATGATTTGGCCAATATAAGCAAGGGTTTAGCTGATACAGTTAATTTATTAACCCAATGGGAAACGACCGAAATAAAAGAATAGCGAGGTTTTATTTAACCCAAATGAAAAATATATTATTTGGAATTTGAAAAAAATGGTTTGATTTAACAAAGAAAAAACTTTTGAGTAGGGACCTTTTCATCGGGTAGGTAGGCAATGGCAAACAAAGTTAATTTTAATTTTGGCCTGAGAATTCCTTGAAACAGAAAATAAGATACAAGTGGAAAGCGTGGACTGCACATGCTTATCTGGGACAATACTTTGCATATATGCATTAAGCTCGGGTTTCCCGCCACATGCCTCATATACAGTTTTAGTGTCATTTTAGAACCCCTGATGTACATTATTTGTTAAATATGTATTACTTTCAGTCTTACGGACACTCTACCGTATGCTATGTAATCCAAACTTTTCAGTTCATTTTCGGAAACAAACGTGCCTAAAAGTACTGTACCGGTAGTAGGAATTACAGTTTGGTAACCTTTTTAGCTCACCTGAGCACAATGTGCTAATGGTTAGCTTTTAGGATCGCCTTTTGTCAGTCGTGTGTCGTGCGTCGTGTGGCAATGGCAAAATGATTTAAAAATTCTTCTCTGAAACCACAAGGCCCAGAGGTTTCATATTTGGTTAAAACATTATATCGAGACCTCGATTGGGATTGCATATGGGATGGCTGGTGTCAATGTCAAGGTCATTGTTACTAAAAATAGAAAAACGGTTTCCGCTCAATAACTTTAGAACTCATTGAGATATTTTAATGAAACTTAATACATAGATATCTTATATATAGACACCTCGCATGGGATTGCATATGGGGTGGGAGGGATCAAGGTCAAGGTCACTGTTGCTAAAAATAGAAAAACGGTTTCCGCTCAATGTCTTTGGAACGCATAGATATATTGTAATGAAACTTAATACATAAATACATTATATTGAGACCTCGATTGGGATTGCATATGGGGTGGTTGGGGTCAAGGTCAAGGTCACCGTTATTAAAAATAGAAAAATGGTTTCCGCTAAATATCTTGAGAACGCATTGAGCTATTTTAATGAAACTTAATACATAAGTACCTTATATCGAGACATTGCTTGGGATTGCATATGGGGTGGGTGGGGTGAAGGTCACCATTACTGAAAATAGAAAAACGGTTTCCGCTCAATAACTTGAGAACTTATTGCAATCGTTTAATGAAACGTATATCGAGACCTCACTTGGGTTTGCTTAAGGGGTGGGTGGGGGTCAAGGTCACTGTTATTAAAGGGACTTATTCACAGATTTTCGTATTTTTGAAAAATGGCTTTTTATATCTTAACTGCAAAAAGTAAAGCATCTATACTAACAAAAACAAATATTATATTAAGAAAAAAGAAGTAGATCAAAACATTTGCCCTCGCTGGGACTCGAACCTGCGACCGACGGTGTCAAAACAGACTGGCGCCTTAACCACTCGGCCATCCGGACTTTTGAATACATAATTGAATTTTCACACTATGTAAGTGATACACTAGTTTTCCAAATTGCCAAGGAAAAGCGTTACAAATACTTTATAATTTTATCCGTTTCAAATGATGATTTTTCATAAACGACACAATATCTGCAATATATTTTCTGCTCAGGAGTGTCATTTCGCTTGTATATATATGTATTTTTCTTTTAGAAATCTATGACAAAAATCTAAAAATCGTCAATTTGACAATCTGTGAACAGGTCCTTTAAAAGTAGAAAAACGGTTTACACTCAATGACTTAAGAACGCATTGAGATATTTTAATGAATCTTCATACGTAGATACCTTATATCGAGACCTTGCTTTACATATGTGGTGGGTGGGGTCAAGGTCAAGGTCACTATTACTAAAAATAGAAATACAGTTTTCGCCCAATAACTTGAGAACGTATTGAGATATTTTAATGAAACTTCATTCAAAGATATCAGGTGAGCGACCTAGGACCATCGTGGCCCTCTTGTTTTTTGTTTAGAGCAAGACAAAGTGCAAAATAACTTGCCCATATTCAAGTGCAAATTTGTCAAACATTAGGAAAAATCATTTATACCCCCGGTAGTAACAATGTCAAATTAAAAGAGAAATTACGCAACTTTGTAACTCTAATGTTACATATTTGTAGACGAGAGTGGCAGCGACAGCGACGGTGCCGAGTCCACCTCCTCCTCCTACTCGTCTCTCAGTGACTTCGTCACCGAAATGGTCAACAGCGAGATTGATGGTGATACGCCGTGTATGGGTGTTTTCTAATTTCGTACATCAGCGTTTTTTTTCACTATGTAAATTTGGTAACCGAAAATGGTGCCATTCCCAGTCAGATTTACCTACTAATTTTCCCAATCTGAAGTTAAAAAAATTCCCAAATCTCTGAAAAAATAATAAAATTTGACAAAAAAAGAGATCTCGAAAAGACAGATGATGTACCCTCAGTATTCTGTATTTAACTTCCCTTCTACTACCTCCAATAAAAAATGCAGGTTAAAGAATAAGTGAAACAAGTTGTTTACTATTTATTTATTGTATCGTATTGTTTTTACATCCTTTTTGGCAGTTGTTGATGAAAGTGATAAAATTTCTAATTTGGTTGAAAACGATGCTAATTTTCCCAATTTGACCATTATCGGTACCGTTCCTAAAGTAGTGAGGAAAAAACGCTATAAATATTGATATCTGCAATCTGTGTACTTACTCTTTATACACCTGCTGATTAATGATTTGGTTGAACTTTATTCATCCAGTTTTCCAAGACAAGCCAGAATTATGCAACGTGTATTAGGGCTGTACTGTAAATGTGGGCAACTATCTTCTTGAATGTGATCATACTTCTGGATTGTTACAAAAGTTCAAGATATTAAATGTGTCTGTATAGTTATTCTTAGACATGTTTGACTAAAATAGGAGTTTTACTTGATTTATTACTACATATTAAACGTATATTTCAGTGATGAAAATTAGAACAGAATCTCAAGCACTGCATGGGTAAATTCAAAGCTGGGCTTGCACAGCTTCATAGGTTATATAAATGGCAGGCTTGTATTGTGTTCTTGCTTTCAAGCACTTCTGTAAGACTTAAGTCTTGCTCTTAGGGTCTTACGAATTGGGGCTTGATGACTGCAAACTTTGACAAATGTAAATGAAGCGTGTCGTGGGAAACCCGGGCTAAATGCATAAGTGTAAAGTGTTTTCCCAGATTAGCCAGTGCAGTCTGCACAGGACTTACAAGAGACTTCCTTGAAACAGAAAATACCCTAAAAGCGGAAAGTGCTGTCCTGGATTAGTGTGGACTGCACAGGCTGATCCGGAACGACACTTTATGTACATGCATTAGGCCCAGTTATCCCACGACACGCCTCAAATATGTTCGCCTGCCATGAACGTGCCTCGTCGTTTGTACAGGTTTCCTGCCGGAGAACCAGGTTCTTGCGGTTGACGAGTCCAAGGTGTATTGTCCCCCGGATCGGCTGCAACTCCCTGAGCCAAATATGGGCCTCACCGACTCCGCGAACTCACAGAACGATGACAGTGACGACGATGATGCCGGTGACAGCTCCGATTCCTCTACGTCTAGTAGTCCACCGAGATATGCACCGGAACCGGACTCTGTCTCCGTTTCTGATCCTAACTTGGTGCGTATAGCTGGAGTCTTTACTCCTGTGGTTGTTTAAGAGCTTATAAAGGACCCTTTCCTGAGCTATATTTCTTTGAATTCATGCATGATCTCCTAAACTGTATATATATTAGCTTGACTTAATGCGATTGATAGGTTCTAAAGGTGCATTCCCTAAACAAAACTGCTAAAACTTATGAATTGTCCCACAAACTTTATAAGTGATTTTTTTCTCCTTTACTATAAAATTGTTGCGTTACTTTCCTCTGTTTAGTGCCATCTCGTATACAGGATCTGAACAAATGCCCTGATGCCATCAGTACTTTTACAAACCTTAAATATTAAAATGCTGAAAAACATAGTGTCAATTCAGACTGTCATTAAAATAAGAGAAAACTAAGATGGCTGTAAATGAAACAATGGTAAGTAAAACACTAAACAATTAATTGCAGCATGTTTTCTTCCATTTTAAATAATAACTGATAAATAACGATTAATCATCACGATGATAATGCAAATACTTGTCAATCAATCTTTTCTCATTCTTAGTAGTATGGTCAGAAAATAATTGTTTTCTCTTCATCGAGTTTTTTCTTCAAATCTTGGAAATATTTGTAATTTTCATATTCAATATATTTCTATTAGCGACGGAAGTATGTCGCAATGTGTTAATAAGTGATTCAACAACTATTTCTGGTTTGAGTGTAACTAAGCTGTTTATTTTTGTCTGCAGAAATGATTTTTTAGTGGAAAATAATGTTTTTTGGCAAATGTTTAACATCAGTCTCAGTATTTATTCAAAACATATGAAATGCAATAATAATAATGATTTGAGGCATGTCCTGGGAAAACCGGGCTTAATGCATGTGCGTAAAGTGTCATCCCGGATTAGCCTGTGCAGTCCGCACAGGCTAATCTGGGACGACACTTTCCGCCTACAGAGTCTTCCTTGAAACAGAAAATACCATAAAAGCGGATAGTGTGTTCCTGGAATAGCCTGTGCGGACTGCACAGGCTAATCTGGGACGACACTTTACGCACATGCATTAAGACCGGTTTTCCCACGACAAGCCTCATTTTCACAACAAATTCCAGAATTAGCCAAATTGAACAAACTACGGAGAACAAACTCTCACTATGTATACATAATGCATAAATGTGGTTGGTAAACTGGAGTGATTTGTAAGAATTTGTGCATCATTTAATACAAATAACTATTCCTAGCCATAGAAATGAACATCTGTTATTTCATTTGAGACATGTCATGGGAAAAAGCGGGCTTAATGCATGTGTTTAAGGTGTTGTCCCGGATTATCCTGTGCACTCTGACAGGCTAACCCGGGATGACACTTTCCACCTACAGTGGATAAATGTCTAGAAGAGACTATCTCGAAACAGAAAATACCATACAAACGGAAAGTGTCATCCTGGATTAGCCATTGTGGAATGCATTAAGCCCGTGTTTCCCCACGACACGCCTCATATATTTTATTGCAGGATGTGTTGAGGGGGTTCAGATACGACTCGGGCAATATCACGCCTACTGGGAGATCCAATGTCAGGTAATCATCTGCAGCCTATTGCAGCCAACAGTTGCTTATGACTTGTTGTCCAGACATATATATAGTAAATTCTGGCAAAAATGTCACTTGCCTGTACAATCATGCTCTGAGACCAGCTTGTCATTATAAACAATTGATCTCTCTGCCCCTGCTGGCCACTTATATGCCAGCATGTGAAATGAATTTTCACAAGTGTGAATGTTTGGTTTATATATATGAAAAAAGTTTATATTTATGAAAAAACTGTTTACTGATGCATGAAAAGAGTTCTGCCTCTAGTGTATAATAGAAAGAACATCAATTCTGACAAGGTGTTTGTGCGTTATATGCTTGCTTTGAAGAAAACAATGTTTTTGCTTATAAATGATAATATTGCTATGAATTCTCAGTATTGTTGACAAGCTGTGAAAATAGTATTTGGAAACGATATTTTATCAGACACCCATTTTATTGTGTGTTTGTTTTCGTGAATTCACATAAGATTATTAGTCTTTCATAAATGTGTTGATATTGAATTATTACCACCTTCTTTACATATATCGTAATTTTATAAGTTCTATTTTTTGTCTTTCGTGAATGTTTTTTGTGGTGTTAACAAATTATTTCCACGTTCTCAACAGAAGTGACAGCACTGGCTCCAACAGTCCCCCGATTCGTCACAACAGACAGCCCCTCTTGCCACTCAACAAGAGCATTAACTCTGCATTTGAGTCTTACAAGAAGCCACCAAGCCCAAAGGACAGATACGCCCCACCCTCGAGTCCAAAAGACAAAAATCAGCCTCCATCGAGCCCTAGGCTGTCATCCGGTTTACGAATTACACCGAATTCCAGTGACCGAGCCCCTGTGAGTCCAGGTGACTTGGACCCCCCAAGTCCGCGGTTTCCCCGGGTGCCTCCGCCGAGTCCGAACATGAGCAGGGAGAGGTTCGGCTCCACAGGAAGTCAGGGCAGCAGCCAGGACAGCGTGAAGGGAGGCCATGGGGCTCCAAAGTCACCGAACATCCTGAATCTCAGACCTGGCTTCAGGGTATGATATAGTGATTTGATTCATTCTCATTTCAGCTGATTTTCTCTTTAGAATGCCAAATTTTATATGCAAATAATGGGGTATGACTAAACACCGAAAACCCGAGAAAACCCATGGAAACCTACTTAAATTAACAGAAATCAGCAAAATTCCAGCGAAAACCCACGGAAACATACGAAAACATACATAAACTTCCGCAAACCCGCGAAAACCCACTTAAACTAATAGAACCCGCGAAAACAAGAGGAGACATACGAAACCCAATGGAATTATTCTCAATTCGCGTGTTTTCACTGTAAAATTGTGGGTTTTGTTGGTTTTCGTTATTTTAGGAAGGTTTACGTTGCTTTTCGCAGGTTTCTACAGTTTAGTTCAGGTTTCTACGGTTTAGTTCAGGTTTCTACGGTTTAGTTCAGGTTTCTACAGTTTAGTTCAGGTTTGTACGGTTTAGTTCAGGTTTGTACGGTTTAGTTCAGGTTTCTACGGTTTAGTTCAGGTTTCTACGGTTTAGTTCAGGTTTCTACGGTTTAGTTCAGGTTTCTACGGTTTAGTTCAGGTTTTCGAGCAGTTTTTCTTTTCTTTTAATTAGGTTTTGTAGGTTTTCGCTGGTTTCGGTGGGTTTTCTGTGTTTAGTCGTACCGCAAATAATGCTTTACTTTGCTGGATCTGCTTGGCAATGATGACTTTTGCTGAAATCTTTTTAGAGGGTCGCGTTGGTTCAGACATAAATGACTAATTGATTAATACATAGTATATGATACATTATTTTTCTGTCCAGAAAATTGCTTCATTTAGATATTGAATTTTGTTTTAAATTGAGTAATTAGGGTTTGGCCCTTGTAAAACAGACAAAATTGTGAACCACAGACATCATTTTTTCAGATTTTTCAGTGTTAATCACTGTTTATATAATGTAAGTGCTACAACACAATTGTGAACTATATGCATTTTTTCAGTATCAATCAAAGGTTAAATAATTAAAGTTGAATGTATTGGATATTAATTTCTTATTTCTAAATAAATACTGTTTTTAAACCGATATATAATTTCAATTTGTCACTTGTGCAACATAAAATATTACTTTTTTCTGAATAAATACTGTTTAAACCAATGTATTACTAGTTACTTTCCAATTTCCAGACAATGCAGTCAGATCCGTCGGACAACAGGGTTCCTACTCCCGCAGATAACCGTGGAAACAGTCCATCTTCCTTGATTTCCACACTTAGCAACGACCTGACGGACTTTGCTCACAACGCGTCGAACACTCTGTCAGAGTTCTTTGGTAAGTGCTGTCAGATGGTGGACCCCTTTTGCTCGTTGCATCTGTGTTGTCAAGTACAGAAGTTGTGGCGATTTGCACAGTACCTTTCTTTATCCCATCATCAAGCGTGCATTGACGAAATAAACCCCCATGGAATGAACTTTCACACAATGTGCGATAAAGCAAACACGAGCAGTCTAATGGCGTCATCTTGTTGATTAATGTGAATTTATGATTTTCATAATATTAAGCGTGTTTTTAGCTCACCTGAGCACAACATGCTCATGGTGAGCTTTTGTGATCGCCTTTAGTCCGTCGTCCGTCGTGTGTCATCAACATTTACCTCGTTAACACTCTAGAGGCCACATTTATTGGCCATTCCTCATGAAACTTGGTCAGAACATTTGTCCCAATGATATCTCAGCCAAGTTCAAATCTGGGTTATGTGGGGTCAAAAACTAGGTCACTAGGTCAAATTAAAGAAAAGGTTGTTAACACTCTAGAAGTCACATTTTTTGCTCAATCTTTATGAAACTTGGTCAGAACATTTGTCCCAATGGTATCTCAGCTGAGTTTCAATCTGGGTCATGTGGGGTCAAAAACTAGGTCCTTGGTCAAATTGAAGAAAAAGCTTGTTAACGCTCTAGAAGTCACATTTTTTGCCCAATCTTCATGAAACTTGGTCAGAACATTTGTCCCAATGATATCTCAGCCGAGTTCAAATCTGGGTCATGTGGGGTCAAAAACTAGGGGGGTCACTTGGCCAAATTGAAGACAAAGCTTGTTAACACTCTAGAAGTCACATTCTTTGCCCGATCTTCATGAAACTTGGTCAGAACATTTGTCATAATGATATCTCGGCCAAGTTTGAAACTTGGTCATTGACCCAAAAACTAGGTCACTAGGCCAAATTGAAGAAAAAGCTTGTTAACACTCTAGATGTCACATTGTTTGCCCAGTCTTCCTGAAACTTGCTCAGAATCTTTGTCCCAATTATATCTTGGCCAAGCTCAAAACTGGATAATGTGGGTTCAAAAAGTAGGTCCCTTGGTCAATTTGAAGAAAAAGCTTGTGAACACTCTAAAAGTCACATTTATTCTGATGATATCCCCTCGACGGAGTTCGGAAATGGTTCCACTCCATTGCAAAAATGGACGCCAGGGAGTGGGGCAGTTTTCCTTATGTGGCTTTAGAAAAAGCTTGCTTACACTCTAGAAGTAACATTTTTTGCCTAATCATGATGAAACTTGCTCAGAATCTTTGTTCTTATAATATCTTGGCAGAGTTTGATAATGGTTCCACTCTGCTGAAAAACGTGGCCGTCATGGGGCGGGGCAGTTCTCCTTATATGGGTATAATGAAAACTTAAAAAAGCTTGTGAGCACTCTAAAGGCCACATTTATTGTCCAATCTTCATGACACCTGCCCAGATCCTTTGTTCCAATGATATCTTGGCGGAGTTTGAAAATGGCTCGTGTGGTCAAAAACTAGAGAAAAAAAAAGTGAAACTCTAGTTTTGTCTAATCTTCTTGAACATTGCTCATAACATTTTTGTTTCAATAATATCTTTGGACAAGTTCGAAACTGGGTCATGTGGGTTAAAAAAAAACTAGGTCACCATGGCAAAATTGAACAGGAAGCTTTAAAACATTTTTGAGGCCACATTTATAGGCCAATCATCACAAAACTTGCAGTTTAATTCCTTAGCCTCTCAGATGAGGGACCTAGGGCCTTTTGGCCCTCTTGTCTTTTGTTTATTTTCAAAATAAAGGCAGAAAATGATGGAAAATGATGGGATATATAGAATACTAGGTAAGTGTTGAATAAAGATAAGTTTATTTGCTCAGCACGAAAACGTGAACCACTCTTCTAGGCTCGTGGTTCAGGTTTTCTGAGCCTCGCTAAGTAAACTTACGTTTATTCAACACTCACTTAGCATTCTCTATATATCACGCTTATTAAAATGTGAATATCCAACATTTACAAACAATCAGATAGAACAAAGTTCTAAGGAATGTTTATCAATTTTCAAAGCAAATGGATTCATAACTAAATAATTAAATTTTATTGTACCAAATGTCCTGATATTAAGGAAATAGTAGGATTTTGTGATTTTTAGCTCACCTGAGCACGAAGTGCTAGGTGAGCTATTGGTATAGGGGACCTCTCCGGCGTCGTCCGTAGTCCGTCGTCCGTATGCCGTCAACAATTGGGACAGTTATCGCGATAAAGACTACATTTTTTATTCACTCATGACCTAACTTGCACAGTTTGTGTGTGACCATAAAATCCCAGATGGTATTGATAATGGGCCAAATTGGACCAGAAACCTTAGAGTTATGGCCCCTTGTTTATGGGAAAAAACGCAAAAATTTCCTTTTGCGTTCATAGAGACTTCATGTTCCTACAAATCTTGACCGAACTTCCACAGTTTGTGTATTATCAAAAGATCACAGTAGAAATCAACATTGGGCCGGGTTGGGCCACAAACACCAGAGTTATTCCCCCTTTTTTGTTGAAAAATAGGCTAAAATTGCCATTTAACCTTGATTAAGACTTCTTTTTTTTCCAATCTTTACCAAACTTCCACAGTTTGTGTGTGACCAAAAGATTTCAGCAGGAGCCAAAAATGGTTAAGGTTAGGCCAAAGACACTGGAGTTATGGCCCCTTGTATGTTGAAAAAAAATTGCCTTTTGTGTTCATTGAGACTTTATTTTTCGTTCAATCTTAACCAAATTTTGACAGTTTGTATGTGATCATACGTCTGCAACAGAAGCCAATGATTGGTCAGATTGGTGAACAAAGAGCGGAGTTATGGCCTCTTTGTTAGTGAACAAATAATGCAAAAATTGCCTTTTTCGTGCATTGAGATTTCATTTTTCATTCAATCTTGATAAAACTTCCACATGTTTTGTATGGCCTTAAGATCTCAACACAAGCAGCAAACGAGACAGGCCACGAACACAGCAGTTATATCCCCTTAATTGTGAAAATTAATGCAAAAATGAATTTGGTTGCAAGACGGGGACTTCATTTTCAACCAGTCTGGACCAAACTTGCACCATTTGTCTAGGACCATAAAATCTGAAGCGAATTTCAATATAGGACGGGTAAATGGCAATACACTCTACTCTTTGAAAGCAAGCATGACATGACCTTTGCACTGCAGTCGCCATTATCTTTCAGAACTGCAGCATTAACACTATTCCTCCGAAATTGCCTGCGAAAAGTTGGATACCAGGGTAGAGAAAATATATCCAGGTACTTACTTGTTCTATGTATGAGATTAAATCAGCTAGAGAAATTATTTAAGGACATTATGGCGTACATTCCCACAAGCCTTTCACAACAGTAAGGCTTTCATCTTTGCCAGTACATAGGTGAGCCCTTTGGGCCATTATGGCCCTCTTGTTTAATTGGTTGAGAACATACAATAAAATACCCATGTCTGCCATTTTCAGATGAAGGTATAAAAGAGTCCCAGCTGGTATTGTCTATAACAATCTGTTCAGCTTCGCTGATTGTTCATCCTGCTACGAAAATGCATGTTGGTTTTTGAAGGTTACCATGTTAACTTGGGTTTTGGTCGGAAACATATTAATGGCATCGAGACTTTGAAAACAAACTTGGAAATCAATCTGTGTATTATTGGTCAGTCACAGAAAATGTCCCTGAAAAGGCTGGCGGCCCCCTGTTCTGAAATTATACCAAATGCCAATCAAAATGAAGCACTGACCAATCAAATTGTTGGGGCAATTTCTAAGCTCTGCCCTCAGTTCACATTTAATGACTTGATTATATCATCTACTGGGTGTACTAAATTTTATAATGACGTTTTTAACTGAAATTAAAATTCACCGTTTGGTCGTTTTTATAAAACAACTAGAACTCGGCGAGTCGGATGTATCGCCTGATGGAACATAGCTCAAGTACAATAAGAAAAATTATGCCAAAACCCAACTTAACCTTCCTTTTATGCCTACTAACTCTTCCCTAAAGTTTCATAATGATTGCACAAAAACTTCTCAAGTTATTGCACAAACTGAAGATGCCTCCGGCACCGCCAAAGTAACCCCTATATGTCGCCTTTTCAGGTGACACAAAAAAAGATCTAAAACAGCTTCATTTTTCTTCAGTTTGAATAAGAAAATTAATTTGAGGCGTGTCGTGGGAAACCCTGGCTAAATGCATATGCCTAAAGTATTGTCCCAGATCAGCCTGTGCAGTCTTCTTAAGCTGATCCGGGGCGACACTTTCCTCCTACAGTGGATATATGTTTAGAAGAGACTTCATTGAAACAGAAAATGCCATAAAAGCGGAAAGTGCCATCCTGGACTAGCCTGTGCGGACAGCACAGGCTGATCCGGGACGATAGTTTACGCATATGCATTAAGCCCAGATTTCCCAGGACACGCATCATTTACAATTTGTATGTGTAAGGGTATTTGTCCTGTGCTTGGCATTTATTTCCATGATTACTAATTACAATATCCGAAACTTGCTTTTGCATCTAACCTCTGAAAATGGGTTATATTAATGTTTGATATTAAGATTTTGCCAATTTGAATTAACAGGCAGTAAGTTTCAAAACAAATAAAGCTTTATTACACCAATGCTTTTGCCATTTTAATTATGCCCCCCATTGAAGATGGCTGGGTATATTGGTTTGCTAATGTCTGTGGCTTGGTAGACCACTTTTGTTTCTGCTCCAACAGTTTTCATCCGCTCTTAATCAAACTTCATGAAAATGTTTGTGGGCATTATATCTCTGCTTTTTGACCCCAGGAACTGTGGAGTTATGGCCCTTGAATTATCTAAAATTGGCCTTCTTAGCCGTTTAGAGAGCCTAAGTCGTACAATTTTTATTCGATCTTCACCAAACTTCATTGAAGTGTTTGCGGGCATAATAACTCAGCCAAGTTTGATTATCAGCCAAAACGCCCCAAGAAGTGTGGAGTTATGGTCCTTGAATTGTCTAAAATTGGCCTTTTTATCCATTTCCACTCGCTAAGTCCAACAGTTTTCATCTGATCTTCACGAGACATCGAAAACATTTGGGGGCATCATTTCTGAAAAAAGTTTGATAATCAACCAAATTTTCCCATGGACTGCAGAGTTATGGCCCTTGATTTATCTAAAATTGGCCTTTTTAGGAGTTTCCACTCTTTAAGTCCAACAGTTTTTATCGAATCTTCACCAAAATTGGTATTGAAAGATCTTGCTTTTACCAAGAGGGGGCATAACTGTTTTACAAGCAGGGCTTGTTTATTGACAGTTTAACCTGCAAATCTTAACAGAATGCTTACTCCTAATAGAAAGCGTTTGAATGGCTTTAATAATTTCTGGCATGAATTGATTTTTTGTATAAAATGTCGGCTGTAAATTTTAACTATTTGGTGTTCATTATAAAGTGGTACAAGTACTTTGTCAGTTTATTTTTGTGCAGTAATTTTTTGGTTGTTGATAAAATGTGTAAGAATTGTCTAGTGACTACCGTGATTGCTGTTTTACAATGAAAAGGACATGTTTTTGCTTCTTTGCTATTATTTTTGTTTTGTTAAAAATATGCGTTTAGCTTGAAGAAATATTGTCAGGTTTATTAAATGCATGAATGTTAATCCAAATAAAGATTAAACTGTGTTCTATCACTCACAAAGTATTGGAAGCATACCTGGAGCTTTCGTCTGTATACTATAGACCTCGTCAGCAGAATGGTCTAATGCTGGGGACCGATAACATCGCTAATTGATTTGAGCAATGTTAACAAATGGTCCCTGTTTAATCTTTATGTGGATTATCATGGTAACCACGCAGTTAAACTTCCATCGGAAATGCATGAATGTTGCATGATGAAAATATTCAAAGCTAGATATATGTGCTGTTACAGATAAATCTTTCATATTGTCTACTGGATATAACTTCACTAGGGCTTTAAAGTGTGTAGGTACGATCACTTATATTAATTTTTTTTCAAAATAAGAAGATGAAAGTGACAAAATAACTTGAAAGCAGACTGATTAACATAAACGATACAAATGTAACACTTAAATACGATTGTCGACTTTTGCATCGTTTATTAGTGTTACGCAACCGAAAACAACTGTCGAGTCAACGTATATACATGTATAATTATTGGAGTTTTCATCTGTACAGTTGAAAACTAATTTGTGATTAAAAAGGAGACAAGTATGCGTTTTACCACAACGGTTCTTATAACACTGTATTATGTGAAGTTAGAATAAGACATCAAACATAGAATGGACATGATTTTTCTTCTTTTTTTCACATAAAACTGCACATTTCATGTTGTTTATGTCTGTGTGTTATATTTTGTCAATACTTTTGGTATAATTTGCATTTTTCCATGACTTATTCATTAAAACTGATAGTGTCTTTGATCATTTTTACTGTAATTATAAACTGTGTTCATGCACGCATTGTTCATGGTTTCATTTTGTGTGTGAAAATTTTGTAAAGCCATACAAGTATACAGTTTTGTGGTAAATCAATTTTACTGATGCAGTTATATATGCAGGTGTCTAATTGCACTAATTACTCTGCAGAATTCTTAAATTACAAATGGTAAACTGCATATAAAACATTGCTGTAGAATAAAACAGTTTATTCTATGTTTGACGTCTTATTCCAACTTCACATAATAGTGTGTTTTATTAACTTTTTTTCCATTTTAAATCCATGTACATGTTAATTACTTTATGCGATTGTTTTGATGTATGTCACAACGACTGTTGTAAGATCGTACATACACTAATGCTACCAATTTATATCACATTTACCATTGTTCATGAAAGGAATTGTTTAGCATGTTTTTCAGTCCTTCAAGCATTTAAAACGACTCCATACCAAGCATGATAGCGCAGTTGGTTAAATCACCGTCTACTGTCATTTCTTTGTATGGCTCCTAAGTCGTGATTTTGATACCCGCTTAAGTTTTTAATTTTTTTAGCCGTTTTCTTTGATAATTTTTTTTATCAAAAGTCCTTATTGTGTATTATAATATTTTTATTAATTTAATGCACATGTCTTGGTAAAGCGCATTGACATCAAATAATACAATCTATAGTGTGCAATTGGAAGCAAATTTTTCATTGATATAGTCCCTTTAAGCAGATACAACAGTTTCATTACCCTTGCAATGTAAGTTAAAAATAATCAATAAGCACATCTTGTTGTTTGAGGAAATTGAATTCTATCCCATCAGTTTTAAAGCATTAATAATGTGCAAAAAGTAACAAGTTAACAATCTGCCATTTTTTTCAAGCCCTGAACATTTAATAATAATGTCCAAAGCAGCCCTTACAGGAATAATTCAGACATGGATTACACAATCTAAAGTTGTTGACATTTGACTGTTTGTTCTAGGTTTTGCGAGTAAACCTTCAGGTAATGTAGCTATGTCTCTGTTAGAACTCTGCTTGGTTGAGTGACTTTCTAGAATTATAAACGAGCTAATAAACAAAAACAAGCATCGTTTACTCTTTAAATAAACACATCTTCACAACATGTCAAGTATAAAAGTAAATAGTAATTTGTAGTAGTTAAAAACATTTGAGGCGTGTTATGGATAACCAGTCGTAATTTATGCGCATAAAGTGTTGTCCCAGATCAGTCTGTGCAGTCGAAACTTTCCGCCTAGAGTGGGTTTATGTTTAGAAGAGCCATTAAGCCCTGTTTTCCCACGACATGCCTCATTTGATTTTGAACAGCTTAATTTTATGACATTAGATAGTTTACTGTTTCAAATGAAATGAACTTTTAATCATTAACTGGTATTACCATGTCTTTACTGGAATATTTTTTTACCATTGTGTGCCAAACAAATATATTCTGTAGATCTATAACGCTTATGAAAGTGTTTGTTATGCATTAAATGTTCATTAAAATTATTGAGATATTTTAAGTTTTTGTGTATCTTTTGACTGCGTTTAAAATATTCTTATTTTGTGTACTTCTACTGTCTTTTGTTCCATTGTCATACATTATTTAGTGAAGTGATGTGGTGTTAACTTTATTTGTTTGGATATACTCATAAGTAATGTTGAATTTCTACTTTGTTTGATCGTTTTATGGCCATGTGTTCTTGCTTTTAGATTTTTTGTCTCAAGTAAACATTGTGCTATGGTGGTTTCCTGAAACAACTCAGTAAAGATAATCGTTTCAAATATAATTGAGGCGTGTCGCGGGAAAACCGGGCTTAATGCATGTGCGAAAAGTGTCAGTCCGCACAGGCTGATTCGGGACGGCACTTTCCGCCTACAGTTTTATTTATGTTTAGTAGAGACTTCCTCGAAACAGGAAATACCATAAAAGTGGAAAGCGCCATCCTGGATTAGCCTGTGCGGACTGCACAGGCTAATCTGGGACGACACTTTATGCACATGCATTCAGCCTGGTTTTCCCACGACATGCCTCAATTATTTGCAAGTTTTTTGTTTCTGTTATTGGAGAATATTAACTAGTGATTCTAGCTCATATCAATGCTGTGAAAGCAAAGACAATAACAATTCAGAACATTTGTAATAAAGATAAATGTTCAAAACGTGTAGTTATTCAAATGAAAAATAGAAGCATATAAATTAATATGACGATTTTGTAATACTGAAAAGCCCATACATTTTAAGACGACTTTTGAGATTGATTAGTGAATATTTCCAATATTGGTCCAGCTTTTTAAGGCATTATCATAAGGCCAAAAAAACAATTGTGTGTTTCGGGCAACGGTCTCAAAAAAGCTAAGTAGGGTCAGGATTGAGTTGTGGTTTATGCCCCTGAAGGAGGGCATGTAGTAGTCCGTCTGTGGGTGCGTGGGTGGGTGGGTGGGTGCATGGGTGGGTCCGTCTGTCCAGACTTCGTTTCTGCTCTGTAACTTTTTAATGCCTGGATGGATTTTAATATAACTTCAAATTATTATTCCCCATGACTAGACGATGTGTAGCGCACAACTCTCATGCTTGTCGGTCAAAGGTCAAGGTCACAATTCAAGGTCAAAGGTCATGAATTTTTGGTTCCGCTCCATAACTTTTAAATGCCTGGATGGATTTTAATATAACTTCAGATTATTATTCCCCATGACTAGACAATGTGTCGCGTACAACTCGCATGCTCGTTGGTCAGATGTCAGGGTCACAATTTAAGGTCAAAGGTAATAAATTTTTGTTTCCGCTCTGTAACGTAATGCCTGGAAGGATTTAATATAACTTCAGATTATTATTCCCCATGACCAGACAATGTGTCGCGTACATCTGCCATGATGGTCGGTCAAAGGTCAAGGTCACAATTCAAAGTCAAAGGTCAATTATTTTTGTTTCCACTTCATAACTTCTGAAAGTCTGGAGGGATTTAATGTTACTTCAGATTATTATTCTCTATGACCAGACAATGTGTCGCATACAACTCCCATGCTTGTCAGTCAAAGGTCAGGGTCACAATTCAAGGTCAAATATCAAGAAATTTTCTTTCTGCTCTATAACTTCCAAAAGCCTTGAAGGATTTTAATATTAAGGAATGTAATAACTTGGTGGGAATGAAGATCATTATGAGGGTTGCCACAACAACAAACAGCTGTGCTGCTGAAATCTCAAGATATTTGTCCAGGGCATAATATTGTACTCTGACATTGTTTTGCCTTCCTCTGACAAGCATATGCTTTGGGGGCATATGTCACATCCTGTGACAAGCCTTGTTATTAAACTTTTTTTTTTTTAAAGATACGTTTTGGTAAAAAAAAAAACATGGAAAATTATCTAAAATCTGACGAATATGAAATTTCACGGGAAACAATATAAAAACTTAAGGGGGGGTGGGGGTCGTTAGGTTGGGTCAGGTTGCCTGAAACACAGAAATGTTTTGTTTTTTACCCAAAGAACTCTTTTGCAGCTGTCAACTGTTCTTCCGTTTCAGGATCTAAGACCAGTGCACCTAACCCAGCCCCACCGATACCGTCTAACCCTGGGTCCCAAGCCCACCAGAAGCCATCGCCAAAACCCTTTGCACCCCTGGGCAACAGGAAAGCCCTCGTGGAAAAATCAGGGCTTGTGAAACACTCGACGAATCGCAAACCAAGCAAAGAGAAGCCGAAACCGGACGGCAAAGTGTCATCCAACAGGTCTGCGTGAGTTCAAACTTCTTCCTTCATACAGACTAAGGCTGCAACATTATGGCAAAAACTGTATTATAATGTTATTAATTAGTTGAATTCATATTGGCCTTGTTATTGGGCTGAAGACAGCTGTACGGCTGTCTTCAGCCCAATAACAAGGCTAATATGAATTCAGCTAATTTATGAAATTTATTTAATTAACTTTATAATATTATGCAGCATCTTTCCGTTTTAATAGTACAAGTATCAAAACAGATGGTTAAATGTTCGCATTAAAACTTCTTCTTACTCAATTCCGGCACATAATGTCTGCTAATAGTGAAAGTCGCAAAAGGTTTTAACACCACCAATCGATATGCACTTTTATTCCGACCTAGTCTCGGCAAACCTGTGAGTTCTTCATGTAGAAACTTTTAGTAACAAATACAAAGTGCTGAATCTGCTTAGCGTTTTAAAAATGGTGTCCAAAATCTAATCTCGTATAAAGCCGAGCTAATCCTGAATCCTGATTGGCCGAGTCCCATATTGGCCGGGTTTTTCCCGTATTGGCTGAGTTTTGAAATTTATTGGTGAGGTTTACATTGTATCAAGTGAACAAACTGACCAGATTCTCGTTTATATTATAAAGTTAATTAATAATGCAATATATAGTGGTAAGCAAATGTCATATTTCAATATATTGCATTATATTGTCAGACATCCTAATTGTGGCAAAGCATTCATGATACTACACAATGTATATCATATTGGACTAACAAAAGGCATAAATCAAGTAACATAAACATTAACATCATGTAAAACCTTACATCAGTTAAGAAAATCAAAATGCCCATTTAATCCATGTTCGGCTAGCTCATTTTAATGTGACAGTAGATATGAGTAGGCTCATTTTTAGCTCGACTATTCGAAGAATAGGTGGGCTTTCCTACTACCCTCGGCGTCGACGTCCGCGTCCGCGTCTGGATTTGGTTAAAGTTTTTATTCAAAAGTCTTGTAACTTCAAAACTACATGAGTTATTCACTTAAAACTTGGAATATACCTTTGTCATCAACTCCAGTGTCAGAGGCAACATTCCCCATAACTCTGTTTTGTATTTTGACAGAGTTATGCCCCTTTTTCACTTAGATTTTCTTGTTAAAGTTTATCTTCAAAAGTTTTGTAACTTCAAGACTACATAAATTATTCACTTGAAACTTGGAACTTACCTTTGTCATCAACTCCAGTATCAAGGGCAACATTCCCTATAACACTGTTTTGTATTTTGACAGAGTTATGCCCCTTTTTCACATAGATTTTCTGGTTAAAGTTTATATTCAAAAGTTTTGTAACTTCAATACTACAAAAGCTATTCACTTGAAACATGGAATATACCTTTGTCCTCAACTCCAGTATCAGGGTGAACATTCCCCATAACTCTATTTGGTATTTTGACAGAGTTATGCCCCTTTTTCACATAGATTTTCTGGTTAAAGTTTATATTCAAAAGTTTTGTAACTTCAAAACTACATAAGTTATTCACTTGAAACTTGGAACTTACCTTTGTCATCAACTCTGGTATCAGAGGCAACATTACACATAACTTTATTTTGTATTTTAACATAGTTATACCCTTTTCACTTAGATTTTCTGTTTAAAGTTTATATTCAAAAGTTTGGGTACTTCAAAACTACATAAGTTATTCACTTGAAACTTGGAACTAACGTTTGTCATCAACTCTAGTATCAGGTTCAACATTACCCATAACTCTGTTTTGTATTTTGACAGAGTTATGCCCATTTTTCATATAGATTTTCTGGTTAAAGTTTATATTCAAAAGTGTTGTAACTTCAAAACTAGGTAAGTTATTCACTTGAAACTTGGAACTAACCTTTGTCATACATTACCCATAACTCTGTTTTGTATTTTGACAGAGTTAGTCCACTTTTTACATAGACTTTGTTGTTAAAGTTTGTGTTCCAAAAATGTATAAAATATACAAGGCTTCTTAAAAGTTTTGTATTTTAACAAATTTATGCCCCTTCCACTATCCAAAATACGTACCAACTGAAATACTTTGAATAGTCGAGCGCTGTCCTTTGACAGCTCTTGTTAAAGTAGATGGACTTGTATAGTACTGGGCACATTGACTGTATTTATCAGTAATTATATTGATATTTATCCTACAGCAATAATTTGCCATAACAAAAGTGATATTGCAATACAATGAGGGAAATGCATATTGCAATACAATATATGAGGCATGTCTTGGGAAAATCGGGCCTAATACACGTGCGTAAAGTGTCATCCCGGATCAGCCTGAGCAGTCTGCACAGGCTGATCCGGGACGACACTTTCCGCTGTAATGGTATTTTCTGTTTCAAGGGAGTCTCTTATAAACATAAATCCACTGTAGGCGAAAAGTGTCGTCCCGGATTAGCCTGTGCAAACTGCACAGGCTGATCCGGGACAACACTATTCACACATGCATTAAGACTGGTTTTCCCATGACACGCCTCCTATGGTATATTGTTGCAGCCCTAATACAGGCCTAGCATTGTTGACATTTTGAGTGTAAGCATATGGATTTGAACTGTTCATTGTTCATGTGAAATCAGAGATCTTACTTATTCTGAGGTTTGAAGCACAAAAGGATACTTTGACATTTTGCCTTGATATCTACTGAGGTGAAATTCCAGTGCTTTAGACATTCCTTACAAATTAAAAACATCAAGAGTTTTCGTTGCCTTCCTTACAAATTAGAAACATCAAGAGTTTTCGTTGCCTTCCTTACAAATTAGAAACATCAAGAGTTTTCGTTGCCTTCCTTACAAATTAGAAACATCAAGAGTTTTCGCTGCCTTCCTTACAAATGAAAAACATCAAGAGTTTTCGTTGCCTTCCTTACAAATTAGAAACATCAAGAGTTTACATTGCCTTCCTTACAAATTAGAAACATCAACAGTTTTCGTTGCCTTCCTTACAAATTAGAAACTTTAAGAGTTTTGGTTGCCTTCCTTACAAATTAAAAACATCAAGAGTTTTCGTTGCGTTCCTTACAAATTAGAAACATCAAGAGTTTTTGTTGCCTTCCTTACAAATTTGAAACATAAAGGGTTTTCGTTGCCTTCCTTACAAATTAAAAACATCAAGAGTTTTCGTTGCCTTCCTTACAAATTAGAAACATCAAGAGTTTTCGTTGCCTTCCTTACAAATTAGAAACATCAAGAGTTTCGTATCCTTCCTTACAAATTTGAAACATCAAGAGTTTTCGCTGCCTTCCTTACAAATTAGAAACATCAAGAGTTTTCGTTGCCTTCCTTACAAATTAGAAACATCAAGAGTTTTCGCTGCCTTCCTTACAAATTAAAAACAACAAGAGTTTTTGTTGCCTTCCTTACAAATTAGAAACATCAAGAGTTTTCGTTGCCTTCCTTACAAATTAGAAACATCAAGAGTTTTCGTTGTCTTCCTTACAAATTAAAAACATGAAGAGTTTTCGTTGCATTCCTTACAAATTTAAAACATCAAGAGTTTTCGTTGCCTTCCTTACAAATTTAAAACATCAAGAGTTTTCGTTGCCTTCCTTTAAAAGGAACAAATATGAAGCTTTGTAGAAAGAAACAAACAGAAAGAGTGTTAATTGCCTTCCTTAAAAAGAAACAAACACCAAGAGTTTTTTTGCATCCCGTAACCAAAAGGGAAAATGAAAATTTTTTGTTGTATTCCTTACAAAGAAACATGAAGAGTTTTCGTTTTATTTCTTTAAAAAAAAGAAACAAAAAACATCATGAGTTATTGTAAGTCTTTTCTGTTTTTATTATATTTTTGTTGCAGGTCACTTCCTTGCTTTCTGTGAACATTTTCAATAAAAGTCTTAAATTAATGATGATAAGTATGATGCAGGTAGACATGCATGAGCATTTATATTTCCACATAAGATCAAAACCATCTCATAATGTTTGCATTTAATGAGAACTTAACATTTCCATGTTGGTTCAAAACCATCTCACAATGTTTTCATTTTAAGACAACTTTACATTTCCATGTTGATTCAAAACCATCTCACAATTTTTGCATTTTATGGCAACTTTACATTTCCATGTTGGTTCAAAACCATCTCATAATGTTTGCATTTTATGACAACTTTACATTTCCATGTTGGTTCAAAACCATCTCACAATGTTTGCATTTTATGGCAACTTTACATTTTCACATTAGTTTGAGACCATCAGGTAATGTTTGCGTTTTATGGCAACTTAACATTTCCACATTAGTTTGGAACTATCTCGTAATGTTTGTGTTTTATGGCAAATTTACATTTGTACATTAGTTTGAGACCATTTCACAACATGTGTGTTTGTTGGTTACATAACATTTGCATATTAGTTAGAAACCATCTCACAATGCATTTTACGACTTTTCTCACATTGGTTTGAAACCATCTCACAACATTTGCATTTCATGGCAACATAGAGCCCACAATTTCAGTGAGAACCAGCAGTTCTTGAAGGAGGTCGTGGCAACCGTCCTTGATGGACAGGGCATCAGCTGGCTCAAGATGGGACGCGTAAAGAAGCTGCTGGAAGACGAAAACTACCGCAACTTCATGGTGTCACGACTGAATAAGAATCTCGACAAGAAACTCAGTGATGATGAATCGCATATTGAGGATGTGGTGAGGGAAATAAGTTAATATTTGTACACTGTTCTACATTTGTGTTGTCTCGGCTATACTAGATTCTCGATAAGTAAACTCAGTGATGAAGGTTCGCATATTGAGGGCGTTGTATGGGAGGTTCCTCAATCTGTTTCTAAATATTTGTACACTGTCGTAACTTCGTATTGTCCTGACTGAACAAGAATCTCGATAAGAAACTCAGCGATGATGATTCGCTGTATGGGAGGTAACTCAATCGGTTTCTAAATATTTGTACACTGTTGTAACTTTGAGTTGTCTTAGCTGAACAAGCAACTCCTCACTAGTAATGCTTTGCATTTTGAGGGCATGTAGAAAAGATTGGCATTCTGTGTCACTGTCTTTCCCTTTGCATTTTGAGGGCATGTAGAAAAGATTGGCATTCTGTGTCACTGTCTTTCCCTTTGCATTTTGAGGGCATGTAGAAAAGATTGGCATTCTGTGTCACTGTCTTTCCCTTTGCATTTTGAGGGCATGTAGAAAAGATTGGCATTCTGTGTCACTGTCTTTCCCTTTGCATTTTGAGGGCATGTAGAAAAGATTGGCATTCTGTGTCACTGTCTTTACCTTTGCATTTTGAGGGCATGTAGAAAAGATTGGCATTCTGTGTCACTGTCTTTCCCTTTGCATTTTGAGGGCATGTAGAAAAGATTGGCATTCTGTGTCACTGTCTTTCCCTTTGCATTTTGAGGGCATGTAGAAAAGATTGGCATTCTGTGTCACTGTCTTTCCCTTTGCATTTTGAGGGCATGTAGAAAAGATTGGCATTCTGTGTCACTGTCTTTCCCTTTGCATTTTGAGGGCATGTAGAAAAGATTGGCATTCTGTGTCACTGTCTTTCCCTTTGCATTTTGAGGGGCATGTAGAAAAGATTGGCATTCTGTGTCACTGTCTTTCCCTTTGCATTTTGAGGGCATGTAGAAAAGATTGGCATTCTGTGTCACTGTCTTTCCCTTTGCATTTTGAGGGCATGTAGAAAAGATTGGCATTCTGTGTCACTGTCTTTCCCTTTGCATTTTGAGGGCATGTAGAAAAGATTGGCATTCTGTGTCACTGTCTTTCCCTTTGCATTTTGAGGGCATGTAGAAAAGATTGGCATTCTGTGTCACTGTCTTTCCCTTTGCATTTTGAGGGCATGTAGAAAAGATTGGCATTCTGTGTCACTGTCTTTCCCTTTGCATTTTGAGGGCATGTAGAAAAGATTGGCATTCTGTGTCACTGTCTTTCCCTTTGCATTTTGAGGGGCATGTAGAAAAGATTGGCATTCTGTGTCACTGTCTTTCCCTTTGCATTTTGAGGGCATGTAGAAAAGATTGGCATTCTGTGTCACTGTCTTTCCCTTTGCATTTTGAGGGCATGTAGAAAAGATTGGCATTCTGTGTCACTGTCTTTCCCTTTGCATTTTGAGGGCATGTAGAAAAGATTGGCATTCTGTGTCACTGTCTTTCCCTTTGCATTTTGAGGGCATGTAGAAAAGATTGGCATTCTGTGTCACTGTCTTTCCCTTTGCATTTTGAGGGCATGTAGAAAAGATTGGCATTCTGTGTCACTGTCTTTCCCTTTGCATTTTGAGGGCATGTAGAAAAGATTGGCATTCTGTGTCACTGTCTTTCCCTTTGCATTTTGAGGGCATGTAGAAAAGATTGGCATTCTGTGTCACTGTCTTTCCCTTTGCATTTTGAGGGCATGTAGAAAAGATTGGCATTCTGTGTCACTGTCTTTCCCTTTGCGAGGCATATAGTTCTTCTTCAGTAATTGCAGTTTGAACCTCCCATGATGATTCATGCAAATGAGGCGTGTCATGGGAAAACCGGTCTGCACATGCGTAAAGTTTCATCCCGGATCAGCCTGTGCAGTCCACACAGGCTGATAAGGGATGGCACTTTTCCCCTACAGTGGATTCATGTTTAGAAGAGACTTCCTTGAAACAGAAAATACTATTAAAGCGGAAAGTGTCGTACTGGATTCACACATGTATTAAGCCAGGTTTCCCACGATGCACCTCAAATATAATTGAACAGTTAATTTACTCATTTTCTGTGTTTTTCTATAACATGTGTTTCTGTGTCTTTGCCGAATTCAAGTCCACAGATTTGTTAAGATTAATTTTGATAATGTACTGTAAGATATATATATGAGGGAATCTGCAAAAACAAGTGCAAACGACAATTCATGAATTGTACTTAATGCCACCTTTTTCATTTTCAGCCAATCTCTAAAGCTGTATACAAGGGTATGTTGTCACTGCTGAAGGCGTACGTGCATGGTCTAGAGATGACCTTCCAGAATTACGGCATTGGGGGGATGGCCAGCGCATTCATGGTGCTTGAGATCGCACACACGCACCACTGGGCTCGGGAAAACTCGAGCAGTAACAAGAGTGACGCGTCCATCACGCCAGAGGTAGGGGGATGAAATCGAAAAAATTGTCATCTTATGTATATAATACACTTGTTGTAATTTATATTTGAACAGGCCATATTGTAATTTTTCCGAAAATGTAAAAACAGAAAATTACAAAAAAAATAACATGTACTTCTGGAAATTGCGTTTTTCACATTAAAAGAAATGATATTTATTGATGTGGCTAAATTGACATAGGCTGGTCATAGTTATCTGCGACACTAAAAGTAGTTATGTGTGTTGAAATTGATCAGTTTTTTCTTAAAACAATTGTTTATATGACGTCTATAAATCTGCAAGAAATGTAATTGAATATAAGGGGCAGTTGTCGGTGTCCCGTAGTGTTGATTGATTTATTTTGAAAAAAAGGGAGGTAAACGTCTGTGTCTCAAGTTAGGTTTCCAGTTTTTAATTGATTATTTTTTGCATGGAGGTAAATAACACTTTGCATTTGTATGACCGTTAAACGAGTCTGGATTCAATAAATCAGCGCATTAGTTTTATAACCCTGCCTTTAATTAATGTCAACACTTGTTCGGCTCTTGCTTGTGTTAAAAATGTAAATCTGATAATGCTATTGTGATGTTTGTTAGAAATAGAACCTTACATAACGTAACTTTAACTGATGTTTGTTAGAAATAAAACCTTACATAACGTAACTTTAACATAACTGAAATAGAACCTTACATAACGTAACTTTAACATAACTGAAATAGAACCTTACATAACGTAACTTTAACATAACTGAAATAGAACCTTACATAACGTAACTTTAACATAACTGCCTGCTATTGAATGCGCTATCACGATTTAAAATGATGCACTCTCATTGAGAGAGGTTTAAACTTGTGAATTCAATTCATTCATTATTTAACATTTACAAGAGGTTTTAATGAAACAATGGAAAGATTTAATTCTTTAAAGTGTGACAATTACCATTGTAGACAAGGCCTAAAAGTGTGGTGATACATCCTTATTACAGAGTTATATTTCCTAATGAAATTGAAGAGCTTTGCATTTTAACAGAAACATTAAAAAAAGAAACCATCACCTGAATGTAATTTTTTTTGTCTGACCTTTTTAAAATCTTTTGTTTCAATTTTTTTAAGACAAGATTTTGTATAGTCTACCATAATAATTTCATTGAAATATTTGAAAATGTTGATGATGATGATGTTGATGATGATGATGATGATGATGATGATGATGATATTCAAGGGTACTGTGCAGTCTGCACAGGCTAATCCAGGACGACACTTTCCTCTTTTATGGCATTTTCTGTTTCAAGGAAGTCTCTTCTAATCACTAATCCACTGTATGAGGAAAGTGTCATCCCGGATTAGCCTGTGTGGACTGCGCTCGTTTCTCATGACACGCCTCATATTGTTTTTGAGTGAGCTTTGCATCCTTGCATGTGATTACTAACGCTTTGTAGCTGAACTCTCCCTATGGGAGTCAAGAAAGCTTGTCCATCAAGGGGGATCACTCTCCAAGGAATCCAGATTCCCAGAGTCTCAATGACGACCACATGGTTGCTGCCCTTGGTAAATAGAGTACTTATATTCGCACATGATTTGTGGCTTAGCGATAGAGAACGTGATCTATATGTATATGTTTCTTTCTCATATCTTTCATAAAATGATATAAATACTTTTGTGTACTGAACAGATCTCAAGTTCAGATTTTCTGTCTGCCAGTATACTGTTTTATTTATACTCTGTATTAGAAAAAATCAGATATTTAGTACATGACATCAATATTTTGTTTGTAAGTAAGACCAAAAAGAAAGATATCTGTGTTTTGAGCAGCCCAACATTACCAGGTGAAAATTCCCCGACACTAAAGTTTTTAGCGACGATTGTTTTCTGTGAACACCATATTCGTCAGATTTTAGATAATTTTCAATGTTTTTGCAAACTCAATCCCCACCCTACCTTACTTTTTTGACATTGTTGCTCGAAACACACAATTTATTTTTGGGGGCCTAAGTAATTACAAGTTAATTAAAAGGTTAAGCATTGAATATTTAATGAGTAAATTACTTGCATAAAAATGTCTTCATTGTGTTGAAAGTATTTTTATGGTTTCGTATGTGTACCTTTCTTGCTTTACATCCAAATCGGTTGTCTTTGTTGCTTTGTTTTGTTTTTTCTTGATTATTTCCTTTTGACTATGTTATAAGTTAACGCTTCTTGCCTCACTTTTGTAATGGGTTATATCAATGGTATTAAAAATAACATACAGCCAAATAGTAGAAATAAATAATTTCCTTTCACCTTAAGGTGTTATTTGAGTGGCGCCAACATCTTGATAGAAGAAATACATATACAGTGCACACGTTTATTAGTGGTGATACAATCTGCCTGTATAATGCAAGCTCTGTGATGACTGCCAAATGTCAAATTTGAAACGTTATCAATTTTGTGCAATTCTAAATGCAATTTCTTGTAAATTTCATTTTATATATTTAAACCGTCTCCGTGGCCTAGTCGTTAGGGCGTTGGCCTATGGAGCGGGAGGTTAAAGGTTCGAGTCTCGCACAGGGCTTGTTCTTATATGACTGGTTGCCTACCCAGCAGCTAGTTAAATCGAAGGGTACCGATTGACTTCCTGCCAAGCGCCCGGCATATAGGATAGGGAGTAAAGGTGTCTCATAAGTCAAAACTGGCTGGCACTTAATCGCGAGGGGTGCCACTATAATAAACAAAACACTTTACTTTCACTGTTATTTAACTACTGCTGCTAAATGCCTAATCCTTCTGCAGTGTCCATATGGACTACTATATTCTAATAAGTACCTCATGTGAGCCAATTGTTTATCAAAAATACTTACGTATTCCTACCCATACCATTGATATACCCGTTTAATAAACGTAGCTTGACTTTTGCTTATGCCTTTGTGTTGAGTGTTCTTAACAAATTTTGACACACTCAGGTAAATTTAAGCAAAGATTAGGTTACAGAATCATTCTGACATGACGTGTTAAATTTCCATTGTAAAATTGCCAATAAAAAACTCGAAAAGGTAGTTCCATAACTGTAAAATATAGTTCGCATTGTAATTGCAGAATATGTTGTCTGGTCATTTTAGAATCAAAATTATTTTCGCTTTATCATTGTATATCTGTAAATAAACAACTATTTTTCGTTCTGATGTGCATATATATTACACCATGCATCAGAACTAAAAATTGTTGTTTATTTACAGATAAGCAACTCAAATTAAAAATTTATTTTTAAACAAAAAGCAAAAACAATGATCTTGAACTTGCTGAAGTAAGTTAACAGTAAAACTGACTACATAAAGCACAACACATCTTGTAGCTGAACATTTGTGCATTGTTTGAGATTTAAAAAAACAAACAAATCTGGTAGCTAGCCTTTTAAATTGTTAATAACCTTGTAATTACATGTATGTTTGGCCTTGGAGAGGATCTATTATTTCAATTAATGTTTGTTTGTTTATTTGAGTTTTATGGCAACTCAACACATTATGGTCATATCGTGCCATTTACTTATGTATTATTTCAATTAATTACTGCTCATAAAATAGCACTCTTGCTGTGAGGAAAATTGGCATAAAGAATTATGCATTATAAGTACATGTGGATATATAAAATAAAATGTACTCAACGTTATATAATATAAACTATTGTCAAATATTGTAAGAAAAGACGGACAAGAAAGTTGTATACAAAAGTGACAAAGTTGAAAGCTTTTTGCACTAAACATTAATTTGTGATTCTAACATGATACTAATTTTTCTGTAGACCAAGAACAAAATTATCATTGTTAAACAACCCAATAAACAATGCAGAAAGTAGTCGGAGCAGAGCATAGTAATAAGTAGTTCCAATTACAATTGCAAAAATGTATGTCAAATCATGTTAGAATCGAAATCATTTTCACATTATCGTTGTTTATCAGCCAATAAACTACTCTTTGTCGTTCTGATGCGTGGCTATTATACAACTCTGGCTAATGCCCTCATGGTTTAATTCCTACGCATCAGAACTTCAGTCACCAAGTCTGTATATATGTCAATCAACCTGACAGGACACGCCCAGCAAGATAGCTCCTCCCACCACGGTCAAGGGTCACACCCCACCCACCTTGCCCGCAATGGAGGCTTACATAGTCATAGCATCCATCCTGCCACGGGCTCAAACCCAGGTAACCTTGCTTTGCATGAAGCATGAAGAGAACCAAGCAATGTATTCATTCAAGAAAAGTTCCTTTTACTTTCACATTGATTCTTTACTTTGCCCAATCATATTTAAATTTAGATACTGGTATGTACTCATTTCACCCAACTATCTTCCCTGAAACTGCTACCAAAAGGTTATTTTTCAAGTTTTGAGCCATAAAATGATATATGAGAAAATAAAAATAAAAATTTACGTGAAATGAAAGCATATATTTATCGTGGCATTATCTTATTTCCCAGCTTAATCTTCATTAATTCTAGTTTGTAGATTTTGATCATTACCATAACAATTTTGAGTTATAGGATATACTTACATGGCCTCAGTTTTAATGTATACCAGTAAAATGTTTGTGATTTGTTTGTGCATGAAATATATTGCTTGTTTTGTGTTGCTTCGTTTCTTGCTTATCTTTGACTTATACACCTGTTTACAACTGAATAACACTTAATTTGCTACTTTTTAAAATTAATGTTAAAAAGTGTCTGCATTTGTAAGTTTGTACAGTGTAAATATAGTTTCATGCTTCTGATTTTGTTTTCTTGATAGAAGAAAACTGGAACAATGTCCTCTCTGCGTTTTTCTCATTCAGCTTACTGGAATTATACTATTTCATACACATCATTGTTGGTGGTATGCCAAAATATGACCTTGATAAGTGATCAGCTTTGAACTGTGAAAAATAAATAAAATATTTTTAAGAAATATTTTCAGTATTTATTTTCCAATGCTGACTAAATATACATTTGTGGCGCATCGTGGGAAAACCGGACTTAATGCATTTGCGTAAAGTGTCACCCCAGATTAACCTGTGCAGGTCACACAGGCTAATCCGGGACGGCACTTTCCACTTGTATGGTATTTTCTGTTTCAAGGAAGTCTCTTCTAAACATAAATCCACTGTAGGCGGAAAGTGCCGTCCTGGATTAGCCCGTGCGGACTGCGCAGGCTAATCCGGGACGACACTTTACGCACATGCATTAAGTCCGGTTTTCCCACGACGCGGCTCATTTAGATTTATATGCATATTTAATGTTTTTGCCTTAGGCTCCCCAGTGGTAGTCAATGGTGACGAATTTGAGAATATTGAAATGGTGGGAAACTTAGCGGCAGACGACAACCCCTACAAGCTCCCAGCAAATTCCACCTACCCCACCCACCAGGCACCAGACTTGAATCGAAATCTCGTTTATCCGCACAAGTGTGACATCGTTATCACTGGATCGGTGGACGATAAGAAGCATCACGGTGATGGGTTACCTCCCTTGCACATAGAGTCGCCACCGGCCGATCAAGACGTCATGCTGGAGATGGTCAAAAACAAGACAAGTAAAATTGACCAGCGCGTGAGCAGCATAGATTCTGAAATGTCGGAGGCAAGTACTTTAAAAAGTGTCGCCTCTGACAAAAGCCCCGTGCGTGGCCAGGAACGAAGGCGGTCTGCGATAAACCACCACTCTATTCGGGGATTTGTTTCTGACTCAGAAAGCGAAATAGTCTCGGTTTGTTGATATTTTTACTCCCTTGCCCGGTGTTTTGTCCGATCTCGCATGAGGTGTTGTCTTTTCCCTGGATAACTCATGGGATTGCTGTTCTATTACCCTGGTTTTGTCTCAGTCTTCATTTGAATTGGTAATTTTTTTTCAATAAGGTTTAATTGTATTCACCACAGTCTATTTGCCTGAAGACATTTATTCTTCAAAAATAGATCATAATAATTATTATCCATAGTTATTTGCATATATATTATGACTACAATAAAACAGTATCTAACAAGTTCCAAGTAAGTTTGGGTATGTTAAAATGCCATGTTTTGAGCCTGGATGTGCAAGTCCTTTCAAAAACTGATTTTGCAGACGTTTTTAACTGAATGTTCATCCCTCGACTTCCCAGATTATCGTTATGCTTCCTCGGATACACAACAGGGTTTTGAATTCTGATAGATCTGGTGGTGGTTTGTTGTCATGCCCTTTGTAAACTGGTTTCATATTATGGTGTTATGAAAGGGACTTATGAACCTATCAATATATTCCTCCGGAGGGGGAGCGGCGGGCATATAAGGGTCTTTTGACTGAAAGCGACTCCCGACAGGCAGGAATTTGACATTCCAAATGATTCCGGATCCCGGGGAAATAGACTTTATGATTTTACGTCCCGGTATACATTTTGGGGAATTTAAATTTAAATGCCGTCTTTTGCACACAACTTAAAGAAGGCAGACATGCTTGCACCAAGCATCCCCCACTGTGGGGATTTAGACAAAAATGCTTGGCTCTAATGTAGTTGAATTAGACCCCAAAAATAAAATTAGTCAAATTCCCCTAAGTCAGCCTGGCGCTCACCGCTCGGGGAAATATTGATAGGTGCATTATTCACAGATTTTCATATTTTCAAAATTGTCATAAAATGTCCTAACTTCAAAAACCTAAATTAATGTGGAATAAGAAACTCACATATTCTATGTTATGAAAAGCATAAAAAAAGAAAAAAAAGCCTCTGTCTGGACTTGAACCCACAAACTCTTAAATTTATTTGCAAACCTAAATATTGTCATGAAAAACATAACAAATTTTTTTATTTTTTAAATACCGGTATGCCTCCGTCTATGCCTCTGTCTGGACTCTAACCCACAACCTCATGCTTACCACTAGGTGCAAGGTACTTGCATGTATAGGCATGCATATTTTAAGCTATGTAAATGATATACATGGTTAAAAAAATATTGACGAAAAGCGTTACCAACTCTGTATTACCAGCGTTACCAACTCTTTATTACCAGCGTTAGCAACTCTTTATTACCAGCATTTTTGCCATTTCAATTGATGTTTATTCATAACCGACACATTATTGCAAATATATTTCTGTCAATTGTAATTTTGCACTTGCATATAAATATAATGTATATTTCTGTTCGTAATCGGTGACCTAAATTATGGAAATTGTCAGTCTGTGAATAGGTCCTTTTAGCAATGCACTGTTCAACTGATTTGTTTGTTGTAAATATTGCATTATAAACCAATCAAAATATTTAAGCCTATGAAATTCCAGAGCCATGCACAGCAACCATGTTTGTTAGTTAATGATTGATGATTACAACTTTAACAACCAATTTATTGTATTATTGAAATGTATGTTTATGGTGTAGCATTGCGTTGCAGATACTTTATCACAATATATTGATTTGAATGCCAATATACAGATTTTCCTTGTTTTCAGTCTCCATGTATTTCTCAGTGTTTCATAATTTCAGTTATAAAAAAAATTAATTATCAAGGAATACATCATTTTGTATTGTCTGGCCTGTTTTTGCCTATTTGTATAAACTTTGCTGTTGGTTTAAATATAGACTATATTTACCTGCTTCACATTTTTGCTTACACATATACTTTTTATCATGTAATGCTTTACATTGAAAAGCCAAATACTGTATTCATTGATTTTATAATGCAACATAATATGTGGCGCGTCGTGGGAAAACCAGTCTTAATGCATGTGCGTAAAGTGTCATCCCGGATTAGCCTGTGCAGTCCGCACAGGCTAAACCGGGACGGCACTTTCCGCCTACAGTGGATTTATGTTTAGAAGAGACCTCCTTGAAACAGAAAATACCATAAAAGCGGAAAGTGCCATCCTGGATTAGCCTGTGCGGACTGCACAGGCTAATCCGGGACAACACTTTACGCACATGCATTAAGACCGGTTTTCGGTTTTCTCAAGATGCGCCACATTTTTACTTTAATTGTATAAAGGTCCGAAATGTTTCCCAAGATATATTATTAAAAATGAAAATTTTGTAATCTGTTTGATCAGAGATTGAAGTTGACAAAAATGTGGCAGCATATACATTAGGAAAATAGCCAGTTCAAAATTGTTATATTCATAATACAATGTTGGATTATTATTGTCTTATAACAATTGTTCCCATGGAAACTCAGGCTAAAAACAGTCATAAGAAGGTGAGATCTTCCAATGTTTTCATTATAAGTCACTATGAATTGGGAAAAAGACTAGTTGTCATGAATCGTGTCAAATGTTATGGTTACGTTAGAATGTAGTAACAAAGTTGTTTTCATGGTTACACCGGGTTAAAGCATCCATAAGTTAGGAGGTCATCAAATGTTTACAATAATAAGTCACTATGCATTGGAAAAAAGACTATGTTATGAACTTGTTATGTTGATGTAAGAATGTATCATTATTGTAATAACACAGTTGTTACTATGGTTACACAGGGTAAGAGCAGCCACAAGAAAGGGAGGTCATCCAGCATGTACAGTAACAAGAGCAGCCTCAGTACGGGCTCCCGCTACCGGGACGGGCAGATCATCTCCACTTCGCCCATTCCGGGCAGCCCAGAGACGTGCAAGACATACCTGTTTGAGGGGCTTATAGGTGAGAGGGGCATATATATGAGGCGTGTCGTGGGAAAACTGGGCTTTATGCATCTGCGTCAAATGTCGTCCCGGATCAGCCTGTGCAGTCCGCACACTGTCAGTGGATTTATGTTAGAAGAGACTTCCTTGAAACAGAAAATAGCATAAAAGCGGAAAAGTGTCGTCTCGGACCCTGTGCGGACTGCACAGGCTGATCCAGGATGACACTAAACGCATATATATGAATTAGGCCGGGTTTCCGACGACACGCCCCATATATTGTGTGTTCTGGAAAGGAGGTATCATTGAAATATTGTAACATTAAAGCTTTGCGACCACTGTTCAGTGAGTTTTAATAGGCTAGGTTAAGCTGTTTTCACGGCAATATGGAATATATATAATTAAATATTATTGTCAGCTCATATAATAATAACTGTGTCTAACTGTTGAACCATTGTTGTACCTGCAGGCAAGGAAAGGAGCCGACTGTGGGACCAGATGCAGTTCTGGGAGGATGTGTACCTGGACGCAGTGGCTCAGGAGAGGGACATCATAGGCATGGACCAGGGACCAGCAGAGATGATGGACAGGTAGGCTGCCAGTGGGGGTTCATTATGTGTCGAATTTAAGAGCATTTTGGTCTCGTAACTTTAGTCATATGTTATTAGCCGTTAGGGTGCTATTTATAATGCTGTTGGTTACTATCACCACTGTTGTATATTCTCGCAAGAGCGCGTCATTGGCATGAATCTATAGGGATGATTGACAGACACGCTGTCAGTGGCGGTCTGAATATGTCAGGTGTATGAGAGCATTTAAGACTCCCAGGAGTTCACCAAAATTGAAGGGTTTCGTTGGAAAACCGGGCTTAATGCATGCACATAGTATCATCCCGGATAAGCCTGTGCAGTCCGCACAGGCTAAACCAGAACGGCACTTTCCGCCTACAGTGGATTTATGTTTGGAAGAAACTTCCTTGAAATAGAAAATTCCATAAAAACGGAAAGTGTTGTCCCTGTTCAGCCTGTGCGGACTGCACAGGCTGTTTCAGGACGACACTTTGCGCACGTGCATTAAGCCCGGTTTTCCCACGACACGCCTCATTTATGTTTGTAATTTTACTTGTTAGAATGTAGTAATTGGCAATGCTGTTGGTTTGGGTATTCATTTGCAAAAGTAGTCTTCTTGAGCAGGATTAAAACAGTGCAGAAAGATCTACCTGTAAACAACTGATTTCAAAGACTGTTACTCTCCTGAATCTCATAATTATGTCAGTTGTGTAATTGACCAATAAATATAGGATCACTTGATACATGTTTAGTTTACATAAACAGTTTTCAGTTTCCTTTTACTAGTACTGTATTTCACTGTTTCACAGAGAGAAATATTAATGCTAATGGCCATTTGCAGGTACAATTCTCATACCAGCTGTTTGCAGGTACAATTCGCATACCTTCCATTTGCAGGTACAACTCTCATATCTTCCATTTGCAGGTACCATTCTCATACCTTCCATTTGCAGGTACAACTCTTATACCTTCCATTTGCAGGTACAACTCTCATACTTTCCATTTGCAGGTACAACTCTCTAGGCCCCGGGGACCGCAAGCGCCTGGAGCACGACGAGGACCGCCTGCTGTCCGTGCTGCTGTGCAACCTGGCCAGCTTTATGGTGATGGTGCGCGTACACAAGACGGAGATCAAGAAGAAGATCCGACGCCTTCTCGGAAAGTCTCACATCGGCCTGGCTCACAGCCAGGAGATCAACAACCTGCTGGATAAGATCGAAACTCTGGTGGGTGTTAATTTAAGCATATTCATAGAAACGGGATTGTGTCAAAGGCCAGAGAGCGACAGTTTGAAAACCTTGTCCGGGCAATAACTATGGAACCATAGGCCAGAGACTGATAGTTGGAAACCTTGTCCAGACAATGACTATGGAACCATAGGCCAGAGACTGATAGTTGGAAAACCTTGTCCAGGCAATGACTATGGAACCATAGGCAAGAGACTGATAGTTGGAAAACCTTGTCCGGGCAATGACTATGGAACCATAGGCCAGAGACTGATAGTTGGAAACCTTGTCCAGGCAATGACTATGGAACCATAGGCCAGAGACTGATAGTTGGAAAACCTTGTCCAGGCAATGACTATGGAACCATAGGCCAGAGACTGATAGTTGGAAACCTTGTCCAGGCAATGACTATGGAACCATAGGCCAGAGACTGATAGTTGGAAACCTTGTCCAGGCAATGACTATGGAACCATAGGCCAGAGACTGATAGTTGGAAACCTTGTCCAGGCAATGACTATGGAACCATAGGCCAGAGACTGATAGTTGGCAAACCTTGTCCGGGCAATGACTATGGAACCATAGGCCAGTGACTGATAGTTGGAAAACCTTGTCCGGGCAATGACTATGGAACCATAGGCCAGAGACTGATAGTTGGAAAACCTTGTCCGGGCAATAACTATGGAACAGTAGGTCAGGGGCTTTTTAAGGCTTTTAGTGCATTTTGTGCGGAAATAGACTGTTGTTAGTTCAAAACTTTTATTTAAGCTTGATTGTGTCAAAAGACAGCGGCTCATTAAGACGCTTTTTTATTGTGTTTCCTGCTGGATGAGATCGACACTCTGGTGGTTGTTCGTTTAAATCTATTTATTAAAGCATGATTGTGTCAAAAGCCGTAGACTTAGGCACTTTCGAGTGTGTTTCCAGCTGGATATGTATGACAGTCTGGTAGGTGTTAGTTTAAACCCATTTATTTAAGTTTGATAACGTGTCAGAAAAGCCTGAGTAATATTAAGACACTTTGATTCCTTTTCCTGGGTAGAACCAGTACTTGGTGTCTTTTGACGAAGATCCTTGCTTCCCGAGTAGAGATCGAACTTACATTCTCCCGATCTTCTCTCACTGCGGCCCAATGGAGACAAAAATATGTCAAATCATGTTAGAATCCAAATAATTTTTGCATTATCATTGTTTATCGGCTAATAAACAACTCTTTGTCCTTCGGACGCGTGGCTATTGAACAACACGGGCTAACGCCCTCGTGGTTTAATTCCTACGCTTCAGAACTCTAAATCGTTTATTGGCCAATTAACAACAATAAATCGAAAATTATTTATTAAAAATAAAATGTCTTTTCCTATGTCTCTTCAGCATGGCAACGACATTGACCTTCGTCCAATGGGCAGTCGGTTCATGCAGAAGCAGTCGTTCACTGTACACTGGGGCAGCGACAACAAGGGTGACATGCTCTTCATGGAGGTACAGTTGATACTAATTGTCATCCCATGAGGCGCGTCGTGGGAAAACTGGTCTTAATGCATGTGTGTAAAGTGTCGTCCCGGATTAGCCTGTGCAGTCCGCACAGGCTTATCCAGGACGGCACTTTCTGCTTTTATGGTATTTTCTGTTTCAAGCAAGTCTCTTCTAAACATAAATCCACTGTAGGCGGAAAGTGCCGTCCTAGATAAGCCTGTGCAGACTGCACAGGCTGATCCGGGACGATACTTTATGCACATGCATTTACTCCGGTTTTACCACGATGCGCCACACTTCTTGTTAGTTACAGGGCTTTTTGTGGGCCAATTTTATAGCCGTTTTTGGGTCATATTTCTCATGGCAGAAAGTATCTGTTTTTCCCAAATCCAGCTCCAAAATTCCAAATTGATGGATATACTTGCAGATGTTTGCAAATATGTGTTCAGTGTACAAATAAAGATTGTTAAAGTTGTAATAACTGTTTTACTGATTTGTTTTTTATCAGAACATTCTAGTTTATGTAATTTATCTATAATTATTCAAATTTCATAAATCAAACAATTTTAATTTTTCACAGTTTTAGCTGAATTGACACTAAAATTCCCAATTTAATGGGTTTAGGTCATATTCCCAAAATGGTGATAAAAGGCCCTGAATTAACATTGTCAACTGTATGTGGGTTTACGTAGAAATCTGATAAAAGGGACTTAACTTTCTGTGACGGGTTAACTACATTTTGATACTTAAACAGTGACATTGTATGTGTTGTTTTTGGCACTGAGATTTGATGTGGATTATTCCATTGTTAATCCATTGCCGTTCCTGTGTGCTCACACAAATAACCCAGATATTAAGTCATGTATCATATGTATTACCGATAATATAAAGTAAATATTTCTCGCTAGCAGTAGCATCCATTGTGAAGACCCTCATAAATAGCACAGTTAGATAGTTGATACATTTTATGCACATGGACTGGTATTTATAAAAAAATTTAGTTTAAAATGTAAAAACAATCTTAAAAGTGTATTAATATTAAGTATTTATCATGAAAATATTTAAAATCATAAAATTTCAAACACAAATTCTAATAGTTAGGAATAGCTTAATAATCGTTATAAATATGGGCCCAAGTATGCGGCCGTTGCATAAGAATAGCTTAAGAATCTGTATAAATATGGGCCCAGGTCTGTGATGACTGCATAATCCTGCGGAGTGTCACGGGCGCCATCTGTGACCGCTGGTGGTATGAGAAGCTCGTGAACATGACCTACTGCCCCAAGACCAAGGTCCTCTGTCTGTGGAGGAAGATGGGGGACAAGGTGCAGCTGAACCAGTTCTACACGAAGAAGGTGAGCTGTTCATCCTTTGTATTGTGTTTGTGGGTTCAAATAAGAGCGTTTGTTCTAGTGGCTGTGTTTATTATTCCACTGCTAGCTAACAACTGATCAGTGACCAGCGGCAAGCATGCAGCAGTATCCAGTAGGTGGGGCTTATCATACACTGTTGGTGTTTGTGTCCAACGCCGGAGGCCACTTGAGACACTTGCGGGTCCGTTCCATGGCTAGAACCAGTACTTGGTGTCTTTTGAGAAAGATCATTTGAATGCTTCATGTCTGGGGATTAAACTCACAATTGCAAGACAAACACCATATGAGGCGCATCGTGGGAAAACCGGACTTAATGCATGTGCGTAAAGTGTCGTCCTGGATTAGCCTGTGCAGTCCGCCTACAGTGGATTTATGTTTAGAAGAGACTCCCATAAAATAGAAAATACCATAAAAGCGGAAAGTGCCATCCCGGATTAGCCTGTGCTGACTGCACAGGCTAATCCAGGACGACACTTTACGCACATGCATTAAGTCCAGTTTTCCAACGACGCGCCTCATATCCATTTCACCACTGCGACATCCACTACGTATATACCAGCAGTTTATGTTAAACATTTGTGAATTAAAACAATTAATGTCATCCCCTATCCTTGTTAAATATCTCGCTGGCAGTGTCTAGAGCTGTACTTATACACTGTTTGCTTCAAACGTGCAATTCAGGAAAGACTAAAGTGCTCTTGTAAATAACAAAGTTTTAAAGACTCACATAAATACCATGTTAAAGCCGCACATCGACAGTTTTATCGGCAACCTGTGTTCAAATGTTTCATCCGGGCCGGCTAGCTCAGTTGGTAGAGTGCTGGACTACAAATCCGACTATCATGGGTTCGATTCCCAGCCCGGCCACATAACTTGTGTGGGGATTGGTCATGAAATTATTTCTACGGCCATTCTCCCCCTACCTCTGATTCAAGTAGGGCAGTTATCAGTTACTGGCATAAGTATGTGCACTTAGTACTGGTAAACCAGTTACCCAGGAAAAGTGTGAATAGGTTAACAAACAAACAAACAAAAAATGTTTCAACTTAATACAATTACCAGAAAACATGTGTGGCGCAGTCCGCACAGGCTAATCCAGGACGGCACATTCCGCTTGTATGGTATTTTCTGTTTCAAGGAAGTCTCTTCTAAACATAAATCCACTGTAGGCGGAAAGTGTCATCCCGGATTAGCCTGTGCGGACTGCACAGGCTAATCCGGGACGACACTTTACGCACATGCATTAAGTCCGGTTTTCCCACAACGTGCCTCATGTATAAATTAACCGTACACTCATGAACTCATAATTATGCCTCTAAATTGTTTCCTTTATTTTTGCTCAGTTTTGTCATGCACACGTTTCACATGTTTATTAATACCATAACTGTATTTTCAGAGGAATACACTTACATCAGTTTGACTTGATAGTACGGAAACATATGTTCACCGTAACTTTTCGTAATTTATTCACTCATTAAGGTCAATTTCTTGTTAATTCGACGGAGCTGTAATATAAGTGGATTTCTGATGATATAAATGTTTATTTTCTCTTCTGTTCTCATTAAGTGTGACAGTGTTGAGAGCTTTACCTGAAGAGTTTTTGCTTCAAATGTACAATTCAGGACGGAGTAATTTAAAAGGGCATCTGTAAATTACATAGTGTTAAAGCAGCAGTCCAGAAATATCTTAATAAAATTAAAACTTTGCAGAAATCTTTTCGAATGGACATCTTATTGATCAAAATACAAAAAGGTCATTGAAATTGGTGCAATAATAACTTTTTATCTTATATTTTCTGTATGTGATAACTTGTGATGCCTCTGGAGTAAATCAGCATGTACATTATTGTATGCGTTTGTACCAGCGTTTTCGAACTTAGAATAAAATGCCATTTGTAAATAAGAAATAGTTTTCAGTCGAATAGGCGCCATTAATGTTCATTAGAACTATTGCAAAACTATGACGTGTTGAATTAGATTTAATTAATATGGGCTTTAAAGGGCCGGGGCCGGCTAGCTCAGTTGGTAGAGCGCTGGACTGTCAGTCCGGGGATCGTGAGTTTGAACCCCAGCCTGGCCACATAACTTGTGTGGGGATTGGTCATGAAATTATTTCTACTGCCATTCTCTCCCTACCTCTGATTCGAGTAGGGCAGTTGTCAGTTACTGGCATAAGTATGTGCACTTACTACTGGTGAACTGCATAGATCGGCTAAGCTTGCTAAGAAACATGTGAGTAGGTTAGTGGACTGCCGTGATATGACTGAAATACTGTATAAAATGGCGAAAATCCAAATAAACAAACAAACAAACAAAAAGACTCACATCTTCAATTTTATTTGCAACCTTTGCTTATGCATTAAAAAAAAGTTTCAACCTAGCACAGGCTAATCCAGGACTGCACTTTCCGCTATTATGGTATTTTCTGTTGCAAGGAAGTCTCTTCTAAACATAAACCCACTGTAGACGTAAAGTGCCGTCCTGGATAAGCCTGTGCGGACTGCATGAGCTGATCCGGGACGACACTTTACGCACATGCATTAAGGCCATATTTGCCACGACACCCCTCATTTTATCTTATGTTCTCGTTACCCCTGACAGTGTCGGGAGCTGTACTACTGTGTCAAAGAGGCAATGGAGAAAGCAGCAGCCAGAAACAACAGCAAGATACCAGGTAGCTGCACTTGCATTTCAATCGCTATGGCTTGTTGCTAAACTGTGTTAACTTCTTACGTTTTATATTAGAGATATTGTTATATTGCACTAAGCTGTCAGATGATTTGTTCTTTTGGCTTTTTTATGAAATTTCATAATTGACAAAGGGTTTGCAACTTAGCACACCTTTCTCATGGTTTTTGTTTGTTAAGAAAAAAAATATTTCAGATACAAATTTTAATTACTATATTCATTTTTTTTCTAGAACATTCCAACCATATTCAGTTTTTTCCAGAACATTCCAACCATACTTTGTCACTTTTAGCTCACCTGAGCTTGTAGCTAAAATATGTCCAATAAGTTAAATTCACAAGACAGTTAATTTACCAGATAAATGATATACACTCATTTTGCACCTGTGACCAATCAGTAACTGGCACATGTAACTTTATGACTTGACTCTAAGGTTCCCCTACTTGCCAGAACAATCTCAAATAGATTTGATTTTTTTTTTCGACACGTATTTAACATATCATTTGCAGAGAAAGATCAATCTTAAATCAATTTATTTTGATCATTTTGCCTGGTAACATGCAAGAAACAAAGGAACAACTTTTTAAACGGTAGTTCATTAGTGATGCACTGTAATGAATGTCATAGTTGGATGTTTGACTGATTGGTATACACATTTATATATTTACAAACAATTTTCTCTCATTGTTGCAAAAATTGTAGCTGTATTTCTGTTTATTTTGCTGAAGTTGTTGTTTATTGCAGCATTTATTTTCTAAAACACTATTTAAAATCTAATAGTATCTTCAAGTTTCTAGTTTAACCTTTACCTTAATGTTTACCTTAATTTTTTTCATTTCCATTTGTGATATGTTTTTCTCTGATATAACATTTCTGATATTTCTAATGTATCTGTACGTCTTATGACACACTACTTACCGCAGTTACCACCCTTGTCACCCTAGCTCAGTTGCCGAGGCTGTGTGTTCTAGAGAGCTTGTGTTTCAGTCACCTGTCAGTACCACACAGTTTGCTTGCGATTTTCCATACAATTCACATGATTAATGGCTCAGTTTTCATTTTTATTTCTTTTCAGTTTCAAATCAGTTTGATTTAAATTAAGCTTTTGAAATAATATTTATGATAAATATACAAAATTATGTTTAATTTAAGCGTTATTTTTAAACAAATTTCGCTCGTTATTAAAATTGTGATTTAATTAGTTCTCTAAGACTTCATTAACACTATTAATAAATTAATGAAATAAACTCAATCTTTAATGTACCTTTTTTTTGCATTGAACACCGTCTATTGAAATGTCTGCTGATAAAAATGGTTAATAAGTCCAGGCATATACTTTTCAGTAATATTTGTCACGAGTTTTGCTCTTGTATGTACATGTATATACTGTTCACGACAGTTAAGTATTTAAAGTATGTTGTACAGACACCAATTTCATCCTGTCATAAACATACACCTGTCATTTGATGCCATTGAGCTTTTCTAGCATCGTTTTGTTATATAAAAATATTTCTCTGTTGTTTTTTCTTACCAAAAAATACACAATAAGTGTAAAAAGCTTCAGCAAATATTTGGTATCAACTAAGGATCACTCTTTCAAACAAAGTAACACTTTCATCCATAAATTGATAAATAATATCAAATAAAGGACAATGTATCCATTTATTAATGCTCAATGTCTTTTCTTTTTTTTTTTAAATGGTTCCAAAATTTAAAATTGTGACTTGTTGTATTAGCTGATTGGGGGAAGCCCAAGAAAGGTAAGTCGTTTGTAGCGTCATGTGATGTTTGGTCGTATTTATAGACTCCTTGCTTACAAACGTGGCAGTTTTAGTCTCGCATTTCTTTGAGGCAAGCTTTGCTGTACTAGGTACTAATCGTGAATGCAAGTTCAAGATCAGAAAATGATGCATTAATGATGTTGGTTCTGTCACTGGTTTTAGATTGTCTTTTATCTTAGCACTTTTTAGCTTGGCATTTTAAGTCAAGCTATTACACTGGGCACAACTTTGATTGCAACTCTTTTGTAAATTGTTTAATGTATTTTAAAGGAAGTAAATAAATATTTACCAGAATGAACATTAATGTTTTAATCAAAATGTTTGTTTTATGGAATTTTACTTTATTTTTCTAAAAAAAAAAGAAAAGAAACAACAGTGTACATTTTACAAACTAGAATTTAACATTAAAATATCAGAAATAATGTTTGTCTGTTCATTGGTAGATTCCAGTTTCTTGATATCTTAAGCATGCAGTCTTTTGCACAGTTCTCACGATTTTGTTTGTTAACTTCCAGAGTACCGTATTTGAGGGGCATCGTGGGAAAACCGGTTGAATGCATGTGCGTAAAGTGTCGTCCCGGATTCCAGGACAGCACTTTCCGCTTTTATGGTATTTTCTGTTTCGAGGAAGTCTCTTCTAAACATAAATCCGCTGTAGGTGGAAAGTGACATCCTGGATTAGCCTGTGCGGACTGCACAGGCTAATCCGGGACGACACTTTACGCCCATGCATTAAGCCCGGTTTTCCCACAACGCGCCTCATTTATTCATGTGGAGTATGCCTTGAAAACCGATAAGTACAACATTCATTTTTGTTTTTTAACTTGGCTAAAATACATAAATTGGGTTCTAAAGAAGCATTAAGAGAAACTGCACTAATGATTTGTTAATATATATTAGAACATATTTTTTTATTTATAACCTCTGTGCATGCAGTTTTTATTAACAAACTTGAACAACATGTACAAACTATTATGTGCAAAACCACATTGTTTGTTAATATGCAAAATACACTGTGCAAAGACAATGTAATTGAAACAATGCTCTGTCTGAGTTTGCAGTTTTGTTTACTTATTTCATACCTCTATTTTGAGTTCAGAGCTGTTTTATTGTCAGATATTTGAGGCATGTCGTGGGAAAACCGGGCTTAATGTGTGTGCCAAAAGTGTCATCCCGGATTAGCCTGTGCAGTCAGCTAATCTGGGACGGCACTTTCCGCCTACAGTGGATTTATGTTTGGAAGAGACTTCCTTGAAACAGAAAATACCATAAAAGTGGAAAGTGCCATCTCCGATTAGCCAGTGCGGGCTGCACAGGCTAATCCGGGATGACACTACGCACATGCATAAAGCCCGGTGTTCCCACGACGCGCCTCATTTCTTGTTTTTATGTATACATGCTTGGCACCTTTGCTTCATTTGTAGAATCAAGTGAAAACATTTCTTATTACTAAGTGTTGTCATTCTTTCTGAAGGATAAATGTCAATTGGATTTTAAGACCTTTAACGATATCAATTAAAACACAGTAAAGATCTCCAGGATGTGTTTTGGCAAGGTTCAAATGCTATAATTTCTCCCCCAAAACATGGTACTGTTAACATCTTGTTGGTTAACGTCATCAGTTTATAGTATTTATCAATCATTATAAAAACAGAAACTTAAATATCAGATTAATCGAGTGTGTAGTTGTCTTCCACCGTGTCCAAGACACAATAAAAAAAACCAATGCCATATTATACAACATTGCATACAGGAACATTTACATTCCAAACATAGGTTTATAATTTATTTATGGACTTCTCATAAAAATTGAATTTGTAAAACAATGCAAATTATGACCATTTTTTATGGACTTCTCAGAAAACTTCAGGAAGGCAAACTTATGGTCTCATTAAAAGAAGAAATATCCATCCAGTTGATAAATGCTAAATAATAAAACCATTCTTCTATCAGCAAGTTGATTTCGGACTTGATATACTGACGATTTATTAATTTACAATGAAATTAGCCGCCTGTGTCATGTTCCCATAGCATATGCACCTATCCTGGTGTTGTTTTATCCACTTCCACAACTTAGTCTGCCCATTAACAGGGACATTTCTTGGACATTCAGTTTCGTCATTAATATTACATTCTAAAACACTAAGCATCTATAGAACTTCCTATATGGCGTTTAATTAACCATTCAAAATCTTGTACCATTTTCAGTAACAATGATAATGACTATTGTAACAAGTTATACTCATTGTGCAATTTAGATTATTTATAATAAGACATGTTTTCCTTGATATCTCATAATGCTGCATGAATCCAGCTCGTTCTGATTTGTGCCCATAGTGTGTTGACTCATAGAAAAGGACACCAGGCATAGACATGACCTGTCAGCCTTTCAGCATAGACCATGTTTGTTCTTTAAAATTATTTGAAGAGCTATTAACAAAATAAAGGCAAAGTAATAGAAAGGATGATTTGGAAAGGTATATACTTTTGTTTTACATCTATCAAAGAACAAAAACAACTGGTCAAATCATTATGGTCAAACTTCTTTTTATTTAAACCAATGAACAAAAACAAATGGACCAATCATTGTGGTCAAGATAAAAATGTGGTCTGTATCCTGCTGAAAGGGTTTGTCCTTCAGAAAAGAAAACAACAGAAACAGTACAGAAGCAGAGAGAGGCTTTGACCTACATGATGCCATATTTTCAGGCCCTGAACTTGGGGGCGAGTTTCCAGTACAGGACGTGAAATCTGGGCAGGGGGGCCTGCTCCAAGTTTGTATGGAAGGAATAGGTTTGCTACTGGCAAATAGCAAGGTAGGCATGTAACTCCATCAACTGTTCATGGTTATTATCTGTCTGCATGGCTTCTGTATTCCTGATGTTGTCATTAAAACTTCGTACTTGGGCTTCTATCTTACTACAGCATATTGCCATCTGACCTGTAACAAGTATCAAAATTGTTGAGATTGTCATAGTTTAAGTGGAATTATATAAGCTCAAAAATGAAATTTCTGTTGGTAACAGATGTGGTATACATCAGAATTGGTATTGGTATATTTCTGGAAAACATTTTGTTACTATCAATATGCACTGTACACCACAGAAACAATCATTCAACCAGTGCTACACATCACAGAATCAGAAATATGGAGTTAACCATGCCCTTTGCAATGCCACCATGAGCCCTATCACATAGGATAATTATGCTGAAGAGTGTCCTTAGTCTGCTCAGATAATGATTTTTCATCTTAGTCAGCTCTGTGAATGAACTAGTTTATCAATTTTAACACATTAGTCTGCAGAATGAACTCATTTATTGATTTTAGCAACTTAGTTTGCTCAGAGAATGAACTTCATTGAATTTAACAACTTACTCTGCTCAGACAATGAACTAGTTTATTATTTTAACAACTTACTCTGCTCAGACAATGAACTCATTTATTGATTTTAACAATTTAGTCTGTCTACTCAGAGAATGATATATTTTATTGCTTTAAACAAAGATTTTGAAACTATGTAACACAAACTTATAATCACTTTTGGAATCAGTTTAAATGAAGCATAACATAAATATGAAAAAAAATCTGTAACTGCAAAAATAAAATTTCATCTCATCTGAAGTGTAATAATGGATGGTGATTTTTAGAATCACATGGTATGAAACAAGGTTGCCGAGAAACATTTTTCCGTGAATTGTGTATATTCTCCAAAGTTTGAAACTGTTGATTTGAATAAAACAATAAGAATGTTATTGTTGGAATACTGACGTTTTATTGTTGGAATACTGACGTTTTATTGTTGGAATACTGACGTTTTATTGTTGGAATACTGACGTTTTATTGTTGGAATACTGACGTTTTTTGACTGGTTTACAATAAATAAATATCTAAAATTATATCGAACTACATTAGTTGATGTGGAATTTGAAATAACTGCATTAGACTAATTTAATAATTTGGTAAAATAATAGATGGCACAGTGGGCAATATGTTGGAAAGATGGAAGCTAATGGATAAAATAGCTACATGTTGCAAGTTCCTGTACTAATAAATGAATGCCACTGCCTGTTTTCAATTTTTGGCATTTGTGCACTTGTAATATAAAATTCACAAAAAACGTGAACTTATTATGAAGTTTTTTTTTATCTGAACACATTTAACATTCTCCTTAATTTGTATCTTTAGTAATATATATTTAATTTATTTTACTTTATATATATTTTTGAATACTAGTTGATTAATTTCATAGGCTGTAAATGTGGTAAAAATACCTTGTAAATGTTAATTAAGAAAGAGGACTTATCATTTTAAATATAAAAATCTAAATATAACATGTATTGCCAATATATCAGATGTTGATTTGTTCTTAATATCTCCTTACTTATCTTTAGTGTATTGTCACTGTTTTAAATGAAGGCTTTCACTATTTTCTGCTATTAGTACAATTTAAGTGATAAAGATGTTAAAATTGATTTTTTTTGTATTTGCATATATTGCTGGAGATTAAATCTGGCTTTAGATTTAATGTTAATCCTTTTGCATTAATATGAGTATTATATACAATAAAAAGAACACTTGAATGTATTCATAAATCATGTGTACAAAGTTGGAATTTCATGTAGTTAAATAATTAACTGAATTTTAAGGATTTGGCGGTTGTATTAACTGTTGTGTTAAAGGTATTGTCATATTCAAACAATCTGTAATTCCATTTATATTTCGTTGCATGCCACAAGACAAAATAGATATCAAAGATACATATGTATGCATCAAAGAAAAAAAAAAGACTGTTGTTTTATTATTTTAACATAATGAAGCATATGTAATAACAAAATAAATGAACTTATATGTGGAACTATGCAAACATGGTATACTATTAATACATTCAGATTTGCAATTACCAGGGTTGGCTATAATTGTCAGAAATAAAACAGGATTACTGATAACATATTTGAGACACTGCTATGTATAACTGCCATAAACATATGAGGCGCGTCGTGGGAAAACCGGTCTTAATACATGTGCTTAAAGTGTCGTCCCGGATTAGCCAGTGCAGTCCGCACAGGCTAATTCAGGACGGCACTTTCCGCCTACAGTGAATTTATGTTTAGTAGAGACTTCATTGAAACAGAAAATGCCATAAAAGCGGAAAGTGCAGTCCCGGATTAGCCTGTGCAGACTGCACAGGCTAATCCGGGACGACACTTTACGCACATGCATCAAGTCCAGTTTTCCCACGACGCCCCTCATTTTTAATTACAATTAATAACCTGTATACATATCATCTAATATACCTGCTAGTGTAAAAAAAATACATGTACATCAATGTGACTGTATGCATGGTGCTTGGGGTAGAGTAGAAAATAATATTGGGGTAGTTACACTTGACTTGCGTGCAGTTTGCAAGAGAGCATATGTTCACTTCTTACCTTCTCTTCTTATAATAAGTGCAAGCTACAGTTCCTAGTCTTTAAAATAATACATAAATTGTAATGTTTTGTTAACTTAGTTCTGTGTAGATTAAATGTTGTTGAATGACATTGTTAGGTATGTACATAATTTGTAGTTTTGAAAGTTTTGAAATACTAACACAGTTTACTTGTCTTTGACATGCATTTTTAGAGTTTAACAAGTCATGTTACTAACAATTTAAAATAAATAATAATAACTACCCTGGTATTATTTTTAATTTGTCTTCTGCCAAGACATGCTTATAAATGTATGGCAGTTGCCTTGTTTCAGACAGAAAACAGTCAAACAAAGTGTGATTTTTGCAACACATCTATGCTGCAATGGGTTCCACCTTGAGCTATGAGCATTTCTTGGCAGTTAGGTTTTGTCTTGTTATGGCATTTTTAACTTTTCTCTTCTTCTTTTTTCCCTATTGCCGACCTCTGTGGTACAGGAGTTTGAGGTAATGCTATTAACGTGTTTTTGGTATAACCCATGTGATTATTAAAGGCCATGTGACCAAGTCATGTGACCTTGCAACCACATGGTTAGTCTGTCTTTGTGTCTTACCCACTAGCTTTTTTACTTTCACTATTATTTATATGAATGCTAGCCTGCGCTTATTTCATTTGGTTTGCAATTTTGTTTGGTTCCAGCTGGATGTAATTTTTCATATGTGTAGTCTGAGTTAGTTTTCCATACAATACCACTTGTGAATTTTTATATATATTTTCTGAAGTTGTCAACTGGCAGAATATATCTTTTGGACATGGTAACTAGCAATGGGCAGCCACACTATTTTCTTATGAAATATAACCCTGTGTTTCTTTTTTGTAGCTGGCAAGGACTAAATATTTTAATTGAAAAAAGAATATTTGCTTTTTGATCTTTATGGTGAATGGCATTGCTTCACATTGTGACATGGTGTAATTAACATTTCTGACAAAACAAAACAACACTGTGTATTCAGACTGGTTGCTTGTCTACATTACCAGTTTCATTCTATTGTCTAATTTATTATAAACAATGTAAATGATGTCTATTTTTTGCCATGATTTTGATTGGAAAAGCCAAAGTTTTGGCTGATTTGCAGGTGTATTTCAATTATATACTACAATTTTATACAAAAGATACACCATAATAGGCTGACCTCAGTTTGCCTTATATGGATCACACACAAGTGGTATGGTAGATTTCACTTTACAGCCTAGTTATTTGCTTTTGATTTATTTCAGTCATTTATAGAGCTAAATCGTATCAAGAAGTGTTTTACCTTGAAGGGCGAGATATTTATTCTTGAAGAATTCGGTAAGAATCTCCATCATTTGTTTCTTATTTTTCTCATATTTTTTCTATTTTAGATTTCAAGATTGAAACTTAAAGCATCATAATCCGCTAGTTAGAACCATGGGTATATATTGGTTTCCAATGTCGCACCAGTATCATTATAGTAGACGTGTTTTACTGGTAAACGATCCAATTAATTTCAAGAATGTATACAAAACAGTTAAATAGTATATGAATTATGATTTATCTGTAAGATGGTATGTAAAGTTGACATTTCAATACTTTTAATGAAAAATTGTCCTAATTAGCATTTAAATCCTAAATTGGTTTATTAGATTTTTAAATATATTAACATTTGGATCGGTTACCAATGTTTGTTTGTGTGTGTCTGTATTTGTGATTAATATATTTGTCAGCTGCACAACTCTTTAACAAATCTTTTATTTTTTATTTCAATGATTGTTGTTTTGAAATTGAGGTTTTGGGGAACAAAAACAAATCGATTTCATTACTGCCGTTGTCAGATTGTAGCCACATAATACATGTAAATAATATAACATAATACAATGATATATGACACACTCATGAATCGAATTGATGTACTGATCATTATAAAATTTGTTATGCGTTCCAGGATACATGTTAACAGAAATAATATATTAGTTATAGCAATACCGCATTAAATGCTTGTTTTCGTGACAAGAAAATAATTATCTTACATTTTGTGACCAAAGAACATATATCTACAAATGTTTATTGAAGAAAACCCATTATTTGAAACCATTTGAAACCATATGACCTCATACTAGCATGGCCCAGCTTTGGTCTGTGATTTCTGGATAAACCAGATCAAACTATTAAATCTGATGTGCTCTTTATCTGTAAGTCAAAACTCCAATCTACCAACTTAGCTCATATTAGGTGTGTCGTGGGAAAATTGGGCTTAATGCATGTGCGTAAAATGCTGTCCGCACAGGCTAATCCAGGATGACACTTTATGACACTTTATGCCTAAAGTGGATTTATGTTTAGAAGAGACTTCCTTGAAATAGAAAATACTATTAAAGCAGAAAGTGTCATCCCAGTTTAGTCTGTCAGATCCATGCTTGAATTTCAAGCTTCTTGCAAAGTGCTTAGAATATACTATGAGTGCTTAAAAGTGCTTAATTACACCTTGAGAACTTAAAAATGTTAGAAAAATGTTTGTTGGGGTCAAAAGTGCTTAAAATATTTTAAGAAATGAAAGAAGTCGCTACAAAAACTGTTTCGGCTAACAAAGTAATGTTTTTATATGCCTGCAAATAATTTTTTTACAAAGTCTGTGTCCCACAAAGTACTGTGTCCCACTAAGTACTGAAGGGTGGTTGAAATGTTCTTTTGAATGAGTACTGTGTCAAAATAAGTCTTGAGAAAAACAAGAAGCAATTTATCAGTTAAATGTTACCAGTAATTACAGTCCATCTTTTTGAAATGTAAATTGGTCAAACTAAAGAGTGATTGAATTACAAAGTGTTTAAAATTTGTTAGAGAATATAATTATGTACAAACCCTGCTACATAAGGTTTCATTTGCAGTCATTTAAAGTCGTGTATTATTACACTGTTTGAGTCATACTGATTGGTCAAACATCTCGTAAGAGCACCAAAAAATGTCATCCATATATCAGATATGGTACTTAGTGGTTTTCCTACTTGCCTGGGATATTTTGTGGACATTTTCTACAATTGTATGCTTACTTAGACTTTTAAAGCACATGGAGGCAAATAGTGCTGCTGATTGTTAGTTTTGAATTGCAAAAAGCAATGAGTAGTGCAATGGATGTGGTGTCCACCTTGTGATCGGGAGGTCGTGAGTTCGATCCCTACTCGGGGGGCGTTGGAACGATATTTCTCATGCGACACCAAGTACTGGTTCTACCCAGGAAATGGACTCGAGAGTGTCTTAATAAGCCTCAGGCTTTCAACACAATCGAGCTAAAATAAATAGGTTTAAACTAAACTAAACTTTAAAAAAAAAATGAAACAAAGACATTACCATCATTCACTGTAGGAGGAGCAAAATATTTGTGCTTAATATTTTGTATCACAAAACCTTGCCAATTTAGAGTTGTTTTGTGAGAGAAGATATCAACATTTCAATGTTAACCTTTTTTGTGTGTGTAAATAATCAGATTTTAAAGAGAAAGACGCTAAATGGATACAAAATTGACATTTAGAGTGGGTGCATTTTTAATACTTTGACATGTGAGGCGTGTCGTGGGTAACCCAGGCTTAATGCATCTGCGTAAAGTGTTGTCCCAGATCAGCCTATGCAGTCTGCACAGGCTGATCCGGGATGACACTTTCCGCTTTTATGGTATTTTCTGTTTTAAGGAAGTTTCTTCTAAGCACAAATCTGCTGTAGACAGAAAGTGTCGTCCTGGATAAGCCTGTGCGGATTGCACAGGCTGATCCGAGACGACACTTTACGCTCATGCATTAAGCCAGGTTTTCCCACGACATGCCTCATATGGATCGTAGGCAGTTTTAAAACTGATTTTGCAGTGATGTGAACAGTCGGTACCCTCTGACCAGTAACTATAGTTGGATGTAGCTTATACACCAATATGCTAGAATGTTGTGTTCCTTATTGTGGGGTTAACAAAGCACTTTGAACATTGTTGTAACAATATTAGTTTCAATTTTATCTATGCTTTCTTGTGAAAAATGCTATTCCCAAATAAAATAATAACTATTTATAATATGTACATAAGTCACAACTTGCAGTGATCTAACATTACGGTGTTACCCGTTATTACAGAATCTTGTAAATCGTGTGTTGAATTGACGTTTCTTTGATTTAACTAAAGTGTCAAAAATGTTGGTTTTTATGGTAGTAAAAATACACTTCAAAGCAATATTCGTCATGTGAAAGCTTTATGTAGTTTTACTATATTTCAAAATGGTGCTGTTTGGCCTTAATTTAAATTCTACCAGACTTGTCCTGAAAAAAGGAACATTTTATAATTCTTACTACCTCTGTGTTAAATTTTTTCCAATATTTAGAATTATTAAACAAGTTATGTTTTACCACCATCTTACACTGTTAAAAAGTGAAATACTCATATTGTAAAAACCTATTCAGTATGGTATTCCTATATTTGTTTCAGATGTCAAAAACAAACAAGTAATTCAACATCGCTTCAAGTCCACAATGGTGAGCAATGACGAGTTTCATGTTAGTCATATTAAATGTTGTTTCCAGTTTTAGAACTTTAGATATGGTGTGCAGTTAATGGTGTAATGTCCAGTACCAGACTGAGTATTTTATGGCTATAATGGATCTCAATGCAACTCTTGCTTGCAAGTTATGGCAATTTGTGGTGAAAAGAAACTTAAAACAAATGACTAGTGATACAAGAGGCTAGTTCAAAAAGTTTGCCTGGATGTTTGAATATGGAATTTGGAATTCTGATGCATAGAAATTAAACCATGAAGGCGTTAGTCCGAGTTGTTTAATAGCCACACATCAGAACGACAAAGAGTTGTTTATTGGCCGATAAACAATGATAATTCGAAAATTATTTTGTTTCTAACATGATTTGACAAATATTTTTGCAATTGTAATGAGGACTACATTTTACTATGCTCCGCTCAGAATGAGGACTACTTTTTGCATTGTTTATTGGGTAGTTTAACAACGATAATTTTTTTCTTTGTCTACAGAAAAATTAGCGAGTATCATATGATAATGCTTTATAAATTAGCCAAGTTGATTTTATTACCATGCAGCCTGCAAGCAAAATGTTTTGCGTTGAAGACACATTATATTCACTTGCATCTCCTAATTTATCAACGGTAATTGACACAACAGTGTGTTGTTTATGTGCATGCCCTCTAGAAAAATATTATGTCTGGTAAAGTTTGGTGACTCGTTTGTGTTAACATTCTCTGTGATTTTAGTTAATGTCTTAGTAGTCATAAGACGTAAAATCAATTTTATGTCTTTCCCCTTGCACTACCCATGCAAATAAACGGTGTGTTGGTGTAGACATTTTTTTGTTGAGAATTTTGTTTTTGATTATTAAGCATACATTAGCCAGTAATGGACTACAGTTAACTTCTTATATTTAAGACACATAAGCAATCACACCACAAGAGCTTTAACGATTTAGCCATAGCTGTAACGATTTAGCCATTGCAGGATTCGATTCGATTTCGATTTCAAACATTTAGTTGAATATTTCGATTTGATTCATGTTTCCTTTTTACGGACTCGTTTTTGCCTATTTATCCGTCATGATTTGCAGTATAGTAAAGATTTGTTGGTTATTATTAATGCCATTGTGTTGGTTAATGTATTCGTCAAAATATGTGCCATATATCAATATAAGTAAGAGCATTGTAACATTTGGTGATAATTTTCCACAACTAGTTCAGTACAACAGCAGTCATGTTGCCATAATCAGTTAACATGATAATTCACACAGACACCATAATTTTAATTAACAGTTTTATGACCAACCATCTATAAATAATTGAGGCGTGTCGTGGGAAAACCGGACTTAATGCATGTGCGTACAGTGGATTTATCGTTAGAAGAGACTTCCTTGAAACAGAAAATACCATACGCACATGGCACTTTACGCACATGCATTAAGACCGGTTTTCTCACGACTCGCCTCAAATAAATATATTAATGAAAATCAGATTGAAATCGGTTGGTTTAGTATTGACAATCGAATCGGGCCATTTACAATTGATTTATTGATACATCCAAAGAATCATTGCAGCTCTCCACACCACAGCAAATGTTTTGTTTGTTTGTTGAAGAAAATACTTTAATAGAAATAGCAGAAACTTGATATGTGGCTGTTTGTTGAAGAAAATACTTTAATAGAAATAGCAGAAACTTGATGTGGCTCGTCGTGAGAAAACTGGTCTTAATGCATGTGCGTAAAGTGTTGTCCCGGATTAGCCTGTGCAGTCCGCACAGGCTAATCCAGGACGGCACTTTCTGCCTACAGTGGATTTATGTTTAGAAGAGACTTCCTTGAAACAGAAAATACCATAAAAGCGGAAAGTGCCGTCCCGGATTAGCCTGTGCATTAAGACCGGTTTTCTCATGATGCACCACATATATATATTTTTTTGCTTTCTTTACATATGTTACTGTTATTTCACTATGATTTTAGTGTTCACAAGAAACACATTACCAATTGTGACCCAAAATTTTTTTGAAGTGGAGCATTTGTTTGGTTAAGTTTTTGGTGCAAAATAATTTAAGAAACAAACTCACAAAGCTTCAGTGTTTTTCTTTAAATAATCCGCAACCCATTCCACGACAAGATATGCTTTGGTCAACATGTCTTAGGGTGGTCTTGTTAAACAATATATAGGGAAAGATCTAGAGCGAAATAGCAGGGTGCTGCACCCTGCTCCTTTTTGGTACCCCCCTGCTGCTTCTTTGGGCTGGTCAACATAGAAATGTTGAATATCTCTTGAAATTCAACACATTTTTGCACATATTCAACTTCAAATGAATAGACTATGCTGTTAAATCTAAATCTGAAGCATTAGACTAATGAAAACCATGGATTTAGCAAATAAATAGAAAATGTCTATAAACTGGTCCGGTCCCCCCCCCCCTGCTCCTTTTTAGCAGCACCCTGTACCTTTTTAGATCCTAGATCTTTCCCTAAATGTAACATCTTATGTTAGATGTTTATGTTCCCGCCTACCAAACCTTTTGTTTTGGAGTGCCTATGTTGTATAGTGTGCATGTGGTATTTCTGTTCTTTTCTGTCGTTTAGGCCAATGCAATAGGAATGTGTGTTCATCGTGTTATAACGGTGCAGGTAGCTAAAATAGAGCAGCAGATACGACAACAGCAGGAGAGTCTGGGCAGCCAAGAGCGTATGTCATCTCATTGCATATTTCTTGTTTTTTACCCCATTGTCAATATCTGTCAGTGTATAGATCAATCAGTTATTATCCTGTTTTCAGTTTGATTTACTTTACTGAAATCACCTGCCATTATAGTATTATATATAGGTAGTCCTTTTCAATGAAAGAGCTATCGACACCTGAAAAGCTCTCCTTTTTGAGGTGCATAATATCAGTTGCTAAACTTCTTGGGACTATATTATCGGTATGCCTTATGATTTTATATATACATTTTTATGATTTTGACTAAAATTTATGATCATGCTTAATTTTGTTAAATTTACTTAGAATCATCTGCCAATATTTGTAGGCCTTTCCAATAAAAAAGTTATCTACAACTGAAAAAGCTCTCCTTTTCCAGGTGCGTTTTGCCAGTAATTAAATTTCTGGGGACTACAGTATATATCTGTATGCCTTATTATTTTACATTTAAACCATGATGTTTTTGACTAAAATTTATAATCCTGCTTTCAGTTCGATATTTAAACACAAACAGCTCAGCGGGAATAGTTCAATTAATTCAGGAAATTTCTACTGTTAATGAATTTGACTTCCTATTATGACATTACTGTTGCGATATAAGCTCGGATCCTTATACGGGTATTGAAAACTAAATCATCACTAAAATCAATTTAGATGTAGCGTGGTTGACATAAACAGGTATTGTGAAAGACATTATCATGGTGCCGAAGTGAGTGGTTTCTACTTTGTAATGTCAGAATGTCCACGTTCAGTGCTATACATTGAAAAGATCATAGTAGCGGTTTATGTTATCCACAAATGTGGCGCGTCGTGGGAAAACTGGACTTAATGCATGTGTGTAAAGTGTCGTCCCGGATTAGCCTGTGCAGTCCGCACAGGCTAATCAGGGACGGCACTTTCCGCCTACAGTGGATTTATGTTTAGAAGAGACTTTCTTGAAACAGAAAATACCATAAAAGCGGAAAGTGCCGTCCTGGATTAGCCTGTGCGGACTGCACAGGCTAATCTGGGACGACACTTTACGCACATGCATTAAGTCTGGTTTTCTCATGACGTGCCACAAATAGTTTTTATGTTGGGAAATACAATCAACTTACTTGTAACATTGTTTTAAAGACAAGGTATTGTGTGTGTTGTAAAGAACTCTTGTATTGTCTGTGTAACCAGCCGTACCACCAGCTTGTAAAGTAACACCTAGAGCAAGAACTCAGTAAGTCCTTATATTTTGCAATGCAGATGCTGAGTTGTTGCTCTTAGGTGACGCTGTGTGTTAATACTGTTATGTTAAATACTGTCATTTCTAAATACATGTAGAAAGCTTTAGAGCATGATAAGATTTTATCACATTTGAGTTCGCCTGAAAAACTGGATTTTGTATGTATAATATAGAAATGTACATGATAACGTTGAAATACCAGTGACTTTAGTAGTTGGTGAATAGTTTAATAACCATAAGTCATTATTAGCTACCAATATCTCTTCCATGCATGTATTAAGCACCTAGAATTCATCTGTCATTGTCATATACCCACAGTTTATGCAAATAATCGAAAGCAAACAGAGAAAGCATGATTTAAAATGCTTCAGTTTCACAGTTATTGGTACACATGTTTTAAAGCCACACAAAAAGTAAAAGTGGCCAAAAAGTGGCTGGTTTCGTGGTGTTGAAAATGGCTGGTTTCGTGGTGTTGAAAATGTAAACACCAAACTAAACTTCAAACCGTTCAAATACCATTTATTTTATGAAAATGTGTAGAAGTTTTAAGCTCATAATGCATTATTTATATTTTTGTTATCCCAACATTAAACTTAAAATATTTAGTTGAACATGTATCACCTTGTTAGTACGTTTTATATAAACATCTTAATATATTTTAGGCTGACCAGATCTGTTATGCAGTGCTGTGTGTGTTCTCTTATGTGGCTGCCGGACACGAACTTAGTGTGCCTCCACGAAAGCAAACTTGACCAGAATAGAATATATGCTGCTTTGTTTTTGTTTATTTGTATGAGCTGTCCATTGCTAATTTTGGCCTAAAGGTTTGGTCTTGTTCATTACCTTTCCAGACTTCTGGAACAAAAGAACAAACAGTGGGTTTTATTGACCATCTACTGGCCACAAAAAAAATTGTGTGCTTTGGGTAACGGTCTCAAAAAAGTTAGGTAGGGTCGGGATTGAGCTGGGTTTTTTTAAGACACATTTTGGTCAAAAACATTGCAAATTATCTAAAATCTGACGAATACGGATTTCACGGAAAACAGTCGTCGCTAAAAGCTTTAGGGTTGGGGGGCTATAGCTAGGTAGGGTCTGGTTGCCCGAAACACAGAAATGTTTTGGGGGGGCCTTGGCATACATGTACTAAACATTGAGAAGTACCTGCATGTTACCGTTCTGCATGGAATTGTTGGAGGCAATGAGAATAAATAGAATTCTGCACAGGAATATGAATCAAGTACTGAATTGTAAATAACATGTGGTCTTTATTCCAAAGAAATGGACAGCTCTGAGTATTATTTACAAAGGTGCTTTTGAAAAATAAACCTCTAATAAGCATTTGTATATAGATAAATATATGTGAACTATTTTTGTTGGCTACAAAGTATATATTTTTTCACGATGCTCTGCTTTATCAGATGGACATGTCTGTTATTCTATTTTCATAGTCTATTATAAAAAGATGCACATTGCATCTTGCTGATTGGTCTTTCATGATAAATTATATGATCACTGTTACTTTTATTGATTATTTTTTATACTTGCTGTCTGCTTTCTTTCCAAGAATAAGATAATGTTAAATAAATTGATCTTTACTGTAGACCTCTTAAATTACCGCTGATATATTATGCCTGTATAAACAATAAAATAACTATTATATGAATGGGATATATTTGGAGAATATAACATTGTGCATGTTTTATTTTATATTTGAACTGATTCTGTATTTGTTTCAATAGTAAATTAGAAAACAGAAGTAAAATGTTGAAATTAAAAAAAACACACACACTAATGAATATGTATAGTTAAAATCACTCTCAGACAAATTGTATATTTGCGTTGTGATTGTTTTGTTAGCCTTCTTTATACATAAGACTTTTGAGTTTCTGCCAGCGTTTAATTTGTGCATGAATCTGTTCTGGTCAAGATTGAGAGTTGTATGACAACAAAATGATGAAAGTTCTTATTCTTCAATGGAGAAGTAAAACATTGAGAGAGTATCTTCAGCTGCATCAGTGAGAATCTCATTAAATCATCACCATCATGATACTACTATACTATCCACTGATTGGAACTGATGACGTCGTATCAGGGGTCATGTTCAGGTGACCTTTTCCAAAGCCAATCAAATCGCAGCATTCAAAATGCTGTGGTACAGATTTCTAAATACACCACAAAACATACACATAATATTAATGTGCTGTCCAATATTTTATCTGTAGTGAAAGTCACATGAAATGTTCTGTAGAAAATTTGGCAGTTTAGAAAAACTTTCAACACACTTTCCTGCATAATATTTTTCATTTGGGTGCGGAATTGTCAAGTGTGTAAGGTTTGGAAGGTCATTTGAACGTGCCCTGTTATACTATGTCTTCAGAACAGCAAAATATGGTAGATTGGAGTGTTAAGATTCCATTTAAATGAGATTGCACCAGCAAGTAACTGGTGAGGAAGTTGACCGATATGTCAGACAGAGCACCAATGACAGGTCTATAATCAAAGCCATGTGGTCTTGCTGTTTTTGATGTCAATGTTAATAACAATCCGAGTTTGTCATTGTTAGTTTGCATAATAAAATATTGTTGTGTAACATATGTGTCATAAGTAATGGTCAGGTTTAAAGACTACACGTTTTAAAGATTTTGATGGCTTTAATGCAATTTTATAAAACACATAAATATGGATACAAACAATCTGTTACTTTAAAACAAACTTTTTTTTTACAACAAATAACAATAAATATCATGTAGTAATAAGAATGTTTTGGATCAGAATGTTTATGCTATACATGAAAATTATACATATGTGTTGTAAACTAAATCATTTGGGTAAAACTTCAAACTTGATTCTATTTGAAATGTATGTTTTACTTGTACGTACACAACACAATTCAGTTTTGTTATTTTTCGTATTTGGAACCTATTTATGCATTGTAATAGAAACACTTGTGGTATTTATGTGGTGTTTGTGTGGTATTTGTGTGGTGTTTGTGTGGTGTTTTGGAACTTTTGGATGATCAGAATAAAAATGATTCGCCGTAGAACAATTTCTTGACAAAAACATTTAAATGAGTGGTCATACGCTTTAACACTTGCTGTGATTTTACTACAGTTTGTTGAGAAAGAACGTTAGGGTCCAGCAATTTTGTCGTTTTGAACATTTTTATGTATGTTTTATTTATTTCAATATAATTATAGTGTTTATTTACAAAAATGCTTGACATTTTATGCATTTCTGAACAGCATTTAGTGAACAGGTTGTCTTTGTTTTGCTTTTTTTATCCAGGGTTGTTGATTTTGAGTAGGTCAGTGTTGAGATTATATATTTCAGTTACAGATCAACATTCCTAAAATATGTGTTTATAACGTCTATAAAGGATTTAGTTTGCAGGTTATTTTTGTTTTATTTGTTTTTTAAAAAGGGTTATTGTTGATAGTTAGGTCAGTGTAAAGACTAGTTTTTTCAGTTCCAAATTAACATTCCGAATGTATGTACTTTTGATGATTGATGTATATTTACATAAAGATACATGTTTTTACAGTTGTGTTTCATGATATTAACAGTAAATGTTTGCAATTTACATAGAATCTCATCCAAATAATTAATCCATGCCATTACATATATCCATGATTACATTCAAATAAGATTTTGTTTTAATACTTTAAAATATCCACCATATGCATTTTTGTTTTATTTGTTTTGTGTTGTGTATCATGATCTGAACATTTAATTTTGCTTCTTTTGATTAAACATGCATTAGTAGTGCAGAAAACATACTTCAGACAATTAAACATTTCATATTTATTCAATGGATCTGTGAAATAAGCGGAAAAAAACTAAACTAAATTGCTTCATTAAACTAATCTTAAGATAAGAAATGGATAAGCACACTTGTTTTATACAAATACATTTTATTCCTTGATATATACTACCACTGTAAGCAAATAATTGTAAAACAAATGTCAATAGCACAGATAGCATGTTCAACATTATATACTTTGATATTTGCTACCACTGTATGCAAATAATTGCAAAACACATATAAATAGCACTGATTGTGTGTTCAACATTATATACTGTGATGTACATGTATATACTACCACTTAACGCCAATAATTACGAAAAAAAAAAAAATTAACACACATTTTGTGTTCATTTTGATGACGGAAGTAATAAATGTAATTAATATTTAATGTTTTAATGCTGCTTTGAAAATAGAAGCAGATTTCAAACAAAATTACTATAAATTTGCATTCTACACAAAGATTAAAATCCGAATCTAAAGGCTTGTATTTATTTGGTTTATTTACCATACCCGAGAGGTGGGTTTTCTCCTGGTACTCCGGTTTCGTCCCTCGGGACAAGACCACACCAAAAATAAACATTAATGTCAGAAAAAATGAATAGCAAGAACTGGCTGAGATGTTTCAAAAAATGGGTCCCAACTTTTGATGTGTCTCTATTAAGTAAATTAGGTAGGGGTGAATGAACACATCCTGGGCTTCGGCGCGGTATGACTTTATAAACTTTCCAGATACACACACACTGTATTTATTCTTCAGTTATTGTTAATAAGAACTTTCGACAGACGAACTTAAAATCTACAATTTGTTACTTAGATATTTTGATTGTTTCAATGACGTTTAAGGAGCATTGCAGCATTTAATGTCTATATTGTTTTAACTTTCGAAATCCACAAACTTTACATCGTATGCTTTGTCGTTTATTGCATGTTTTGATGTTTACAAGAATTATTGTTTCGTTTGTAGAAAGACACAAGGGTTAGTTTATTGAAGTGTATATAGCCTTGTGCAATATTGTTAAGCTGTGTTTTAAATAAAACAGTATATACATCAATTACATTGTTGTTTTGTAATGCCATTTGTGTAGAATTCCAATTACTTGTTAGTTACATATAGTTTTTGTAAGAGCTGTATGCATTTTGGTATTTTTATCCATAACTATTTGGCGCTCGTACCTTGTAATGCAGTAAGTATCATATTATTACTATTTTGCGCTCGTACCTTGTAATGCAGTAAGTATCATATTATTACTATTTCGTGCTCGTACCTTGTAATGCAGTAAGTATCATATTATTACTATTTCGCGCTCGTACCTTGTTATGCAGTAAGTATCGTATTATTTGAGTTGCATGTTTTGTCCAATATGACTACATTGCTTAATCTTCCTAATGGGTAGCAGAATTTTGGAGCTTCTTTTAATTCCTTTTAATTTAATTGTTGCAAAAAAAGGTGGTCGTTGTAATAGTTGTATCAACGGACGAATACCCGTAGTTTATCATTTTAGGTTTCTTCAGTGGTATGTTTCTGCGAGTTTTATTTTATAAAAGAATGTTACACTTCTAGTTGATGGATGGCATTAACATTATAGATAAGAAGATGCAGCAAGCAAATAGAACTATTATTTTTAATGTAAATACATTTAATAGAGTGTCATTGGATTTTGAATAGCAAGATATGTGGTGGTTCATCGCACTACTGGTGACGTCCAATCATTCTCTGCAGCTCATTTAGAGGTCACAGTATGAACATCTGTACGTATATCCACTCTGAAAGCAGAATGTTTTGCATATATAAAACTACTTTAGTGTTTCAGATTTCATAACATTTGTACAGCATGCGTTACTGAATATTTAAAATGCGCTTCTTTGTTTTGAGGAACAATACGTCTCTAAAACCCACCCAAATCGGTTTTACACAAAATTAAATGTATACTTGAACCTTTCGTATGACTAATTGCGAAATTGTGTAAAATGCTAAGTGATCAAAATTTTCATTTTCAATATATTATTTCTGCCAATGCTTTTAAATTTTTAAGCGATAACACTGTAACTATAAGTAACAAGGTCATACATATCCTTGGTATACACGATGAAGAATGCAGAGGAATAAAAAGTTGTAAGCGATAACAATGTCACGATATGTAACGAGGTAATAAATACCAGTGGTATTCACGATGATGACATTATACAGAGGATTAAAATCTTGACTTACTCCGCCGCAGTAACAGTAGTTGTAGCAGGCACACCGCCCGCTACCGTAGTTGCAGTCGTCAATGCCGCAGCACCAGCCGGGACGGTAGCCACACAACGAAGCGCAGTGCGTGTGGCAGTAGTAGTCCGACTGTCTGCTGACAATGCCTCGAGCCACCGCGTGCGTCGCGTTGAACCCTTCGTGGACCTCGTGCGGCATTGCCCAGCACGCGCCGAACAGTACTACAGAAAACAAATGTAGGCATATTTACTGTCGTACACACAGGGTTCGTACGGATCTGGAAAAGTCATGGAAAATGGGCTTTGTCTGGAAAAGTCATGGAACCATGATAATTTGGATTTTATCATGGAAAAATCATGACTTTTCCAAAATTGTCACGGAAAGTTGAAAAGTATCATTGAATATGCCTGTACGTGTACAAAAAATCATCAAGTCCATTTAAATAGAATCAAACCAAAATCGAAATCAAAACCGTAATTAAATGGTGGACAGGCATGTATTGCAGCTCTACAAGCAATTCAAGTCTATTCTACTGGGCGCGGATCGGCCGGGATAAATTGCTATAGATGTAGATAAAAAAAAACATGTGGATTTCAGTGTACTATTTTAACTTTCGAATGTTCAAATTGTTTAATTGAAAACTGAGCTATGTCATGGAAAAATCCTGGAATTTGTTTTTTTACAGTTTGTATGAATCCTGTACCCAACTATTATTCGAATTTTACAACCCACATTCTGCGCGAACTTTCTTTATGTCAAGTTGTCAGATGAAAATGTTAAATTATTAAACATTCCAGTTTTCCTTACCGCATGACAGATAAACATATTCTGTCTGCAAAATATAATTATGTGTAAAATTTCAGAAGGTATTTGATACAAATGTACCTACCGCAAAGTAAAAATGCAAACACCGTCGCCGTTGTAATTTTCGAATGAAATTTGCAAATGATCGTAACAACAGAAGCCGAAGCCGTTTGGTCGCAGTACAGAACAGAGCCTCTTTTATACTTTGGTTGTTATCTCAGCACGCGCGGTATCATTCACGGAAGAGGCGCGGTTTTGTAACCTGTACCAGTTGCCTTCAGTCTGGTGATGAGCGCTTTTGCATGTTTCAGGTCTGCGCGTGCAGCAAAAGTATCGAAATATACGAGGCGTGTCGTGGGAAAACTGTGCTTAATGCACGTGCATAAAGTGTCGTCCCGGATTAGCCTGTGCAGTCCGCACAGGCTAATCCAGGACGACACTTTCCGCTTTTATAGTCTTATTTTCTCTTTCAAGGAAGTCCTTCTACACAAATGTCCACTGTAGGCGGAAAGTGTTGTCCCGGAATAGCCTGTGTGGACTGCACAGTCTAATTCGGGACGACACTTGACGCACATGCATTAAGCCCGATTTTCCCACGACACGCTTATTATTATTATTAAGATGGGCATAGAATGACGTCTGCATGTTAGGTCTCCTGAACAAGGACATGCAATTGCGTAAATGCATAAAAAAAACGTCCGATAACAGCTTCGACCATCCTGTGCCCACATTTATAACAATACAGATGCGATTATCTGGAGCACGACGGTTATGTCTGGTCATTTTTGGTAAATGTTCCGCTCCTCTGCAGTTGCCTTGTCGGACAGTATGAGCACAGGCACGTGAATCACCGTTTGCAGATAGCTCGTTCATGTGACCTTATCTCAAGAAGTATACAAACGCAGTGTTCCAATACAAAACTGAATGCAACATTGGTCGACACGCCTTTGGGCCTGATGCGACTTTTCACACGCTAAATTAGACAGACAAAGCCAAATTGTATGTCGATGTTTTGACTTTATGTATTTGTCAATTTTCATCTGAACGTTAAAGGAACTGCATGGGTCCGCTTTGAATCAATACTGTTTTGCAAATATTAAAATAGTAGTTGCATTCAGAATTGAACTATATTGATCAAAACATACACATCTCGTGATCATACTGATAAACAAATGTATACATATTTATACTTGTTGATATTGCCACTGACCTTGACACAAAAACAAACTTATTAAGTGGAAATATCCGAATATGGTTTTGTCGCGTCATAACGCATTACTGATCACTTCATTATTTAACCTTATATGCTACGAAACACAACAAGCGGTTTCTGAACAGTACAGCATGGACTAACACTATTCGGATATGTTTTTCCAGACTCTTGTGTTAATAAACAGTTTTAGTTGGTTTACATTATTTTCTTTGGACGAAGAGATTAAGCAGTGGACTGTTAAAACTTCACCATTTATCACTAAAGAGACCCGTATACCGGAAGGGCTTTTTTCCTTATATAGTTGAGACCTATAAACGGCTACTTCACAGTCCTAAATCTGTACAATTTGTCTTAAGTGTGGCAATACAATTTCACAAATCAGATGCAATCTAAATTTAAAGGTTCACTTTTAACAAATATCTTATACCAGATTCATTGATTATAGAATTATATGTAAACAAAACTTCGATAATATTGAAATATTTCAAATATCATCAGACATTTGTGAATACAATATTGTTTTCTAGAATGTTTGGTCACAATTGAACTAATACTGTACATTACATTTTGCAGAATTTACCATTTTATCGCGCTTGTATTTCAGAAAATCAAAAATCATAGGCCTCTTCACAATTGTTGGGAAAAAAAAGCCCTCACCGGATATTGCTCAAGACCCTGTACACGTACATCTTGCGGTTCATGATCAGCACTGACAAAGGGTAGAGTCAACTTCATATTAATGTTTCATTTTTAGCTCGACTATTCACCGAATAGCTCGAGCTATACTACTCACCCGTTCGTCGGCATCAGCATAATGCTCTGGTAAAGGTTTGCGTGCAACATGTCCATATCTCTGTACTACAGATATTCAATTGAAACTTAACACAGTCATGTATTCGGGGTCATTAACTCTGACCTGCAATTTAGCAGAATTATGCCCCTTTTTGTACTTAGACAATCAGGTTAACGTTTGCGTGCAACAACTCCATATCTCTATATCTACTACAGATGTTCAATTGAAACTTCACACATGTGTGTAGTACATGTTTATCGTACATGTTTATCGAGTGCACCGGGATTTCCTCCCATATGGCCATCGCCCCCAGAAGACTTGTTAGTTGGGTTATGGGGGATAGTGCAAGATACAGGAGACGCCCCGTTCCAGAGGCGTCCCTGGGTCTTTTAGTGCCCGGTGTGAAGCACCTAGTACACTGCACCTCGGTTTAACGTCTCATGCGAAAGACGAGTTAGTAGGTTAGGGTGTAGCGGGGGCTCGAACCTGCGACCCCTGTGTTGTGAAGCCAGTGCGTTACCACTAGACCACGGATCCGCCACTTCACACATGCCTTCAGGGTCATTATATAAGGTCATTGGCCAAGAACCAAAACTGTGACCAGCATTTTAGCAGAATTTTGCCCCCTTTTTGTACTTAGTAATTCAGTTTAAAGTTTGCATGCAAAAATTTCATAACTGTATAACTTAAGAACTGATTAAGCCAGTGTAATGAAACTTCATACATAGATACATTATCGGGGGGGGGGGGGGGGGTGAACGTATTTGGCATCGTACTTCAGGTTAAAGTTTAGGTCACTGGCCAAGAATCATAACTGTGACTTGCATTTTAACAGAATCTTGCCTCTTTTTTTACTTACAAAAAGTCGGGTTAAGGTTTGCCTGCAAGAGAAAATTCAGGTAAAGGGTTTGCGTGCAACAAATACATATCTCTGTACATAGTAATTCAGGTTAAAGTTTGCGTGAAACAATTCCATTACTCGAGAACGGTGTGGTCAAGGTCACTGTTACTAAGAATAGAAAAACGGTTTCCGCACAAGAACTTGAGAACGCATTGAGATATTTTAATGATACTTCATACATAGATACCTTATACTGAGACCTCGCTATGCATATGGGGTGGGTGGGGTCAAGGTCACTGTTACAAAAAATAGAAAACCGGTTTCCGCTCAATTACTTGAGAACGCATTGAGATATTTTAATGAAACTGGATACACAGATATCTAATATCGAGACCTGGCTTGGTATTGCATATGGGTGGGGTCATCGTCAAGATCACTGTTGCTAAAAAATTATAAAAAGTTTCCGCTCATTAACTTGAGAAAGCATTGAGATATTTTAATGAAACTTCATACATAGATACCTTATATGAAGACGTCGCTTTGGATTGCATAGGGGGTGGGTGGGGTCAAGGTCACTGTTACTAAAAATAGAAAAAACGGTTTCCACTCAATATTGTTCTTGTTTGTAGTGATAAAGGCCCATAACTCTGGCAAAGCGTTTGAATAGTCGAGCGCGCTGTCCTAAGACAGCTCTTGTTAGCAAAACCATCGTTTCAATACTTGAATACTTTCTGGGATCACACTATTGTACATGTAAAAATAGAATAAAACTACATTACCACTGTTGCCCATACACTTTCCACAAGATACCCGGTATATACATACCTGTCTCTACAGCACTTCAGCTGGGTTATGGTGAAAATAAGCACACTTTAATTATTTGGAAAAAAAACCACGTTATTTTGCCGTAATTACCCCTGAAAGTTTACACATCCGATTGTTTGTGTTTTGTTTTATTTATTTCAAGATGGCGACATTTTGTTTCTGGAAAAAAAACTTCTATGTTTCCAATTTCATACAGGAACAGTTCAACTGACCAATCAAAAGTGCTAAATCTCTTACAGGTATCGAAATTTCATACAGGCATAGATCCCATTCAGAAACAGTTGAATTAATACAGGAACAGTTGATCGTTTTATTTACTCGCGCAAACTGATATAAGAGGTGCATTTTCAATGTTATTGTGTGTAATATTGTAAAGTTGATTAATAGAGCATGGAAGAACTCGTAGTTTTCATGATATTGTCTGCAATATCCATGTTTATTGCATGGTACAACTTGTAGGTTTCATGATATTGTCTGCAGTTTCCATGTTTATTGCATGGTACAACCAGTAGTTTTCATGATATTGTCTGCTATGTCCATGTTTATTGCATGGTACAACTAGTAGTTTTCGTGATTTTGTCTGCAATGTCCATGTTTATTGCATGGTACAATCAGTAGTTTTCATGATATTGTCTGCAGTTTCCATGTTTATTGCATGGTACAACAAGTAGTTTTCGTGATTTTGTCTGCCATGTCCATGTTTATTGCATGGTACAATCAGTAGTTTTTATGATATTGTCTGAAATGTCCATGTTTATTGCATGGTGCAACAAGTAGTTTTCATGATTTTGTCTGAAATGTCCATGTTTATTGCATGGTACAACCAGTAGTTTTCAATATAATTATTGTCTGCAATGTCCATGTTTATTACATGGTGCAATCAGTAGTTTTCAAGATATTGTCTGCAATGTCCATGTGAAGAAAGTGCACAGACGCCTGGCCGTTCGCATGGCGGATAGTTTTCAAGACATTATCTACAAGTTCCATGTTTATTGCATGGTACAACCAGTAGTTTTCAAGATTTTGTCTGAAATGTCCATGTGAAGAAAGTGCACAGACGCCTGGCCGTTCGCATGGCGGATACCGAAGAAATATTGCGCCAAAGCGGTGATTCGCTTGATGTGGAAAGTACTGCGATGGCAAGTGTACGAAAGACCGGTGGGACTTCGTTGTTCGTATTTCTCAATTACGAAGTATGAACAGTGAACTACACAAAATCATTTATTCACAATTCACGTTTGTGTTTAAATCGTAAAGTGTGAACTGGTAAACAAAATCATTTATTCACACCACGATTTCACGATTTTTTTAAATCGTGGAGTGTGAATTGTAAATTACAAAAATTCATTTATTCACACTTGACGATTTCACGATTGTTTTTTATTGTTCATAATTCATAATTGCTCATAATTCATAGTTAGAAAATACGAACAAGGAAGTCAACGCCGGTCTTTCGTACTGTTAATGAGACGCATGCGCCTACAAATATGTGCATTTGATTAATTAAGTGGAAATACGTAATTGTACATGCATAATCAATTTTATTATATGCTTTTCAGTGAAATATCGAACTTAATTGGAGGAATAAAATTATATATTTTCACTGTTCGAGCAGTGAAAATATAACATAAAACGGACAATTTTTCCATAAATAGCATCGATCTACAAGTGGTGGTTTACAACCCTTGGCAAATGTATATACATGTAAATAGCTACATGCATGTGTTAACATAAAACACATTATAAAATTCGACAAAATTATAATTTAGCGACAACGACTCACAAAATATGGCACTTTTTTCCTACCATTAAATGTGGTAACATTAGTCCTCTACAATATGAACAATTAAGCAACTCTCTAGACCCATGGTTATGCAGTCAATGTTTAAATTTCCATTTTTCTGACAGCTATTATGATCAATCAACTAACGATAATTCATTATCCTCAACTCTTTTAGATACTAGTGTAAACAATTTCGAGCCTTTAATAATTTTACGTCGTGAACATCCAAATAGATTTATTTGTGCCTGCGTTATATTAATAGTCTTAGAAACAAATTCTATGATATCCAGAAAATATTATCTGATAACTCAATAGATTTACTTTTCATCCTCGAGACCAAATTAGACAACTTTTTTCCATACTCCCAATTCGATGTTGATAATTACCACATATGGCGAGCTGACAGAAATGCAAATGGTGGTGGTATTACGGTATTGCTTATCTAAGGTCTGATATTGCAGGTGAACGGAAAAATGATATAGAATTTGCTGACATTGAATCAATTTGTATACATATAATTATTAACAAATCTAAATGGAATATATTTGGAACATACAAACCTCCATCTCTAAACAATAACACCTTTCAAGACAACTGTGAAAAGATAATCGATAAAGCTTTAAATAAATGCGATAACCTACTTATATTAGGTGACTTAAACTTCAATATGCAAGTCAAAGAGTTAAGTACACAACTGACAACGATATGTGACACATTTGACCTTGATAATCTTATTACAGAACCAACTTGTTACCAAATGAACTGCAATCCTTCACTTTTAGATGTTATCTTAACTAATAGTAAACACCTGCTTGGTACCACTATTAACTTTGTGGTTTAAGTGATTGTCATAATTTTATAGGTGTTCAATTTAAACATGACATACAAAAGAGATGCCCTAAAATATGAACTTACAGAAGTTTTAAACATTTTAACCAAGAACTTGCTGATAACCTCTCACATATTGATATGTCCCACTCAAATATAAATGATATATATAATGACTTCAGTAACCACAAACAGACATTCCCCTTAAATACAAAAAAAAGTTAACTAACAAGCCTGTCCCATTTATGAATAAAGCCCTTAAACATGAAATATACCCCAAAAAAAAACGATTTTTATTTAACAAGTATAACCACAATCCCTCCACAAAAACTCGGAAACTATATAAAACAAAGAAATAAAGTAACAAATATAAAAAGAAGAAAATCACTTAACAAATATTTCATTGATAGATGTATAGGTGGTTGTAAATCAACTTCTTTCTGGCCAACCATAAAACCTTTCTTAACAAACAAAAGCCAAAATACACATAAAGATACTATTCTATTAGAAGATAATAAAATTATAATTGACCAAACAGAAGTATGCAACTTATTTATTGATTTCTTTGTAAATGTAGCCAAAACAATTGGTAATAATTCACTTCCTGTAACTGCAACACATCCTAGCATAATTGCCATTAAACAAAGAAATACAACAAACATGGAAACATTGGAATTTCAACCTGTTGATTCTACATTCATAAACAAACAAATTGATGCATTAAGTATTAAAAAAGCAACTGGTGTTGATGGTATATCTTCAAAACTTATGAAAATAGCTACGCCTGTCATTTCAAATCATATTACATTATTAGTCAATATGTTATTCTCTACATCAACTTTTCCAAATAGTCTTAAAATAGCTACGGTCACACCCATACACAAAAAGAACAGCAACCTTGATTAAAATAATTACCGCCCAGTCAGCATCCTTCCCATTATTTCAAAAACTTTTGAACGTGCAATGAACAAACAAATAGGTCAATACTTTGAGGCTCATTTCCATAATTCATTATCAGCGTTCAGACCAAATTGTGGCTGCCAAACCATATTACTTCGTATTATAGAAGACTGGAAATAGGCTCTAAATGAGAATAAAAATGTTGCCGCCATCCTTATGGATCTGTCTAAAGCCTTCAATTGCCTGCCACATGACCTTCTTCTCTTAAAATTAAAACATTGAAATGTCGGTAACAATGCTCTTCAGTTAATAAAGGACTATTTAAATAATCGAAAACAAGGTGTCAAACTAGGCCATGTCACAAGTGGATTTGAAAACACATATAAGGGAGTGCCACAAGGCTCTATCCTAGGACCAGTACTCTTTAATATTTTTATTAATGATATATTTCACTTTGTTCAGAAATGTAAATTGTATAATTATGCTGATGACAACACCTTATCTCACTCTAGTCATGACATTAACGATTCGAAATCATCTCTTATACATGGACGTCTCTCTTTAATACAATGGTTAACAGATAATCAAATGCAAGCATATCCTGACAAATTTCAAGCCATAGCAATTGGAGCTAAGTCTCATAAATGTAATTTAACATTAAATCTTAATGATAAAAACATAGCATGTGTTGAAGAGATGAAACTCTTAGGAGTGTGTTCAGGTTAAATTTGAAACCTCATGTTACAAATATTTGTAGGAAAGCATCTATGCAATTCAATGTTCTAAAGCGCATGGAAAAACATCTGTAAATTAGGAAGATTAAACATATATTACTCCTTTATCATGTCTAATTTTAATTTCTGCCCCTTAGCATGGCATTTTTGTGGAGAAATAAATACAAACAAAAATGAAACTATTCAAAAAAAGAGTCCTGCGATTTGTTTACAATGACTACACATCAGACTACACTACTTTACTACAAAAGTCACAACTTCCTACTGTAAAAGTGAGACGATTAAGAACGATGGCTATTGAAACTTTCAAAATACTACATAAACAGTCACCTTCTTATCTTCAAGACCTAGTTGAATAAAAAAATAACAGCTACTCTTTCAAATACAGTAATACAGCATTTATACCACATGTAAAAACAACAAAATATGGCCTGATCTCTTTCCGTTCAGCTGCACCAAGACTATGGAACTCGCTCCCTCAACAGTTCCGTGATGAAGGAAATTTAAACCAATTTCGTAGTTTAGTAAACTCTTGGAATGGTGAGCACTGTCAATGTTCATGTTGTATGTGCTACAACTAATAGCTAAAGATGTAATTAGCGCCACCATTGTAACATATAACACTATTTGTCCGTTCCATTCAAGTTGTCCTTTTCTTTATGACTGTTCATTCTATCTTATTGTCCAATTTTTCTCTTTGTCCGTTTATTTCTCTGAATTTATTCTTAATTCTCTCATTCCCTCCAGAAGGCCTACAACTTTTTATCAAATGTATTTTATAGTACTAATAAAACTTTCTTTGCGACGATGCATAAGATTAGTACATTCTATTTTTGAAGATTTGTTCTTTTCATTAATGTAATGTATGCAATTTAAGAAGTTTCCATTTTATTTTTGAAATAGTCAATGTTTACTTTACTGTTTAAACCTTAATATGGCATTTACGATCTATGCAAATTTTCCTTTATATTTGTGTGAATTTCGTTAATGTACAGTAAATATAACTTTATATATAAATAACTTTACATATTTTAACATGAAAATGTTGTGGTTTTTTGTGTGTGTTTTTTTTTCACTTAAACTCGGTTTATGACATAGGACTGCAACTCCTATTATTAATGGTGTTGTTACATTTGTACCCACATAAGTACTTCTGATGGATTTTGTTATTGTAATTATTGCTAGTAATTTTTATTGTATTAGTTTTATTTGTGTAAGTTTTTATGGATTCTGTTGTTAGTATTTATTAAGTGCAACTTTCACATAATTTGATATCTACATCAATAGCAACTTTCACATAATTTGATATCTACATCAATAGTATAATAATTAATTTACTAAGATTAAGGCATTAAAAATAACATCAGTCATACAAGTATATTTTTTGATTAGCCTACACATACCTATGTAGTCATCTATATTAAAAGGACAGTCTTCATAATAACTTATGTTTTTAATTAGTGTTATATTTATTGTTAAAAGTTTAAATTATTTAATCACTACTGTTATTTATATTAATTTGTTACATGTATACTGTTTTTTTTATTTAATTGTGAATGTTACAATTATACTGTGCATTTTTAAGTCGGTCAATAGCTATAAATAGCTAATGTTACTTGTTGTATACCCCGACTATAAATAAAAGTTGTCTTTTCTTGTCTTGTCACAATACTAAGGAGTGACAGTTTTGGAATCATTTATGAAGTCATTTTTATGACGTCAGAATACACGAACTTGTGACGTTTAAGCTTATCTCGCGCAATTTTATTTATTTATTGTCCAAAAGCATAAAATAAAAAGAAAATTTGTTGATTTCGTGTAAGATCGTATTTTATTTCACTCGTGATCATAGAAAATAAATATGTTCACTCGTGGCTGCGCCACTCGTGAAAATATCATTTTCTATGAACACTCGTGAAATAAATAGAGGATATTTGTTTAATGCAGTGAAAGATCGTATTTTATTTCATGAGTGGTCATAGAAACAATATGTTCACGAGTGGCGCAGCCACGAGTGAAAATATCAAGTTTCTATGACCATGAATGAAACTGTATTAAACAAATTTTATTTTTATTTCATGCTTTTGAACGATAATAAAAAATGCGCGAGATATGTTGAAGCGTCACAAGTTTTGTGTATTGTGACGTCATAAATATGACATCATTATGATTATACAATTGTTGATCACTGTTGTGGTGGGAAATTAGTGCCACTCTTACCGCGTCGTTGTCGCTTAATTATATTTGTATTAAATTTTATTACGTGTTTTCTGTTGTTTAAAAAAGGCCGATGTTTACACTGACGATTGGGGGTATTCACATACTTTCAAAAAATATACATAATAACAAAGTTAAAAGTAGTTCCATATAACCAATAGTAAAATGATCAAACGTTATCATTTCACTCGACCTAGAGTGAAATTATAGGGTTATCATTCACTGGTATTTTTCACTCATTCACCGCATAGCATGAAATAAAATACGATCTTACACCGAAATCAACAAATATCCCCTATATCCTCGTAACTAACAGAAAGCAATTAACCATATTTAAAGTCCTTGTTCACAAGGGAGATCAAACTAATGTAATAGGTTCATACGGTGCAGTCACCATAAACCCAAATACTGAACTTACCTGAAATGATAAACAGAACACGTACAGAACTGCAACAACAAAAAATCACATACGTTGTCGAATGAACTGTTTGCGAAAGTTTTGCAAAATATGGAACTACAACGCAATAGCTGATATCCCATCAAATGTGTTCAAAACTAGGGTGATATGTTGAAAAGGACATACAGTCCGCAGAACAGTGAACAAATCCCATTACAGAGAGCTGCTACAAAATTGAACTACATGTATATATATACATCATCTTTAAATATTCAGACAAACAGAAAAGTCGTTGAAAAGCTTCGGATAACTGTCATCACACAATGGTGGCGATGCCAGTTTTACACTCAAACCATATACATGTACCTAAAAGAGGCCTGAATGTATGCTATATATTTGCTTCCTTTTTCATGTGTATGATTTAAAGAATTTCCATATTAAACAAGTTGCTGATCCACATGATGCACCACTGTATCTAAAAGTACTTTTTGACAACTTTTAGAGATCAAAAAGAATTACCACGTGCAGGAGGTAGATCGTACGTTACTTACTGGTATAGGGTAAGTGAGACAAAAACTAACTGGTAGATCGTACGTTACTTACTGGTATAGGGTAAGTGAGACAAAAACTAACTGGTAGATCGTACGTTACTTACTGGTATAGGGTAAGTGAGACAAAAACTAACTGGTAGATCGTACGTTACTTACTGGTATAGGGTAAGTGAGACAAAAACTAACTGGTAGACCGTACGTTACTTACTGGTATAGGGTAAGTGAGACAAAAACTAACTGGTAGATCGAACATTACTTACTGGTATAGGGTAAGTGAGACAAAAACTAACTGGTAGATCGTACGTTACTTACTGGTATAGGGTAAGTGAGACAAAAACTAACTGGTAGATCGTACGTTACTTACTGGTATAGGGTAAGTGAGACAAAAACTAACTGGTAGATCGTACGTTACTTACTGGTATAGGGCAAGTGAGACAAAAACTAACTGGTAGATCGTACGTTACTTACTGGTATAGGGTAAGTGAGACAAAAACTAACTGGTAGATCGTACGTTACTTACCGGTATAGGGTAAGTGAGACAAAAACTAACTGGTAGATCGTACGTTACTTACCGGTATAGGGTAAGTGAGACAAAAACTAACTGGTAGATCGTACGTTACTAACCGGTATAGGGTAAGTGAGACAAAAACTAACTGGTAGATCGTACGTTACTTACCGGTATAGGGTAAGTGAGACAAAAACTAACTGGTAGATCGTACGTTACTTACCGGTATAGGGTAAGTGAGACAAAAACTAACTGGTAGATCGTACGTTACTTACCGGTATAGGGTAAGTGAGACAAAAACTAACTGGTAGATCGTACGTTACTTACCGGTATAGGGTAAGTGAGACAAAAACTAACTGGTAGATCGTACGTTACTTACCGGTATAGGGTAAGTGAGACAAAAACTAACTGGTAGATCGTACGTTACTTACCGGTATAGGGTAAGTGAGACAAACACTAACTGGTAGATCGTACGTTACTTACCGGTATAGGGTAAGTGAGACAAAAACTAACTGGTAGATCGTACGTAACTTACCGGTATTGGGTAAGTGAGACAAAAAGTAACTGGTAGATCGTACGTTACTTACCGGTATTGGGTAAGTGAGACAAAAACTAACTGGTAGATCGTACGTTACTTACTGTATAGGGTAAGTGAGACAAAAACTAACTGGTAGATCGTACGTTACTTACTGGTATTGGGTAAGTGAGACAAAAACTAACTGGTAGATCGTACGTTACTAACTGGTATAGGGTAAGTGAGACAAAAACTAACTGGTAGATCGTACGTTACTAACTGGTATAGGGTAAGTGAGACAAAAACTAACTGGTAGATCGTACGTTACTTACCGGTATAGGGTAAGTGAGACAAAAACTAACTGGTAGATCGTACGTTACTTACCGGTATAGGGTAAGTGAGACAAAAACTAACTGGTAGATCGTACGTTACTTACCGGTATAGGGTAAGTGAGACAAAAACTAACTGGTAGATCGTACGTTACTTACCGGTATAGGGTAAGTGAGACAAAAACTAACTGGTAGATCGTACGTTACTTACCGGTATAGGGTAAGTGAGACAAAAACTAACTGGTAGATCGTACGTTACTTACCGGTATAGGGTAAGTGAGACAAAAACTAACTGGTAGATCGTACGTTACTTACCGGTATAGGGTAAGTGAGACAAAAACTAACTGGTAGATCGTACGTTACTTACCGGTATAGGGTAAGTGAGACAAAAACTAACTGGTAGATCGTACGTTACTTACCGGTATAGGGTAAGTGAGACAAAAACTAACTGGTAGATCGTACGTTACTTACCGGTATAGGGTAAGTGAGACAAAAACTAACTGGTAGATCGTGCGTTACTTACCGGTATAGGGTTAGTGAGACAAAAACTAACTGGTAGATCGTACGTTACTTACCGGTATAGGGTAAGTGAGACAAAAACTAACTGGTAGATCGTACGTTACTTACCGGTATAGGGTAAGTGAGACAAAAACTAACTGGTAGATCGTACGTTACTAACCGGTATTGTGTAAGTGAGACAAAAACTAACTGGTAGATCGTACGTTACTTACTGGTATAGGGTAAGTGAGACAAAAACTAACTGGTAGATCGTACGTTACTTACTGGTATAGGGTAAGTGAGACAAAAACTAACTGGTAGATCGTACGTTACTAACTGGTATAGGGTAAGTGAGACAAAAACTAACTGGTAGATCGTACGTTACTTACTGGTATAGGGTAAGTGAGACAAAAACTAACTGGTAGATCGTACGTTACTTACTGGTATAGGGTAAGTGAGACAAAAACTAACTGGTAGATCGTACGTTACTAACTGGTATAGGGTAAGTGAGACAAAAACTAACTGGTAGATCGTACGTTACTTACCGGTATAGGGTAAGTGAGACAAAAACTAACTGGTAGATCGTACGTTACTAACCGGTATAGGGTAAGTGAGACAAAAACTAACTGGTAGATCGTACGTTACTTACCGGTATAGGGTAAGTGAGACAAAAACTAACTGGTAGATCGTACGTTACTAACCGGTATAGGGTAAGTGAGACAAAAACTAACTGGTAGATCGTACGTTACTAACCGGTATAGGGTAAGTGAGACAAAAACTAACTGGTAGATCGTACGTTACTTACCGGTATAGGGTAAGTGAGACAAAAACTAACTGGTAGATCGTACGTTACTTACCGGTATAGGGTAAGTGAGACAAAAACTAACTGGTAGATCGTACGTTACTTACTGGTATAGGGTAAGTGAGACAAAAACTAACTGGTAGATCGTACGTTACTTACCGGTATAGGGTAAGTGAGACAAACACTAACTGGTAGATCGTACGTTACTTACCGGTATAGGGTAAGTGAGACAAACACTAACTGGTAGATCGTACGTTACTTACCGGTATAGGGTAAGTGAGACAAACACTAACTGGTAGATCGTACGTTACTTACCGGTATAGGGTAAGTGAGACAAAAACTAACTGGTAGATCGTACGTAACTTACCGGTATTGGGTAAGTGAGACAAAAACTAACTGGTAGATCGTACGTTACTAACTGGTATAGGGTAAGTGAGACAAAAACTAACTGGTAGATCGTACGTTACTTACTGGTATAGGGTAAGTGAGACAAAAACTAACTGGTAGATCGTACGTTACTTACTGGTATAGGGTAAGTGAGACAAAAACTAACTGGTAGATCGTACGTTACTTACTGGTATAGGGTAAGTGAGACAAAAACTAACTGGTAGATCGTACGTTACTAACTGGTATAGGGTAAGTGAGACAAAAACTAACTGGTAGATCGTACGTTACTTACCGGTATAGGGTAAGTGAGACAAAAACTAACTGGTAGATCGTGCGTTACTTACCGGTATAGGGTAAGTGAGACAAAAACTAACTGGTAGATCGTGCGTTACTTACCGGTATAGGGTAAGTGAGACAAAAACTAACTGGTAGATCGTGCGTTACTTACCGGTATAGGGTAAGTGAGACAAAAACTAACTGGTAGATCGTGCGTTACTTACCGGTATAGGGTAAGTGAGACAAAAACTAACTGGTAGATCGTGCGTTACTTACCGGTATAGGGTAAGTGAGACAAAAACTAACTGGTAGATCGTGCGTTACTTACCGGTATAGGGTAAGTGAGACAAAAACTAACTGGTAGATCGTGCGTTACTTACCGGTATAGGGTAAGTGAGACAAAAACTAACTGGTAGATCGTGCGTTACTTACCGGTATAGGGTAAGTGAGACAAAAACTAACTGGTAGATCGTGCGTTACTTACCGGTATAGGGTAAGTGAGACAAAAACTAACTGGTAGATCGTACGTTACTTACTGGTATATAGGGTAAGTGAGACAAAAACTAACTGGTAGATCGTACGTTACTTACTGGTATAGGGTAAGTGAGACAAAAACTAACTGGTAGATCGTACGTTACTTACTGGTATAGGGTAAGTGCGACAAAAACTAACTGGTAGATCGTACGTTACTAACTGGTATAGGGTAAGTGAGACAAAAACTAACTGGTAGATCGTACGTTACTTATTGGTATAGGGTAAGTGAGACAAAAACTAACTGGTAGATCGTACGTTACTTATTGGTATAGGGTAAGTGAGACAAAAACTAACTGGTAGATCGTACGTTACTTACCGGTATAGGGTAAGTGAGACAAAAACTAACTGGTAGATCGTTCGTTACTTACCGGTATAGGGTAAGTGAGACAAAAACTAACTGGTAGATCGTTCGTTACTTACCGGTATAGGGTAAGTGAGACAAAAACTAACTGGTAGATCGTACGTTACTTACCGGTATAGGGTAAGTGAGACAAAAACTAACTGGTAGATCGTACGTTACTTACTGGTATAGGGTAAGTGAGACAAAAACTAACTGGTAGATCGTACGTTACTTACCGGTATAGGGTAAGTGAGACAAAAACTAACTGGTAGATCGTACGTTACTTACCGGTATAGGGTAAGTGAGACAAAAACTAACTGGTAGATCGTACGTTACTTACCGGTATAGGGTAAGTGAGACAAAAACTAACTGGTAGATCGTACGTTACTTACCGGTATAGGGTAAGTGAGACAAAAACTAACTGGTAGATCGTACGTTACTTACCGGTATAGGGTAAGTGAGACAAAAACTAACTGGTAGATCGTACGTTACTTACTGGTAGATCGTACGTTACTAACTGGTAGATCGTACGTTACTTACTGGTAGATCGTACGTTACTTACTGGTATAGAGTAAGTGAGACAAAAACTAACTGGTACCAACAATGGCGGATTTCCGCTGATTTTTGAACGTTTAATACAGGATTTTTGGAAGGTTAGTGTATTTATCTTCTAGATTTTACTTAATCATTATGCGCAGGATGATCTATAGTTATTCATTTACCTTCGGTATAAATCGTGTAGCTGTACTGTTAGGAATAAAAAAAGTTACTGAAGAGAACAGCAACCCCACTTACCGTAACTAACACTAATGAAATTCTCACGAAATATATATGCATATGGCAACTTCAACTGAGAACCAAGTAAAAAGTCATTTTATATTTAATAAAAGCAACTTAAATAACTCCCCTTTAAGTGCATGGGTATAAAGTAAAATGATCGTCTTCGTGTGTTAATTTCATAAGTGCCAGTTATGGTAAGCGGGGTTACTGTGCTCCCCAGTTGTGAAAAGGGGGTTACATTTTGAATTTCGACGCTTATATGGCGATTGCCTGTACGAAACATTCGGAGGTTCAAAAAAGGCGTAAGCCAAAGCTGTTTGAACACTGCTTATAAAATTGTATAAATCGACAAAAATGGCAGAAAAATAATAAGCCGTTCAATTAGTTAGCAACCAAGCAATTGCGTATAAACTCTTCAATAAGTTTTTGATGAGACGTTTTTTAGAGTAACGGAAGCGTTTAATTCGAACCTCTTACGTGTTCAATGTAAACATTTTTATTCCTTTCACATTTCGAAAGTATAATATTTACTATACAATTAAGATCAGACAAGAAAGTAACAAAATTAAATAATACAATTGTTATGTAGTATTTATCTTTTATACAAATTGTGGACATTCTATGGCAGTGTTATATGAAAATAACGTATTCACGAGTTTATCCAACGAAACCTGCACAGTGAAATACTGAACCGGTATATTTGCAAATGAAATATATAAGTTGGTAGCTTATTGTCTGTGTATTCAAAAGCAGATATTTTCTTTTCTTAACCCTATCAATATATGGAGACGGGGTTACCCGGGCTCGTGGAGCCCAACCATATCGGGTTCTGGTCGTGGTAGCCCGATGTCTTTAACTAAACACTTGACTAAGAACACGCTCTATTATTTATTACATAATCTAAAACTGTTCATTTTCTCCTTTCATTTCACATAATCCTATTGCACAATTCCTTTTTAAACTCTTTTCTCAAACAATTAATTGTCCCTGAACCTTTCTAATGTCTTCATTCTGCTAAAACTTTTTTTCCCACTCTATTTTTCACTCACAAATACACTGTCCTCGCACTCTGTAACCAATGCAAAAGCACTATCCTCACACCCTTTACCATTGCTTACTCATCTCTACCCCACAAATCTCCCTACTCACCTCTTCCTTTCTCTCTCTACATACTATCATCTCTACTCTACACCCATAAGGCTCTATCCACCTCTCCATCTACCCCTCACCATACCTTTCTCTTTGCTTCTGTCTGTCACTCCATACTCACTTTAATCTGTTCTCAGCCAGTCTCTCGTCCACCCGCCTTTTCACTCTCTCCATACCCACCCCTCTTACTCTCAGCGCCTATAACCACCTATCTACCTAGCACGATAATCACATGCTTAACTCATGCTTTATTCCTCCTAACATAACAAAATAACTGGTTCTCTTCTGTTTCTTAAAGGTACACAAAAAGTGATGCACATCAGTAACGTCATTAAAAGTTTAATAAAAAAATTTGAACACCTCATTAATAACGCATCTGGAACGAAAACATACATAACATTTACATCAGATAAATAGTTTGAGAATTTGAGTATTATTGTGTGATTATATCGATAAATTAATTTTACATTATTTACATGTTAATAAGAAATACATATGCCGTTTTGCAACGATGAATACATGTCATGCGTTTCGAGTTACCGATTTTCTGTGCGTACACTAGCGGTTGTACTCTACATATGTACTTTACAAAGGAATGTAGTTACAAAGTACGTGTGTGTACTTTTATATTATTGATTAGACAGTATTTTCAGCTTTGCTGACTTCGCCTTGAATATATTTGTTTATTGTATAACAGAATGCTCCAGACACTAAATAGTACATTTAGTTTTTTATATTGCGGAAAATTAAACAACCACGTAACGTAAAATTATACGTTACGTACATTGAAATGTTATGAGTATTATAATGTGAAATATTGTATGTATGTAGGTAATCAGGTAAGGCCATACTTAGTAACTATCATGCAATGTAGGTAATCAGGTAATGCCATACTTAACTATCATGCAGGGTTCGACCTTAACGCGTGTCCGTCGGTCCGAGACCTGTGATTTTCCGCTCGGACCGGTTGTCTTCAAAGGATGACAGGTCCGGTGACAAGTTGTTTTTGGACTGGTTCCATCTGTGTTATTTGTGAGTTATCATTTGTGATTAAGAATACAGGGAACCGTCCTAGATGATATTGTTAATTGGAAATTTTCCACCAGCTCTCGTGGAGAAATTGTACCTTTTCCGATTCTTCAACTTTCCAATCAGTATGTTATAACAGCGTATTATACGTTCAAAAATAAACTTAACACCATTTTGACTTAAGAAATTATATCCGACGGGCATTGTAGTCGCTTTTTAAAGAAACAATATCCATTCATAATAATTAGCTATAGTCATTTAATAACCTTTTATTATTTTATGCAAATCTAATCAAACAACAGATATTGTATAAAATAATGAGATAATAATTACTTCTATTCAAATTATAACTCTCAACCTAGCGGGTACAGGGAGGGGGGGGGGGGAGGGGCGCACCCGGCGCGCGCCCCCTAAAACCTCCGGACTATACATACTCTAGAAAATATGTGCTAAATTTATTTTCGCTCGCTAAATTTGGTAAAAGATACCTATACAATTCAGTAAAACATACCCGGCCTAGCCCGACCCCTACGATTTCTTGCATACGCCGTAGTGCCGGCGCAAAAGTTCATCGAAAACGATAAACAATATACACCGTTGGCACATGATAATACATAAAAGACATTTATAATTTTCGAATAAATATGATTTAAAGTCGAAATTCAAGTAAAATCAATGACTACTTTCGAGTTTAAACAGGTTTGTATCAATAAATAGTGTAGTTCCCAAAAATCTAAATCGACAAACTTCTTGTTCAATCTTCCATTAGCACTCATACCAAATTTCATATTGTTTTATGCATTCGTGAGAAAGATATAACGTTAAAAGTAGAGGGGAGTCCAAACCGTTGGCTCCAATTCCTGGCGATTTCAGAGTTTTACCGGCACTATGACTTGTGTCAGCGAAATTACAAAAAAAGTCAGAATCACTTGCCTTATTAGTTCACAACGCAATCATTCGAGTATATTTCACAATATTTCGTGTGAAACATGTTCGTCTGTCTGTCCGTTAGTTCTTTTCGATGAAACAAAAACACACAGCATATAGCACATGTGAAGACAACTGCATGACTTTGAACGTGCGAGTTATTAAAATTTATTGACATTCACTTTGAAAGGAGACCATGCATAACACATCGGTAAATGAAAAATACAAATAATTCTCGATGCGTGTGTGTTTGAATGTAGTCAGCTACGGATTTTACATGTTTAAAGATGTTTCTGATATAACACTGAATATCAAGTACGAATGTAGTGGACAGGCACATCAACAAGGGCAATTTGCTGCCAAAACAGGTGGGTGGCATACAAATGAACCAACATGTCATTCGAACATAATACGGTCAAGTATTAATTTATTCAGTGAAACAGAGTTCATTTGATGATCATGACGATCATGATGACGATGTGCAAAGATTTATTATATATCTTTGATGCGGATCTGTAGCTGCAACATAATGGTGTTATAACTGCACGATCAAAAGTTTACGCCCCCCCCCCCCCACTTACAAGCATTTGCTGGATCCGCCCCTGCTTTGTAGGGTCAATTGAATTTGTTCACTTGTTTCTTTGACCAAAAACCGAAATTGCGAGGTTTGGCTAAATACTCTGTAAATGGATATCGTTAATATTTTTCCTAGCTCAATAATAGTTGAACAACGTATTCTCTTTCGGCACAGCAATAATTTATTGTTGTTGTTGTTTTACAACAGGCAGTTTTAAATTGTATCTCTATTTAAAACACAATCGAAGTAAACAAAATTCAAGTCGATGTTTCCGCATTGTGAGAATAATTGCAAAACATTAAGGAACGGATAGCCAAATCAAATACAAAAACAATAAAATATCGTTTTAATTGCTATAATTGCATTTTGATTCTTCAGCACAGGATAATGCATGAATGTCACATTTATGTCAAGCTAAAGAAGTTGATACCTCATCTTTATTTAACCAACAATGCGCACACAACATTTAGAGCGAAAATAAGTTATTTAATGAATAATAGATTTTCATGTATGCTCAATACATGCATATTTTTTCTGATTTCAATTCTGAGAATCATGTTATATTTTTTTAACTATTGTATGCACTATGCTGTTCGATGTATTTTTATTATCGGGACCAGTTCATACTGTATCGGATCAGTAGGCTTTGAAGGTAGCCGGTCCTGTGAACCACCACTTCACAAAAGCAAGGTCAAACCCAGCATACCTTATCACACATGTTGCAGAGACAATCCATATACCGGTACGTACTATTCATGTTCAAGTGAACTCTGCATGATGTCCAGTCAAATACAGTAGATTCTACTAGATTGCCTGTAACGTGGTCACGCCGATGCCATGGGTGAACAATTGCGAAGAAACTTAGGATTCGGCCATTAAAGGCGCACACTGTTCACACGGGTTCATTTGTGCCGTTATGATTTACAACGCATCTGGTGCTGCTCGTGTAAAGTTTGAAGCTTGGCACGGAACATTAATGTTACAAGAGCGATAGTGCCCCAATGATATGTTATATGTAAGTGTAACAATATTAATGTTACAAGAGCGATAGTGCCGCGATGAAATATGTTATATGTAAGTGTAACAATATTAATGTTACAAGAGCGATAGTGCCGCGATGTTATGTTATATGTAAGTGTAACAATATTAATGTTACAAGAGCGATAGTGCCGCGATGATATGTTATATGTAAGTGTAACAATATTAATGTTACAAGAGCGATAGTGCCGCGATGTTATGTTATATGTAAGTGTAACAATATTAATGTTACAAGAGCGATAGTGCCGCGATGATATGTTATATGTAAGTGTAACAATATTAATGTTACAAGAGCGATAGTGCCGCGATGATATGTTATATGTAAGTGTAACAATATTAATGTTACAAGAGCGATAGTGCCGCGATGATATGTTATATGTAAGTGTAACAATATTAATGTTACAAGAGCGATAGTGCCGCGATGTTATGTTATATGTAAGTGTAACAATATTAATGTTACAAGAGCGATAGTGCCGCGATGATATGTTATATGTAAGTGTAACAATATTAATGTTACAAGAGCGATAGTGCCGCGATGATATGTTATATGTAAGTGTAACAATATTAATGTTACAAGAGCGATAGTGCCGCGATGATATGTTATATGTAAGTGTAACAATATTAATGTTACAAGAGCGATAGTGCCGCGATGATATGTTATATGTAAGTGTAACAATATTAATGTTACAAGAGCGATAGTGCCGCGATGATATGTTATATGTAAGTGTAACAATATTAATGTTACAAGAGCGATAGTGCCGCGATGATATGTTATATGTAAGTGTAACAATGTTAATGTTACAAGAGCGATAGTGCCGCGATGTTATGTTATATGTAAGTGTAACAATATTAATGTTACAAGAGCGATAGTGCCCCAATGATATGTTATATGTAAGTGTAACAATATTAATGTTACAAGAGCGATAGTGCCGCGATGATATGTTATATGTAAGTGTAACAATGTTAATGTTACAAGAGCGATAGTGCCGCGATGTTATGTTATATGTAAGTGTAACAATATTAATGTTACAAGAGCGATAGTGCCCCAATGATATGTTATATGTAAGTGTAACAATATTAATGTTACAAGAGCGATAGTGCCCCAATGATATGTTATATGTAAGTGTAACAATATTAATGTTACAAGAGCGATAGTGCCCCAATGATATGTTATATGTAAGTGTAACAATATTAATGTTACAAGAGCGATAGTGCCGCGATGATATGTTATATGTAAGTGTAACAATATTAATGTTACAAGAGCGATAGTGCCGCGATGATATGTTATATGTAAGTGTAACAATATTAATGTTACAAGAGCGATAGTGCCGCGATGTTATGTTATATGTAAGTGTAACAATATTAATGTTACAAGAGCGATAGTGCCGCGATGATATGTTATATGTAAGTGTAACAATATGAATGTTACAAGAGCGATAGTGCCGCGATGATATGTTATATGTAAGTGTAACAATATTAATGTTACAAGAGCGATAGTGCCGCGATGATATGTTATATGTAAGTGTAACAATATTAATGTTACAAGAGCGATAGTGCCGCGATGTTATGTTATATGTAAGTGTAACAATATTAATGTTACAAGAGCGATAGTGCCGCGATGATATGTTATATGTAAGTGTAACAATATTAATGTTACAAGAGCGATAGTGCCGCGATGATATGTTATATGTAAGTGTAACAATATTAATGTTACAAGAGCGATAGTGCCGCGATGATATGTTATATGTAAGTGTAACAATATTAATGTTACAAGAGCGATAGTGCCGCGATGATATGTTATATGTAAGTGTAACAATATTAATGTTACAAGAGCGATAGTGCCGCGATGATATGTTATATGTAAGTGTAACAATGTTAATGTTACAAGAGCGATAGTGCCGTGATGATATATTATATGTAAGTGTAACAATGTTAATGTTACAAGAGCGATAGTGCCGCGATGATATGTTATATGTAAGTGTAACAATATTAATGTTACAAGAGCGATAGTGCCGCGATGATATGTTATATGTAAGTGTAACAATATTAATGTTACAAGAGCGATAGTGCCGCGATGATATATGTTATATGTAAGTGTAACAATATTAATGTTACAAGAGCGATAGTGCCGCGATGATATGTTATATGTAAGTGTAACAATATTAATGTTACAAGAGCGATAGTGCCGCGATGATATGTTATATGTAAGTGTAACAATGTTAATGTTACAAGAGCGATAGTGCCCCAATGATATGTTATATGTAAGTGTAACAATATTAATGTTACAAGAGCGATAGTGCCGCGATGATATGTTATATGTAAGTGTAACAATATTAATGTTACAAGAGCGATAGTGCCGCGATGATATATTATATGTAAGTGTAACAATGTTAATGTTACAAGAGCGATAGTGCCGCGATGATATGTTATATGTAAGTGTAACAATATTAATGTTACAAGAGCGATAGTGCCGCGATGATATGTTATATGTAAGTGTAACAATATTAATGTTACAAGAGCGATAGTGCCGCGATGATATGTTATATGTAAGTGTAACAATGTTAATGTTACAAGAGCGATAGTGCCGCGATGTTATGTTATATGTAAGTGTAACAATATTAATGTTACAAGAGCGATAGTGCCCCAATGATATGTTATATGTAAGTGTAACAATATTAATGTTACAAGAGCGATAGTGCCGCGATGATATGTTATATGTAAGTGTAACAATGTTAATGTTACAAGAGCGATAGTGCCGCGATGTTATGTTATATGTAAGTGTAACAATATTAATGTTACAAGAGCGATAGTGCCCCAATGATATGTTATATGTAAGTGTAACAATATTAATGTTACAAGAGCGATAGTGCCCCAATGATATGTTATATGTAAGTGTAACAATATTAATGTTACAAGAGCGATAGTGCCGCGATGATATGTTATATGTAAGTGTAACAATATTAATGTTACAAGAGCGATAGTGCCGCGATGATATGTTATATGTAAGTGTAACAATGTTAATAAAATGCATGCGAGCCATTTAGTATACACTGACAAAATACGGGTTATTTAAACCAAAATCATATTCCGGTGATTTCATTGCTGACAGTTTATATGCCATTTTTACTAATAATTTGTAATTCCTCCTTACAATTTGTGTTTATTAGATTACAAAAACAATTATTTAATTATATTTAATTTGCATTCCAGTGAATGTATTAACGACGTCATAGTTGCTCCTGAAAATCCATGATACTGTCTGTGATGTTGCCAGTTATTTTGATGCAGTCTAGAAGCCATGATGTAGACTACTACGAAGGAAAACTCGAAAAGCTTTGGCGTACACTTTTCTGGAACCATTTCATGTTTCGTACTTGCAATCGTCATATAAGCGTCGAAATTCGAAATGTAACCCCTCTATTCACAACTGGGGAGCACAGTAACCCCACTTACCGGAAAGCAAGTGTCGGTTATAGGACGAATGCCTTTACGACACATTCAGCGGTTCAAGAAACGTGCGCGCCAAAGCTTTTCCAATTCTCCTCTGTACAAAAACTGCTTATTAAACTTTATAAATTGCCAAACAAGGCAGACATAAAAAGCTGTTAATTCATAAACAACCAAGCAATTGCGTATAAACTCTTTAAATACTTTTTTATTCCTAAAGTCGGGTTTCCATGAAGCCTACTTTTTTCGGCGCAGATTTTACCGGTGCCGAAATGCGCGCTGAGTACGCGCCGAAAATCTGTTTTCATGTATCCGAAATCCGACGCCGTTTTCGGATAAAAACGTATGTGCGTTTATTAACCTTTTATTTATAAAACATTTACGGTACTAACAATTCTTCATGGATTCTTCATTCTTCTTAATGGCTATTTCTTTCCAAATATTTTATCTGTAATGAATGGTCTTTATATTCCGCAAAGGAGCTAGGAATCAAAAAAGAAATTTATGACTCCTCGCCAACTCTATAAGCGTCTCACATGTTTGCACACCGAACTTGATATTTATTTCAGTTTGTTCAAATGATGGTCTGTTGTTGTTAATTGACAGGGAATCACGCTATAAAGACTGAAGCGAATTGTTTTTAATCGGCGCGTGTTCGGCGCCGAATATAGTAGTGCCGAAAACGCGTATGTTTCCGCTTCATGGAAACTGGCCTTAATAGTACAGCTGAACGATTTATACCGAGGGAAAATTAATAACTGTAGATCATCCTGCGCATAATGATTAAGTAAAATCTTGAAGATTCGTCCGAGTTCCACATGTTATTCGTTCCCGTCCTTCGATCGTGCCTTTTTTGTTTTAGTTTAAACATATTTATTTCTCGTGTACAACTAGCAAATATACAAATAGATGCACAATGCAATAAGAATAAGAAAAGGATTGAAACGAAAGAATTAAATTCTTATATAGTTTCTCTCCTTGAAATAGTTTTTACACATATAGATGGCAAGGTTTTATAGAACAAACAACGAGCATTGAAGCCAGATAAAGATGTATATGTTATAGGTATTCTAAGTTTTAGAAAGACAAACGAGTGAGGCGAGAAAAAAAAAAAAAACAACAACAAACCAAAAAAAAAAAAAAAAAAAAAAGGATAAAAAAAAAACAAGGAGTGGAGGACTGGTGATGCACGGAATAAATAAACAGCTGACGACGGAATCGGAATCGGATTGTTAAGAAAGTCGTCGGGATTCGCTTAAATACTCTTGGACGTGAAGAAATATGGTGGAATTTACATTATCGTCTAGATTTATATTGCCGAATAATATTACATTGAGGTCTACGTTGCGACTTATTCTATAAATATTGTTAATTAATTTAGCTCGTATTGTGTTAAGATATGGGCACATAAAAAAGAAGTGATGATTCGATTCAATATCACCGCAGGAACACAGTGGGGAAGCAACGACATGTTTTACATAGAGATGTTCATTTAGCGAACTTGAATTGGTTCTTAGCCTCGTATGAAGTATTTCTAGATAGCGCTTACCGACATAATAGTACGAAGGGTTCTTGACTACGTTTCGGTTAAGATTGTATTTAAAGATATTCAACGAGTCGCTATTTTGTACTAATTCTGGTAAACTATTCCATTTTCTAATAACTGCGGGTAAGAACGAATTATAATAAAGAGTAGATCTAGTTTCTGATGTACGAAGATCATTAGCGTTTCGAAGATTATACCTAGAAACAGAACCAATATGTTGAGGTACCAGATCCATCAAATACTGAGGTGTAAGTAAATTTTGCATTTTGTAAAATAATATAAGTTGATGTTTATCGCGTCGATCTTGCAAAGGTTCCCATTTAATTTCGTTATGTAATTCTGATAGGGAAACTAACTTTGATGATCCGCATGCAATTCGTGCCGCTTCGTTTTGAATTTTGTCTAATTCGTGTTTTTCTGCCTGGGTACAATTATCCCATATTACATCTGAGTATTCTAATAAGGGGCGTATAAACGATGTATAAATTATTTCGAGCGATTTTCGGTCAAGTTTGAATCTCAATTTGCGCATAATATTAATTCTACTCCAGGCTTTGTCTGTTATATATTTAATATGCATGTGCCATTTGCAATCGTTCGAAAGAATAACTCCGAGATGTTTATGAGAACTGACATCTAGTATATTTGTGGAGAGCATTGTAAAGTGATATTGATTCGGTTGTTGTTTTCTTGAGAAAGTTAATGTTTCTGACTTGGAGGGGTTAAATGCAACATGCCATTTTAGAGCCCAGTTAGATATTTTGTCGATGTCGTTTTGTAATATTGCATTTGAGGTGTTAGGGTCATCTATAATTATGTATAAGGATGTGTCGTCAGCAAAAAGGCGAATATTACTTTGGATATCATTAACAATATCGTTTATAAAGATTAAAAATAATAAGGGCCCTAATATAGAGCCCTGGGGGACACCAGCTTCAAGTGTGGCCCAGTTAGAGCATGCGCCTGGGAGCACTACGCGTTGGCGTCTTCCATGTAGGTAGTTTACAAACCAAGAATGTAACTTTCCCGCGAATGCCAATAGCTTGGAGTTTGAGTAACAGACCTTGGTGCCAGACCTTGTCAAAGGCCTTACTGATGTCAAAAAAGACAGCTTTAACCTCTAGCCCATTGTCAAGGGCTTTGCAGAACGTATCGTATATAAAGGTAAGTTGATTTGTGGTAGAGTCACCCGGCAAGAACCCGGACTGAAATGAGGTAAGTATTCTATTATTAATGAGATGGTTATAAACATGTTTAAATATTATTTTTTCAAAAACTTTTTCCATTGTATTAAGCAGCGAAATTGGTCGATAGTTACTTACTACTTTTGGATCACCCTTTTTAAAAACTGCACTGACATTAGCTTCTTTCCAACAGCTGGGCAATATACATTTGTTGAGCGAGAAATTAAAGAAGTCACATAGAGGAGTGAACAGTTCAACCCTACACTCTTTTAAAATACGGTTACTTATACCATCAGGCCCAGACGCTTTGTCAACAGAAAGTGACTTAAGAATATCGTGAACATCAGTAGGTGTGATAATAATCGACTCTAGCGAGTTTGCAATTGGTACATAGATGGGCTCCGGTGCGTCGTCGTTATTAATGTAAATATTTGACTGACTTTCAAAAAAGTTGTTTAGAATGTTCGCTTTCTCACAACAATCAGTTGAAGTGGAGTTGTCGGCAGGATTCACGAGCGCAGATATAATGTTATTATTAGGCTTATTGATAAATGACTTAAGAATCCTTTTTTGTTTTGGTCTCGTTTGGCGCGAGATTTTCACTTCGCATGCTCAGGCCGTGTGTAAAAGATTACTTGCAACTGCTTACGTCGTTTAATGCACTTAAAGCCAATAATACGCGGGTAGGAAATAATATTTATTAATTTATAGTAAAAAGTTATAAATTTAGCAAAATACGTAAATACCAAAATATTGACCTAATTAGACATATTTTACACCAAAATTCGATGAGTTTGAATGCTGTTTTCAATATCAATATTGTTGTGCCTTTATTTATAAATGGGGGTCACGTGACAAACCGTCGATGTGTACGAGCAAGCAAAAAATAACTTTAGGTTTTCGGAGTGGTAGTGTCATGATAGACAAAGACCATAACAGTGGTTCATAATAAAATGGCATGACATTTTCTTTTATAAATTCAGCAGATTCAAGACGTAAACAAGATAACACATTTTTTTTTGGAAATAACCAATAGACATATATATGCAATAAATGTTGTCCCTTAATATAGTTTATTCGCTGCAGCGATATTTAACAACTATGGTGGTTGACCTATTTGCATGATTTTCAAAGTGAACAGTCATTAATTAACTATTGAAAATATTAACAATAAAGAAGATTTTCATCCATTTTTTCAAGTAATAAATGATAAGTGTAATTATTAATTATAATGATTTTTTTTCAAAAACTACTTTCACTTTGGTGTGGCCTTAAATTGTATCGCCAATGTGACGTCACGACTCTAGGAATAGTTCATAAATGGCATAATGTCTGACACTAAGGTGTTTGTGTTCACGAATTATATTTATATTTTCGTGGAATAAAATGGATATCATTGGAATTGATAAGAAAACAAATGATTTTGTTGATGCGAGTATTTACTAACTTTATTTTTCCCCATTATTTTTTGTATTAGCATGAACCACTAAGATAACGAAATGTGGACCGCCGAGGATACATTAAGTTATAACCTTCCACAAATCCTGCGTGAAACATAAAAAAAAAATCAGATGTTTATGCTTAATGCTGATTTAGTATATTTAAAAGTTCAAGAAAAAACGCGCGCTTCGCTACTTTTACAACGTGTGATTTCGTTTACTGGAAATACCGAAATCTACATGAATCTACACAACCTCCGCGCAGAGATTTGATTGGTTCCTAGCATAGCTCGAATCAAATCCGTTCCGTCATAACAAACCACGTGATGATGATCGATTTAAATCTTCTAGATATTATATATGGTTTTAATTAGTAAATTTCTTTTTCTGTTTTCATTATTGACTGCAAACGATATATAAAATATCCAATTATGTAAAAAAAATGCAAATGAGTTGCATTAAATAAGTAAAAGTTACAAACACGTAATCCTTCCAGATTTTACTTGTGATGGCAGTGGTTACCGTTAACCGATAGGGGAGGTAACCGCTGCGAGGAGTTTGGAAACAACATGAATCGATCTAAATTATACCGAAATCTACGATAAATCTTTATTTTTATAACATATTTATATTTTCAGGTTTGTCTTTTATCAAAGAAAAAAGTTACATTTAAATGATTAACCGTGCGAAAAACAACATGTTGTTGTTGTTTGTTTGTTGTTGTTTATGTTTTTTTGTTTTTCAAAAAAAACAACAACATTATAACCTTTATACACACTAGTTGATTTTCAAACATCATAGTCCGCCATGCCTAGATCATATTTTAATTCAACTTCAAGTTACGTCAAAAAAGATAATCAAAGCAGATTCTTCAGCAAGTACATGTATATGTACATAGCAAAACCAGCAATTATTAGAGTATATTAGCAATATACTATAGTCTATTATATGACGAAATTTAAAAAAAAAATAAAAAATACACGTATCATTATGTTATATACATCATGTAAATACATGATTTTTATAACATAAAACATTTTTGAAACAGGTATATATACTGTTAGTACTGTAACTTGTAAGTATTGGGACAAACACCCCTATTTGTTTATAAATATTTTTTTTCGCGTCTCTTTATCTTGCGTGACATTTAAAGATTGAATTGGTTTCTTCCCTCAATATATTTGGACATCAAAATATATTTAAATTGTTACAGTGGAGACCTTCCAGACCTGCAAATGCACAGGATCTTAGCGACATGTGACACGGTATATTGCGATTGCTTATCGATACACCATTTGTAACACCACCTGGGACCTGTTTCATTGACACATGGTACAAACTGCGAACTCCACTGGAGCATGATCTTCTCAGTTAAGCTTCTCAATTAATAAACAGTAAGTCCCCAGCAACAAAATAATTGTCTTTCAAGCAGATATCGAACAGAAACGATTTCTCCATTTATAACTAAATAATTTAATTTTACTATCTTAAATGTGTCTCAATTGTACAATAAATATCATCAAATCCGAATACAATTTTTAGGAATATGCCCTAAAGATAGAGAACTGAGAAAAATAATTTGCAACCATAATGATATTATTGTCACTGGACATCGCTGATTAAGTTCCACAATCTTTTAAACACCAAATCCAAAAAAAGAAGACACAAACGATCTGGAAAACTATATTTTTCGATAATCAGTTTACAGAATGATATGTAATAAGATATATGTCTTAAAACATACTTGTGTAAAATGTAACGATTTTTGTATTGTCATTTGACTGAAGTATAAATCTTAACTGTTTAAGTGAATGTTGACCTGTTAAGATTTTATAATTGATGCTCCAAGAAATATTTTTGAACTTTCTCCGTTTACATAACATAATATTTACATATGTTATTTTTGGAATAAGCATTGTATAATGTTTTAATGCAATAAGCGTAGCACACCGTGTCGTATAAAATAAACAATAGGAAAAACAAATTGGTTTTAAGGTGATGAACCAATCAACTTGTTTTCACATTTTTTTTATTGTATGTAATGGCCTTTTTCTGTTACTTATTTCGGCACATACTCGTCTTATGTTATGAAATATGTGGGTCTTATTATTATACGTCGTTGAAATATGCCAAAACACATCTTTTAAGCTAACAATTATATAGTTTTATCGAAGATTTCGGTATGATGTTAGATAGATTCATGATGTTAGATAGATTCATGTAGATTTCGGTAGATTCATGTAGATTTCATTAGGATTCGGTATTTTCAGTAACCCGTGTGATTTTTTGGGGAACGACTCTTTTCCATTGTCGAGATAGTCGATGTGGCCATGAGTGACTTTTAGTCCATATGTCAAGTGTATGAGTTTAGGCTTAGAACTACTAAGTTATAAAATAACTTTGATCTGCAATAAGGACTATAATTTATCTTAAATCTAGGAATTAATATCAATCCACTAATAATAGTTGACACATTAACATTATTTATTTTGAAATAAACATCTAAATGAATAAATGCTTCAAATATGTATAACTAGAATACATTGCTAGTTTTATGGGAATATTTGCATATCAGGTGACCTTTGGCGATTGTTATTAGCAAAGACGCATATCAAGTAACCTATGGCTACAGAAGTGTGCGATTTGTATGATCATATATGTAAATTAAGTGACCTATGGCCACAGTAAATGGCCATTTCTATGTGAATGTACGCACGTCCAGAGGCCTGTGGCCACAGTAAATGGCCATTTCTATATGAATATACGCACATCCAGAGGCCTGTGGCCACAGTAAATGGCCATTTCTATGTGAATATCTGCACATCCAGTGACCTATGGCCACAGTAAATGGCCATTTCTATGTGAATATACGAACATGTAGTGGCCTATGTCAACAGGAAATGGCCATTTCTATGATAATATACGCACATCCAGTGGCCTATGGCCACAGTAAATGGCCATTTCTATGATAATATACACACCTCCGGTAACTTATGGCCACAGTAAATGGCCATTTCTATGATAATATACACACATCCAGTGGCCTATGGCCACAGCAAATGGCAATTTCTATGTGAATGTACTCACATCCAATGGCCACAGTAAATGGCTATTTCTATGTGAATATACGCACATCCAGCGGCCTATGGCGACAGTAAATGGCCATTATTGTGAATATATGCACATCCAGTGACCTATGGCCACAGTAAATGGCCATTTCTATGTGAATATACGAACATACAGTGGCCTATGGCCGCAGTAAATGGCCATATCTTTGACAATATACGCACATCCAGTGGCCTATGGCAACAGTAAATGGCCATTTCTATGACAATATACGCACATCCAGTGACCTATAGCCACAGTAAATGGCCATTTCTATGTGAATATAAGCACATCCAGTGACCTATGGCCACAGTAAATGGCCATTTCTATGAAAATATACGCACATCCAGTGGCCTGTGGCCACAGTAAATGGCCATTTCTATGTGAATATATGCACATCCAGTGACCTATGGCCACAGTAAATGGCAATTTCTATGTGAATATACGAACATATAGTGGCCTATAGCAACAGGAAATGGCCATTTTATGATAATATACACACATCCAGTGGCCTATGGTCACAGCAAATGGCAATTTCTATGTGAATGTACGCACATCCAGTGGCCTATGGCCACCGTAAATGGCTATTTCTATGTGAATATACGCACATCCAGCGGCCTATGGCGACAGTAAATGGCCATTGCTATGTGAATATACGCACATCCAGAGGCCTATGACCACAGTAAATGGCCATTATTGTGAATATATTGCACATCCAGTGACCTATGGCCACAGTAAATGGCCATTTCTATGTGAATATACGAAGATACAGTGGCCTATGGCCACAGTAAATGGCCATTTCGTTGACAATATACGCACATCCAGTGGCCTATGGCCACAGTAAATGGCCATTTCTATGACAATATACGCACATCCAGTGACCTATGGCCACAGTAAATGGCCATTTCTATGTGAATATAAGCACATCCAGTGACCTATGGCCACAGTAAATGGCCATTTCTATGTGAATATACGAACATACAGTGGCCTATGGCCACAGTAAATGGCCATTTCTTTGAAAATATATGCGCATCCAGTGGCCTATGGCCACAGTAAATGGCCATTTCTCTGAAAATATACGCACATCCAGTGGCCTATGGCCACAATAAATGGCCATTTCTATGTGAATGTACGCACATCCAGAGGCCTGTGGCCACAGTAAATGGCCATTTGTATATGAATATACGCACATCCAGAGGCCTGTGGCCACAGTAAATGGCCATTTCTATGTGAATATATGCACATCCAGCGACCTATGGCCATTTCTATGTGAATATACGAACATACAGTGGCCTATGGCCACAGTAAATGGCCATTTCTTTGACAATATACGCACATCCAGTGGCCTATGGCCACAGTAAATGGCCATTTCTATGACAATATACGCACATCCAGTGACCTATGGCCACAGTAAATGGCCATTTCTATGTGAATATAAAAGCACATCCAGTGACCTATGGCCACAGTAAATAGCCATTTCTATGAAAATATACGCACATCCAGTGGCCTATTGCCACAGTAAATGGCCATTTCTATGTGAATATACGCACATCTAGTGGCCTGTGGCCACAGTAAATGTCCATTTTTATGATGATATACGTACATCCAGTGGCTTATGACTACAGTAAAAGGCCATTTCTATGATAATATACGCACATCCAATGGCCTATGGCCACAGTAAATGGCCATTTCTATGATAATATACGCACATCCAGTGGCCTATGACCACAGTAAATGGCCATTTCTGTGATATTATACACACATCCAGTGACCTATGGCCACAGTAAATGGCCATTTATGCGATAATATACGCACATCCAGTGGCCTATAGCCACAGTAAACGGCCATTTCTGTAATAATATACGCATATCCAGTAGCCTATTGCCACAGTAAACGCCAATTTCTGTGATAATATCCACACATGGCGATTTCTATCAGAATATACGTAAATAAAGTGGCCCATGACCAGAGCAAATGGCGATTTCTATGTGAATATTCGCATCTCAATTTACATATGGCCACAGTAAAGGACGATTTCTATGTGAATATACGCATATAAAGTGACCTATGGCCACAGTAAAGGACACTTTTTATGTGAATACACGCATCTCAAGTCACCTATGGCCACTGTAAAGGACGATTTCTATGTGAATATACGCATATAAAGTGACCTATGGCTACAGTAAATGGCCATTTATATGATAAAATACGCACATACAGTGACCTACGGCCACAGTAAATGGCCCTTTCTATGACAATATACGCACATCGAGTGGCTTATGGCCACAGTAAATGGCCATTTCTATGTGAATATACGCACATTCAGTGGCCTATGGCCACAGTAAATGTCAATTTCTATGTGAATATATGCACATCTAGTGACCTATGGCCACAGTAAATGGCCATTTCTAAGACAATATACGCACATCCAGTGGCTTATGGCAACTGTAAATGGCCATTTCTATGATAATATACGCACATCCAGTGGCATTTGGCCACAGTAAATGGCCAGTTCTGTAATAATATACGCACATCCAGTAGCCTATGGTCATAGTAAATGGCCATTTCTATGTGAATATACGCACATCCAGTGACCTATGGCCACAGTAAATGGCCATTTCTATGTGAATATACGCACATTCAGTGGCCTATGTCCACAGTAAATGGCAATTTCTATGTGAATATATGCACATCTAGTGACTTATGGCCACAGTAAATGGCCATTTCTAAGACAATATACGCACACCCAGTGGCTTATGGTCACAGTAAATGGCCATTTCTATGATAATGTACGCACATCCAGTGGCCTATGGCCACAGTAAATGGCCATTTCTGTGATAATATACGCACATCCAGTGACCTCTGGCAACAGTAAATGGCCATTTCTGTTATAATATTCGAACATCCAGTGACCTATGGCCACAGTAAATGGCCATTTCTATGTGAATATACGAACATCCAGTGGCCTTTGGCCACTGTAAATGGCCATTTCTATGACAATACACGCATATTCAGTGGCCTATGGCCACAGTAAATGGCCATTTCGATGACAATATACGCACATCCAGTGGCCTTTGGCCACAGTGAATGGCCATTTCTATGATAAAAATATACACACATCCATTGACCTATGGCCCGGGAAAATGGCCATTTCTATGATAATGTACACACATCCAGTGGCCTATGGCCATAGTAAATGGCCATTTCTATGATAATATACGCATATTCAGTGTCCTATGGCCACAGTAAATGGCCATTTCGATGAAAATATACGCACATCCAGTGGCCTTTGGCCACAGTAAATGGCCATTTCTATGTGAATTTTCGCACATCCAGTGACCTATGGCCACAACAAAGGACCATTTCTATGTGAATACACGTAAATTGTGTGACACATGGCCACAGTAAATTGCCATTTCTATGATAATATAAGCACATCCAGTGACTATGGCCACAGTTCAGGAACATTTCTATGTGAATATACGTAAATTAAGTGACGCATGACCACAGTAAATGGCCATATCTATGTGAATATACGAACATCCAGTGGCCTTTTGCCACAGTAAATGGTGATTTCTATGTGAACATTTGCTCATCCAGTGGTCATAGACCACAGTAATGGACCATTTCTATGATAATATACGTAAATTAAGTGACTTACGGCCACAGTAAATGGCAATTTTTATGATAATATACGCACATACAGTGACCTATGGCCTCATTATTTGGCCATTTCTATAATATCCGTAAATTAAGTGACCTATGGCCGCTGTAATGGCCATTTCTATGTGAATAGACGCACATGCAGTTGCTTGTGGCCAAAGTAAATGGTGATTTCTATGTGAATATACGCTCATCCAGTGGCCATAGGCCACATTAAAGAACTATTTGTATGATAATATAAGTAAATGAAATGACTTATGGCCACAATAAATGGCCATGTTTATGATAATATACGCACATCCAGTGATCTATGGCCACAGTAAATGACCATTTATAAGACAATATACCCACATGCAGTAGCCTGTGGCCATAGCAAATGGCAATTTCTATGATAATATACGCACATCCAGTGACCTATGGACACAATAAAGGACAGTTTCAATGATAATATACCTAAATCACTTGACCTATGGCCACAGTAAATGACCATCTCTTTGATAATAAACGCACATCCCGTGGCTTATGGCCACAGTAAATGGTCATTTATATGACAATATGCGCACATGCAGTGGCCTATGGCCACAGTAACTGGCCATTTCTATGATAATAATCGCACATCCAGTGGCTTATCTTTGGCCACAGCAAAGGTGATTTCTATGTGTATATATGCTCATCGATATCCTATGGCGACAGTGAAGGACGATGTTTGTTAGAAGATAAGCACATCCATTGGCCTATGGGCACAGTAAAGGTCGAATTTTTTGAAAATATACGTAAATAAAGTGACCTATGACGACAGCAAATGGCGATTTGAATGTGAATATATAAACATCTACTGAACTATGACCATAGTAAAGGGCTATTGAAATACGAATATATGTACTGCCAGTGACCTATGGCCACAGCAAATTGCCATTTCTATAAGAATATACTTCAAGAAAGCGACCTATGACCAAAGTAAAAGGCGATTTCTATAGGAATATATCCACACGCAGTGACCTATGGCCACAGCAATTGGCCATTTCTATGAGAATATAAACACATACAGTGACCTATGGCTACAACAACTGTTCAATGTGAATGTATGAATAATCAGTGACCTTTATTTGTATTAAATACATTTGCATTTGAGACTTTGAGATTTCAATTTGTGACTTTGAGATTTCAGTAGAGACTTTGCAGAGTACTTGTGTAATGTTATGAGCAACTGAAGGCCGCCGGTTTTTTTGTCCATTGGTGAGCCAACCGGCTACACAAAAGTTCCTACCAGGACTGACATAAGTGTGACCAGTCACCAGTCTTCGAGCGATGGGTTCATTGATGCTGACGGTGACTGCTTTGAAAGTTCATGCACGTCCTGCGAGACGTCGTCAACGTCATGCATTGCTGACAGTGACACAAACTAAGCATTTGATTTTGCTTGTATCTTGAAAACAAAATGCGCTATCACATTAAAATATCACAAGAAGTTCTTGTTTGTTCTGTGATTCTTTAAAACACCCTTCGACGTCTGTTTGCTTACTACTTCCATACCCAGTTATCAATATCAACAGTGCATAGTGTTGTATGTGTGAATATGGGAATACACTCCAATGGGTATTGAGTTAACTGTGATCAGATTCAATGCCAACATACAAATATATTCAATTATTTACAATTTCATGTCGATTAGATATATATTGTGCACAGAAAGTACGATTATACAGGCAGGGGTTCTTAAACATTTACGTATATATTGATAGAAATTGCCATTTGATGTGGCCATAGGTCACTTCATATGCGTACATTCTAATAGAAATCGCCATTTGCTGTGGCCATAGGCCACTTTATTCTCATAGAAATCGTCCTTTACTGTGGTCGTAGGTGACTTGATATGCGTATATTCTCATATAAATCCCGATTACCTGTGGGAATATGTCACTTGAAATGAGTCTATTGTTATAGAAATCGTCATTGTCTGTGGCCATTGGTCACTGGATGTGCACAATTTTACATAAAAATCGCGTTTTACTGTGGCCATAGGACTCTGGCTGTTTATAAATAAATAAATAATGTTAATGCGCCAATTGCTTATTGTTAGAATTGAATTAATTCATACATTTAATATAAAATATCATTCTTATTCCAGATCATTGTGTAATTTAGTGGTTTGAGGTCGAGATTCCGATGCTAACTATGGCCGATTCGGACGCTATTTATGGCCACAGTAAACAGCTCGATTATTGCCGTATCATCTATGGAAATGAGTTTTTCCCGATTTTTTGTTGGTCGATCGTAACCGGAAATGAGCTGTTAATGATGGAAAATGGCTGCTGTGTACGCAGTGTTGACAATTGTTAATTTAATTTTATCTGATATACCTATTGTAAAATGTTCAACCCATTGGGTTGTAACTGAAGATGGAAAAATACAATCCCAGGTATTTCTTTATTAATGCACAATGAAAACAAACACAATGCCCAAAGTGTTGCGATGTTCGGATGTTTAATTTTGAACGACATTCATAGTTCAAGTGAAAACAAATGATGCTATAATCATTAATCGTACTTTTTTATTTCAGTATTTTTTGTCAGAAGAAATATATGATAGGTATGGTTATTTACAGAAAAAAAACAATCATACTTTGTATTTTTATATGTTTTCTAGAGGGTGCATTGTATTTTCTCTCGATGTTGGGTGATAATGATACGGTTAAAAATCAATATATTCATTGACCTTTTCGACATTGTTTACCCAGGTGTTCCGAATACGCCGGAAATTTAGGTCAGGGGGGTTGCGCAGTGAGCGTATAATTGCTTCCGCTGTGTAGATAATCGTTGTTCAGAAAAATTATTCTGCATTTTGCAAATTTAACATTATGTCGAAGAAAAGAAAATTGGATAAGTTTGTGGAGGAAGAATCTGTAAGTCAATTTAATCAACAATGCAACAATTTTTATGTGTGTGCACATTGAAATCTAACTTAAATGTGGGTGGGGAACGGGAATTAATCGCAAATTGTAAACACATTGTTAACCAATAGATCGTATTTTGGTATTGGTTTTTATACTTTTTCCGTCAAATATGATATAAAATTTTTACAAATGGTATTGTTTTCGTGTATTGTGTATCGTTATTAGATAAAGGAAGGTCTAAAAACCTAGTTCTGTGTTTGTTTATTTTCTACTATCATTTTGCTTTGCAACGAATCGATGCATCTTTTAGAAGTTTTAATGTATATATACGGAATTGCATAGAGTAGCCAGTTCATGTTTATACATAATATTATTGTGTGTTTGTATTACAGTATATCTTTGCAATAATAATAATAATACTACTTTAATTGAACTTTATTTGTTTCAGGTAACTATCACAAACAGTTTTTTCAAAGTAGCATGTCAAAAGAGTTTTATTGTTTACTTCTAAACGGTTTGATGTGGTGTTTCTTGTTCATTTTTGCCTATTTTGAAAAGCTGCTCGTGTGATCATTAATACTGTTATTAAGCCAGGTCTGTGTAAACATTAAAATCGTAAATTAAAGCAATTCGTCTTCATATAACGTTAATTAATTGTTTATTTTGAGTTTTAATAGCAGTTTATGTGAAACTGCATCAGCAGCTGATCGATGTTTACTTTAGAGCGAGAACACGGAACCCCCCTGACCTCAAAATCTCGCGTTAACTCGCCAGTCTCGTTACGCGTGATTTGACAATGTCGAAATCGTGAATAGAAACTGAAATGCCATCAATATCATGTCACAGAAAACATTTACCATAATAAGTATTAGAGGTTAAACACGTGTATATTAAAATAATGTTATTTATAACCATCATTTTTTTTGGCCTTTATTTTAGTGCCGATAATCTGTACCATTCACAAAGCCAAAAAGTATAATTTTTCACAATTCTTTGGCCTTAATTCACAAATGGAAAAGTGGATAAAAATTATGAAATCTTTGAAATGTTTTGTTATACTATCGTATGTTGTACTGTTGTAGGTTTCTTGTATATAAATGTATAGAGTCAAATGACTTAGTAACAACACAAGCGTGAAGTTATATATTTTATTCTAGCATTCTAATGAAAGCTAAGCATTGCTCTACAACTACTAACAAATACTAACAGAGACTGAATGTGCGGGCTGTCGGCATCTCTTATAATTTTATATGTATTAGCGTTTGGGCATGTAAATTAGATATAGCCTGTTTCATGTAATAGGAAACTGAATACTGGAACAGTTGAAAGGTTGCATGCAGTGTTTATTTTTTTTATGATTTGTGAATATGCCCTTTTCTGTGAAATTGTGAAAAATGCGTCGTATAACGCCAGAATTGTGAAAAGAGGGAAATACAAACTACATGTAGTATCAAATAATAACTAGTGATTTTGTTGTATTTAATCACACTTCAAGTACAAACACATGATTATATTAAAGTGTGATCTTTACATTCATGAAACCTTACCATAAAACATTCCAGTTAAATTTCTCTCTTTTGCAGATTTGATATTGTCAATTATTCTTTAAATTAGCAAAATGTCCAATGGCTTCACTTGAGTCAGACACAAGAGTCAATAGAAGTGTAACATGATTGAGATGTAAAAGGCTCATTAAGGGACAAAACAGGGGTTTCATCGATGTTATTTTTGTCACCACTATCAGTATGTGAATCTGACTAACTTGCACTCGTTACTGTCAGTAAATCTACTTGTGAAGACACTAAAGTTGAAACTGTTGAACTGCAGCACAAATTGTCTTCAGGGGCTTCACTTACTATTTTCTTGCTTAAAATTGCCTGTTTGAAAGGATGACTCATTTTCCTGTAAGATAAGCTTGTCTTTTTATAAAAACATTTCACATAGTACTGCGAGTTTCGTGAAAAATGCATTGTGATTACTTAACAAAAAACAAGAAGAAAATAATCTGCAGTGTTCCTTCAAACGATTGATTCAATACAGATTATAACCCAGTGAGCGTTTACAGTGACCCCGATGAGCACATGTTTCACTAACCGACTGGTTTACGAAAATATCGATAAAACGTAACACGAGTCCTGTTAAAATCGAGTAACCTTTCAAAGCGGTGTAGACATAAAACTATTACCGAAATTTTATCCTGTGTAAACAAAACTCACAAAATTAATTAAGATTTCATATTTTTTCATCCACTTTTCCATTTGTGAATTTTCGGCCAAAAATTGTGAAAAAAGTATACTTTTTGGCTTTGTGAATGGTACCGAATATCGGCATGAAAATGAGGCCAAAAAAACGCTAGCATGGGTGTTTAAAGTTGGATTAAATACAAGAAAATCACTCGTTATTATTTGAATTTTGTAAAAAAAACTGGTAACTTTCTAGATATGAGAGATTTGTTATATAGTAGTCTAATTAATAAGCAATATATATACTGCAAAATTCACTCTAATGTGTTATTGCTCCAAGACCATTTGAGTGGAGGAAAACTGAAAGTTTAAATTTTCATAAATTACAAGTATTTGCAATGATAAATTTATCCATCAATGTACTTTAGGTAAGCAAGTTAACAACTCCTAAACTGTTTTACATGTGCCGATATGTACCTACAACATGAGTTTATTTCCATTATAAACTTGACTTTAAATCTCTTACATTTATGTACAGATTGCCATTTTGATAGCCTTGTTTACAGCTTACCCAATTAGAATTATGTTTCTACAATAGTTCTATGCAACTGACCAACAGAATGACTCACTGCTGACAGCATACAATTTTACACAGTTGCGGTATCAGGATTGTAGCCTACAACTAATGTCATCTGAGCTTATATAAGTTTTAAATGCGTCAAAAAGCAGGATTCTGCATCTATTGAAATCCATGCAATAACATTACAAAAAACATGTTTGCATTTTCAGATGGACTCTGTGTTCAACATGAAGCGGCCCTATGACCTGGTGGCCTTCATGAAGCAGGAAGACAGAGCTTCTATGCTGGATAAGCTGAAGCAGGAGCTACTCTCACGGAAAGATGAGATTGATAAAACTGAAGATAGGGATACAGGTGAGCAGATTACCCAGGCCAAAGGGGCAGGGTTGGTGAAATCCACTGTCTGCAGGGGTGTGGTAATGTCTGACTTGACTGACAAGGGTTATTTTGTGTGTGAAAAAACTGTAAGTTTAAAAGTTGCGAGTTAATTATCAACTTATTACATAAACTTATATAATTAAAGAACAAATTATGTTTTTATATTTTTTTTATGACAAAATATATTAGGCTTAAAAAAAATATGTTTGTTTCAGGTTTTTAGAACATTTTATTGGGTTTGTCTGATAGATTTTTGTTTTATTTACCTTTTTCAATAATTAAATGTGTTTTGGATAAATAAGTGTTTTGTTTTGATAGTATCCACTTATAAACAATGTTGAAGGATAGTACTGATATGTTTTGAATATTTATTCAGTTTTAGAATCTTTAAGTTTATTTACCAAAAAATAAAAAAAAAATAAAAAAAAAATCCCGACCTACCTACCCTATTTTTTGGGGGGCATGTTACCTGAAACTAACATATATTTTTTTTACGTCTTAGGAAGGTCTGGAATAAAAACTATATTTTTATTTGGACAGGTGCCTTTTGCTTGCTGACAAGTAGATTTTTGCAATGAACATGTCCATGGACAAGTACATTTTTTTAGCTCACCTGAGCACAAAGTGCTCATGGTGAGCTTTTGTGATCGCCCGTTGTCCGTCGTGCGTGCGTGCGCCGTCAACTTTTCATTTAAACAACATCTCCTCCTAAACCGCTTGGCAGATTTTCACCAAACTTCACAGGAATGATCCTTGGGTTGACCTCTTTTAAAGTTGTTCAAATCTTTCCAGTCTGCTGCATATATAGGTCACCAGTGAAAACTTAAAAAAACTTCTTCTATGAAACCGCAAGGCTGAGAGCTGTCATATTTGATGTGTGACATCCTCTAGTGGTCCTCTACAAAGATTGTTCAAATGATGCCCCTGGGGTCAAAACTGGCCACGCCCCGGTGGTCACATGGTTTATATAGACTTATATAGCAAAATGACTTTAAAATCTTCTCCTCTGAAACAGCAAGGTCTAGAGGTTTCATATTTGGTATGTAACATTGTATAGTGGTCCTCTACAAAGATTGTTCAAAGAATGCCCCTGGGTTCAAAACTGGCCACGCCCCGGGGGTCACATTGTTTATATAGACTTATATATCAAAATGACTTTAAAAATCTTCTCCTCTGAAACCGTAAAGCCAAGAGGTTTCATATTTGGTATGTAACATTGTATAGTGGTCCTCTACAAAGATTGTTCAAATGATGCCCCTGGGGTCAAAACTTTCCACACCCCAGGGGGCACATGGTTTATATAGACTTAAATAGCAAAATGACTTTAAAAATCTTGTTCTCTGAAACTGCAAGGCCCAGAGGTTTCATATTTGGTATGTAACATTGTATAGTGGTCCTCTATAAAGAATGTTCAAATGATGCCCCTGGGGTCAAAATTGGCCACATCCCGGGGTCACATGGTTTATATAGACTTAAATAGCAAAATGACTTTTAAAATCTTCTCCTCTGAAACTTCAAGGCCAAGAGGTTTCATATTTGGTATGTAACATTATATAGTGGTCCTCTACAAAGATTCTTCAAATGATACCCCATTTTAAAAACTGGCAAAACCCCGGGTGTCAAATATTTTATATAGACTTAAATATTTAAATGATTTTTAAAAAATCTTCTCCTCTGAAACTGCAAGGCCTACAGGTTTCATATTTGGTTGGTTACATTGTATAGTGGTCCTTTACAAAGATTTTCAAAATGATGCCCCTGGGTTCAAAATTGGCCCCACCCCGGGGGTCACATGGTTTATATAAACTTAAAAAGCAAAATGACTTTAAAAATCTTCTCCTCTGAAACCGCAAGGCCCAGAATTTTCATATTTGGTATGTGACATTGTATAGCAGTTCCCTACAAAGATTGTTCAAATAATGCCCCTGGGGTAAAAACTGGCCACACCCCGGGGGTCACATGGTTTATATTGACTTAAATAGCAAAATGACTTTAAAAATCTCCTCTGAAATCTCAAGGCCTAGAGGTTTCATATTTGGTATGTAACATTGTATACCGTAAATACGCAGTCATAAGTCAAGAAGTTAAAATTCATTCCAGAAATTATTTCTAATAATAACCATTCCATAAATCCAGTTAGAATGATCATAAAACACCATCTGAAAATTGGCCAGATTATGCTCTATAAGTAGGTTTATAGGTACAGTCTGCAGTAAATATTTTGAAGTGTGAAATCACTGCCTTATCCTCTTTGACAGGTCTTCATGTAGACAAAAATCGGTTCCAGCCAGTTTAATTAGCAATATGCTATACACCAAAGTTTCGTCTGCAGGTTTATTGATTTTTGATTGGTGGCTGATGCTGGGGCTGGGGCCTAAAGTGAGGAAGTCAATTAAAATAGAGTAGATAGTTTCATTCACAGTTTGCATCTGATTTAATAATGAAACAGTTATGCATTTTGTCTTAATTGTCGGTAATTAATAGAAAGGGCAAACTGTGATAATTATGAATGGATTATAGTGTATGGATTAGCAAATATGCAGGTAAGAAATAAAATGCATTTGACAAATATTTCAATATAATATGATAAGATTTTTTGTGAACTGCCTCATAAGTCAAATGTACTTTATAACTACGATTTTAGAGGCTTAAAATCTCGAATTATGACAGAGTATTTCCGGTAGTGGTCCTCTACAAAGATTGTTAAAATGATGCCCCTGGGGTCAAAACTGTGCACACCCTGGGGGTCGCATGGTTTATATAGACTTAAATAGCAAAATGACTTTAAAAATCTCCTCCTCTGAAACTGCAAGGCCCAGAGGTTTCATATTTGGTATTTAACGTGGTATAGTGGTCCTCTACAAAGATTGTTCAAATGATGCCACTGGGGTCAAAACTGGGCTACCCCGGGGGTCACATGGTTTATATAGACTTAAATAGCAAAATGACTTTTAAAATCTTCTCCTCTACTGTAAGGCCCAGAGGTTTCATATTTGGTATGCAACACGCCTCTACAAAGATTGTTCAAATGATGCCCCTGGGGTCAAAAGTGGGCACACCCCGGGGGTCACATGGTTTATATAGACTTAGAAGTTAAATAGCAAAATGACTTTAAAAATCTTTTCCTCTGAAACTGCTAGGCCCAGAGGTTTTGTATTTGGTATGTAACATTGTATAGTTGTCCTCTACAAAGATTGTTCAAATGATGTCTCAGGGATCAAAACTGGCCCTGCCCTGGGGGTCACACTGTTTATATAGACTTTAATAGCAAAATGACTTTAAAATCTCCTCTGAAACCGGAGTGTTTCATATTTGATATGTAACATTGTATAGTAGTCCTCAACAAAGATTGTTCAAAGTTTGCCCTGGGGTAAAAATAGGCCATGACCCGCTTATAAGTTTATATAGACTTATATTGCAAGTGGGCCTTAAAAATCTTCCTTTTTGTAACTGTAAGGCCCAGAGGTTTTATATTTTGTGTGAAACATTGTGGAGTGGTCCGCTACAAAGATTGTTCCAATGATGCCCCTGGAGGTCATATGGTTTATATACATTTAAATAGCAAAATGACTTAAAAAATCTCTGCAACCGCAAGGCCCAGTGGTTTCGTATTTGGTATGTAACATTGAATAGTGGTCCACTACAAATATTTTTCAAATTGTGCCCCTAAGGTAGAAAGTGGCCACGCCCTGTGGGTCATATGGTTTATATAGCCTAAAAAACTTCTGAACCTGCGAGGCCCAGATTTTTATACTCCGGTAAGGGGTTTTGTGCCATTTTGTCTTCTTGTTATTAGCCATTATGATGCCTTAAACTCAGGTGAGCGACCTAGGGCCATCATAACCCTCTTGTTTTATTTCCACACCCCTGGTCTGTATATAAGAGCAGGAACAGGCACGTATTGCAAAATTTATTTTACATTTAATATATGGACAAGCAGTAAAGATTATTTTGAAAACCGGAGAAGACTGCAAATAAATGATTTTGCCAGCCCAGACTGGGGCATTTAAGGCATCGCCATGCTTCAGAAATAAACTTGGTTTAACAAATAAATTGCAGGGTTTCCTGCAGGCCTGTTTTGCTTGTCGGGCCCGACACGCCTTCAAAGCAGTTAGTCATTTGCCGACATGCTTTAATTTTCAAAGCGACAACCCTTAATCCTTTTATCTATTACACCGATCTTTAATCACATGGCCATAAATGAACACCATATTGATCGATAAGGTCTAACTTCCAACAGCGTTATTGACAAGTGACTGAACTGTGTAGTCCCGACCACAACGATCTCATTAGCCAATCAAAAACGGCGAATTTTAGGGCGGGGTTTATACCTTAATAACAACTAAAAACGTCTTTGACAACAAATACTAGCGTTGATGGGAAAAGTGAACAGACATTTTTAAACATTTGATTCAACGTTTTATTTTATCCCGGTAATTTCCGTATCCATTTCACAAATTGACAGAATTATGGAAACGAATAATGTAATATAGCACCTCATTTTAAAACACAATTTAACGTCAAACTGAATTTGTTCTCATACACACTGCAATTAAGCATGTAACCAATACACACACTTTTTCATGAGGCATTTGTGACCTTGTGCATGGCAATTTTAGCGCGCCTTTAATGGAGATAAAGGCCCGTATTTTATTCGGGTTAGGAAACGCATTTGCAACTATTTAAAAACAACGGTGAATTTTTTGGCTTTGAATGTCCGCATATAGTGTAACTGATGATAATTATTAATTTCTTTTGCATCCGAAAACAATTAATGAAATAAAAAGCAGTTTTTGAAAAATCGAGCGGTCATGACAGAATTTGAAGGTGGAAAAAAGCTAGGCTTTTCAATGGAACTGAATACCATGTATGATTGAAAATTAATACAAGACAAAAATGCAGCGATGTATTTTGATGTACACTGCCTCCAAACAAGTTAGGTCAAAACGTTTGTATTGAATTAAGAAAACTGCTGGATTTTGAAAGTTGAGCCGATGGCGGAAATGTGGGGTCGCGCGATGCGGCCGATTTTGGGGAGTTGGATCGAGCGTTGCAGCCAATGTCTGGAAGGTGGGGGTCAATTGTTGAAGCCTATTTGTGGGAGCTGGGGTCGGGCGATGCGGCCAATTTCGAAGAGGTGGGGGTCAAAGGGAGAGGCCAATTTGGGGGGGGGTAGGGGTTCGGATTGGAACGATCTGGGGGGGTTTGATCCGAATTTTGTCGCGGGTAATGGTGCCTGCGATGCCGACATGCCTTCAAGGAAATCCTGTCGGAAACCCTGAAATGGACAACAGTACAGGTTTTTATGGCTATAATATTCAGAACACACACAGTCAGTCACAAAATTCTGTCTCAGAATGAGGTGCAAGCAACAATGTACATTGCATATACTGTATATTCCCTAATAAACATTCCCGGGGGCTTTACATATTCTCCCGGGGGGGGGGTAGGGCATTTAAATATGAGTCAATTTCTTGGTGTTCTGTTATATTCAGAGTTCTCAGTATCGCTAGATTGAGCGTATTTGGACGCGAACTTTTCCGAAAAGGACGCCATAAAATTCAGGGTCAGATTCTAGGAAGCGTCAATATCCGGTTGCGTACGCATGTTTTTCCAATACACTTGATGATCGCTCATGCCGATTAACCTTGCTATCAACACATTCCATTGTTTGGCTTCTGCAGCAGTATGTCAATTATCGATAAAATCTTTCCGTAGGCGGAGTCAGGATTACCTCAGCTAACCACTCAGCCAATCAAATCGTGCATATTTTCAGAAGCACATTTTCAGTGTGAGCAACAGCATCTCAGTCAAGGCTCGTTTTTATTAATTGAGGTGCACAGTAAAGGGGGTATTGTTTGTAACAAGTTCAATTTCGGTGTGTGTGTTCTTTGAAACGTGTGAACGGTAGATGTCGAGAGTAAAGACACGGTCTTTAAGAAGAGCAGGTTCGCGACTAATTAGGCTAATAATAATTACATCTTATTTACTGAAATAATAAAACTCAGATGGAAGCGTTAATTGGAATGCTCCAATTTTCAAGCGTTTCATTAAACAGATATTGTAAGTTTATATTCAGAATTTGTTTTGTCAGGACGTTTATTTAATACAGTATATTTGTATAGTGTTTATTTGTGTTTTATATTTTTGATAAAGTTATTGCTTTTGAAAAGTTACTAGTGTAGTAATGCAGCAACGTATGTTGCAACAGTTCGGACTCGGAGTTAAACGTAAACGTGATGGTGAAAGTGAAAGCGAAAGTGAAATGAAAAAAAAACAACAGTGTAATATGTGCAGGAATTGGCTTTGAAAGAAATGGTAATGTTTGCTTTCTTTAATTGTTTTATTATGATCTCCAAATTTGGATGTCATATATTTGAGGCACGTCATGGGAAAACCGGTCTTAATGCATGTGTGTAAAGTGTCGTCCCGGATTAGCCTGTGAATAACGGCTTGCCGAGCCGTTATTTTATTCGTGCTGAACCTGATATATTACACAAGACCAGGCAGTAACCTGTTTTTAGCTCGACTATTTGAAGAATAGGTGAGCTTTCCTACTACATGGCCCGGTGTCGGCATCGGCATCCACGTCTGAATTTGGTTAAAGCTTTTATTCAAAAGTCTTGTAACTTCGAAACTACATAAGTTATTCACTTGAAACTTTGTATATACCTTCGTCATCAACTCCAGTGTCAGGGGCAACATCCCCATAACTCTGTTTTGTATTTTGACAGAGTTATGCCCCTTTTTTACTTAAATTTTCTGGTTAAAGTTTATTTCAAAAGTTTTGTAACTTCAAAACTACATAAGTTATTCACTTGAACTTGTAACTAACCTTCGTCATCAACTCCAGTATCAAGGGCAACATTCTGTTTAACTCTGTTTTGTATTTTGACAGAGTTATGCCCCTTTTTTCACCTAGATTTTCTGGTTAAAGTTTATATTCAAAAGTTTTGTAACTTCAAAACTACATAAGTTATTCACTTGAAACTTGGAACTAACCTTTGTCATCAACTCCAGTATCAGGATGAACATTCCCCATAACTCTATTTTGTTTTTTGATAGAGTTATGTCCCTTTTTTACATATATTTTCTGTTTAAAGCTTATATTCAAAAGTTTTGTAACTTCAAAACTACATAAGTTATTCACTTTACACTTGGAACTAACCTTTGTCATCAACTTTAGTATCAGGGCAACATTACCCATAACTATGTTTTGTATTTTGACAGAGTTATGCCCCTTTTTCACATAGATTTTCTGGTTAAAGTTTATATTCAAAAGTTTTGTTACTTCAAAACTACATTAGCTATTCACTTGAAACCTGGACCTAACGGTTGTCATCAACTCTAGTATCAGGGGCAAAACCCACAACTCTGTTTTGTATTGTGACAGAGTTAGCCCACTTTTTACATAGACTTTGTGGTTAAAGTTTTTGTTCCAAAAGTTTATAAACCATACAAGGCTTCACTTGAAAATATTGTATTTTAACAAATTTGTGCCCCTTTCACTGTCCAAAATGAAATACTTTGAATAGTCTAGCGTGCTGTCCTCTGACAGCTCTTGTTCTATTTATCATTCCACGTTTTTCTTAGAATTACAAACAATGAGCTGATTTTTTTAAACATATTTAAAAACTAAGAGCCGCGCTGATTTTACTGAGCCGGCTTTTACACGTTCACGTACATGAAGTTATGGATTGCTAAAAGTTGACTGGATAATACCTTACAAGATAAATGAGCTGTTTTCACAACGAATACATAGATTACACACACGTCTATTAATAAACACAACGAATACATAGATTACACACACGTCTATTAATAAAATATTGGAAACGCAAACGGAAATGGATTGCAACGGTCAATTTCATCTGAGAACACGCATCGACAAATTGTTTTGAGACGCCATTGTCATGATTTTGGAGTTGTGTATTGAAATCGACATTTTGAAGATCTTTTCAATAATGACTATAGCGTGTTCAATTTTTGGTCAAAACATGTTTGAGACTCAACATAAACTGATTCTGTGTAGTGACTTTTAGTTCATTTATTTAAAATGTATTGAAATAACTGTGTATGGATGATTTATTGTTCCATTGATGACATCATACCACTACCAAAGTGCGGGTTTATGTGAATATTTAAAAAATAACGTTTTGTGATTCATGACGATTAAAAATAATAAACTATATATGTTCTTGGTATCAAATTAATTGTTTTATTAAATCGGATTCATTTTTACTGAAAATGTTGACTTTAGAAGTGGATTTCGAGTAATATGACGTACCTCCAAACATTGACTGATATAAACGCTACTGACCTGATATACAAAAATATATCAGGCACCTTTGCATCAGGCCGATATCAGCATAGTGGTATGATAAATACCAATATATAGACAACATTCCCATTTGACTTCAAAGCATAAATTTGATACATAATGCTGTTCTCGAAACGAGTAAACAATCTGCACTGTTTGTATTGTCATAAAACACCTGTAAGAAATTAACCTGCAACTAAACTAACCTTTAAGACACTTTCATCACATGACAGCTAAGACCAGTAGCTCATTCAGCAAGCATTTCTTTCAAAAAAATGGTGTTCTGCATGCATCAACATTGATTGTTGTATGTAAAGTGATGCCATTTATTTGGCAGGAAGTTTGGGGTATTTAAAAAAAGATTATTTTTTTTGGGGGGTGGGGGGGTTGTTAATTAGGGTGGGAGCATTTATTAGGGAATATATATGGTAAATATTTTTCGTGATTTGTTAATTATTTTGCGTTATATTTTAATCGCACATGCAGGTTTAGAGGACAAGTTCTACAAGACGGACATTGATTGCCTAGCAGCAGGGAAGCAGTTACCCGACCTTGACCTTTACATCAGCACCGTCCTGCCTCTGGAGAACAAGGGCATCAGGTAGTGGGCGGGGCTTGACCTTCAACCTTTGTAGTAGTCTATGCTCGTATTGTATGTACAGTTAGGTTAGAGCTGTGTAATTGCATGGGCGATCTTGCATGGCTACATAATTTTATGTTGTAATTTTTTCAATTTTGAAAATAAAGAATTATTTCCCACAACAGTATGGAGATATGCCTTATTTTCATACAATTGAAGAAATAGTTCCCCTACTGTATTTTGTTACTAATGAAACTAAAATTATTTATAAAAAAAAGAGTAACAAGTCACCATTGTGTACATGTGTCCTGTTAAGATTTTTCTTTTAAACCAACAAATGATTAATTATGATTTAAGATTGTATAGCCTGTATATCGTGTGTCTTAAATACATTAAAATAATTCCAAAGTTCATGGGCTATTTAAAGGGATCTAAACAAATTTGACCTAACATATATATGCTGTTTTTTTTTTGTTACAGCCAACTTGGGGCCAACATAAGGCCCCAGCTCTGAAGTACTGCGGAATCACTATTTTTCGCAGAGGTATAATTTTCGCTCTTTTCGCGTTCCCGCCGTTGCGCGAATTTACGACCACCGCGAAAATTGACCAGTTTCGTAATTTAGTAATGCAATGGGAGTTCACACGTTCGTATACGTAATTAATCGTTCATAAATATACACAGGCATATGTGATTGTCACAATGTTAATATTTTTAATGAATAAAACCGTAATTTTCTTCATTTAAATGGTAACATTAATTTTATATTGATGATCTGTTTGAAGAATAAACTCATTGATTACTTCTGACAAATTTTATATATTTTTTAAAAGTCAAATACCAATATTAAGCATTACTGAGTGTAACTTGAAAACGCTTGTGTAGTATACAATTTCAAATAATGTTTTGATCATTTCTTAGTAAAACACAACTCTCTTTCTTTTTTTCAAAATCGGCTTTGCGCGAATTTGAGACCGCGCGAATATGTCAGCGATCGCAAGTGCGTGAATTTTGTACCCCGCAAATTCTAGTGATTCCACAGTATACATTATCCCCAGAATCTCAACATTTTCTACCATGATGTCTTGAGTGGTATCATGATAAGGAATGTTCAAGTATTTGCATGTTAAAACTCAGGAGAGTAGCTTTGTTGATTTTTTGTCTAACAGGAGACAGAAGTCGTATCAAATAAATCTTCATAAAATCATTGTTTTCTTCAGTTGAGGTGTGTTGTGGGAAAATCGGGCTTAATGCATGTGCCTTAAGACTAGTGTCGTCCCGAATTAGCCTGTGCAGTCCGACACTTTCCGCGTACATTGGATTTATGTTTAGAAGAGATCTCGAAACGGAAAATACCATAAAAGCAGAAAGTGCTGTCCCGGATTTGCCTGTGTAGACTGCACAGGCTAATCCAGGATGACACATTACGCACATGCATTAGGCCCGATTTTCCCATGACAGGCCTCAATTTTATAATAATATCTCCAGCGGCATTGATTTTCCCCTATGGATGGTTCCTGCCACTATCCCCCAACGACTGAATTAAACACTAAATGCTGTGGTTTTCAGACCTGATGACTATTTGCCCCCTCACACCCCTGTCAGCGCCTTGGTACAGCCTGACTGCACGTTGTACACGGACCTTCCGTACAGTCCGCATGCATTCGAGCACTTTGAAGGAATGAAAGATCGTAAAAAATTGCCCGGCACTCCGGAGCTCGGTCTTAAAAATGCGATCACTTATCAGGATAATGTTGAGGAGTATGGTCATCGGATCTATGAAGCATTTCAACAGGTTTGTATTTTAAACATTCATATGTGGCGCGTCATGGGAAAACCCGACTTAATGCATGTGCGTAAAGTGTCGTCCCGGATTAGCCTGTGCAGTCCGCACAGGCTAATCCAGGACGGCACTTTCCGCCTACAGTGGATTTATGTTCAGAAGAGACTTCCTTGAAACAGAAAATACCATACAAGCAGAAAGTGCCATCCCGGATTAGCCTGTGCAGACTGCACAGGCTAATCCGGGATGACACTTTACGCACATGCATTAAGACCGGTTTTCTCACGACGCGCCACATATTAGGTGTTGTATTCAAGAAATAATTTTTGATTTAGCATTGTTAATTGGCAAATAAAACAACAGTTTGAGTAAGGTTGTGTAGGAAATAGCCCATCTTCCCACGTGTACATTTGCAAGCACTCCATCGCTGTTGAATTGACGATATTCAGTGTTACTAATTTATAGTAACCTCACTTTAATTGATAAAAACTGAATGTATAACTTAAGTTTCATAATTATTTTCCTGTTTTAGCTATTGCAGATTTTACAATGCTAGATTTTGTTCTTTGGCTATCGAAAAATCGGTTTGTATCATAGAAAAAATGTTTTAAGAATATGGAGCTATATGATCTGGTATTGCACATTAATTTCAATGAATTATTTCATAAGAATTCACCTTGCATACCGGTACATGTATTTTGGAAATTCTTATGTTTGAAATCTTTCTTATTTGGAAAAAGTGATTTTTTAAAATTAAATTCATGTATTATATTAACTAGTGGTGTATTGGTCAAACATGCTTGTCATGTAATGCAGTGATTTTTTATGCCCGGCATCTTGATGCGGGAGGCAGTAATGATTGCCCTGTCCGTCCTTCCATCCGTGACAAGGTTAAGTAGATTTTACCATTTCGTCTAGCACCAATACCGCTTACTACAACACTTTGATACTTACACAGTTGTTGCTTATGACCATTTCCTATCCACCAATATCAGCCAACCTCACTTTGACCTTGACCAAATTTGCACTTAAAATAATTCAAATGGGCTGTTTCTTGGTTAACTAGATTTTACCCTTTTTTTCAAGCACCATCATCGCTTGCTACAATACTTGGATACTTTCACAGTTGTTGCTTATGACTATCCCCAATCCACTCATATCACCCAACCTCAATTTGACCTTGACCTAATTTGGACTTTTCTTGGTTAACTAGATTTTACCGTTTCTTCTAGCACCAACACCGCTTACTACAACACTCGAATATTTATTCAGTTGTTACTTATAACCGTTCCCAGTCCACCCGTATCACCCAACCTCACTTTGACCTTGACCTAATTGGACTAAGAATGGGCTATCTAGCACCAACCGGGGGCATGTGTGTTTATCAAACACAGAATCTTGTTTCCATATTTAACGGGGTCTGGTAAAGGACACATTCCCAATGCCAAATATGATTTATTTTTCCCCTATTGGAATAAAAAAACATACCAAATGACAAAATCCTGTACCTAGTTGTTAATCATGAAATTACTTGTGTGGTAATAGATAAACACCATTAAAATACCAAATTAAACCAACATAACGCTAGTTTCAGTAATTCATTCATTAAACTGCTTTCTTAATTTTTTCCCAAAGTTCTGCCAGATATATAGATGTGAAATGCCCAGTTTGATGGGTACCAGACCAATTCCCAAAGCAGTGAAAAAAAAAGTCATGTAATGTAGGGAAAGATCTAGGCTCCAAAAAGGTACAGGGTGCTGCTAAAAAGGAGCAGTGTGGAAAGGCAGACCAGCTCTTTGACATTTTCTATTGATTGGCTAAATTTAGGGTATAATGAGTGTAATGCTTTAATTAAGGTTCTTTAGCATAGTCTATTCATATGTCATATAATATTTGCAAAAATATATTTAATTTCAAAAGATTTTCAGCATTTCTGTGTTGACCAGCCCAGAGGGGCAGCAGGGGAGAACCAAAAAGGGTCAGGGTGCAGCACCCTGCTATTTTGCTCTAGATCTTTTCCTAATGTAATGTTTTACAACAAACACTAACGGAAGTCTGTGAATTTTGAAATGCACTACTACAAAATGTTTGGCTTTCCCAATCATTAAGAACCTTGTGTGCTTGGAAATGGGTTCGTTTACAGGGCCAATCCACAGAAGGAAATTTAGCAGTATAACACAATGAAGAAAGTATAAATTTACTGATGTCATATAATCCTGTCAATGTAGATATAAATATACCATGTGTATGTGCAGTGTTGTTTTTCAGCCCTTTTTTTTCAGCCCTTTTTATTCAGCCCCCCAGCTCTAGAGTATATATTTTCTCCCCCCCCCCCCAAAAAAAAAAAGATTTAAAAAAAAAAAAATTTAATTTGGTGTTTTGAGTGGTAACATAATAAGGAAACCAACAGGAATATTAGTATTTTTCAAGTTAAAACTTTGCTAAAAATTTCATAGTTTGTATAGCAGGAGGTGAAAGTTGTATGATGTAAATCATGATTAAATCTTAATGGGCCATCCCACCAGCTGAAAAAAAAACTGTTGCGAGTAGTGGATAATGTACTTTATAAATTTTAATTTGCAACAGTCTAATGAGTGTACATGTACATTGTACAACAGCTAAAATTATTGGATATATTTATAATGAATGAAATGGTTTTGTCAATACTCATATGACGTTATTGGTTTATTGATATGCAACAAGAGGCTGCACCGCCATAAGGCCACATAATGGTAGTTATTTATTTGCAGTTATTTGCAGTTACCATACTAAATGTATTTAATATTGTCACTCCCCTCAGTAATGTCAGGGTTGAAATTATTAACCGATTGCCGATCAGATTCATCGTTTAAAATCATGAGAAAATTGGTTATTGTTTTTTAGGAACTTAGAAACTTCAAAAGGTAATATCACAAATGGGCCCCATAGACCCCTGGCCAAATCACATAGATTTAGATAAAAATCGCTTGTTTCCATTGATAATGACAACCCTGATTGTAAAATGTTCTTGTACCATTGACATAAAATTGAGGCGTGTCGTAAGAAAACTGGGCTTAATGCATGTGCTGTCCACACAGTGTATTCAAGGACGACACTTTCCGCCTACAGTGGATTTATGTTACGAAGAGACTTCCTTGAAACAGAAAATACCATAAAAGCAGAAAGTGTCATCCTGAATTAGTCTGTGCTCTGAAATCCAGTTATTTGGCTGAAAAATTCAGTAGGATTCCTGGCTCGGATAGGAGTGTTAAGATATTTCCTTGAGGGGCTTATGCATTTAGTGATTTTTTCCGGCCAAATAACTGGATTTCTGATTGGCTCATTATGTCGTAGTCATGAGTGACGTAAGTCGTGGTCACAAGATACTTTGTTGTGGCCACAAGTTACGTAAATCGTGGCGTCGAGATGCGAACTCGAGGCCACGAGATACTCAGTTGTGGCCACGACTTAATAATTCGTGGCCTCGAGATGAATTATTTTTCTCACATGTCACGTCTATGCCACCGTACGAAAATGCTACATAAGTAAAAAGATATTAATATAAGATTCTATCAAAAAATCAGCGCTGATACGAGGTTGGTGCTACGAAATATGAGTAAGTAGCAAAAACACTTTGCCACAAATACCTGTTATTCAGCACTATTTTCCTCAGAAGATGTAAAATATGCTTCATTTTCAAATATTTTCCGAAATGTTATTGGCCAGTTAGAAATTTTAGTAGCCGATCGCCACTGTTTGGTCACTGGCCAAACTAACATACAAATATAGCAGCCTTTGCCTAAACAAATGTTTGAGTTTGGTCGCTTTTCATGGATAATATTGGGCTTACAAAGAATGAAACCATAGGAAACATTGGCAAGGACAAATCGATATGTTCCAGCGGTGTTGTTTTGTTATCAGAATTGGTCGTATAAAATATGCATGTGGAGTCTTAGTTTGCCTTTTGTGATCAGACTAGGCTTTTGTCATGAATATTAAATGGGAAAACTGTTCCATTATTGAATTTAATAACATTTTATTGATTTCAGATGATCCTTGTTTTAATTTCATATTTCGTCTTTGCAGCTAATCTGGTCGACTAATCCTCTTCATTGATGATGTTAAAACAAACATTTTGTTTACATGAAATGTATTGAACCGTACTGATCCTGTGTTTTTAAAGCAGCAGTCCAGAAAAATGTTAATAAAACTAAAACTTTGCAGAAATCGTTTCTAATGGACATCTTACCGATCAAAATACAAAAAAACGCATTAAAATCGGTAAAATAATAACGTCTTGGTAACTTTTTATCGTAAATTTATCTGTATGCGATAGCTGGTGATGCCTCTGAAGTATATCAGCATGTACATTAGTGTATATTCCGTTCGCACCAAACGTTTTTGAACATTGACATAAAAAGATGCTTTTCGTAAATAAGAAACAGTTTTCAGTCGAATAAACATCATTAACATTTATTAAAACTAATGTCAACTTAAGATATGTTGATTTATATTTTATGGACTGCTGCTGTAAGACCACTAAAATAATTAAAAATAAATCCTTTTTTTGTCAGTGTTCACATTTTTCAGAGGCATGCAAATTATTGAATATGTCTCTGAATACTTATAGAATGCTCGTTGTTTGTTCAGTTTTTGTCCACCTGCATCGAGTGTTTATAGCAAAATGAGGGCATTAATTAGGGAGGTATGTTTGGGTATTACTAAAAATAGTTGGAGCGTGAATTTATTAGGGTAGGGGCGTTTACTAGGAAATACGTGGTTATTGTCTTAATAAAACTTGAAGTTATTAACACTGATTGATGTTAATCAGTAAACCTGAACTTATAATAATTCAAAAGTGCCATTTCTTGGTTAACTAGATTTTACCGTTTCTTCTAGCACCAACACCGCTTACTACAACACTTGGATATGTACACAGTTTTTACTTATGACCATTCCCAAACCACCCATATCACCAAACCTCACTTTGGCCTTGACCTTGACTAAATTTGGACTTACAATAATTCAAAAGTGCCATTTCTTGGACAACTAGATTTTACCGTTTCGTCTAGCACTAACACCGCTTACTACAACACTTGGATATTGACACAGTTGTTACTTATGACCGTTCCCAATCCACCCATATCACCAAACCTCACTTTGACCTCGACCTTGGCCTAATTTGCACTTAGGATAATTCAAATGGTCTGTTTCTTGGTTAACTAGATTTTACCGTTTCGTTTAGCACCAACACCGCTTACTACAACACTTGGATATTTACACAGTTTTTGCTTGTGACCATTCCCAATCCACCCATATCACCCAATCTCACTTTGACCTTGATCTTGACCTAATTTGGACTAAAAAATGGGCTACCCAGCACCAACCGGGGGCATGTGTGTTTATCAAACACAGAACCTTGTCTTTTACATATGTAGGGAAATATATTATTACACAATACAGGGAATAATATGTATCTAATCAAATATTATTGGTGGAAGTGGGAATGAACAGTATGAAATCTGAAAGTTTTACTTTTTATTGATAAACACTTTAATTACTTTACATAATAGCAAAGGTTTTTTAAAAAAGCAGTTCCTAAGTCAAAATCTGAACTGTAATCTTTACCATTGTGTTTTTGTCCTGTTTTTTTAACCATATTAAATACAAATGAGGCGTGTCGTGGGAAAACCGGGCTTAATGCATGTGCGTAAAGTGTCGTCCCGGATAAGCCTGTGCAGTCAGCACAGGCTAACCCGGGATGGCACTTTCCACTTTTATTGTATTAGTCTCTTCTAAACATAATCCACTGTAGGCGGAAAGTGCCGTCCCGGAATAACCTGTGCAAACTGCACAAGTTAATCCGGGACGACACTTGACGCAGATGCATCAAGTCCTGGTTTCCCACGACACGCCTCAAATCTGTTTTGGGCTTAATAACATGCTTTTTCTTTTGATAATATAAACTATTGATACAGCCAACTTAAGAAAATATGTATTTGGCGTGTCGTGGAAAAGCCGGGCTTAATGCACGTGTGTAAAGTGTTGTCCCAGATCAGCCTGTGCAGTCTGCGCAGGTTGATCCGGGATGACACTTTCCGCTTTTATGGTATTTTCTCTTTCAAGGAAGTCTCTTCTTAACAAATCCAAAATCCACTGTAGGTGGAAAGTCTGCATAGGCTGATCTAGGACGACACTTTATGCAAATGCATTAAGCCAGGTTTTCCTATGGCACACCTCATATAAAGTTTCTGTTTAATAACAATGTCAACTTGTTTAAATTCACTTGTATTGAAACTTGTTTGCTTCTCGATGCCTGAAGCGGTGTTGTGTTGTTTCATTTCCTGCTTCCCTGTGTTTGTTTGAGCTGATTTATATTTACTTTCAAGTACTTGTACACGCCGTCTTTGATATGGAAGAATACTGTGCAAAACAGTGCGGCTAATATCCTGTAGCTGGAAGCATTTTGCACGTAATTTACCAGTACATGTACAAGTTTTGCACTACAAAATAAGAATTTTGTGGTCAAATTTTTCAAATGTGCCAAAATAGCTGTCATTTTCAAATAATTTCCCAAGAAAGTGTGAAAATATGCCTCATTTTCAAATAATTTCCCAAGAAAGTGTGAAAATATGCCTCATTTTCAAATAATTTCCCAAGAAATTGTGAAAATATACCTCATTTTCAAATAAATTCCCAAGAAAGTTTGAAAATATGCCTCATTTTTCGCAATTGAGTAGCCAATGGCTATTTTAACTTTTGGTAACGCTTAATTAGCATGTACATTTATATGTGCATCTACATAGTATATGTTAGAACATTCCCTGTTGCATAAAAACATTTATTTTAAGTTGTTACAATGTTTACACAAAGTCTAATAATTATGTATAATACATAACTTATATGATGGCTCACACAATTGACTGTGGCACCACCTATGCAAAATACAAGGATTTAACATAGCTTTGCATTCTCCATGCTGATTATTATGTGCACTGTAGTGATTGCTTCTGTAACAATTTACAACACAGGAAATAAAACCATCTGCACTGTGTTAACGTGTAAATAAAAAGTTTGTTTCAGGTTACCCGACCTACCCTAAAAAAATGCTCCGACCCTAGAACATTTTATTGAGGTTGTCATATATTAGTTTGTTTTTTCATGTTTTTTCAATAAAAAAAATTTTTTTGGGGGTTAAATAAATGTTTAGTTTTGATAGAATCTACTTTAAAACAATGTTTACAGGGCATAGCCGTGAAGGCGACGTGGGCGATAACTTCGCCCTGGAGCTATTGACATCGCCCATAAATTTCATCAAGGAGAAGTCCACTTCGCCGTCTGTTTTAAACTTCGCATAGTATCAATCAAACACCAGTCATAAAAGCTTTGAAGTCAACTTCCATAAAGAAAAAGAGAACGTAATGAAAGTAAATTTCAAAAACGCACATAATTACCTGATACGCAGAACACATATCAATCCATACTAGATGTAAATATTCATGTTAATATCCAATAATTTCTATCCTAATACATTTTCCATTTTAATTCCAAGACGTTTATTTCATCACCTCATTTAAATATCTATTTTATTCCATGCAATAAAGCAACCTGTCTGATTTTGTTCACACCCTTGACATTTCCTCTGGACCGCTAATTCATTAATGCTCTATGGACAGTGCTTGCATTGTTCAGGTACAGTGGTATTGATTGATGCTTTTTTCACTGACCATGTGCTAATCCTGTTACATACTTAGTTCTACAAACTGCTAGACAATGGCCCCATCTGGGCAGTCACATCAAAGACTTTTAGAAGTCAAATGGACACAGTTGCTATTAGCTGTTGCAGATTTGAAAGCCCAATCTAATTGATTACCTCCCGCTGTCACTCTTCTTAGATTTAACATGTGTTACTATTAATGACTGGTGTTTGTAATGGATTTTATTGTTTGTTCAAATTAGATAAATAATTGCAAGGTAATTTTAACAAAGTGTTTTATTGAGAAAAAAAAAGAATTAATAACTAACAAAATATAATTAATTTTTAATAAAAAAAAAACACAATGTTTTATGATGCACTGTGAACGTTTAGATAAAAGAATACTAATATTTAAATTTAAAGTTTGATTGATGTGTGTATTGCTAGAATGGAAACTTGGAAACAAAAACTTGGAACTAGAATAATGTAATACAACTTGAAAATATCTTGTTATTAATTTATGGAGAATTTGATGATGATAATGACCTGATGATGATGATGATGACCTGATGATGATGGACTTGGTACTATGATAATGATTGACATGGTCTGATGATAATAATAACAAGCAAAATTATAGTTAAGCGCTTTTTGGAAAACACTTCTCCTTGAAGTGGCCTCACTTCTCCCTAAACTGAACTGAGGGAGAAGTGACTTCTCCCTAAAATTTGTCCCTAGGCTGAGCCCTGCTTTAAAGATATTACCGATATGTTTTGAATATAAATTCAGTTTTAGAATCTTGAAGTTGACCATTTACTCAAGAAAAACAATAATGTAATCAATTCCTACCTACCTACCCTAATTTTTTTGGCCATGTAACCTGAAACAAACATATTTCAGGCACGTCGTGAGAAAACCGGACATAAAGCAAGTGCGTTAAGTTTCGTGCCTGATAAAAGTGGATTTGTGTTTCGAAGAGACTTCCTTGAAACAGAAAAAAACATAAAAGTGGAAATTGCCATATCGGATTAGCCTGTGTGGACTGTACAGGCTAATCCGGGATGACATTTTACGCACATGCATTAAGTCCAGTTTTTCAACGATGCGCCACATTTTTTTTACGCCTTATTGATATCATGGTCTTTTATAATGTTCTCAGTTGAATTTGAAAACCAGGGGTCAAATGATACTCGCCTTAAGTATGTATGTACAATCTTTCATGTCAATTATTTTCAAAAAAAGCCGATGAAAGTGACAATAAAACTTGAAAGCAGACAGATAAAGATAAAAATGATGAAGGAAACACTCCAATATCAATTAAATCAACGAGTACTGGTGTTGACCTTTGCATCGTTTATTTGTGTTGTGTAACCTAAACCAACTGACAAGTCAACGTGTGTACATGTATTTTCGTTTCCGTTTGAACAGACGAAAACTTTGGTGATTAAAATCTAGCTTATTGTGCATTAGAAAGCAATGTTAACTTTTTTCTTAAAATTTATTGCAATTAAAATAGAATTATAATTATGTTAATTAACTTCAGTTTGTTAATTATTTTTATGCCACTAGATCTGTCGTACGATAGTACATACACGCTTTAAAAATAGAAATTCGTATGGATCAAAATACTTAATTCACAAGAATTTTGTTTCTGCATATTAAAATTTGTTAAATTCTTTGCAATTGGCAATTTGTGTTAATACAGGTTAAAAACTTCTAAAAAATTGCACACATGCAACATTACACTATGATAAAATATTATTTTCTAGTGCTTATGAAATAAGCAAACAGAAAACAATTTGCATCAAAATGATGCAAGGCAAATTATTTGCTCGAGTCATAATATATGAGTAAATTAAAATATGCTTGCACCAAAAAGCAGACTTTTGCATTTGTGGCGTGTCGTGGGAAAACCGGACTTAATGCATGTGCGTAAAGTGTCATCCCGGATCTGGGATGACACTTTCCGCCTTAAGTGGATTTATGGTTAGAAGACACTTATAAATACCATAAAAGCGGAAAGTGCCGTCCCGGATTAGCCTGTGCGGACTCACAGGCTAATCGGGGATGACACTTTACGCACATGCATTAAGACCGGTTTTCCCACGACGCGCCTCATTTATCGAAATCCCTTGTGATTTTTTTGCACAAAATGGTTATCCAGACACCAATCCTGGTCCCACCTTCACAAAACAACTTGAGCCCGATCCTGAATTTTCAAGATCAGTATTGAAAATGGTGTTCACAAAAAATCTGGATCGAATTTAACTATTGGTAAAATATATATATTTTAAATTACTGTAAACTCTTGTCAGCGTAGATTTACTCTCTGATATGAAGATTCTTCTCAAAAGGTAACAAAGAATCATTATGTCAAGAAGAAACGTTATTTTGAAAATGAAATATTTAGAGTTTCCGCTCATTTGAGCTGGAAGATCGAGATTAGCTAAGACTGATCTTGATTCTTTGTGAACATGGGGATAGGGGCCGTATTCACAGAGCTCCTTAGGGAAAATTCATGTAAATTTCTTAAATCCAAAAAATTCCTTAAGTCCCTGGATGTTTCATATTTGCTGCGTTTTACACTGAAATGTTATAAACTAGTAAACGTTGATCAGATGTTTCACATTTTACCATATTGTAAGTATAAATCATTGGAATTCACCTAGAAAATTTGACCTGAAATTTTCACTTAAGAACAACTTAGTTAAGATTTCCCTTAGGAGCTTTGTGAATACTGGCCCTAGGGTCATATTCCAGAAACATCTTAAGTTTAAATCTTATCCCTAGCCTTAAAATCATCATTTTTCTTAAGCATTTGTTTCCATGTATACAACATTTTTCGCTAAATGTTCACTAATTATACACTTATTATTAACTACTACTTACTAAACGGTAATTGGATTCATTAATTTATAACTAGTTTTAAAAATATTACCGTACAAAAATTGGAACTTAAGTGAAAATAGTTTAAGATAAACTTTAGATGTTTCTGGAATATGACCACAGGCCCCATGACTACAAACTGTTTAAATCTCAAACTTAGTAGTATTCTTAACCTATGTTGGGCAGTTGTCAGTTACTGGCGTAAGTATGTGCACTTAGTACTGGTAAACCGCTTAGATTGGCTAAGCTTGCCTAGGAAGTGTGAGTAGGTTAACTGACCGCCGTGATATGACTGCAATACTGTTAAAAACGGCCAACAAATCCAAACAAACAAAACAAACAAACTTAACCTATGTTGTTATCGCTACCAGTAGCCATTGGCTACTAACATTTCTAATTGGCTACTAAAATGTAGAATATGTTCACACTTTTTGAAAAAAATATACATACAAAATAAAAGGTATCATTGCAAAATCAAAATGTTTGGCTACTACCGGGTAATTCATATTTCTTAGTGTCAACCAATAAATTTCAAATACCATACGATGGAAAACCGGGTTAAATGCATGTGCGTAAAGTTGTCATCCCGGATTAGTCTGTGCAGTTCTGCAACACTTTCCGCCTACAGTGGATTTATGTTTAGAAGAGACTTCCTTGAAACAGGAAATACCATAAAAGAGGAAAGTGCCGTCCTGGGTTAGCCCGTGCGGACACTACGTAGATGCATTTCCCCACGACACGCCTCATACGTAACAAATGATTGTATTGGTTAACTTCTTAACTTAAACTGTAACTGTAAGTTTGATACTTAGGACAAATACGTAGTCATGGGACCTGGGGTCATATTCCAGAAACATCTTAAGTGAAATCTTATCCTTAGCCTTAAAATCAACATTTTTCTTAAGCGTTATATTCCATGTAAACATGAAATTTAGCTAAATGTTCACTAATTATCAACTTGTTATTAACTACTATTTACATAACTGTAATTGGAATCATTAATTTTTATGTAGTTTTAAAAATATTACCTACCAAAAATTGGAACTCAAGTGAAAATATTTTAAGATAAACTTACGATGTTTCTGGAATATGGCCCCTGGCCCCATATCTGCAAATGTTCTTATTCTGAAACCAAGCCTTGATCTACCAACTAGCCAGTAGATTTCAAATCTCCGTACGAGTATGTGACAACCATTTTAATTAGTCAATATTTTAAGAAAAATCTGAGTTTGAGATTGTTGAATATTTTTTCATGGAAACAGTGCCAATTAACAAATAAACAAATAATGATTTTGGGCAGGATCCATTGGTGCAGGGAAAATCGTTCCTTTTAGGAAAATTTGGCACATTTAGAAAATCAATCAAGATTTTGCAAACATGTATTGCAATTAACTGTATCACCTGACTGTTAAAGAAACAGACTACAAAGTTAGGTCAACAATTGTTATTTGACAATTTTGAATAATCCTGTTCATGTCCTTGTTATACATGTAATCCTAAAAAATGCTCAAGCAGGTTAGAGCCTTTAGATTAAAATATATTTACTTCAGAGCTGGGGTATCATGCTTTGTTTCAGCCCCAAATTGCCCCCCCCCCCCCCCAAAAAAAGGGAGATTCTTAGTACTAATTTAGAATGTGCACATAGTTATTCGTCCATATGCACATTTCATAGACTGCACTGTCTTGTTCACCGGTTGTGTATCAGATATAAGGTTGATCTCTAGGAACAAAAGAAAAACGACTTGACATTAACAGACGAGATAAGGTCCTCCGCCTGAAACCATTGCTTATATTCTGCAATATTTTCAGAACCAGACGTCATGGGTGTTGTACAACATGGCGGCTTTCTACTGGCGAATCAAAGGCGACCCGTACAATGTGATCGAGTGTGTTAGACGGGCGCTCCACTATTCACCACGGTACATAGGGCTTTACGTAGATTTTAAAGTTTGGGCTTCCCCAGGGTGCTGATCACCTTTCTAGGGGTCCTTTCAATAAAACTGGTGCTCCCAATCATAGGTGACCCATTTTAGGGGTCCTTTCAATAAAACTGGGGCTCCCAATCACGTGACCCATTTTAGGGGTCCCTCTTAATAAAACTGGGGTTTCTTATGAAAGGCTACCCAGTTTTTGGGGTCCTCAATAAAACGGGGGCTCTCAATCAAGTGCGACCCATTTAAGGATTCCTCTCAATAAAACTGGGGCTTCTTATCAAAGGCGACCAAATAGTATATGTCTTGATAATACATGTAAAACTGTGGGGTCGAAATCAAAGGTGACCCATACAATGGGAAGTGTTTGTGTAGACATGCATGTTAGTATGATGTTACTAAACTGCAGATACGTTATATCGCGATTCGCGGAGTCCATGGATCGCGCTCGCGATATAGCCGGATCGCGATATAACTTGTCAGGTCATTCATGTACGTATAGATTTACATGTATACACTAGCCTATGTTCACGATCTTAAACATAAATGTAACGCCTATCCTAATTTTACTGTTCACATGACGTAAACACGATTTCTATTTACAATTAAACTGCACAATCATGTTTTTCATGTAAATCCTTTGTTCTGCTAGAAAAGCGTTGAGAATTATGCTGTGATCCGCATGGAAAGCGTGGGTGTATTGATTGTCATATAAAAACTTTGTAGCGTAGAGAACACTGAGCTCCTTTACTTTTGTGTAAAAGTTTCGTAGCGCATAAAAACAAAATCAAAATTGGGTATCTATATCGCGAACGATGTGCAGTTAGCATTTCCTCTTAAAAAAAACAAAAACAGTTACGCCGTATCGATAACATAGTTTTTCAGATAGGTCAGTATTGATCTACGACATACGGTCAGATAGGTCAGTATTGATCTATGACATACGGCTACTGTATAAGTGGACGGCATGTAATTCGGCTGCTAATGAAAGCCACAGCAGTGAAAGGACATTGTCATGGGTGGCATGCGCCATGTAAACTGATGATGTCAAACTGTTACACTTTGATGTTGAGCGGGTCGGGTTATTGTTTTTCGCACTACAAGGGTGTGAATGAAATAGAAGCGATATAGGTGCGAAAATCCGGACCAAACAGGATTTATGTATGAACGTCGTGAAAAAGTAAACTATTGAAGTACATGAAAAAAAAACTATGGATCCACGGCCGATTCGCGATATATTCGATATCGCGATATATTCGATATAACGGATCTGCAGTGTAGTTACTATGATGTGAACTTTAATTCTTTTACCAAAGTGCTGTCACACTCTTATTTATTTTTATATGTCCGTTTGAAAACCAGTTTGTATTATGGGAAGGCCCAAGCAGGCGGGCGGGCGGGCAGGAGCGTGGGCATTCAGACGGGTTGGTGGGTGGACGGGCGGGCGGTCGGGGGAAGATTTTTGTCTGGAGCATAACTTTGTCCAGCATAAATGGAATTTCAAATAACTTGGCAGAAGTGATAAGCATGATGAGACGGAGTGTCATGCGCAAGAACCTGGTCCCTAGGTCCAAGGTCAAGGTTACAATTCAAGGTCAAAGGTCAAATATAAGAAACCAATCCTTTCCAATTTGTCAGGAGAATATCTTTGTCCAGCATGGATGGCTTTTCAAATAACTTGGCAGAAGAGATAAGCAAGGTGAGATGAGATGTCGCGTCCTTAGGTCCAAGGTTAAGGTCACAATTCAAAGTCAACGGTCAAAGATAAGAAATCAATCATTACCACTTTGTCCAGAGCATATCTTTATCAAGCGTAGATGGATTTTCAAATAACTTGGCAGAAGTAATAAGCATGGTGAGATGGAGTGTCGATTGCAAGAACCAGGTCCCTATGTCCAAGGTCACAATTCAAGGTCAAAGGTCAAATATAGTAAATCAATCATTAACACTTTGTCTGGAGCATCACTTTGTCCAGCATGGATGGATTTTCAAATTATTTGGCAGAAGTGATAAGGATGATGAGACGGTGTTTCGAATGCAAGAACCAGGTCCCTCGGTCAAAGGTCTAGGTCACAATTCAAGGTCAAAGGTCAAATGTAAGAAATCAATCCTTACGACTTTGTCCGGAGCATGTCTTTGTCAAGCACGGATTGAATTTCAAATAAGTTGGCAGAAGTGATAAGCATGGTGAGATGGTGTATCGCGCTTAAGAACCAGGTCCCTAGATCCAAGGTCAAGGTCACATTTCAAGGTCAAAGGCCAAATATAAGAAATCAATCCTGACCACTTTGTCCAGAGCCTATCTTTATTCAGCATGGAAGGATTTTCTCTCGGTAGTCATTGAAACTTTACCCCTACCAATGTTCATTTGACAGGTGTATCTTTGTGATAGTGGAACTCTTGCTGTTTTGTGAATTTAAAATACTATTCAACATTTACCAGTGCAGGGCTTACAGGCTTGAGTTAATTTCGATTAATGTAGGCCATTATGCAAATTTAAAAGCATTGCACCTCTGCCCCAATATTTTACAGCCATCAGAAGGATGTAGCCTTGATCAGTTTGGCGAATGTGTTACACCGAGCCCAGAAATCCAACGAGGCGGCCATTGTGGTTCTTGCCGCTCTCGACATCTCCAAGGAACTGAATGTCAACCATTTTACACTGGGAAATATTTATGCAGTAAGTGTTAGGTGCATCAGGGCATACACTGCCATTCCGTAAATTAGCCAATGGCTACAAATTTGAAAATTTGGTTAAAGAAAATTCTATTTGGCTTCAACATTTTCTTTATAAAAACCTAAATATTTGTACAAATTAACATGAGTACAGCAAAACAAGGTAAATATTGCTAAAGAAAATGTTCAGCCAGGGAGAGCTCTGGGTGCATTGTAGTTATACTCCCACAAACGAAGTGTAGGGGGGGGTATATAGGAGTGTGCTTGTCGGTCCGTCTGTCTGTCCTTCTGTTGGTTTTTGGTTTCTGGATGATAACTCAAGAAAGGCTTGACATATTCAAATAATTTTTGGTACACATGTGTAACATTATAGAATACAGGTCAAGTTCGATGTTGGTTACAAACCACTAAATTTTGACAGAGTTATGGCCCCTTTTCGACTTAACAATCCCTACAAACATGGTTTCTGGATGATTACTCAAGAATACTTAACATATTCAAATAATTTTTGGTAGACATGTGTAACATCATAGAACACAGGTCAAGTTTGATGTTGGTTACAAACCACTACATTTTGACAGAGTTATGGCCCCTACTTAAAATTCCTAAAAACAAGATTTTCGGACGATAACTCAATAATGGCTTGACATATTCAAATAATTCTTGGTATACATGTGTAGCATCATAAAATACAGGTCAAGGTTGACTTTGGGTACAAACCACTAAATAAGTTGTGGCCGTTTATTTGAAATTCCCTAAAAACAGGGTTTCCTAACGATAACTCAACAATGGCTTGACATATTTAAATAATTATTGGTACACCTGTGTAGCATCATAGAATACAGGTCAAGTTCGATGTTGGTTACAAACCACTAAATTTTGACAGAGTTATGGCCCCTTTTCGACTTAAAATTCCCTAAAAACATGGTTTCCGGATGATTACTCAAGAATACTTGACATATTCAAATAATCTTTGGTACACATGTGTAACATCATAGAATACAGGTCAAGTTCCAATTTGGTTACAAACCACTAAATTTTGACACAGTTATGGCCCCTTTTTGACTTAAATTCCCGAAAAACATGCACAATAACTCATGAAAGGCTTCACATACCTATTATGTACATTATTTTTGGTACATAGGTGTAACATCATAAAATACATATCAAGTTCAACTTGGGTTATAAACTACTAAATGTTGACAGAGGTATGGCTCCTATTGAAAATAAATTTTTCCAAATACAGTGTTGACCGTTCACAAATTAAAGCATCCTCTCTCTGTCCATTGCTTTCCAATGGATGCCATTGTTTTGTGACAAGGCCATATTGCGGGGGTATATCCGTCACTCATGTGACAATTCTAGTTATGCCCCCCTTCGAAGAAGTGGGGGTATATTGCTTTGCACCTGTCCGTCGGTCGGTCGGTCGGTCGGGTGGTCGGTTGGTCTGTCCGTAGACCATTTTGTTTCCGCCCTATATCTAGAGAACGCTTTGACCTACGATCATTTAAGTTGGTATGCTGGTTACTTAAGAGGAAAGGAAGACGCCTATTGATTTTGAGGTCAAAGGTCAAGGTCACAGGGGCTTGTAACATGAAATTTGTTTCCGCACGATATCTAGAGAACGCTTTGACCTACGATCATTTAAGTTGGTATGCTGGTTACTTGGGAGGAAAGGAAGACGCCTATCAATTTTGAGGTCAACGGGTCAAAGGTCAAGGTGACAGAGGCGTGTAACATGAAAACTGTGTCCTCTGTAGACCATTTCGTTTCCGCATAATATGTAGAATACGCTTTGACCTACGATCATCCAAGTTGGTATGATGGTTACTCGGGAGGAAAGGTAGGCGCCTATCAATTTTGAGGTCAACAAGTCAAAGGTCAAGGTCACAGGGGCTTGTAACATGAAAACTGTTTTCTCCGTAGGCCATTTTGTTTCCGCAGGATATCTAGAAATGTTTTGGCCTATTTGATGTTTAAATCAAACAGAAAACAGGTATTCTTATATAATAGACTGTAAAAATAAATCCATAATTATACTCTATCTTTCTTTTAGCTTTATATTTACTTTCTAAAGCATCAACTTTAATTTCCTCCCCATGTGTTAATGTGCATGAACAATATTAAAAAAATCTCTTAACAAGTGCACATATTCACGACTTGGCTGCAAGTTGGGGGTCATACATGTTTTACATATTGTAAGATATTAAAGCCGCACAAAAGGTGTAAGTCGCCAAATTTTGAATAATCCATTAAAATAGATATCTTAGAGCCTGGTAAAATTGTCTAAGTATATGTTACAAGCCTATATGTACAGTACATCAGCAAAAATGTGGGCTGTTAGATACTGTTTTATATAAAAACATTGATCTTCCCTGTAAACTGTTTATAAACATTAGCTTTATTTATTTTCCGATCATCGTGGAGAATTGGATAAAATTCGACTATTCACCATTAAATTTCGTCGAGCTGCACTATATTTAAAATCAAACCTGTGGAACCTCAGTTGGTTTCGTCATGTTAAAAATTTAAACAATAAACTGGTATTAAAATTAGTCAAACACCATTTATGTTGAGGAAATTTGTTGTATTTCTTCGGCCATAATGCATTATTTTTGTCTTAGTTAAATCTACATTAAAATCTTAATGGTTGACTTAACTGCAACACCCTGTATGTGCCTTTATCGTGTATCATACTTTAGGGGGAATGTGAACCACACTGTAAGCTGTTGTTGTTTTTGCCCAGGGCTCACGCTGCCATTCGGCATATATTAACCAATGTCTAGAAATTGGAACACCTGGCGAAATTAATTTCCATTTGGCTGCCTGGTTTTCCTCCTTGTGTTTATATTTAAAAATATTCCACTGGCCCAAAACTGGGACAATCAAAATTGCAGTAGGTGAAGTTTAAATTGTTATTGAGACTGTCGACCGTTTGTTATTCCAGAAACTTTCATGATTATTAAATGTTCCCAGTCCTGTGGTTATGAAATGTCATTTTGTCTACTGTACAGTGATGAAAAAAGAAGTCAAACTTCAACTAGAAATCTTTTCTGCTCTCTGAGTCCCGCAGTTTTCATCTGATCTTCACCAAACTTGATATTTCAAAGATTGCTCTGGAGCTAGTGGAGGCATACCTGTTCTACAAACAGCTCTTGTTATTTCAGGTTCTTGGGGAATACAACAAGTCTGTGATATGTTTTGAGACCACTCTGAAAATCCAGCCGGACTTTGAGGCTGCGGCCCGGAGAATGCATGCGGTGCTGTGCCATGCTAAACTAGAGAGTGCCTTGGAGGCTCAGCACAGGTACTGATGTGTAGAAATAGCGCTGATCCTTTATGCATGTAGTTGATTTATTAATTTATTGTTGTACATTATTATGTTTGCATTATAAGACTGAATGAATATATTTTCTAATACAACTGAAATGAATTCATACCTATGTTGCCAGTATTAAAAATGTCCATGTAAAGGTAAATTTTTTATAAATAGACCAGTTAACACTTAGTCATAGTTTTCTTCGCAAAAATATGTAATATTTGTGTAATGAAGCTCAGAGCTCCAGATAATTTTTTCTTTGAGGGGTATTTCAGTCGTGAAATTTTTAGTTGAATAAACTTCAAACACCAAGATTTTTCAGGAGTATTTTAAATCACCCTCAAAGCATCATAACAAATGCACATTTGAGTCTAATGCATCACTCTTGCTGTAAGTTCTAAGCCATGGAAAACTGATTTTCCAGCTGGTCATTCTTTTCAGCAACTTTTTTACCATCATGTTTCTTTTTCTGGACACATTTTATGAAGTCAGTTATAAGACTATAAATAATGGGACAGATGATCTTTTCTGAACTAATTGCCAATAATATTGACTTAAAGAAATCGAGCAGTTTCATTTGGCTTGCCATGATATGTCAAACTTGTAAGACACAACATGCAGACGCTTGTCAAAAGAATGTAGCGTCTCTGTGACTGAGACTGTAATGTTGGACAGCTCCGGCTAAACCTGACAATTTATGAACAAAGACGGAAGCCAGTCGTGTTTACATGGAAGTGCAATTATAAAACAGCTGATCGACAAATAATAGCACACAATGCGTATGGTGGATTTTACCATGAGTGTTTTTACTCACTAAAATTTAAATTCATTCGTATTTAGAAACTTTTCATGTGTATTTTACGCAGATACGCATCTTATCTGGACTTCTGATGAAGCTCCTCCAAGGTTAAATTACCATTCATACCTTTTGCAAATGCATCCAATGCATTACCACATGCTCTGTTGAGAGTTGTGAGTTAATCATGTACAATAATTGGATTATTGTAACGCATTATAACTATGATTGACACTTAGACTAAACCTATTTGAGGCGCGTCGTGGGAAAACCGGTCTTAATGCATGTGCGTAAAGTGTCATCTGCACAGGCTAATCCGGGACAACACTTTACGCACATGCATTAAGTCCGGTTTTCCCACGACGCGCCTCCTATTTATTTAGCTCGATTGTGTGGAAAGCCTGAGGCTTACTGAGACACCCTTGAGTTTGTTTCCTGGGTAGAACCAGTACTTGGTGTCTTGAAAAAGCTTATTTGAATGCTCCCCTAGGAACGATTGAACGTACAACCTCCGGATTGCAAGGTGGACACCATATCCACTACACCACTGCAACCTCTACGTCTGGATTAATACATGTGACTGACATTAGAAACTTGATACAGTAAACTCCACTTGTAACGATATCCCTTTTAGAGATATATCGTATATAACGATGCTGAATCCAACATTCCGGCCGGATCCCTATATATTTAAATTGATATAACATCGGTTGTAACGATATCGCGTGTAATGAAGTTTCGGATATAACGATGTTGTTTTTACGGCCCTTCGCAAATATTCCCCTTTTGTTATGTCTTGTTAGAGTCTGTATGAGGTGTGAAAGACATCGATCCTGGTAAACAGTTATATGTGACCTCTTGATCAAATAATTACTGTTTTGGTAATCAATTAAAATTGGCGTTGGTTGTCACTGTCCCTGTAATTGGTTCGTTAAATCTTATCGGCAATAATATTTTATATGTGACGTAACGGGTACTCTACATGATTATTCCAACGTTGTGTACAAAGGCTGTAACAAAGGCTGTAACAATGCTGTAACAATTAAGAAGGATTTTTAGCTCGACTTTTCGAAGAAAAGGCATATATCGGACAGGTTAAAGTTTTTCGGTAAGCTGGTTTCTCAGGAATGGCTTGAGGGATTTCATTCAAACTTAGAACACATATATTACCCTTAGAAATTTTACATGTAAGCTATATGGACAGGTTAAAGTTTTTCGGTAAGCTGGTTTCTCAGGAATGGCTTGAGGGATTTCATTCAAACTTAGAACACATATATTACCCTTAGAAATTTTACATGTAAGCTATATGGACAGGTTAAAGTTTTTCGGTAAGCTGGTTTCTCAGGAATGGCTTGAGGGATTTCATTCAAACTTAGAACACATATATTATCCTTAGAAATTTTACATGTAAGCTATATGGACAGGTTCAAGTTTTTCGGTTAGCTAGTTTCTCAACTTTTTGTTTCCACTCCCTAACTCGAGAACGAATTAAGCTATTGTAATGAAACTGCAAACATAGATAGCTTACAGCGAGACCTGGCTAGGGATTGCATATGGGGTGGGTGGGGTCAAGTTCACTGTTACTATTAATAGGAAAACAGTTTCCACTCAATAACTTGAGAACGCACTGAGATATTTTAATGAAACTTAATACAAAGATACCTTATATCCAGACCTTGCTTGGAATTGCATATGGGGTGGGTGGGGTCAAGGTCACTGTTACTTAAAATAGAAAAACGGTTTCCGCTCAATAGCTTGAGAACGCATTGAGATATTGTAATGAAACTTTATACATACATACCTTTATATCGAGACCTCGCTTGGGATTGCATATGGGGTGGGTGGGTTCAAGCTCACTGTTACTAAAATTAGAAAAACGGTTCCCGTTCAATAACTTTAGAACGCATTGAGATATTTATGAAACTTAATACATGCATACCTTATAACGAGACCTCACTTGGGATTGCATATAGGGTCAAGGTCAAGGTCATTGTTACTAAAATAGAAAAACGGTTTCCGATCAATAACTTGAGAATATATTGAGATATTTTAATGAAACTTAATACTCAGATACCTTATATCGAGACCTCGCTTGGGATTGCATATAGGGTGGGTGGGGTCAAGGTTAAGATTACTTTTACTAAAAATTTTATTGATGTGCTGGCTTTAATGCATTTCGTTATAAAAATTTGGTTTTCGTGGAATTTCCATATTTCTTGTTTTAGAAGAAAAATGCCAATAACTCTGACAAGCACAAGAAAAGTCGAGCGCGCTGTCCTCAGACAGCTCTTGCTGATAATTATCCTGAATTTTCATTCAATTGTCATAAATTGATTGCATTTCTTGATGTTTTAGCATTTCTTGATGTTTTCCCTTACACATAGTCCTACATAACATGTATGTATGTAAAATGATCGGTGTTGCATCTCTCTATCTTACTTACATGGTCATGCACTTTATGGCCTTTCTACAGATGTAACGATATTCCAATATATAGAGGATATTTGTTGATTTCGGTGTAAGATAGTATTTTATTTCATGAGTGTTCATAGAAAATGATATTTTCACGAGTGGCACAGCCACTCTTGAAAATATATTTCTATGATCACGAGTGAAATAAAATATGATCTTACACCGAAATAAACAAATTTTCTTTTTATTTTATGCTTTTGGACAACAAATAAATACAATTGCGCGAGATAAGCTTAAACGTCACAAGTTAGTGTATTCTGACGTCATAAAAATGACGTTATAAATGATTCCAAAACTATCACTCGTTAGTATGGTGGGGAAAAAGTGCCATATTTTGTTTGTCGTTGTCGCTAAATTATAATTTCTTTGAATTTTATAATGTGTTTTATGTAAAAACATGCATTTACATACCATACATGTATATAAATTTGCCAAGGGTTGTAAACCACTACTTGTAGATCGATGCTATTTATGGAAAAATAGTCCGTTTTATGTTATATTTTCACTGCAGAGAGAATATAAAATCTTATATTTTCACTGCTCCTACAGTGAAAATATCAAATTTTATTTCACCAATAAAATTCGATATTTCACTGAAAAGCATATAATAAAACGATATAAATCGGGTGGTCTGCTCGATACCGTTACAATAAGTTTACTGTATTTCCTAGGATACTTCAATCAGTTTAAGTTAAGTCAGTCACAGTGGTGTAATGGATATGCACCTATCAATGTTTTCCCCCAGGAGGGAGCGGCGGGCATATACAGGGCTTTAGACTGAAAGCAATTCCCGACAGGCGGGAATTTGACAATCCAAATGATTCCGGTAATATTTGCACCCAGGCCATTTGATAGACATATAACATCTCCCACTGAGGGGATTTAGACAAATATGCTTGGCTCTATAGTGTTGAATTAGACCCCCAAAAATAAAATATGTTTTTCCCTGGGTCAGCCCGCCGCTCCCCCCCCTCCCGAAGAAAATATTGATATGTGCAATATGGTGTCTACCTTTCAGTCAGGAGGCCTTGAGTTTGATCCTTACTTGGGGAGCTTTTGAATGATCTTTCTCACCAAACACACCAAGTATTTTATCAAGAAAATTTTAAGCCAAGAGAATGGTCGTAAAAGGGTCTCGTTAACCTCAGGCTTTTAACAAAATTTTCCTGAAATAAATAGGTTTAAACCATAGGCACTTGGTTGTTCAACAAATAAAAAATCATTTTCCTATATATATCAATTGACAAGGTAGCTCACTCGCCATTTTCTATCATAACAGAAGTCGATTGGCTGGTTTCAGTGTATAAAATTACATGTTTGGTTCCCGAAATCTACATAGCGCATGCATTTAGGACTGGGTACTACTTAAAATTATAACCAGTCAATCTGTCTCAATCAACTTCCGTTACGATAGAAAATGGCGAGTGGGCTACCTTGTACATATTTATACTATAGGGAATGGGATAATTGTTTATTTGTTGAACAACCAAGCGGCGCCTATGGTTTGAACTAAATGCAGAAATCTCCATTCCCAGATCCCTACAGCGAACCCTGAACGACCTGAAGGATTACCAGAAGAAGCATGACCACTGGCAGCAGCAGAACGACAAGCTTCTGGCCGAGCAGGTACCCATGGAGGTGAAACTCGCGCAGCACTTAGCGTACGAGGAACTCAAGATCAAAGAGATCTCCACCGATATAGGTACTTGTGGTAGAGGGTTCGCTTGCATGTAGATGCTGCTTTTGGATCGGGTTTCTAATGGTTTGAATTTTATATTTAATTCTAACATGATACTTGCTAATTTTTCTATAGACAAAGAACATAATTATCACTAAACTGACCAATAAACAACGCGAAAAGTAGTCCCGATTCAGAGCCGTGCATAGTAAAAACTAGTTCAAAGTACAATTACAAAAATATATGTCAAATCATGTTAGAATCGAAATAATTCTCGCATTATCGTTGTTTATTGGCCAACAAGCAACTCTTTGTCGTTCTGATATGTGGCTATTAAACAACTTTGGCTAACGCCTTCATGGTTTAATTCCTCTGCATCAGAGCTCCAAATCGTTGTTTATAGGCCGATAAACAACGATAAATTGAAAATTATTTCTTAATTTAAGTAGTCATATTAAATATAAACTAAAAAAATTAAATATTTGTTTGCTTTGTCCATGTGTAGGTTTGGTTTAGATTTCCAGTAATGATTTTACCTTTGTGCACTAACAAGTTAATATTTGATTGTGTTATTTTTTTTACATATTAACCAATAACATTTAGTTGTTTTTACCTTGTCCTGTGCATTCTGTTAATAATTAATATTAATTGTATTGTTGATTTAGCTTTCTTTGTTTTAACCACTTCTTTGTGTTTGATTAGTTTTTCTGTGCGCCTGTAATTGTTTCCATTTTAAGCCCAGTTTTCCACGACACGCCTCATATTTAAATTTGTTTTTGTACGTAACAATACTCACTCTTATTTTCTTATTGGCACCCTTAATAACGTCTGTTCTTCTATCTTAAATTCTTTCAAATTGGAAGTTAGGCCAAAAAAAAAAAGTTGAGTGTTTAGGGCAACGGTCTCAAAAAAAAGTTTGGATAGGGTCGGGATTGATTTTTTAAAAACGTTTTTTTAAGACACATTTCGGTAAAAAAACATTGAAAATTATATAAAATCTGACAAATACGGATTTCATGGAAAAACAGTCTTCTCTAAAAACTTCAGGGTTGGTTTGCCCGAAAATATTTTGGCCTTAGTTGCTTTGATTTATATCTTTATTTCTTTATTATACTTTTTCATGCTTTACTTCTGTGGAACCTTTGGCTGTGTGCTTCATCAAACCAGTAAATTCATAAATGATGACATTTTCTGTAGAAACATTTCTGAATAAGTGATTGTTATTATTTTGTATCATGCATTTATAATATTAATTTATCGTACAGTTAAAAACAGTTTTTAAAGTACATGTAACTACCTTAACATTTGTATAACATAGGTGTTTTCATGTGGCTTTCTGAATATTGAATTAAACTTGACATACTACTAATTGATTATACATCGCATGTGTTTATTAACTGTTAAAACTAGATAAAAATAAATGTATTTGCATTGTATTATTGTTTGTTGTTCTTTTTGAACAAATATATTTAGATTTTTTATTACCATCCTTGAGTAGGTTCTTTCAGTTTTCAAAATTTTACCTGCACTTACATAACATTTTTAATAGTGTTTGTCAATCAAAATTATCTTCATGTATTGAATAAAAATTTTAAAAATGTAATTATTGAGTGTAGCTTCTTAGTGTAACAATAAACATACAAGTAAATTTCTTAAATTCATAACATTCCTTAAAGGGACCTGTTCACAGATTAGCAAATTGACAATTTTCAAAAATTTTGTCATAGCTTCCAAAAACAATTTATACATAATATTTAAACAAGCGAAATAACACTCAAGACTTAGAAATGCATCGGAAATATCGTTTTGTTTATAGATAATCATCTATTGAAATGGATAAGATTATTAAGCAGTTGTAATGCTTTTCATCGGTATTTTGGAAGACGTGTATCACTTACATAGCGTTAAAAATACACAACCAAATACTTAAGTCCGAATGGCCGAGTGGTTAGCGAATGAGATTTTTGATGTCTAACGTCCTGGGTTCGAGTCCCCGCAAAGGCAAATTTTAAAACTCCATATCTCTATATGTACTACAGAAATTCAATTTGCCTTCAGGGTCATTATATAAGGTCACTGGCCAAGACCCATAACTATGACCAGCATTTTACAGAATTATGTTCGTCTTTGTACTTTTAAATTCAGGTTAAAGTTTGCGTGCAACAACTCCATATCTCTATACTGGTTGGCAAGGAGTATCTGTGAACTAGCAGTATCCGTGAACTAGCAGTATCTGTGAACTAGCAGTATCTGTGAACTAGCAGTATCCGTGAACTAGCAGTATCTGTGATTTGTATATTAAAAGGTGTAAAAGCTCTCCAGCATTGAATGTTGAGTTTACACACATTACCTAGCAACTGTTCCAAACGCAGAATAAGTTGAAATCTCCAAAACTTCATATTTTTCAAGATATTTGAATGTTTGTTAAAAATAATCTCAAAACAACTTAACTCATCACGGGGCATTCACGCGCACGTCTTTGCGCATGCGCATAAATCTATAATTGGACCCGAATTTTTATCTTCTACTTTCCTATTTTCGGTTTACCAAGGGTGATCGTTAGGTTATTCACATAAAGCAGCAATATTAGTATTCAAGCACCACCATTCATATATTCAACACGCATTTTTCGTGAAATAGATTTTCTAAAAAAATCAAGAATTTGAACTGCAAAATGTTTCCTAAAAACAACAATTAACAAATAATTGCAATTTTAAAATGTTTACTTGATTATATGGCTGGTTTCCGGATGATTTTGACAAAATTCAATGCAGAGGAGGCGTCTACTTCGATAATAACATGTATATCTCCCGTTTACCGTCAGCAGATTTTTAAGGGGTGCCAAAGGGGTAACCAAAAGACCATTTTCCGCCATACTCTTATATTAGTAGTCGCATTATCACCGCTAATCTGGCATAGAATTTAATAATATTACATCATTATGATGTAGGTAATATAATGTAGAATAGTATAGAGCAACTTAAATCTTGCGGTGTGTAGCACAAAATTTGCATTTTGAATTGAAAGGAAAATCACGGATACTACTAGTTTTATTGTTTCAAGTAATGCTTATTGATTACCCCTTTGGAGCCCCTTTTATGGAAAAAACCATATGATGTCATGACAAGATATTTACATCCTCGTAAACAGAAGGAGCCCAACTTTCTACTGCAACAAGCTTTTCTTTAAAAGTAGTACTAACCCGATTAAAAATAAAGAAAAAATACTAAAAAATCACGGATACTACTCGCCAACCAGTAACTTGAGAACGGATTGAGCTATTGTACTGAAACTTCATACATAGATACCTTATAGCGAGGCCTCACTTGGGATTGCATATGGGCTGGGTGGGGTCAAGGTTAAGATCAATGTTTCTAAAAATAGAAAAACGGTTTCCACTCATTAACTTTAGAACGCATTGAGATATTTTAATGAAGTTAATACATAAATATCTTATATCGAGACCTCGCTTGGGATGCATATGCGGTGGGTGGGGTCAAGGTCACTGTTACTAAAAATAGGAAAACGGTTTCCGCTCAATAACTTGCAAACGTATTGAGATATTGTAATGAAACTTAATATATACATACCTTATAGCGAGACCTCACTTCGGATTGCATATGGGGTGGCTGGGGTCAAGGCCACTGTTACTAAAAATAAAAAACAGTTTCCGCTCAATAACTTGAGAACGCTTTGAGATATTTAATGATACTTCATACATAGATACCTTATATCGAGACCTCACTTCGGATTGCATATAGGGTGGCTGGGGTCAAGGCCACTGTTACTAAAAATAAAAAACAGTTTCCGCTCAATAACTTGAGAACGCTTTGAGATATTTAATGATACTTCATACATAGATACCTTATATCGAGACCTCGCTTGGGATTGCATATGGGGTGGGTGGGGTCAGGTCACTGTTACTAAAAATAGAAAAACGGTTTCCGCTCAATAACTTGAGAACGCATTGAGATATGTTAATGAAACTTAATACATAGACACGTTATATCAAGCCCTCGCTTGAGATTTCATATGGGGTGGGTGGGGTCAAGGTCACTGTTCAGTCTTCACACTAATTGTTTCAAAGCACTTGCCAGTTCGGGCAAGCTTGTTGGCAAAACCACTTGCCCGAAATCTGTTTGACTTGTCCAAACTATGTAATTTCAAATGGTACTCTACAGCAATATCAGAAAATGTTGTTTTCTGTAATTTTATTTATTTATATTTTATTTCTATATACATGTGTGTCGTCTTGTTTTTGTTGTTCTCCCTCAAAATACATAAGGTTTTATCATACTATTTTGTGCATCATGCGTCACAATGTGATTAAAAAGATAAACAGGGAAATCCAAAAAGGTACATGGCTCTATTAATAAGGAGCAGTGTGGAAAGCTGGATTAATTTGTTGATATTTTCTAATAAATTGGTAACTCACTTAAATGCTTCTAATTAAGGTTTTTAAACAAAGTCTATTTATTAAGTATTTGCAAAATAAATTGTATTTCAAAAGATATTCAACATTTCTGTGTTAACCAACCTAGAAGGGAAGCAGAGCGAAGATAAAAAGGAGCAGGTTGCAGCAATCAGCTATTTCGCTCTCGAACTTTCCCTTATTAAACTGCATGCTACATTTGACGAAAGTAGTTCCAAAATAGTTCCTACCAAAAAGCAGTTTTTAAATGCAGTTTCAGTTTCAAACAGCGTGTGTTTTTTAAATTTTACATTTTAAAATAGAGCTAAAATACTTACTTATATATTTGTTAATTACCGCAAACAATGCAGATATATGCAAACTTCAATTTGAGACAAACTGGCACATACTCCAAAATTGCCCTTTCAACTAAAGTAGTCCTCTTATTAAGCTTTTAACAAAGAAGCGTTTAGTCGACTGTGGTCAATTGTCTATATATTTCAATAAGCTTCTACACAAAAATGAACACCACACAGCATGATGACGTCATATGTTTATGTGTAAATACTAGATTGCAATAATACCGTAAATTATCGCGTATAGGACGCCCCTGCGTATAAGACACACCTAAAAATTGAGATCCTAATTTGAGGAAAAACAAATCTACTATTTGAAAGTTTCTAAACATCAGAGTCGTAAATTTTGAAAGTTTCTAAACATCAAAGTCGTAAATTTCGCGTCCATTGTTTATTGACACTGAAAATATTTTTGTCGTAAAAATCGCAATGCGGATACATTACACTAGATGTGTTTTTGCTGTATTGACAGGTGTTGTGAAGTCTCAAGTGTCAATACCTTTAATTACACCATAAGCGCTAATTGTCTGTTTGACAAACATGGTCAGTTTTGCAAGTATCATCAATTACAATATCCTTTTTGTTTGCAGAGCAGTATAAAAGGTGTGAAGTAGTTTGTCAGGTGGTGTTTACACTACGGTTCATTTAACCCTGGTTCTTATTTTTTATGTATTATGTTTTACTGCATATATATTTCGGAAAAATAAGAATTAAGAATATAAAACACACAAAATAAGAATATATATTATATGATACTATATTTTTAAAAGATCCGAATATAAAACAGTGCGAAACGTATCGGGTACGAATACTTGCGTATATAAGCGACTTAGTGATGTCGATCGAGTTACTATTCAAAATGACGCCCAAAACACCACAATTGATGATAGAAAAACTAGGAGTTTTTGCTTATATCCGCGTATAAGATGCACCGGAAAAATGCTACGAATTTTGGCTGAAAAAAGTGCAGCTTATACGCGAGAATTTACGGTACATCGGGTTTTCTATGTTTTGTTTTGTTTTTCGAAGAAAAAAACCTAAAATGCTATTTTGAATGAATTTTCTTTGTCCACACAATATATAAAGCCTATGAAAACACTTGCCCGATCGGGCAAGCATTTGGCATTTTCTGCTAGCCCGGAATCAAATCTACTTGTCCCGGGCATCGGGCAACCCAGTTACGACGAAGACTGACTGTTACTAAAAATAAAAAACGGTTTCCGCTCAATATTTTTCTTGTTTGTAGTGATAAAGGCCCATAACTCTGACAAATTGGTTGAATAGTTGAGACAGCTCTTGTTGGTGATTGCCAGTTTGCACCTGCAACAGAGTCAATATTGCTTTTTGTACTTTAAGAGAGCCTTTGAAAGTTGAATTCAAAACATTAAATTGCAAATACTAATTTGTCCGTAATTTCTGTTAACCGACCTTTTGATGTCATTTTAATTTAATAGACGGTAATCCCAAGCACTATAATTTTGCAATTTTTACAACATAGATAAATTCTCATTTAACATTAATACGTTTAATTCATACTGGTATTAATTCAAAGTATTTTTATTGGTCCAAATGACCTTAAAATAACAAGGTTACAAAGTACCTGTTATGCTTTTCAATATCATAGCGCAAATTGTTATTTGAATTCTTTTTAAAGGGACTTGTTCACAGATTTTCGTATTATTGAAAAATGTCATTTAATATCTTTACTGTAAAATCGCAAGAATTTGGATTGACCAAAAACACATTCTATATAAAGAAAAAAAGAAATAAATAAAATGTTTTCGGCGGGACTCGAAACACGTCCGCCGGGATAAAAAATTGGTCACTTTAACTACTCGGCTATTTTGACTGCTAATGCTTTTTTTTTAAAGCTATGCAAGCGATACATGTGTTTTCCAAAATACAAGGAAAAGGGTTAGAAACGCTTTATAATTTTATCCATTTCAAATGATGATTTTTCATAAACAAAACAATATTTCCAATATATTTAGCTCTCCGTAGTGCTATTTCGCTCGTTTATATATAATTTATTTTTATATCGGGGATCAATGACAAAACAAGGAAAATTGTCAATTTGCCAATCTGTGAACAACAGGTCTCTGTAAGGAATTGCCTAAAAACCTTCTTACGGGCATATACAGGAAATTAAGCCGGACTTTAAGCAGACTGCACAGGCTGATCCGGGACGACACTTTACGCACATGCATTAAGTCAAGTTTTCCCACGACGCGCCTCATTTATTTCTTGAGTGTGTATCCAATGGACTGATCACCAAGATTTGATTGACAATGCGTTTAGCCATTCAGAAAGCCCAGACTTCATTGTTGGACGAAGATGTCTTGTAAAAACATTCGAACCGGTATACTGTAAACTGTGTTTGTAGGAGATTAACCTAATAAGGCGTGGTTATTATTCCAATAGCTTTTATACTCCAAAGAAAGATAGATGACAGTAACAAACAAATCATCTGCTGAAATCCTGTTGGGTGGGTGGGAGTGTTACCATGACCAACAGTTCTCAGTCCGAATAGCATTTGACAAATTATAGAATCTCTGTCCTGAAAAGGTAGTATGAGACCTGTTCAACTTATAACGTAACACTCTCAGTCTGCGTGTTTGTCTATACTTGTGCACCAGAAAGTCATGCTATCTGCCCAAAAATGACCCGTACATGTGTTTTAGCACTCCCAGTCACTTTCATATTGAATTTAAATATGGTACGACTTAAAACTAGCGACGTTATAGAAGGCATCATTTTAGGTCTTTTGAAACAATGTCTGTTGTACAGACATGTCGTAAAAGAGGTTAAACAAATGGGACATAGTGTTTCAATTGCATCAATTATTTTTCAAACATGGTATTGGTATTCAGAGAAATTCGACACCGAAAGCAGAAACGTCATTTGTATACCCTCAGTGGCCTTAAAAAGACTCTCAAAGACGAGTGGGACAACCTTTAGCAGTCTTACATAAACAAGACTCTTGCGAACTGGCCGAAGTGTTGTAGGATGTCTACTACTGCCATGGATCCCAAATAGAACATTTGTTATAATGTAAATCTCATTAAAAAAGTGTATAAAACTCATTTAAACGGTTACGTTACAAATGAACAGGTCTCATATAATAAAGGCATTTCGTGGGAAAACCGGGCTTAATGCATATGCGTAAAGTGTCATCCCGGATTAGCCTGGCTAATCCAGGACGGCTGTTTCAGCTTTTATGGTATTTTCTGTTTCAAGTCTCCTCTAAACACAAAACCACTGTAGGCGGAAAGTGTCATCCCGGATTAGCCTGTGCGAACTGCACAGGCTAATCTGGGACAACACTTTACGCACATGCATTAAGCCCGGTTTTCCCACGACACGCCTCAATAATAAAATGGCAGTAACTGTTTGTCTTTTTTCCCAGGAGAGTACTGCAAGATGGGGGAACGGGACGGCAAGCAGGTGCTCATGTGTTCCTGGGGCAAGAAGAACGAGCCCGCCGTGAAGATGGACCTGGCAGCCAGCATCGCGCCTGGTTACGACGAAAATTCCAAGGTCCGTGTCTGCTTCGGGCGTAACTTTGATGTTTGCTGTATTTATATCTAGGTTGGCACTGAGAAATCTGAAGTAGTAGCCAAACATTTTGATTTTGTGAAGAAATAGAGGATATTTGTTGGTTTCGGTAGAGTTTCTATTTTAAATCATGAGTGGTACTCGAAATTTATATTTTCACGTTTTTTTATGAGCAAGAGTGAATAAAAAATCAATATTCTACCGAAACCTACCAATTTTCTTTTTATTTTATGCTTATTGCGCCTGAATGTGTTTAATTGGAAAAAAAAAATTGAGCCTGGCATCTATGACGGTCCGTTTCATTTACTGTATTAAATTGGGAACCAGTATGAAACAGTGAAAATTACCGGATTGATAATTTTCACTGTTTTAAACAGTGAATTACCAATTTTATTTCACTGATAATTCCCTATAAATCACTGGATAGCATAAAATTAAACCCTTTATTAAAAAGAAAATTCATCTGAAAGTGTGAAAATTTATTTCATTTTCATTACTATGTTAGCTTGACTTTGTGAAGAAACAAAGTCAAGCTATTTTCGTCGCCCTGTCGTCGGTGTCAGCGTCTGCATCAGCGTCTGCGTTAGTCCATTTCTCAAGAACTATCAAAGGTATCCATTTGAAACCTACAATACTTGTGCACTATCAAAAGGGTACTCCATTACAACAAGGCAGGTAACCCTGTGATTTGTATTTCCAGAGTTACCATTCTGCAGACAAGAGAAGGTCACTCTTTCAAGGATTTTGCTTGAGTAATTGCCCTTTTTTCAACTTATAAATTTTGCTTTAGGTCAAATTTCACAATATCTATAAGAGGTATTGACTTGAAACTCAAAGTACTTGATTACAGTGATGAACTTATTCTATATACAAGAGGAGGTAAGTATATCAAGGATTTTGGTTGAGTTATTGTCCTTTTTCTACTTTGATTTTTTTGCTTTAGGTCAAATTTCTCAATATCTATATTAAGAGGTATTGACTTGAGCTTCGAAATACTTCATTACAGTGATAAACTTATTATATAAACAAAAGCCTAGAGTACTATCAAATATGAGAAAGTCGAGTGTCAAGCACTCGTAGCCTGTGCTCTTGTTTTTCAGAAATTTTTGTAGAGAATTAGAAATTCAAGTAGCCAATGGCCATTTGTGCTACTGGTGGCGCTAACATAGAACATTTCTGTAATAAGATGAATGATTGATTCATGCTTTAATGTCAATTAAATTTGTGCAGTTTATCGGTAACAGTAACGTTTAGAATGTCTTTCTATCCAAGTTGTCTTTCTATCCAAGTAAACATAACACAAATGACTGATTAGTTTGTTTATGCAAAAGCCATAAATGAAATTATTTTCTGCTGAAACAAGTTCTTAATTTATTAGTAAATAGTTATCGGCATTGGTTATTCTGATTGACGCTGCCAACAGAAATGCTTGATTTATCTTGTGTCACTTCTTATAATTTGATCTTTGCCAGTATATAAGTGTTGGAATGTTGTAGATCGAGAAATCCAGTCTAGATGTTAACGATTCTGGTGCAAAGGACTATACGAGGCCTGTACGCGGACGCAAATACACGTTTGAGACAGTAAAAGCCCCCAGGGTAAGTATCCAGTAAAATAGATTTACAACTCCTGTATGGTGTGTGTACTCAGAGAAAAAAACAAATTGTGTGTCGTGGGAAACCCAGCTAAATGCATATGCTAAAAGTGTCGTCCTGGATTTGCCTGTGCAGTCATCTCAGGCTAATCCAGGATGACATTTCCGGCTTTTATAGTATTTTCTGTTTCAAGGAAGACTCTTCTAAACATAAATCCACTGTAGGCGGGAAGTATTGTCACGGATTAGCCTGTGCAGAATGATTTCCCACAATATGCCACATTTAATTCCATTGCTGTACCCTCATATCAGTTCCAGGGTGTGACGCCAACCCACCTCCAGAAGGGCTGGCCGTCCAAGCATGAGTGCGACCTCCACGTGCACAACAGCTTACCGGACCCTCGCAACCTCACATCCACCTTCCTGTGTCCCACCAACAAGGGATATGAGTAAGTAGTACAAGTGCCTGTTTGGAAGAAATCTATATTAAAAATCTCAGGATTCAAAAGTTCTTTCTAGTTTGTAAGATGAGAGTCAAGGTAAGTGTATGTGTAAGTAAAACCCTGTTATATGATGTATTTTGAATAAGAAGGTGCTTAGAGCTCTTTTTATCCCATCATCACGACAGCATTGACAAAATAACAGCCTGTGGAATAAACATAGCTGTATTTCCGTACTGTGGAGTAAAGCAAATAGGTGCAATATAATGATGTCATTTGGATAATTGTTGTGCCTTCATTTGGTGTTTTTCTTGTTAGTCAGTGTTTTTTCACGGTTTATTTTCAAAATAAAGACAGAAAATGATGGGACGTTAGTGTTGTCAGTTGATTAGAGTTTTATTTGAGTTTATTTGCTCGTTTTTTTAAGCCTCACTAAACAAGCTTATCTTGTTTCAACACTATCCTAGTATTTTCTATCTAAACCTGTAGTAATGAACAACATTATAATTTTTTTTCTCTTCCGGGTCAAGTATGGCGGTTGTGTTTTTTTTTACCAGTTCTAATAATAAGTGAATATTTTGAGTTTAAAGCGGTGATTTCGTTTGAAAATAGGAATTGGACTACCGTTTATGGTCTTAACTGTGAGTATGTGAAACTGCTGCTCTCTACTTTATAGGCAGTTGACAGGGAACTGTGAAAATATTGTCTATTGAATGTGTTCGACAAATTCCACAATTTATATGGGCGTCGCCATCTTTGACGGCATGTTCATCCAAGCTTGACCGCCCCCCGATAGATACTATTATTCATCCTCAGAGGTAACGCCGTTTGCTCAATCTATACCTCTCAAATAAAATTAGCGTCACACCAATTGCCGACAATGAGTAAACCTGACAAGAAACCTGACAAGAAGCGTAAAAAGGAAATTAACTCTACTGGAAGTGTAAGTGAGATCGAGGCGGATAACACTGGTCTTCAATTACCACTCGATAACCCTTCGCCTGATAATATTGTGAAACCTACAGACAATCAGTCCAAACCGTCCAAATTAGTGAATTCGGGCGATGATAAATTTCTATCAAACGAAATTGCTGACATTAGAAAACAGTTAAAGGACATTAACTCGAAATTATCAAATATAGTGTCAAACGTGGACAGATCAGTAAACAAAATGAATGAAAAAGTAAAAGACATAGTCGAAAGAGATGAAGAAAGGCTGAAGGAACTCGTAAATTCACTGTTTGAAAAAGTCAAAGAGGGCTTGCTAAAATCTTTTACGAAACAAATAGAAGTACTTGAATCGAGAATTTACGAAAAGGAGTTAGAAACCGATAGCTTGAAGAAAGAAGTGAAAACCCTGAAAGCTGAAATCAATCTGCAGTCTGAGGAAAATCTGAAATTGAAATCTGAAATTAAAACTCAAGAGAATGATACAAGAAGATCAGAAAACGAGTCAAACCAGTACAGCAGAAGCAACAACATTATCATTAGCGGCTTAGAGCAAGTAAGCGCAGGAACTGGTGGCGCATTCGAAACGGCAGAAGAAACCACCAAAATCGCTGTTGCTAAACTAAATAGCATTGCCAATGAGAATTTGACCTCAGAAGACGTAGATATAGCCCACCGACTAAAGAGAGGTCCAAACGGCAAGAAAGACATCATTGTGCGGTTTAAATCGCGCATGACACGAAATCGTGTGCTAAGACAGGGCAAAGTGTTCCGTACGCAAGGCATTTTTGTACGCGAGGACCTCACACCACTAAATCTAGAAGTGTTCATGAGTGTGAAACGGAAAATGACGGACGAAGTAATAAGTGTATGGTCCAGAAACGGGCTCATTTCTTATAAAGACGCCAGAGACGTTGTGCATCGCGTCGAGTGGGATGACTACAAACACTGGCTGGACTTACCATGGCCAAAAAAGTAATAAGCGATCGTGCACAATATTATGTGTAGGTGTTCATAATTATACAATCATTTTATTCGAGAAACGGTTTAGAAAACGAATTTATTTCACTTTTTTCTTTAACGTATTTCAAGTGTTCTTTCAAAAACTCGAATAAATTACTAGTATGTAATTTACCTTTTTTGCACACTTTACTACGTTGATGCACTCTAAGACTATAATAGCTATCATTTGTAAAAATATCGTATTCCAGGTTGAAATCCACGTGCTGCGCGAGGATTTCGCTCGATTAAAATTGTGTCGATACTGACAAGATTAGGATAACACCTTTACTGGCAGAATCATTACTTCTATATAAAAAACGATACAAACGTCGATATGTAAAAACGACTGTTTTTTTTTTTACCTGTATCGATTTATGGTTGTTTAATGTAGAAACTTTCATTTAAACCCACTCTAACTTGTATGTCGACATTGTTTTATTAAACACTTTTTAATAAGTTTGATTACGTTTATTTGTCATACGGCAGGATTTTCAATCATTCATAGTATATAGGATCGAATTGCCCGTGCTGAACGAGTATCTTTCATCACATTGTGACTTCATTTAAATTTATGTGTACTAAATATGCTTATTTCTTTATCATGTGATCATTGTGTAGAAATATTTGTAGTATGTAGACAGTTAGTGATTAAAACGCATTATATTAAGAATACTTTTCACTCCAAAGAAGAGGTCTTTTTACTCTTTCGTTTTTCGGTTGTAAAAAAGCGCCTCTCTATTTGTTTGAAATTACTCCGCTATTAACAGTGGCCTTGACGCATCTTTTGTTTAAAAAGATGTATCACATGGGCTGCACTGTTTGATGTTGTTGTTTTTTTTTTCTCTTTGGTTCGAGCTAATATAAACCTGTGAGTGGTGCGTGTGTGCGTGCGTGCGCACAAGTGTGTGTGTTCGTGTGCGTCCCTGCGTGCATGCGTAACTGTGTGTCTGTTTTCGTTTTAATAGATTGTATGCGTATTATGCAATAAAAGTAAATATGTATACATAAACCTCACCTTGATATTAAACGTAAATAAGTATGGCATTTAGCGCGCTTGTGGTATCTTACTTTAGTGAGCGAAACTGTAGGCGCATCATTGTGCCCTTCAAATAAGTTCATTTCTGTCGTTTTGTTTTTTATTTAAAAGCTAAAATCTCATACACAATATCTGTATAGACTAGTCAATTGGTGTTTGCATTTTAGCGTGCGGTTTTTTTTTTAATTTTTTTTAATTTTTTTTATTTTTCCCTTTCAAATCAGTATCCTGCTGAAGATCGTGTATTGGCACTATTTTGTGGTTTTGAGGTTGCGTGTGCTTTTGTGATGTTGTTTTTAAGTTTGTGTGCTAGCTTCTCTTGCGTTTGTATGCGTGTTTCTGTGCGTGTACGAGTACTATTATTTTGCATCTAAAATAATAGATAAGGTCCTTTTTTAATGTGTATTTACATATTTAATACACACATAAGCATTTTAGTTCGATGGCAATTCTAAAAACCTATTCATTAAATGTAGCTACAACACTTATATCCTTTATTTTTTATGATCGTAATCATTAAACTTATATTAAAATCCGGATAGTAATGTCCACTTTATTTGTTACTTCCAAATAACATGCCAAAACATAGTGTTTCAATTATTGTCTTCTCATCCTAAACTTGTGTGTATCTTTATACTTCATCAATCACTATTCACTGCTTTTTTCCGCCCTTCTGCTATAAATTATGTAGTAAACCCCTGTTAGCTGCCTAACAAAATGTTCTCTTTTTTGATGTTATTTTGTTCAATCATTTACTTGTTTATGTTCCTTTCTGCACCAAAAACAATAGATGCATTACAATGTTTATTCCAAGTGCTCTGTATTATACCATTACAAGTTTACATTATTATTTTCATCTATGGGTGATCTAACAATTTTATCTGTCAACTGCAGAGGCATCCAGGGGAAAAAGAAAAGATTACAAGTATTTCAATATTTAAAAGACATAGGGTGTGATATTTACTGTCTGCAGGATACGCATATTGTCGGTGATCAATATAAATCTATCTACTCAGAATGGGGCGCAGAATGTTTGTTTAGCTGTGGCTCTTCCAATTCTCGGGGTGTCGCAATACTTTTTTCGAAGAAGCTTGAATATAAAATAAATACGGTACATTACGACGAGCTAGGTAATTATATTATTTTAGACCTAAACGGTGGCGAGACCAGACTCTCCGTCGCCTCTATCTATGGGCCAAATTCTGACAGTCCAGACTTATTTATGAAGGTTTTTCGTATACTAGACGAACTTGCAAATGATTCATATGTTATTTGTGGTGATTTTAATTTAGTCTTAGACCCGGTCTTAGATTATCATAACTATAAAACAATAAATAATAAAAATGCAAGAATGTGTGTATTAAAACATATTGAAGAGTATGACACGGCTGATCCTTTCAGAATTATGTATCCTGATACTAGGCGATATACTTGGCGAAGAACCAATCCCATACAGCAAGCCCGTCTTGACTTTTTTCTTGTATCGACAATTTTATTGCCATATGTCCATGATGCCAAAATAACTCCTAGCTACCAATCGGATCATTCTATTGTAATGACAACCTTTAAATTCAATAATTTTACACATGGCAAGGGGCTATGGAAACATAATAATAAGCTTTTACGTGATATAAACTACATAAATACAATAAATAACAAAATAAAAGAAATTAAAAAACAATACATGCTACCTGTATACAACCTCGATAATGTCGATTCAGTATTAGACCAAGATATCCAATTCACATTAGATGATCAACTATTTCTGGACACGTTATTAATGGAAATTAGAGGCAAAGCCATTTCGTATAGTTCATACATATCAAAGTCCCGTAATAATCGCGAAATGCATTTAAAACTTGAAATTGAAAAACAAGAAGAAACTTTCTCCGAGAATAACTTACAAAATTTGTCTGAATTAAATGAAGAACTTAAAAATATCCAAGATGAAAAATTAAGGGGGGCTATGATAAGATCGCGAGCGGAATGGATACAGTATGGCGAAAAACCTTCTAAACTATTCTGTAATCTCGAAAAGTACAACTATACAACAAAAACTATAAATAGTTTAATTAATGATGAAGGAATACTTATTGATAAACAAGGCGACATTTTAAAAGAAACGGCCTTATTTTACAAAACCTTATACCAAAACACAGATTGTATCGACATTGATTATGATCTTAATAACTATATTACGTGTATGGAAATACCGAAATTATCGAAAAAACAATCTAAAACATTAGAAGGGCCAATCACACTTAACGAGGCATCGGCCGTTTTGAAAAACATGGCAAATAATAAAAGCCCCGGATCGTCCGGTTTTACAATAGATTTTTTTAAAGCTTTTTGGCCGAAATTAGGCACTTTTGTTTGTAGATCTTTAAATCACGCTTTTACAAGTGGTACGTTGTCTGTAACCCAGACTCAGGGAATAATAACTTGTATACCAAAAGGTGATAAGCCTAGGCAATTTTTAAGAAATTGGCGCCCAATCACGTTGCTTAATACTGTTTACAAAATTGGTTCTGGTTGTATTGCAACACGGTTAAAACGTTACATTGATACATTAATAAACACCGATCAAACTGGATTTATTAAGGGCAGATTTATAGGGGAAAACACGAGACTTATTTACGACATATTAAACTATACTGATGAAAATGACATTCCAGGTCTCCTTCTACTGATTGATTTCGAAAAGGCATTCGATTCTTTGTCGTGGTCATTCATAAACAAAACACTATCGTGGTTCAATTTTGATCCAGATATTATAACATGGTTTAATGTTTTGTATAAAGATGGAATTTCAGCTGTGACACAGTGTGGTTTACTTTCAGACTTTTTTCATATACAACGTGGATGCCGACAAGGCGATCCCCTCAGTTGTTATATATTTATATTATGCGCTGAAATATTATCCATTAAACTTAGGTCTAACCCCAAAATTAAAGGAATTAAAATAGGTAATACTGAATACAAGTTGTCTCAATTTGCTGACGACACTTCTATACTCCAGAATCTCTTAATGAAACGCTTGATGTATTGTCACTTTTTACAATGTTGTCAGGTTTAAAAGTAACCTTTGATAAAACCAAAGTAGTTTGGATAGGAAAGCACAAGTTTAGTTCTGAAAGCATTAAAACACGATGGAAGTTAAAATGGAACCAGCAAACCTTTGATATGCTTGGCCTAACATTTCATATTGATCTTAAAAAGATGTTGGAACTTAATTTTACTGAGAAATTATCAAAAGTTAAAACATTATTAAAAAACTGGTCAAGAAGGATACTAACGCCTATTGGCCGAATACAAGTGATAAAAACAATAGCTCTGCCAATACTCAATCATCTGTTTGCTTCGCTTCCAAATCCGTCAAACACAATATTAACTGAGTTAAATGACCTATTTTTCAACTTTGTTTGGAATGGTAGATCAAAAGTTAATAAAAATGTTATCACAAAGGAATATGCTGAGGGAGGTCTAAATATGATAAATCTATGCTCTTTCATAAGCTCCTTAAAATGTTCTTGGATTCGTAGAATTGTCACCGGAAATGGTAAATGGATTAGTGTTGCACAAACAATGATAGACTTTGATAAATTATATAACTGTGGTCTACATTATCCTGAGAACTTAATCAATAGAATACAAAACAATTTTTGGAAAGACACATTAAAATCCTTTGTTGAGTTCTGCAAAGCGGAACAATTAAATACAAAATACATACTACAAAATCCAATTTTTTATAATCCGAATATTATGATTGGTAATAAAAGTATATTTTTCAAATCTTGGTTTGAAAAAGGTATTCACTTTATTGGGGATTTGGTCAACAACAAAGAATTACTTACATTTTATAGCTATGAAGACTTCTGTAAATTGTATAATTTCAATCCAAACTACTTGCTTTATATAGGTATTGTTAATACTTTAACAAAATATTTAAAAACCTGTAGCTCGTTTGAATCTATTTTTTGTAAACCGTTTGTTCCAATATCGTTACAGTCTATTTTAAAAAACACAAAAGGAACTCGGCCTATGTATGATGTATTAAAAAAGAATAAAATCTTACCAGTCTGTATATCGAAATGGTCGACCACCTTTAACGTTATCAATATAGAAGACTGGAAACATATTTTTGAAATGCCTTTTTGTATTACCAAAGATTCAAATTTACAGTGGTTACAATATAGAATTATACACAGAATTCTAGGTACCAATTCGTTCTTATTTAAAATCCATTACACAAATTCGGCCAACTGCTCTTTTTGTCAAAATATGTGCGAAACAATTGAGCATATCTTTTGGGAATGTAATCATGTTCAAAGATTAATAACAGAACTATTTGGCCAATTTGAAAGTATCGCAGATCTTATTAACCCGTCTTCTTTTATTTTGGGTCATAAAAATCAAAATGACCCTTTGAACTTAATTTTTCTTTTCACTAAAATGTTCATTTATAATTGTAAAATGAACAAAACCATCCCTACATCAAATACGGCAAAGGCATATTTTGCTCTACACTATAATGTACTAAATGAAATAAATTACTTTAATACTTCAAGTGATAATAACAAATGGGGCATATTTTTACCTGTTTTTTGTTAGAACAAAAATACTGTGCTATTAGGTGACTGTTAATAATAAAGTTGTTGTTTGTAAAATAAAATGTTTATACATATATAGGTATTGGTATTCGTGGAGCACTTGGTAGCATTACACATTATAAACGACATATGTATATACATGCATCTAATGTACTTTTGTACGGTGTGGAGGGGGATGCCCTCGACCCCCACACACCTATTGACGAGGAAAATAAAATATACGGAACAAAAAAAAAAATAAAAAAAAAATAAAACAACATTATAATTGCAGTAAGTCATGTTCACCTAACTGTACACTCACATTCCAGGGTGAAGCCCCTGCTCACCGAGGCCCTGGGGCTCAAGGAGGGGGAGGAGCACCCATTACCATGGTACCCGCCCCTCTGCGTCAACCTGCTGGACATCCCCGAGGGCAACTCCAAGTCCTACGACCATGTCCCGTCCATGAACCTCGACCAGCGGAAAAACATTCCACAGAAACTGGTGGATAACACACACACCACTGTGAGTTGGAACGACATTTCAACAGTTTTGTAATTGATTTAAAGGGAAAAACTATAAGAAATTCGAAAAGGGCCACTTTGTCTTGTCTTGGCCATTTCGTCTTGACCTCGCAATTTTGTAGACAAAAAGTCTTTTGACATCACTTGGAAGACTGGCTGGCATTTAATTTGATTTAAATCTATTTAATCAGTATTTTCCAAATGATCTAAGGCAGGCAAAACTAAAACAAATATATAGAGGATAGTTGTTAATTTCGGTGAATGATCACATTTTTATTTCTCAAGTGGAAAATTCACCGAAATCTATAAATATAATTTTTATTTTATGCTTTAGGACTATAAATAAAAGAAATTCTGGGAAACACGCTTAAAGGTCACAAGGTTATTAATCAAATTATCATTTGTATTTGGATTGACATTTCAGTACTTGCTGTTAAGGTTATTAATTGATTAATAATTTGAGGTTTGTTGTGGGAAAACCGGGCTTAATTCACGTCCGTAAAGTGTCATTCCGGTTCAGCCTGTGCGGTCTGCACGGGCTGATCGGGGACTCTGCTTTTTTGAGATTGTCTGTTTTAACGAATTCTCTTCTAAACATAAATCCACTGTAGGTGGAAAGTGTCGTCCCAGATTAGCCTGTGCGGACTGCACAGGCTGATCCTGGACAACACTTTGCGCACATGCATTAAGCCCAATTTTCCACGACTCATTTGTATTTGGATTGAAATTTCAGTACCTGCTGGAGCACGTTAACAATGGCAAAGTGACGATTGAAGAACTGGGTCAACGGATTCTGTCAGGACTGAAACAGGTTTGTTGTTCAGCCTATCTCAGCATTAGAAACCAAGTTACCCAGGGCTCCCCAGGGTTATGATTTTCTTTAGCCCAACTTACTGTAACTTTTGTGTTTATATCATACTCATTTTGGGTATTTTGTACAATGTGAACACCTACGCCGTAGCGCTTAGCAACCTACGATGCCTAAAAAATCATATGGAAAATTGTAAGCATATTAATCGTATGGCGCCCAGGGCAAATGTAAACAAGAGCTGTGTCACACGTCAGTCACTTTAGAGGCATCATCAAATAATGATAAAAAAGTTGTTTATGAGTATTCACAATGTTGAAATCCGTGCAGTACGATCTTTAAAAGTCTCTATTTCCTTACAGAACTCTGGACCCAAATGGATTCTGTTCAACTTGGCCGGACTTTATTGGAGGATAATCGGTAACAACTTTCATGCCGTAGAGTGCTTCCGGCGGTCCATCTACACCGCCCCGGAAGATGTGCAAGACGTCCCAGAAATCAACCTGGCAAACGTCCTGTATCGGTGGGGTCGATATGAAGATGCTCGAGCCATTGTTCGCGAATCTATGAAACTGAGTGTGTATGAGGTATGTTTGGTTTTCATCTTCAGTTTTTGTATTTTATTCAATCTAAATTTAATGTTTATACCCTATCAAACAAACAAGCACAATTTAGAGGGGATGGGGGATATATAAGAAATATCATACACTTTTCTGGCAGGTGATGTGTTTTGGCATTTTTTGTGGAACACTTCCTGATCTCAGGGTTCGTACAGATATGAAAAAGTCGTGCAGAATGGGCTTTGTTTGGAAAAATCATGATAATTTGGATTTTATTATGGAAAAATTATGGAATTTTCAAAAATTGTCATTGAAAGTTGAAAAGTATCCTGAATATGCCTGTAAGTGTATAAAATCAATTTAAATATCAAATCCATTTAAATATAATCAAACAAAAAATCAAAATAAAAACGTAATGGTGGACAGACGTGTTTTAGATTTAAAAAATGTGGGTATCCATCTACTATTTCGACTTTAGTATGCTCAAACTGTATCATGGAAACCTGAGCTATGTCATGGAAAAATTATTGAAATATCATGGAGTTTTGGTTTAACAGTTTGTATGAACCCATTTTCTCAAACTATATTTTATGGTATAAAAAAGCAATACAGAATAAATTGACAGTGAGCTGTTTTTAAACGAATTTGTAGTAGTTTCTTTTACATTTTAATTAAGAAATTTGGACAAATTTATGTTAACATATTAAGAATGATGAATTATCAAATTGTCATAAAATTAGTTCAGCTAAATATTTAAGACGTAATCGTTGGCCACTCTTTTACAGCCAGCCACTAACTTCCTCATGGGGAATATAGAATGGGCGCTAAAGAACTACACCGGTGCAATATACCGCTACGAACAGGCGTTGGAGGTAGATGAGAACTACCCAGAGCTCCTGAATACCCTGCGGGCCCTAAAGTGCTACATGAAATACCTTCAGCCCCAGCAGTCGGCTGCCCCTGTTGAGGTACAGTCTAAGAATGGCCCCTCCAAGGGTTCTAGTCAGGACCCGTCGGGTCTGGTCGAGTTTATGGCCAAGTGTGTCTCTAGAAAGGGTCCCGGTCAAGAGGTTGCCACCTGTTTTGAGATACCTACAAGCTGCCTTTCCGCGCTAGGTGCGGGTCAGGACACTGAGTCAGAAATACGGTTGTACTGTCATACTGTGAGTATTGAATGTCTGGTTGAGCCTGGATCTCTTATGAAGATATGGATGCCTGGTTGCCTTGTTGGATGGAGTCCATTCTGTCCGATGTGGCTATAAAATGCCACATCGTCTTGATGGATGTGGTTTCTTCTGTCTGACGAACATATAGAATTCCTGGTTGGATGTAGTCTATTCTGATTTTTTTGAAAATGGCTATAAAATGTCCGTGGACTGGTTTGATTCAGTATCTTCTGTTGAATGAAACACTGGCTAGCTTTCTAAACTGTATTTCATGTATCGGTTGGTCTCATTGGCTATTCTTACGATGCATTGAATCATCTCACTTGAATTTTTGAATGCCGGCCGCTGTTTCTTTTGTCTTTCTTGGTAAATTTTGCTGAGTAACAAGATGTTTTAATTATACCCGCACAGACAAACTTTAGGGGGGGTATATAGGAGTGAGCTTGTCGGTCTGTTGGTTTTTGGTTTCCGGATGATAACTCAAGAAAGGCTTTACATATTCAAATAAATTTTGGTACACATGTGTTACATCATAAAATACAGGTCAAGTTTGAAATTGGTTACAAACCACTAAATGTTGAAGGAGTTATGGCCCCTTCTCGACGAAAATCTTCAAAAACACGGTTTCCGGATAATAACTCAAGAAAGGCTTGACATATTCAAATAATTTTTGGTACACATGTGTAACATCATAAAATACAGGTCAAGTTCAACTTTGGTTACAAACCACTAAATTTTTACTGAGTTACGGCTCCTTTTCAACTACAATTCCCTAAAAACACTGTTTCTGCACATTAAAGGCTTCACATATTTGATTTATTTTATGTAAATGGGTGTAACATCATATAATACCATTTAAGTTCGACTTTGGCTACAACCCACTATATTTTGACAGTGTGATGGCTCCGTTTTGAGTTAATTTCCCTAAAAACATGAGTTCTGTATGATAAAGAAAGGCTTGACATATTTAAATAATTTTTATTTATCTAGTGTTTACGACATGCCTTTTGTCATGTCTAAACATGTGTGGTGGGGGCATCCGTATCTGTGTGCATCTTGCATGTTTACCATAAAATACCAAGTATAACGCGTGGCCATGTATAACGCGCACCCATTTTTCTCAGTGAAAAATCGGGAAAAAAAGTTTTAATAAGTTTTTAATAGGTTTCAATAAACAATCATCGCTTACCAACACCGAGCAAAAACCGCCTTTGTGACGAAGAGCAACAGTTAAATTACACTAATTTTTGACAATTTTTGAGACATCTCTTTCGTAACAATTGGGTAGCCCAGATAATGGCCGTTTCTTTGCTGGTGATCTGGTACATTTATATTGGTCTTCCGTCAATGTAAGATGAGTCAAATCCCTCAAATTCTTCTTCTTTCTTTCCATAGTTTATAATGATCACTGTCAAATGTTCAATATTTATACACAACGTGTTATGAACATATTTTCACATTCTCAAGCGATCATTATCTGCTGACATACTCAACACCTATTTCTGAGCGTGAAAACACAACAACAGACTGTGGTCAGTTTAATCGTCACATTTATTAAAAGACAACTGTTAAAGCATTTTCATACCTGCACACACGCACGTTTTTGACATACCGACAATGGTCCCAAACTGTATGCTGCAAATGCAATATAGTAGGGTGATGGTTTTTAATTTTTTCACAATGGCTTCCTTGATTAAATCAGTTACAAAAACCATGTCTTCAGATAGGGGATACATACCTGAAAATAAACAAAAATAGTGTTTAAGGTATGTCTAACATGGCAATCTTCATTGATATCCATAAACAATAGTCTTCGTCCAGAAAAACGGACCAAAATCCTTGTTCCCATGTATAACGTGCACCAAATTTTTGACATCGAAAATGAGGGAGAAATTCTGCGCGTTATACGTGGCCTTTTACGGTATACATTTGAACAAAACAGAGTGTTTGGTCTGTTTAATTTGTTGTTTAGTTATACCCCTACAAACAAAGTTTGGGGTGGAGGGGGGTCGGGGGTATGTAGGGGTTAGCTTGTCGGTCTGTTGGTTTTATGGTTTCCGGATTATAACTCAAGAAAGGCCTGACATATTCAAATAATTTTTGGTACACATGTGTAACATCATAGAATACAGGTCAAGTTCGACTTTGGCTACAAACCACTAATTTTGACAGAGTTATGGCCCCTTTTTGACTTAAATTCCCTAAAAAATGGTTTCTGGACAATTTTTGGCACATACCAGGTAGGTGTAACACCATAAAATACAGGTCAGGTTCAGCTTTGGTTACAAACCACTGAATTGTTGACAGAGTTATGGCTCCTATTGAAATTAAATTTTTCCAAACACACTCTTAATCATTCACAAATTAAAGCATTCTCATTGTGTCCATTTCTTTCAAATGGATGCCACAGTTTTGCGACGAGGCCATATTGTGGGGGTATATCCGTCACTTATGTGACAATTCTAGTTGTGTTTGCTCCTGAGCTTCTTTTTTACACAAAGAATCCTCAGTGGGGATCGAACCCGGGACCTCCCGGTCGCAAGGCAGACACCATATCCACTGCACCTTTGCGACCTAACATTTGCTATTACATCGGTTATTCGATGTATGCAATCTCCTGGTTCATCTTATGGCATATCAGTTTATGAATATATTTCGTACGTTGGCTCGAGTTTTAGGGAAACCTTGTGACTAAAGTGTGCCACGTCTTGTGGTGAGGACTGTACTGAAGGCAGGCAGTTGTAATTTCTGATCAATTTTTGATAATCATTATTCTCTTGTTGCAATGGTTTGCAATTCGTTTTACAAAGTTTACAAACTATTACATATGAGACGTGTCATGGGAAAATCGGCTGAATGTAGGCTAATCCTGGACGACACTGTCCGCCTACAGTGGATTAAGGTTTAGAAGAGACTTCCTTAAAGCAGAAAATACCATAAAAGCGGATAGCGTTGTCCTGGATTAGCCTGTGCGGACTGCGACCCTATCCAGATGCATTAAGCCCAGGTTTCCCACAACACGCCCCAGCGCGTGTCGTGTTAGAATAATCTTGTTATCATTCTTTGAATACTGACTGAGCATGCATTCTCATTTAATATGGGCATGCAACTATTGGTAAGTCATGTATATTCATCACTGCTCAGAATGTTATTTCTCATGAAAGCAACTTCTGGCATTTGTTTTATTGTATAATTTGTTGTAACAAAAAGAACAACTAAAAACACACGTTAATTAGTTAAAGCTCCAAAATGTGTCTTATGGGTAATGTACTCAGGTTAAACAAATGTTTATCAAAAATTATAAAAAATTGTTTTTTATACTAGACACACATTTGATTTCTGTGAAATATTTAATTTATTGAGGTGAATTTGTCCCATAATATTATCCAAATCGCATATGGTATATTATGTAAACTTTCTTTATGCACAACTTGGTAAGTGTGAAATGTGTTACTCATAAGTAAATACTTTTTCATTGTTTTAGTGAAATAATACTGATATTAAATGCATCTGTTTGTTGGTATTACTTAATGAAATGGTGCATACCTTTTGACATCTGTGTTTTAATGTAAGTACAAAATTAATTCTATTTATTAAATTTTATTCATCATTGCAATTTTATATGTATTCCACAAGTGTTCTAATACATGCATCAGATATTGGCCCCGTACTTTTTCAATACACCAATTAAATGACTTTATCCACATTTATTCCAGATGTATTCCATTTATTTACCTACTTAATCAGTATACCTGTGTATCACTGGGGTATTCTCTCCATATTGAATGTATTTCCATCTCATTACAGGAAAACGGCGAGGAGAAATGTGTTTTGGAGACTCGAACTCGTAACAAACCAGGTATGTGAAAATACACAGAAAAGACATTGCGAGGGTCGAGCGTGAAACTATTGTATCTGATATAGAAATGTTAAGCAAATACAACAGTTTCATGCGCAACCCTCGATTGGGCGAACACTAGAGCTGCAGCGATTCTTTCGATGCATCACTACTCAATTGTAAGTGACCCATTTTGATTTTTGATACCAAACCAACCAATTCTGATTTAATTCTGTTTTATATATTTATAGAATATTTGTCATAAAACAATTAATAAAAATTACGGTGTTTGTTTAGATTAATTAGAAAAATTTATCTTGGTTTCTGTTATATTAAACTAGATGTGAAGTTCAAGTTTGACTTTGGTTACAAACCACTAAATTTTAACAGAGTTATGGCCCCTTTTTGACTTAAATTCCCTAAAAACATGGTTTTTGGACGATTACTCAAGAATGGCTTGACATATTAAAATATTTTTTGGTATGTAGCATCATAAAAAACAGGTCATGTTCTACGTTAGTTACAAACCACTAAATTTTGACTGAGTTATGGCCCCTTTTTTTACTTAATTTTCCTAAAAACACGGTTTCAGTTTTGTGACTAGGCCATATTGTGGGGGTATATCCTCCACTCATGTGACAATTGTAGTTCTTAACTGCAAGTCATGACTCATGAATATGCAATAACATGTGTGTACAAAAAGGAAACAAATCGAATCAAAATATTAACTAAATGATGCATCGAATCGAACTATGGCTAAATCATTTGCAGCTCTAGCGAAAACGTATGGCCTTTGTGTGTAACAATACGCAGGGCTTTTTTTCATCTATAGGGGCCCTTGGCCCTCATTTTGGGGAAATATAGCATTACTTTCGGCATTTTAGGGACATATAGCATTACTTTCTGCATTTTGGGGGAAATATAGCATTACTTTCTGCATTTTGGGGGAAATATAGCATTACTTTCGGCATTTTGGGGGAAATATAGCATTACTTTCGGCATTTTGGGGAAATATAGCATTACTTTCGGCATTTTGGGGGAATATAGCATTACTTTCGGCATTTTGGGGAATATAGCATTAATTTCGGCAGTTTGGGGAATATAGCATTACTTTCGGCATTTTGGGGGAAAAATAGCATTACTTTCGGCATTTTGGGGAAATATAGCATTACTTTCGGCATTTTGGGGAAATATAGCATTACTTTTGGCATTTTGGGGGAAAATGTTTATAGCAGGTGAACGAAAAATCCTGGGTAAGATCAGTTTTAGGGAAAACTGCATGATTAGAAAGAATTTTTCTGAGGGGTTGACACCTTATAACGGCCCCTACTATAGAAGGAATAAAAGCCCTGATATGCATGATAAGGCAATAGGCAAACACATATGCCCTGTGTGTGTATGCTTTCTTCTGTTTTGAAATGCAGTTACTACTGTCAGGTGACAGTTTCAATCATAAATTATTATTTTATAAAAAATGTCAAACAAGAACACAAGAAAATATTTGTGATTCGTCAGCACTTGGACATTTGCATACAGTTATGGATGTCTTTTATGTTTATTTAAAAAAAAAAAAAGCCTTAATATGAGCATTGAAACCATTCATATGTTATGATCAATAGGTCAGTAACTAAAATTAAAGGACATCTGTTATATTAATTTCATTAAAATGTTTATTAAGAACAACTGAAAATGTTTATTTTTTGTCACGTTTTGGTCAATTATGATTTTGCTTTGAAACTGTTTGTGTACTGGTACCTGTTATGTAATTGTATTTATTGAATATGGAATCTAATTTTTTTTAAATAATTTTAAAACAGATATGAATGTTATTATTTTGCATGTAAAGCACGTTGCATTTGTTAAAGATAGTATTATAAACCATTTTTTGGAATCCTCTTTAAAAGATATTATGCGTTCTTACATATTTTAAATAGCATAAGTTTGCCTCATATATTTTTTGTTAATAATCATTTGGCTTGTTTAAGATGATCATTAGTAAAGATGAGTGTCAGTTGTCAATAGTTTTGAGAATTCAATTCAAACTAACAAAATATTTCATGTATATGTTAAGTTTGAAATCGAACATTATGTGAATACGGTAATTTAATTATGATTATCTAATAGGACACAGTCTAAATCTGTCATTAGGACTCCTCATTTCTTTGCTAGAATAATTCTGATATCTTATAGAAGAATAATTTTGATATCTTACAGGAGAATAATTCAGATATCTTATAGGAGAATAATTATACTATCTTATAGGAGAATAATTTCTGATATCTTATAGGAGAGTAATTCTGATATCTTATAGGAGAATCTGATATCTTATAGGATAATAATTATGATATCTTATAAGAGAATAATTATAATATCTTATAGGATAATAATTCTGATATCTTATAGGACACAGTCTAAATCTGTCTGCATTTCTTTGCTAGAATAATTCTGATGTCTTATATGAGAATAATTCTGAGATCTAATAGGAGAATAATTCTGATATCTTATAGGAGAATAATTCTTATATCTTATAGGACACAGTCTCAATCTGTCATTAGAACTCCTCATTTCTTTGCTAGAATAATTCTGATATCTTATAGGAGAATAATTCTGATATCTTATAGGATAATAATTTTGATATCTTATAGGAGAATAATTCTTATATCTTATAGGAGAGTAATTCTGATATCTTATAGGAGAGTAATTCTGATATCTAACAAGAGAGTAAAATTATGATATCTTATAGGAGAGTAATTCTGATATCTTATAGGAGAATAATTATGATATCTTATAGGAGAATAATCCTGATATCTGATAGTAGAGTTATTCTGATATCTTATAGGAGAGTAATTCTGATATCTTATAGGAGAATAATTCTGATATCTAACAGGAGAGTAAAATTATGACATCTTATAGGAGAGTAATTCTGATATCTTACTGGAGAATAATTCTGATATCTTATAGGAGAATAATTCTGATATCTTATAGGAGATTAATTATGATATCTTATAGGAGAGTAATTCTGATATCTTATAGGAGAATAATTCTGATATCTTATAGGAGAATAATCCTGATATCTGATAGGAGAGTTATTCTGATATCTTATAGGAGAGTAATTCTGATATCTTATAGGAGAATAATTATGATATCTTATAGGAGAATAATTCTGATTCTTATAGGAGAATAATTCTGATATCTTATAGGAGAATAATTCTGATATCTTATAGGACACAGTCTAAATCAGTAATTAGAACTCCTGCATTTCTTCGCTAGAATAGCTAGCTGATCCAGATTATTATCCTCAAAGCTAATATAATATCTTATCATATTATCCCTGTAGATATTATCATATTATTACTGCTTGCACATACCGTGCTACTGCATATCTGAATTTTGTTTGACCACTAGATAGTCTGGTACCCCTATGTGCATTACAGTTGTTGCATGGCACTATGGTGCACAGTTTGAGTCATAAGTATAAATATGTGTAATGGATATGAATAGATATACCTGCAGGTACAATACAGTGCCTATATGTGCAATTTTGTACCTACATGTCTAAATTTATGCCTGTTGTTGCATTTATAAAAATATCTACAGCTACAGTTTATACCTACGGTTACAAATATATGACTGTTGGCTTATGATTATGTCTACAGGTATATAATTTGAAAATTTTTACAAAAACATAATTACCTACTTAATTGAATTTAATAAGAATAATATTTTTACTTGTTAATACTGTACTAATATGTTTAATAAGTAACATTAAAGTATAATATTTAAAAAATCAATAATAATCCTTGAAATAAGACAGTGTGGTTATTTTAAGATTTGGTCAGATAAATATGCCTATGGGTAGAATACATTTAGGTCTTCAGGTACACCTGTTTATAGCTGCATGCATATTATTTGCTTCTGACCAAAATGGTATTCCATATTTCAATGTGTGCTTGATGTATCCCGACTGCATTTGTGCCAGTGAAAGCATTTGAGTGAAATCTCTAACTTGCATGCGGCACAGGAAGTATTAAAATGAAAGGGCCCAGACAAATTCTCAAATCTGTCCACCATATTTCTGCCATGCCATTGCATTTTTAGCTCACCTGAGCAGAACGTGCTGATTGTGAGCTTTTGTGATCGCTTTTTGTCCGTTGTGCGTCGTGAATCTTTCGTCGTCAACATTTACCTTGTGAACACTCTAGAGGCCACATTTATTGGCCAATCTTAATGAAACTTGGTCAGAACATTTGTCCCAATGATATCTCGGCCAAGTTTGAAACTGTGTCATGTGGAGTCAAAAACTAGGTCACTAGGTCAAATTGAAGAAAAAGCTTGTGAACACTTTAGAATTCACATTATTTGCCCAATCAACATGAAACTTGCTCAGAACATTTGTTCTAATGATATCTTGTCCGAGTTCGAAAATGGTTCCCATCCTTTGAAAAACATGGCCGCCAAGGGGCAGGGCAGTTTTCCTTATATGGCTATAGAAAAAGCTTGTGAACACTCTAGAAATCACAATTTTTTCCCAATCAACATAAAACTTGCTCAGAACATTTGTTCTAATGATATCTCAGCTGAGTTCAAAAATGGTTCTGCTCCATTGAAAAATGTGGCTGCCAGGGGGCTGGGCAGTATTCCTTATATGGCTATAGAAAAAGGTTGTGAACACTCTAGTAGTCACATTTTTTGCCTAATCAACATGAAACTTGCTCAGAACATTTGTTCTTATGATATCTTTGCCGAGTTCGAAAATGGTTCCGGTCTGTTAAAAAACATGGCCGCCAGAGGGGGGGGTCAGTTTTCCTTATATGGCTGTAGGAAAAGCTTGTGAACACTCTAGTGGTCACATTTTATGCCCAATCTTCATAAAACTTTGTCAGAACATTTGTCCCAATGATATCTCTGCCGAGTATGAATCTGGGTCATGTGGGGTCAAAAACTAGGTCACTAGGGCAAATGGAAGAAAAAGCTTGTTAACACTCTAGAAGTCACATTTTTTGCCCAATCTTCATGAAACTTGGTCAGAACATTTGTACCCATGATGTCTCGGCCGAGTTCGAATCTGGGTCATGTGGGATCAAAAACTAGGTCACTAGGTCAAATTGAAGAAAAAACTTGTTAACACTCTAGAAGTCACATTTTTTGTCCAATCGTCATGAAACTTGGTCAGAACATTTGTCTTAATGATATCTCAGCCGAGTTCGAATCTGGGTCATGTGGCATGAAAAACTAGGTCACTAGGTCAAATTGAAGAAAAATCTTGTTAACACTCTTGAAGTCACATTTTTTTTTTGCCCAATATTCATGAAACTTGGTCAGAACATTTGTGTTAATGATATCTGAGCCGAGTTCGAATCTGGGTCATGTGGCCTGAAAAACTAGGTCACTAGGTGAAATTGAAGAAAAATCTTGTTAACGCTCTTGAAGTCACATTTTTTTTGCCCAATCTTCATGAAACTTGGTCAGAACATTTGTCCCAATGATATCTCAGCCGAGTTCGAATCTGGGTCATGTGGGGTCAAAAACTAGGTCACAAGGTCAAATTGAAGAAAAAGCTTGTGAACACTAGAAGTCACATTTTTTGCCCAATCTTTATGAAACTTGGTCAGAACATTTGTCCCAATTATATCTCAGCTGAGTTCGAATCTGGGTCATGTGGGGTCAAAAACTAGGTCAAATTGAAGAAAAGCTTGTTAACACTATCGAAGTCACTTTTTTGCCTAATCTTCATGAAACTTTGTCAGAACATTTTGTCTTAATGGTATCTCGGCCGAGTTTGAATCTGGGTAATGTGGGGTCAAAAACTATGTCACTAGGTCAAATTAAAGAAAGATTGTTAACACTCTAGAAGTTACATTATTTGCCCAATCGTCATGAAACTTGGTCAGAACATTTGTCCCAATTATATCTCAGCTGAGTTCGAATCTGGGTCATGTGGGGTCAAAAACTAGGTCAAATTGAAGAAAAGCTTGTTAACACTATCGAAGTCACTTTTTTGCCTAATCTTCATGAAACTTTGTCAGAACATTTTGTCTTAATGGTATCTCGGCTGAGTTTGAATCTGGATAATGTGGGGTCAAAAACTAGGTCACTAGGTCAAATTAAAGGAAGATTGTTAACACTCTAGAAGTTACATTATTTGCCCAATCGTCATGAAACTTGGTCAGAACATTTGTCCCAATGGTATCTCGGCCGAGTTCGAATCTGGGTCATGTGGGGTTGAAAACTAGGTCACTAGGTCAAATTGAAGAAAAAGCTTTAATTTCAATACGTACTTCAAAATTTTGAATGTCTGTTGTCACTTAAGTTTTTCAAACCATAATGATTAAGGCTGCATTTCCATCAGTCCGTATCAGTATATCCGTATCTGTATAAAAATCATTAAGGCCGCATTTCCATCAGTCCGTATCAGTATATCCATATCCGTATAAAAATCTAACACATGGACAATTGTTCGACTAATAAAACTCAGGTGAGCGACCCAGGGCCATTTGGCCCACTTGTTTGTTTTCTTTTGAAAATTATATTTTAGTTTATTTGTGCAAGATAATGTTAGACCTCCTTGGTTTAAATACTTACCTACCTGTAATGCAATACATATGCAACAGTCTAAGGAATATGTCAAAATGTTGATAATTTCAAGCTTTTTAGATGCGTAAAAAATGAATAAGTGATATAAAACAGATACAGGCCTCAGTAGACCATAATGAATGCAGCATGATTGTTAGAGTTTTATGTTGCATACAATTTTTGCAGAACAAAAGACTGACTGATTGTTTAAATGTGGGCCGAGGAATGAAGTTCACCCAGTGTCTGTGCATGTTATGGTGCATGGTTAAACCGGTTGTGACTAATGCCATGTGTTTGTACAGGCAAACCCAGCCAGGCCTCGTGTGGTTGCCAGTCATGCTGCAACAGATGCTGTGGTATGATTTCTGTCTAGAGATGCAGCTTTTTTTTAGCATTTTATTTAGCCTTTTTTTGGCCTTTTTACCACCCGTTTGTGAGCTCCTTTTGTCCGTCGTGCGTCGTGAATCGTTCGTTGTCAACATTTACCTTGTGAACACTCTAGAGGCCACATTTATTGGCCAGTCTTCATGAAACTTGGTCAGAACATTTGTCCCAGTAATATCAATATGAGTTCGAATCTGGGTCATGTGGGGTCAAAAACTAGGTCACTAGGTCAAATTGAAGAAAAAGCTTGTTAACACTCCAGAAGTCACATTGTTTGCTTTATCTTCATGAAACTGTGTCAGAACATTTGTCCCAATGATATCTCGGCCGAGTTCGAATCTGGGTCATGTGGGGTCAAAAACTAGGTCACTAGGTCAAATTGAAGAAAAAGCTCGTTAACACTCTAGAAGTCACATTTTTTGCCGAATCTTCATGAAACTTCTTCATGAAACTTGGTCAGAACATTTGTCTTAATGGTATCTCGGCCGAGTTTGAATCTGGGTCATGTGGGGTAAAAAACTAGGTCATTAGGTCAAATTGAAGAAAAAGCTTCAATTTCAGTATGTACTTCAAAATTTTGAATGTCTGTTGTCACTTAAGTTTTTTAAACCATGATGATTAAGGCCGCATTTCCAGTCCGTATCAGTATATCCATATCCGTATAAAAATCTAACACAAGGAAAATTGTTCAACTAATGAAACTCAGGTGAGCGACCAGGGCCATTTGGCCCTCTTGTTTGGTGTGTGTGTGTTTTTTTATTTAGGTATGTAGCAATTTCTTTTTTCAGTTGATTTTGTAGGGATACCAGTGTTTCGAGAAATACTCTTTGATTTCAGTGAAACTTTTACCTTTAAGGGGCATATTAACGGTTTCCCATAAATATAGATTCATAATAAAATAAGACAAATTCTCATTTTTCTCGAAAATATTTTTCTAGCAACAATAGTATATTGATGGATTCGTTATATATACAAAATCAAAAAGAAAATTTTCGGATACATTTCCCATATAATTCAAACTCACGCCTACAAAATGACACATTTCAAGGAAAACTTGCCTATGCTACACATCGTTTATCAATGTTGTTACAGTTTTACTCAATTTTGGGGTGTTTTCAACAATCAATGAATGTTAATGGCGTATCATTATTTCAAGTACAGTGTTTTTTTTCACCTTAATGGGAAAAGTTGCCGGGCCCTTAAGATGGGGAATTATAAAACAAAAGGGGATTATTATTTTTTTTTAGTAAAGCATTATTAGAGGTTTATATTCTAGTTTGTTATAAAACATTAATCAGTTGTTTTGCTACAATATTCTAGTTTGTTATAAAACATTAATCAATTGTTTTGCTACAAATGATAGCTTAGATTATGCACTTACTTGGTTTTATGAAAAATTGCTGGGATTGTTTACGAAAATGCCTCTATCTTAGTCAATTTTGGTCCGATTTTGGTCAATTTTTTTTCAAATAAAGCTTACATTCTGAGGGGAATTTTAAGGCAAATATAGGAGAAAAATACATACTTTTTTAGCAGGGAAATAGGGCCGAATTTCGGCCCCAAATGGGCCTTAAAAAATCACTGAAGTACTCTATTAAATCACTCAGTGCTCAATCATTTGAAAAATGATGGGGTAATACTCAATTCTGGAAAAATCTTCATCTGTTGCTCAGCATAATTTAACTATGCTTTAATATTAATTCTCTGTAAATGAACATTATTTTTGAAAATGTTATTGTCGAACTCCCATCACTACGCCCCTTTAACATGCACGAGTGCCAAACAAGAACGAGTGCCAAACGAGAATAGTTAATTTGACTTGTGGGCAATAGATAAACTAGCCATTATAAGAAAAATGAATATGTCTTGTGGCCTTTATATTAGTAAGCTGGAATCATAACTTGATTTTAAACCCAAATAAATTTTAGATGTGTTTACCTTTTAGGTATACAATCTTTTTTGATCCCGTGCTGTGTATCAAAAACCTTATTTCAGAAATCTACTTAGCAGAGTGGCTTTATTTTGCTTTGGTGTTATTTACACCCAAACAGCTTATAATTTGCAAAATATTTTTTATCAAGAGTGTAAAACACATTTGCTATTTCTGTTATATTCTGTTACTAACTTTTTAATATTAACATAATAATATTTATATTAATATTAAAATGGTGAAAGAATATTTGATCATGATTATAGTATTTATAAATTATACTATAATATCAATATATGTATATTTTTGAATGTAATAGATTTATGTAATGTGTGACAATTTACTAGATTTTGAAAAGATTTAATTTGTTCAGCAGGAACTAAATATAATTTATGGAAAATATGCTTATTAATCAAATTCGAATTGTTAACATTACAATTTAATTCTTACAATGTAGTACTTCATTCAAATGGCTTATTGAAACAAATTTCCTTGAAAGCATAACGCATATGTCATGCTTTTCTAATGGTGGCTTACTTCTACATAAGATAACCAGACAATTTTCATGAAAGTTTAAGATGTGTTAATGAAATACGTTCGCAAAAGATTTTTACGTTTTTGTGAAAATATCTGGTTTAACAAAAAAGTCAGATTAGTGCCTACATCTGCCAAAGATAAACTGAATTTTTTTTTTAATATTATTACTTACAGCGCAACAATGAGATCTTCATTAAAAGTTAAACGATTCTGGCAAGATAGTTATTATTTTTCATGAAAAGTTTGAAACTTTCAAGAACATTTATTAAGCCTTTTGCGAAATTCTTTAAGAGAAGTATGCAGATCAAGGCACTTCTGTGAAATTTGTCTTTTAATAATGGTGTCCATAAGTAAAGTGGACAAACAATGTTTTCATGAAAACTTTGTGTATTTGCAGGAAATGTTGACAATTTTTCTTGAAAATTAGTCAAATTTTCATGAAAATAATCAGGTTATCATATGCAAAAGTATACCACCATACTTTCAGATGACTTTAATAAATCACCCCAATATTTATTGAACTTGTTAAATGACTGTTTGACGTTTCATGCTAATGGAAACCCGTGCATCACTGGCATTTTTTTAGTTCCAGTTGGCTTTAGTTTGTTGAGTTTTAGTTTCTCTGATCCACCAACCTGATTGGTCATGAAAATACAAAAAAATAACATGGAACATGACAAATACTGTAAAAAAATAAACAGAACAAAGATTAAATGAGGCGCGTCGTGGGAAAACCGGTCTTAATGCATGTGCATAAAATGTCATCCCGGATTATTATTTCAAGGAAGTCTCTTTTAAACATAAATCCACATTTAGGCAGAAAGTGCCATCCCAGACCGGTTTTCCCACGACAACCCTCAAATTATTTTTCCCACTGATTTCTTATTCCTTATGGATATTAAAAGAGAGCTTTCAACTCACAGTTGTGATGTAAAAACAGTAAAACATATGAGGCATGTCGTGGGAAACCCGGGCTAAATACATCTGCGTAAAGTGTTGTCCCGGATTGGCCTGTGCAGTCTGCATAGGCTAATCCGGGACAACACTTTCCGCCTACAGTGGATTTATGTTTAGAAGAGACTTCCTTGAAACAGAAAATACCATAAAAGCCAAAAGTGTCGTCCTGGATTAGCCTGTGCGAACTGCACGGGCAAATCGGGGACGACACTATAAGCAGACGCATTAAGCCTGGGTTTCCCACAACACGCCTCATATATTAATTAAACCTAAATCATGTAGACTTTCAGTATGCATGTTTATATAACAAACATATTATAATGGTTGTCATTGTCATGTTTATTGCAAAATAATAGTCCTTTGTTTGTATTTGTTATTTTATTTCCTTTTCCAACTGGACAGTTTTCCTGAAAATGTCAGAGAAACTAAAAATAAATAAACTCTGGCCTTGTGATTGCTTGCTAAGAATGCATGCAACCAGTCACTGTCTGCTATTTTGCACTTACAACTGCCTCTCCTCCTCCTCTTCCTCTTTTTCCTCCATTTCTGTGTCCTTATTGTCATTGTCATCATAACACCATACTGCTTCCTGGCACTGTTTTAGTTTTTGATTATCTTCAGTTTGTCATAATAAATGTAAAAGCCATCACACTAATGGGCTGGAATAAAAAAATGTAGGTCCCATGACATGTAAACAATGTAGGTCCCATGACATGTAAACAATGTAGGTCCCATGACGTGTAAACAATGTAGGTCCCATGACGTGTAAACAATGTAGGTCCCATGACATGTAAACAATGTAGGTCCCATGACATGTAAACAATGTAGGTCCCATGACATGTAAACAATGTAGGTCCCATGACGTGTAAACAATGTAGGTCCCATGACATGTAAACAATGTAGGTCCCAAGACATGTAAACAATGTAGGTCCCATGATGTGTAAACAATGTAGGTCCCATGACATGTAAAAAATGTAGGTCCCATGACATGTAAATAATGTAGGTCCCATGACATGTAAAAAATGTAGGTCCCATGACATGTAAACAATGTAGGTCCCACAACATGTAAAAAATGTAGGTCCCATGACGTGTAAACAATGTAGGTCCCATGACATGTAAACAATGTAGGTCCCATGACATGTAAACAATGTAGGTCCCATAACATGTAAACAATGTAGGTCCCATGCTGATAATTAAAACCTGCAAGCTAAACTTAAATGTATGTAAGAAATACTGAACCTAATGCATTCTTTTTATAATTTCTCCAATAATGTATTTTAGTTTAAACCAATTTATTTTAGCTAAGTAGTATCAAAAGCAAGAAGCTTATTGAAACACCTTGAGTTCATTTCCTGGGTAGAACTAGTATTTGATGTCTTAGAACTAGTACTTGATGTCTTTGAGAAAGATGCCGGGCCCGGCTAGCTCATTTGGTAGAGCGCTGGACGGTCAGTCCTGGGATCGTGAGTTCGAGTCCCAGCCACATAACTTGTGTGGGGATTGGTCATGCAATTATTTCTACGGCAATTCTTCCCCAACCTCTGATTCAAGTAGGGCAGTTGTCAGTTACTGACATAGGTATGTGCACTTAGTACTGGTAAACAGCTTAGATCGGCTAAGCTTGCACAGGAACAGTGTGAGTAGGTTAACTGACCACCGTGATATGACTGAAATACTGTTAAAACGCCAAAAAATCCAAACAAACAAACAAACAAACTTTGAGAAAGATTGCTTGTACACTTCCTGAGGAGGGATCGAACTCACAATCTCCGATTGCAAGGCGGACACAATATCCATTACACCATGGCGACTTAAAATAAAAATAAGGTAGTAAGACCGTTTCATTAATATTTATAGACTGACTGCCACATAATTATGACTGTGGATAACATTTCATCTTTGGCCTATGTTTTTCGCAGACTGACCTTTAGTGACCATTGACCTGTATGGCAGAGATTGACCTTGGGCTACCAATGACATATGACCGTTGTTTTGCACAGATTGACCTTGTGAAACAGATCTCTGACCTATGCTTTGCTCAGATTGACCTTTTGCGACCTTTGAACTCTGACCTGGTTGACGCATATTGACCTTGGGCTACAATGACCTCTGATCTTTATTTTGCACAGATTGGCCTTGAGAAACAGATCTCTGACCTATGCTTTGCGCAGATTGACCTTTTGCGACTTTTGAACTCTGACCTGTTTGACACAGATTGACCTTGGGTGACCAATGACTTCTGACCTTTGTTTTGCATGGATTGACCTTGAGAAACCTTGACCTATGTTGTGCTCAGATTGACCTTTGGCGACCCTGGAGCTTCGACCATTTTGGCACACATCGACCTTAAGCAACCAATGATCTCTGACCTTTGTTTTAAACAGATTGACCTTGGGAAACCTTAGACCTGTGACCTATTACTTGCGCAGATTGACCTTGGGTGACCTTTGACCTCTGGCCTATGTTTTGACCTTGCATGACCTTTGACTTCTGGCCTATGTTTTGCAGGCAACTCATGCCCCCAGCCCCGGGGTCCCAATGAACCAGCCGTCCCCAGTCTGTCACCCATGGAGGAGGAAATGCTCAGTAAGATGAAAGATTTTTTGTTACTTCATATTGTTTTCTGGGTTCATTGTGAACCAGGGTCCGTATTCATCAACCTGCATTTGCAAAAATTGCTGGGAATCAATGTTGTTTCTGTCATTAACAAGAAATAAAATACTGATGTAATTAGAGTGGGTGAATAACAACAGTTTCGAAATAATACTTTATTCTTAGTCTTAAGTCTAGGTGTAGGTTGGTGAATACGGGTCAAGAGTTTGGTGATGTTGCCCATTGTTCATGTTTTTCAGTTTGTGGATTTCTCCATTTCTATAAAGATATTCAAACAAACCTTGACAGTATGGCATAGCTAGGGTAAAGTACATTAAATGTATCAATGTTTTCAAAATCTATTAAGTTTTTGCAGTTTGTTTAGTCATTTTCTTCTGCAAAGCATAGCATTAAGTCAGCGGCATTCATCACTTTATGACATCTCTTATTTTTAATAACATTATTTTGTTATTTATGCTTAATTGATGCCAATATTCATTTTAGTTCTTATTCCTGTGCTTTACCCACCCTTGTTTTTGCATTGTAGTCGGAATATCTGTTTAATTTGTGTATATATTGTAGTCCACATTTATGCATTGCATGATTTGCCTATATGCATTGTAGACATCATATTTATGCATTCCACTCCATGGTTTTGTATTGTAATGCACCTATCAATATTTTCCCCCAGGGGGGGAGCGGCAGGCAATCCCAGGGGAATTTGACTAATTGTATTTTTGGGGATCTAATTCCTCACCCTAGAGCCAAGCCGTTTGTCTAAATCCCCTCAGTGGGGATGCTTAATTGGTGTGTCAAATGGCCCTGGGGGAAAATATTGATAGGTGCATAATACACACAGAAAACCTTTTTTACTTGAAGGCTGTGGATTTAACAAAAATTGTTTGAAGGTTCTCCAAATGTTAGCCTAATTAAGAAATAATTTTCGATTTATCGTTGTTTATCGGCCAATAAACAAGGATTAGGAGTTCTGATGAATGAATGAACGAAACATATTCACCCATGAGTTCAGACAGAGTTGGTTACCTACACATGTGATTGCAATTCCAGTTTGGACGCGTTTACACAGATATCTTAGTGTTACAAATAACATAGTGTGTTTATGGTACACTGCAGATCCGTTATATCGAGATTTGCGGGGTCCATGGATCGTGATAGCGATATAGCCGGATCGCGATATAACTTTTCAGGTCATCCATGTACATACACTAGCCTATTTTCACGATCTCAAAACAAACACATAATTAACTCACCTTTTGCATTGTTGTTAACATCCACAATGTGTTATTATGTAAAATGTTCCATTTTTAAATAAAATACATTATTTCTTGTAATTAATTTCAAATTGCCTAAAATAATTTCCATATCCGAAACGCCTATCCGAATTTTACTGTTCACATGACGTAAACACCAATCCTATTTACAATAAAACTGCACATGTATTTCATGTAAATCCTTTGTTCTGCTAGAAAAGCGCGCAAAAATTATGCTGACATGTACAACATCACGTCATCCTGATGGACAGCGTGGGTGTATTGATTGCCGTATAAAAACTTTGTAGCACAGAGAACATTGATATCTTGACTAGTGTATAAAAGTTTCGTAGCGCATAACAACACATTTGGTTATCAATATCACGAACGATGTGCAGCTAGCACTTCCTCTTAAACAAAAAAGAAACAGAAAAATGTTACGCTGTATCGATAACGTTATTGTCGTTCAGATAGGTCAGTATTGATCTATGACATACGGCTACTGTATACACCCTCCATGTGGACGGCTTGTAATTTGGCTGCTAATTAAAGCGACAGCAGTGAAAGGACGTTGTCGTGGTGGCACGTGCAATGTAAGCTGAAGAGGCCAAACTGTTACACTTTGATGTTGAGCAGGTCGGGTTATTGTTTGTCGCAGTACAAAGTGTGAATGAAAGAGTAGCAATGTAGGCGGGAAAATCCAGACCAAACTGGATTTATTTATGAAAGTCGTGTAATAGTAAAATATTGAAGTACATGGGAAAAGATCGGGATCCAGGACCGATTCGCGATATATTGGATATCGCGAAATAACGGATTGCGATATCATGGATCTTCAGTGTACTGTAATTAGGTATATTTACATTCAAATTTATTCGAAACATAACATCCTAAAATTTACCCTATTTAAGGTTGTGCATGTATATGTGCATATCATATTTGTAAGAAGTATAAGAGGCATTTTGTGGGAAAACTGGGCCTAATGCATGTGCATAAAGTGTCATCCCGGATTAGCCTGTGCAGTCCGGGATGGCACTTTCCGCTTTTATGGTATTTTCTGTTTCAAGCTAGTCTCTTCTAAACATAAATCCACTGTAGGCGCAAAGTGAGGTCCTGGATTAGCCTGTGCAGACTGCACAAGCTTATCCGGGACGACACTTTACGCACATGCATTAAGCCAGGTTTTCCCATGAGGGGCCTCATAACATGTTAATGGTGATGTATGTATACACATCTCATAACCCTTCATACCTGCTGCTGTATATTTGAAGGGGAGGACGTGGATGCAGACACAGGCACTAAGACTCAGATACACCAGGTACGTGTTGATGATTTCCTCGGGACCCAGTCCTGTGACGCAGAGGACTGCAAGAACATCAAAGTACAGGTGAGAAGGCGCTCTTGTGAAGTTCTAGCACCTTGTTTCGTTAAAGGACATTACCCTTCAAAATTTAATGGCAGTTACAAAATGTAGGTATACTAGTAAGAAAATACAATTAGACCTATTATAATCGGGTAAATAAAGTAAAAATTATGCAAATAAAGAACTTTTTAAGTGTTATTTAAATAAATTGTAATCATTAAATGCAGTATGTAAGCAAACATAAAAAAGTTTTTTCAATGTTTGTTTATATTTTGTGTACAATTAATTCAAGTTGTTCAAACTAGACTAAATTATATATATGTATTATTTTGACAATCTATATGCAATAATAATACTTGAAGCTCTAGTTGCTAGTTATTATACTTCATACGTTTGCTATGATTTTGGAGGGCAGTGTGTCTTAAACCATTTACAGAATCATTGTGTTTACAAAGTGTTTAAAGATATTACTAGAAAAGAAACGAAACGTGTCGTGGAAAAACCAGGCTAAATGCATCTGCATAAAGTTTCATCCCGGATTAGCCTGTGCAGTCGGCACAGGCTAATCCGTGATGGCACTTTCCGCTTTTATGGTATTTTCTGTTTCAAGGAAGTCTTTTCTAAACATAAATACACTGTAGGCGGAAAGCGCCGTCCTGGATTAGCCTGTGCAGTCTGCACAGGCTAATCTAGGATGACACTGTACGCACATACATTAAGCCCGGTTTTCCCATGACACGCCTCAAACAATATTTTCAGTATTCAGAGTGATTCTGTTGAAATGGTGAACTTTGCAGCATGTCTTGTGACTGTGCTGTAGTTGTTTCGTTCGGACCCGGCTAGCTCAGTTGGTATGGTGCTGGACAGACAACTTGGGGATCTTGAGTTCGAACCCCAGCCCGGCCATGTAACTTGTGTGGGGATTGGTCAGCCATTCTCCCCCACCTCTGATTCAAGTAGGGCAGTTGTCAGTTACTGGCATAAGTATGTGCACTTAGTACTGGTTAATTGCTTAGATCGGCTAAGCTTGCCCAGGAAAAGTGTGAAAAGGTTAACTGACCGCCGTGATATGACTGAAATACTGTTAAAAACAGCAAAAAAATGGAAACATACATAACAGTTGTGACGTTCGTGGAACAAAACAGACAACCACTGATACTAACATTATGTAGAAATGTCTTTCACCAGGTTTTATTTTTCACCATTTTGGGATGACACTTTATGCACATGCATTAGGCCCAGTTTTCCCACGAAACGCCTCTTATACTTCTTACAAATATGATATGCACATATACATGCACAACCTTAAATAGGGTAAATTTTAGGATGTTATGTTTCGAATAAATTTGAATGTAAATATATACCTAATTACAGTACACTGAAGATCCATTATATCGCAATCCGTTATTTCGCGATATCCAATATATCGCGAATCGGTCCTGGATCCCGATCTTTTCCCATGTACTTCAATATTTTACTATTACACGACTTTCATAAATAAATCCAGTTTGGTCTGGATTTTCCCGCCTACATTGCTACTCTTTCATTCACACTTTTGTACTGCGACAAACAATATGACTTATTGTGAAAAAGGGGAATTTTAGCGTCAATTCACCTAAATTTGGGGAAAAGTATAATTGTTTGATTAATACAATTTGAAGAATTTATTGATAACACTACATAAAATAGAATGTTCTGAACAAAAACAAATCAGTTAAATGGTTATTACAACTTCAATACTCTTTCATTCTACACTGAACGCTTTTCATTTCCAAACATCTAAAAGTCGAACCATCAATTGGGAATTTTGGGACTCAAGTTGGGAAAAAAAAGGATACTTTCTGCCATTGGGAATATGACCCCAAAACAACTATATAATCAGCTAAAAAACACCTGCTTTCACACGGTATATGCACCTTATGAACAAATTGGAAGTTCACATAGTTAACTTGGTGAAACCCATGTGTTGTTAATGCATATTGTTTTTTTCCCACTTTAATATTATCATTTTTTAAATAAACCTTGCAATTTTTTAAGTCAGTTTCACTTTCTTTCATTTTGCTACTAATAACATGTGAGTGCAGACTATTGGTTTATTAATATATTTGCTGTAGTGACACTATTTTGCATGCATGCTTAAATTAATGTGCACTCTTAAATAAGTACTTATAAGAAAAGTCTAATACATCATGTAATATGTTCAATGCTCAATCTCATTAAAATCATCTCCAGTCTGACGCTACTATATTATCCGCTGACTGGATCTGATGACTTCGCATTAGGGGTCACGTTCAGATGTCCTTTTCCTGAGCCAATTAAATTGTTGCCTTCAAAATGTTGTGGTATAACTTTATATATAAACCACTTTTCAAAAAACGTGGCCAAACTTTGCTGTGTAAAAAGCAATTTCATTGGGCACAGCAGTGCTGATTTTTTATTTGTTTGTAAGGTCATTTGAACGTGACTTGTTATACGATGTCTTCAGATCCTAACAATGTTAGGATTTGATTTTAATGAGATTCGTTCAATGCTCTACCACTGATACTACATATTTGGTCTGCACACATAATCTCCAACACTTCTATACCACATACTATAGTGTGTTAACAACTATTGTACAAAAATTGCACATTTGTAATACATTTCTGACTGCTTTCATTGAACTTGATTCAGTTTTTCTCGAAATATTATTTTACCTAAATAAATAATGGCATTGTATAACATTTCAAAGAAACAGTTCTAAAATGTTTAATTCAAGACCCTATATTATGTTGTTACAGTCTTCAAAACGGTCTGTGTTATAGATTCCATGGACTGTGCATCTTTACATATGAGGCGTTTTGTGGGAAAACCGGGTTTAATGCATGTGCATAAAGTGTCAATCCGCACAGGCTAATGGGGGGACAACACTTTCTGCCTACAGTGGATTTTACGACACTATGTACATGCATCAAGCCCGGTTTTCCCACGACACGCCTCATATCTATATATAACTGTCTATTTGTCACAAAATGCCAGTAGTCTTTTCAACAATTATACTTCTGGTTTACTTTTCCTTGATTACTGATCCTATTAATATCCTGTGCCCACGTGTTTAAAGAAATTTTCGTCCATAACTTTCTTTTTGGTTAAAACAGTTACTTAATTTTTTATCTTTGTTATTATGTATAATGTTGTTATCACTTGATTGGGTGCCATTTTTATATGAATAGTTACATTTCTAGATTGTAGCTTTAGATTTTCTGGAGGTAAGATGTTTGCACATCAAAAGCAGGTGTTGCTTGGTTGTTATTTCCAGCTGTTAATGACTGTGTCATCATTATCATTTACATTATCAGCATCATGATCATCACCAGTATGTTTGTCATCATCATCATAATCAGAAGCAGTAGCAGTGTCAATTATCATCAGCTTCGTCATCAGTTATCATCTTCATAGTCATAATGACCATCATCGTCATCTTCACTGTCTTTAATGCCATCATCATAATGCCAGTCATTGTCATTATGATCATCATCATCACCACCACCATCATTTATGATGATTGTCATCATCATCTTCTTCATCATCATCATCATCATCAAGGTGTTAGTTTCACAGTTCTGTGTTTGTTTTACTTCAGTGTTTAGTACCACTTCAGCCACAGGCAAGTGACAGTGTATCATTCCATAATATCTGTGCTTTTTATTTCAAGAGTGTTTTAAAATCTGTTTAATTTACAAGTCGTTTTTGTAGTAAACATTGACCTTTTTTGTAGACATTAAAACCTCTTCTTGGCATTGATTTTATCATTGTTTTTGTTCTTTGTATTCGGAGTCATGGAATTTAGATTATTAAATTATATTTTATTTTGGTGATCAACTTTATGGTTTATCTGCCATATTTGGCTTGTGCACACTATTACGAAAGAGCACAGTCTCCATAAAGTAACGATCTGATGATGAAACATTTTAGGCTCCATTCTGCAAGTCTCAGATTATCTAAAAAACTACTATTTACAGTTTTGAAAAGTATGAAAATCAATATATTTCTCAGCCAATCAAAATATTAACTTTTACTGATTTGCGTATGGCTTAAAATGTGTATGTAGGATCTTTTATATAAATTATTTTCAAAATAAGCGGACGAAAGTGACAATTAAACTTGAAAGTAAACAGAAAAACAACAAAAAATGACAAAAAGAACAACTTCAATATCAATTAAATCAATTATCAAGTAGTAGTGTCGACTTTTGCATCGTTTATTAGTGTTGTGTAACCTAAACCGACTGTCAAGTCAACGTATATAAATGTACCGTAAAAGCTCTATATTTTCGGACACTATACATTTTCGGACACCTTCTTTTTTGCCAAAATAATTATTTTTTGTCACTATATATTTTGGACATCCTGATTTTAACCCATAATTAATTAATCTAAATTTTCAGACATTTTATATGACAGTGGTATTTTAGCATAATTCTAACCTGTTTGCTTTAATCCAGTGACACATCGCACATGTGTTTTTTTAACCGGATGATGGTCATAAAACCTGGCAGATGAATGAGTGGAGGCGGTGGACTGTTACATTATCGTTATTGGGTAAAGAGCCATGTGCCATAAATAATGGGTTTACCCAATTGTGTATACAGGTAGTGATATCGTATATTAAATAATTATGCTGTTGAAGTTATCGTATTAAGGAACTAGTCTTAACCAGTCTTAATTATTTACCTATAAATTCTGCTTAATTTATTCACAGTTGTTGTTTTTATGTCGTATTACTGTATTGGGTCTCAATAAAGGTATGATGTCAATTAGTGCCAATTATGATAATTTGATACTGGTTGCATTTGAAATCTATTGTTATGCCAATTAGTGCCAGTTAACAATTCATGTATCTACGGTACTATGCCCCTACTCAACACGATAAGTGTGACAAACAGGCTCCAGTTTTATCTCACCATATCACAAGTTGCACGAATGCTTGAAGGTGTTACAGACAATCGTGAAAGATTTTTGGTTCAAGAACAAATCACAAAATCATAATTTGCATCTTTTATTGCATTAATTACAGGTAAATAATATCGAGATGGTAATCTTTGAACTCGGTCGACAAAAATGCAGTCTGAGCGTAATTTTCTGCAAAACAAAATCATACATATGAAATGATATAAAATTCATTGCAAACATTGATAATAATTAATAATACTATACGGCAAGGTATTTAACGAGCAAGCGCAATCATTAATCGATACTATCCGTGTATATTTGGCAAAAAACGTTATGCAGCGGACAGATTGCAATATTGTCATAGTTTCTATAAATTTTCGGACACCTGTAATTTGGGAATATTTTTGCGTATCCAAATTTTCGGACACAAATTTTTTTAATTATTTTTATGTGTCTGAAAACAGAGATTTTACGGTATTTTAGTTTGCGCTTGTACAGAAAAACACTATTTGGTGATTGTGTGTTATTTATAAGCAATGTTTGTTCTTTTTATTGTTAATTGTATTCATGCCACTATATCAGTTGTAAGATCGTACATGCACACTTTAAAGCCATGGGTGCCAAGTGTAGAGAGGCAGTTTCATGGGTGCCAAGTGTAGAGAGGCAGTTTCATGTGTGCCAAGTGTAGAGAGGCAGTTTCATGGGTGCCAAGTGTAGAGAGGCAGTTTCATGTGTGCCAAGTGTAGAGAGGCAGTTTCATATGTGCCAAGTGTAGAGAGGCAGTTTCATGTGTGCCAAGTGTAGAGAGGCAGTTTCATGTGTGCCAAGTGTAGAGAGGCAGTTTCATGTGTGCCAAGTGTAGAGAGGCAGTTTCATGTGTGCCAAGTGTAGAGAGGCAGTTTCATGGGTGCCAAGTGTAGAGAGGCAGTTTCATGGGTTTTACCTGCCACAGCTAAACATTTTCATTGTTCAAAATTGTGTTTGATAGTGTATAACTTTATCAGATAACAAAAACAACTTAAACTGGAACTGAGGCGTGTCATGGGAAAACCGGGCTTAATGCATGTGCGTAAAGTGTAGGTCCGGATACACACAGGCTAATCCAAAATGACACTTTCCGCCTACAGTTGATTTATGTTTAGAAGAGACTTCCTTGAAACAGAAAATACCATAAAAGCGGAAAGTGTCTTCCCGGATTAGCCTGTGTGGACTTCACAGGCTGATCCGGGACGACACTTTACACTCGTGCATGGTTTTCCCATGACACTCCTCAATTCTGTGATTGTCACTGGGATGTTATTCCTCCTCTTTTAGATGATTCTTTTTTTTAATGCTAGACTTTATATTTAAATAATGTTAACATTTGGTGAATCTGTTTAAAACGGTAAACCATTTTAGGGAGGTACGGTAATTTCTTCCCCTGGAATGTTTTGCAAATCTCAGACCTCTACAGTCAGATAAAATGTACACATGCGGATGATATATACAGGAATATTATTAACACTTCAAGGAGAATATTGACGGTATTTCGCATAAATATAGACGCATATTCAACCAAGTTAATTTCATATTAATATATATTAATATTTTTCTCGAATATATTTTTTTTGTGTATCAACAATAAATTGATGAAATTGTTAAGAAAAATATATATACAAGATTATTTTTGTGTGTGTGTGTGGGGGATTCATGGTTCCAATAGGATTCGAACTCATGCGTTGACATTGACATACTTCCGTTGAAACTTTCCTAAGCTAAGTAACGTTTGTCAATAGGGCGCATGCACATAATGGTACAACATTAACTTTTCACTTTTTAGGCGGGCCTTGTTAGCTCAGTTTGGTAGAGCTCTGGACTCTTAATCCGAATCTGGGGTTTGTGAGTTCTAGCCTCAGCCCGGCACCATAACTTGTGTGGGGATTTTGGTCATGAAATTATTTCTACGGCCAATCTCCCACTACCTATGATCCAAGTAGGGCAGTTGTCAGTTACTGGCACAAGTATGTGCACTTAGTACTGGTAAACCGCATGGATCGGCTAAGCTTGCCCAGGAGAAGTGTGAGTAGGTTAACTGACCGCCATTATATGACTGAAATACCTTTAAATATGGCAAAAAATCAAAACAAACAAACAAACAAAACTCATGTCGAGTTTACTACTACAGCCAATTTTAAGCGCCCGTGAAAGTGTCATCGATGACCACTGTTATATAATAAAATACTATATGTTTGTTAACTGTTTATAAAAACGAGGCAATCATACATGCAACTTAATTTTTGAAAATGTTATTGTTGACCTACTGTCGAAACACCTCTTTAACTATTAATGACATTGGCATACTATGCTTAACTTTATGATATTCATGGCATATTAGACCAGTGCAACTATTGTCTTTATATATTGATACATAACTTTCCATTCCTCTGAATAAATATGCGTGTCAAGACTACTGGGGTGGGGAATACAGTTTTTGAAAGGGTGGTCAATAAGACGGAGGTGTTGTTAAACCGATTGTAGTAGCTTATGTTGTGATGAAGTTTGCACATTATTTTTATGATAACCATTTTCATAATGAAAATTGGACAAACATTTTTTTTACATTAATAAATGTGAATACTTAAATATTTCACGATATTGTTTTGGTTGGTATTACGAAAGCATGGCAATGTTTTCTTAGAATTTTTTGTCCAAAATATTCCAAATCTAGTCAGCGCTCAGAGAGTGCAGACCTCCGCCATGGCAGCTCCTTCACCCCATGTGTTGTACAAATAATGAGTAAGAGGTAATGGATACGTTTTCCTTGCAATCGGGGGGGTTGTGCGTTCAATCACTGCTCAGGGAGCGTTTGAATGATCTTTCTCCAAAGATTTCAAGTACTGGTTCTACTGGGACAAAGACTCTCGAGTGTCTCAATAAGTCTCAGGCTTTCCACACAATCGAGCTAAAACAAATGTGGCGCGTCGTGGGAAAACCGGACTTAATGCATATGCGTAAAGTGTCGTCCCGGATTAGCCTGTGCGGATGGCACTTTCTGCTTTTATGGTATTTTCTGTTTCAAGGAAGTCTCTTCTAACCATAAATCCACTTTAGGCGGAAAGTGCCGTCCTGGATCAGCCTTTGCGGGACTGCACAGGCTGATCCGGGACGACACTTTAAGCACATGCATTAAGACCGTTTTTCTCACGACGTGCCACAAATAGGTTTAAACTAAATGATGAATTATACAGCATCATATGGCAATTTGCTCTATCTTCAAATAATAAAGAATCCCTTAAAAAAACACCTGGATCCCGACAGTGATTCAGATCACCTCCAAAATCTAATGATTTGTTAATTAGAAACACAGAAACCAATGTTGACCAAACATAACCTTCTTGGCGAGGGTAATAATTTAAAGAAATTGCACATCTTAATTTAACTTTGGCGTAAAAAAAAATTAGGGTAGATAGGTCGGGATTTTAAATTTTTATATTTTTTTTTTTTGGTAAATGGTCTACTTGAAGATTCTAAAACTAAATAAATGTTAAAAACATATCAGTAATATCCTTAAACATTGTTTATAAGTAGATGCTATCAAAACAGAACACTTATTTATCCAAAAACACACTTAATTATTGAAAAAGGTCAATAAGATAAAAATATGTCTGACAAAAACCCAATAAAATGTTCTACCGTTGGGGCATTTTTTTAGGGTAGGTCAGGTAACCTGAAACAAACTCTTTTTTTTACGCCTTAATAGACTTTTAAAGCTTGGTTTTGGGTAAAGCACACAGATATACACACATTTTAAGTAAAATGCTTTTTAGATTACTTAAAAAAAAACATTCCACAGTGAAATGAGTTGTGTATATTGACTGTTTTGCCTGCTCATTTATTATTATGCTCCCAAAGGAGGGCATATAGTAGTCGCACAGTTCGTCTGTGGGTGGGTTGGTGGGTCCGTCCAGACTTGTTTCCGCTCTGTAACATTTGAATGCCTGAATGGATTTTAATAAAACTTCAGATTATTATTCCCCAAGACTAGACGATGTGTCGTGTACAACTCCCATGCTCGTCGGTTAAAGGTCAAGGTCACAATTCAAGGTCAAAAGTCATGAATTTTCGTTTCCGCTCCATAACTTCTAAACGCCTGGATGGATTTTAGTACAACTTCGGATTATTATTCCACATGACCAGACGATGTGTGCATGCAACTCCCATACTCGTAGGTCAAAGGTCAAGGTCAGAATTCAAGGTCAAAAGTCATGAATTTTTGTTTCTGCTCCATAACTTCTAAATGCCTGGATGGATTTTAATATAACTTCAGATTATTATTCCCCATGACCGGACGATGTGTTGCGTACAGCTCCCATGCTCATTGGTCAAAGGTCAAGGTCACAATTTATGGTCAAAGGTCATGAATTTTTGTTTCCGCTCTGTAACTTCTTAACACCTGGAAGGATTTTAATAAAACTTCAGATTATTATTCCGCATGACCAGACAATGTGTCGCGTACAACTCCCATGATGGTCGGTCAAAGGTCAAGGTCACAATTCAAGGTTAAAGGTCAATTATTTTTGTTTCTACTTCATAACTTCTAAACGTCTGGAGGGATTTAAATATTACTTCAGATTATTATTCTCTATGTCCAGACAATGTGCCGCATACAACTCCCATGCTCGTCTGTCAAAGGTCAAGGTCACAATTCAAGGTCAAAGGTCAAGGATTTCTGTTTCTCCACCATAACTTCTAAATGTTTGGAAGGATTTTAATATTACTTCAGATTCTTATTTCCCATGACCAGGCGATGTGACATGTACAACTCCCATGGTCCTCAGTCAAAGATCAAGGTCACAATTCAATGTCTAATGTCAAGGAATTTTCTTTCTGCTCTAAAATTTCCAAAAGCCTTGAATGATTTTATTATTACTTCAGATTACTTTTTCCCATGACCAGATAATGTGTCACATACCACTTACATGCTCCTCAGTCAAGGTCTGTGGGTCCAAGATTACACTTAAAAGGTCAAATATTAGAAGGAACTTTTTGTAGGAAGCATCATTTTTGCCAACATGTAAGGAATGTAATAACTTGGTGGGAATGAAGATCATTATGAGGCAGTGTGTCACAACAACAAACAGCTGTGTTCACACCGTAGTACCGGCTCCTTATCAGCGAATGCACCACTTTCCAGCGAAGACGAAAAAGGAGAGACGGTGGGTTTGTATATATTGGTTTTTATAAGTTTTTGCTTTGATTTTCCAAAAAAAAAAATTATATAAAGATGTCAGAAGCCGAGTCATCACAGAAATTATAAAGTTACAGAACCTTATATTTTCCAAGAAAAGGCGAGTTAAAATCAAACATTATGTGTTTTCGAGGTATTTTGTCAAGTTTATATAGTTTTATCGCCGCAAATAGCTTATTTTGCAAAAATCTGAATTAACAGACTTTGCGCATTGTTCCACCAGTAACCACACCAATTTTCTGAATTGTTCAATGGTTTATATTAGAGATATAACGTCCTGAAGTGATGGGGTGTACAAAAAATGGCACCAGTTATCAGCGATTTCATGTTTTTACTGGCACCAGTGATCAGCGAAATTTCATGTAGTTACAAATTTAAGCATTTGTCACAAATTTATTATTAAATATTCATTTAGACACATCACAATCTATTGTTTATCATATTCCGCCCCAGAGGCGTGTGTGTTCATCCGTATGTGCGTACAAATTGATTGTTTTACTAAATGTCTCTCCTTTTTCTTCTTCACTGGAAAGTGGTGATTCTCTGATAAGGAGCCGGTACTACGGTGTGGTGTTGCTGAAATCTCAAGATATTTGTCCAGGGCATAATATTGTACTCCGACATTGTTTTGCCGTCCTCTGACAAGCATATGCTTCGGGGGCATATGTCACATCCTGTGACAAGCCTTGTTTTCTTGTAGTAATACAGACTATGGAAAACCTCCAAAACAGCTGTCCAACAGTTACAGATTTATAACCTGTATACCACATACATGTATTCAAAACTATAGATAGTGTACATTTACGGTTAAATAAACGATTATATTTATTATGCATGTCTTTGTTTAATCATTTTAACATAACCTAATTATTTCAGTATTGCATCCGTTATTTACTAAATTAAGTCAGATTTCCATAAAACATGTATGATATTTGTGCAAACTATTGTGTAAAAATCGTAAAGAAAGTTTCACCGATGCGATTTTACATCGCACTGACATTTCTGAGTACGAAAAACGCTGCAGTGCAATACACAGTGCTCGGTCTGGTTTGCATTTTTGTCACTATGCAGTGGGATTTATCCTTTAAATTAATTTGGCAGTCTAAAAAATATATATAGACAGATTCTTATTACACCTTGAACGGGAAGCCTGAGCATCTGGGTTGTGTATTTTTCTCGATTGAAAAAGTTCACAAAGTAAAATCAGAGGAAATCCCATAGTTTCTGAAAAAGCCCATAGATTTTTGTGGAGATGAGAAATTGTATCGTATGAAAAAATCCTTTCCCAGACACTGTCACATTGTCTGGCAATACATTGTGTCACATTGTCTGGCCATACATTGTTGTCCATTGTCAACAATCATGCAGTTGTACTTGTATTGCCATTGTCAAAAACCATGTACCGTCTTTATCCTAATAAACGCTCCGTCCCTAATAAACGCGCCCCCGTACTTATAATAAAATGCATCAGTGAACATAATAATAGCGCCCCCATTTCTCGGCTGCCAAGGGCCAAGTGAGCGGTGAATAAATGACGGTTTACTTGACGGAACATACTTATTATTTAATATACAGGTAACTTGGCAAGAACGTAATTGAAATAAGACTTTGTAAATATAAATTCAATATATCTTACCGTTAAACTCAAACAGACAGGTGATTTTGATTGTCAAATCTGTGGTTTCAGTTTTAAATGTAAAATTCATGTTATGAAATTATTTTGACACCGGACGCTTAAAATGCGGATCTATACAGGTCGTTCAAATTGCGGAACGTACGGTTAATTTATAGGACTTAATTACTTGTTTAATTTAAAACAATTGCACTGTTCCAACATTTTAATTGTTATACCGGGAATCAAAACAATACATGGAAAACAACATCCATCCCCTATAGATCTCTCATATTGCAGTACAACAACATTTTGTTCACAATAAATCCACATTTAACGTCCGTCGCTGTCGGGATCAGTGCTAGTGGCATCTTCATCGCTGTCTACGTCGTCGTCTGACTCGGTAAGTATGATCTCTTGGCTCGTCCCGGCCACGTTCTCTAGAACCTCACTCACAAAGATACAATGTTTAATAGAACACTCACTGATTGGGGTATTTTACCCACGGGCCGGACTTCGGTTAAAAACCATTGCCCTAGCACACTTTTTAACATATAAACTAAGTTGACATGACAAGAATACTGTACAATCCCGCTTTTACGGGGATTTACATAATACTATGGTTGTAGAGCGGTTACGGCGGTAATACAACACTGTTGAACGTTCAATATTTATACACACCAATCAGTGTGATTAGATATTTTCACGTTCTCAAGTGTAAGTTTGCGTCTCAGATTACTCCACGAATGCTTTCAAATACAAGTGTGAAAACACAAAGACATTTTTAAATAATTTATTCAGTCATTTTAATTGCTATCAAAACTGTTGCTATCTCGATCACACCTACTGTTACCATTATCCGCTGTGATGTCCACAACGGCCCTTTCAGCCTGCAAGATAATAGGGTGTCGTATTCTGGAAAAACAGCAAAATGGCGTGTATTATGAATATCGGGTATTTACGATTGCTCAATGAATTTTTCCTCAAATTAGCACATTTATGTGTTGGCTCATATTATACATGTAGGAGGGTGAAATAAACGCGCCCCCCCGTGATTTGCATCGCGCCCGGGCGCGTTTATTAGGATAAAGACGGTAGTTATATTTGTAGTTTCCAGTGTCTTAAATCTTGTGTTATACTTTTGTTTCCATTGTCTTAATATTTATCAATTCATGACTACAGAGTTATGTATGAATTGTATATTCACTAAAATGTTTCCTCTGTTGTAATTTATCATTTGAACATATACTTTTGTATTTATTTTGGTTTTTCTTGGTCACTTTTACGCATATAAACTTACTTTCTTATTAAAAGAAATATGTGTAATGTTAGTTATAAAAATTGTTTCATTTTATTACAAGCATTATTAAAACTTCTATAAAAAAGTACATTTGAGGCGCGTTTTGTGAAAACCGTGCTTAATGCATGTGCGTAAAGTGTCGTCCCGGCACTTTTCGCTTGTAGGTAATTTTCTGTTTGAAGGAAGTCTCTTCTAAACATACATCCATGTATGCAGATAGTGCCATCCTGGATTAGCCTGTGTGGACCGCACAGGCTGATCGGGGGAGACACTACGCACATGCATTAAGCCTGGTTTTCCTACGACACCTTTCATTTTGTCTTTTAACAAAAGGCTTCGGTATATTGTATCGAATGTTGTACAGGGTCTGTATTCACAAAGCTACTTGGGAAAAACTTCCGTAAATTACTTAAATTCATGAAATATCTTAATGCTGTGGCTATTGCATGTATAGGTCACTTTTCATTTAAATGTTTCAGACTAGTAAATATTGCATGGATGTTTCATATTTTATTCTGTTGTAAACAGAAATCATTGGATTTCACCTAGAAAATTTGATATGAAATTTTCACTCGAGTACAACTTCAGATTTCCCTGGGCCAAACAAAAATTTCTGTGTTTCAGTCAACCCTACCCTACCTAGCCAAAATCCCCGACCCTAAAGTTTTTTATAGACGATCGTTTTCTGAATTTGTCAGATTTTTATTTTTCAAGGAGTTAATCGACGTGATAAACTAGATAATCCGTTTCGAAAATGCACTTTATATGCTTTGGTGGACAGGATGATTTTATGGCTAGACCAAAAAAAAACCAGTTAAAAAAAGAGCTCAATCCATACTCAACCCAATTTTTTTGAGAATGTTGCCCTAAACACACAATTTTTTTTGGGCCTTAGGATCTGTGTGAATACCATCCTTAGTAAGATAATTCAAAGGAATTTATGCACATTGCTTCCAGGCACTTGTGTAGAAACCAATTCCACTTCGTTTACATCCACATTCATTAAGCAAATAACAATATTTTGCATATAGCCACTGATACACATTTCAAAAATAACTTCTTTTCAATATGACATAAAGGACTGGGGATACATTTTGAAGTCATTTCAGTTAAAATGTAATAGTATAAATTGCATTACTATGAAAAGAGAAATAATTTTTGATTTAGAGTTGTTTATCGGCCTCTAAACAATGTTTATTAGCTGTTAAACAATGATAATACGACAATTATTTAGATTCTAACCTGACAATATTTTCTGCAATTACAATGCAAATTTATTTTTTACAGTTTCGGAACTATTTTATCGGGTTGTCCATTGTTAGCTCAACCACGGTGAATTTTGTTCTTTGTCTATATAAGACATATCTTTAAAAAAAAGATAACTCGAAAACAACATGATCGCGAATTTGGAAAATTCTAAAAAAAATATTCTAGTAAAATTCAAGGCCAAGAAGTTTCATATCTGGTATGTTACATCCTTCAGTGGTCCTTTACAAAGTTTGTTCAAATTATGCCCCTGGGGTCAAAACGGGCCACGCCCCGGGGGTCACATGGTTTATATAGAATATATAGCAAAATGACTTCAAAAATCTTCTCCTCTGAATCCAAATTTTCTAGGTGAAATCCAATGATTTCTGTTTACAACGGAGTAAAAGAGTAATAAATAGTATATAATATCTTTGTCTATGGAAATATGGCGCATGTCATGTTAGAAGATGAATATAGAGGCAGGTCTCATTCCTCATCCTTATATTATCAACATAAACAAGATATCACTCCTCATATTATTGATTTTACCAAATTTTCTGTCATTACCAGGGATCATATTTTTCTGGAAAGCCAATCGTCCTTAGCTCTTCCGGTCCCGATCATGTTGTATCTGAATTATGTTTATCCAAAAATGATGCATGTCCGAAAATGTGTATTTTAAAGTATTACTATTGTCTGGACAGTTTTCACACCATAAACTTCACAAAAAGTTCATTTCCATGTCTATTATGAATTTTTAGCTTCACAAAAGTTTGAAGATTAAGCAATACAATTATAACGCCAATTCTTTGCTGTTGTTGTAGGCTCATTCACTCAAATCCATTCTGTGTCCGAGTTACTGTATACGTATCTGAAAAATAAACTAAGTTTCCACACTTTAAACTTTAATGAACTTTGTCTATGTCTGTTATATGAGTTTTGCTTAACTAAACTTTATAATGTAATACATTGTGGTCACTTTGTACTTTTTAGCTCACCTGAGCACAAAGTGCTCATGGTGAGCTTTTGTGATCGCCTGTTGTCCGTCGTCCGTGCTTGCGTGCGTCCATCGTCAACTTTTCATGAAAACGACATCTCCTCCTAAACCACTTGGCAGATTTTTACCAAACTTCACAGGAATGATCATTGGGTGACCCTCTTTCAAAGTTGTTCAAATCGTTACGGTCCGCTGCATATGTAGGTCACCAGAGCTAAAAATAGATTTAAAAAGTGTACACTTAAAAAATCTTCTCTGAAACCGCAAGGCCCAGAGGTTTCATATTTGGTATGTAACATTCTATAGTGGTCCTCTACAAAGATTGTTCAAATAATGCCCCTGGGGTCAAAACTGGCCACGACCCGGGGGTCACATGGTTTATATAGAATATATAGCAAAATGGCTTTAAAAATCTTCTCCTCTGAAACCACAAAGACCAGAGGTTTCATATTTGGTATGTAACATCCTATAGTGGTTCTCTACAAAGATTGTTCAAATTATGTCCCTTGGGTCAAAACTGGCCACGCCCTGGGGGTAGTACGGTTTATATAGAATATATAGCAAAATGACTTCAAAAATCTTCTCCTCTGAATCCAAATTTTCTAGGTGAAATCCAATGATTTCTGTTTACAACGGAGTAAAAGAGTAATAAATAGTATATAATATCTTTGTCTATGGAAATATGGCGCATGTCATGTTAGAAGATGAATATAGAGGCAGGTCTCATTCCTCATCCTTATATTATCAACATAAACAAGATATCACTCCTCATATTATTGATTTTACCAAATTTTCTGTCATTACCAGGGATCATATTTTTCTGGAAAGCCAATCGTCCTTAGCTCTTCCGGTCCCGATCATGTTGTATCTGAATTATGTTTATCCAAAAATGATGCATGTCCGAAAATGTGTATTTTAAAGTATTACTATTGTCTGGACAGTTTTCACACCATAAACTTCACAAAAAGTTCATTTCCATGTCTATTATGAATTTTTAGCTTCACAAAAGTTTGAAGATTAAGCAATACAATTATAACGCCAATTCTTTGCTGTTGTTGTAGGCTCATTCACTCAAATCCATTCTGTGTCCGAGTTACTGTATACGTATCTGAAAAATAAACTAAGTTTCCACACTTTAAACTTTAATGAACTTTGTCTATGTCTGTTATATGAGTTTTGCTTAACTAAACTTTATAATGTAATACATTGTGGTCACTTTGTACTTTTTAGCTCACCTGAGCACAAAGTGCTCATGGTGAGCTTTTGTGATCGCCTGTTGTCCGTCGTCCGTGCTTGCGTGCGTCCATCGTCAACTTTTCATGAAAACGACATCTCCTCCTAAACCACTTGGCAGATTTTTACCAAACTTCACAGGAATGATCATTGGGTGACCCTCTTTCAAAGTTGTTCAAATCGTTACGGTCCGCTGCATATGTAGGTCACCAGAGCTAAAAATAGATTTAAAAAGTGTACACTTAAAAAATCTTCTCTGAAACCGCAAGGCCCAGAGGTTTCATATTTGGTATGTAACATTCTATAGTGGTCCTCTACAAAGATTGTTCAAATAATGCCCCTGGGGTCAAAACTGGCCACGACCCGGGGGTCACATGGTTTATATAGAATATATAGCAAAATGGCTTTAAAAATCTTCTCCTCTGAAACCACAAAGACCAGAGGTTTCATATTTGGTATGTAACATCCTATAGTGGTTCTCTACAAAGATTGTTCAAATTATGTCCCTTGGGTCAAAACTGGCCACGCCCTGGGGGTAGTACGGTTTATATAGAATATATAGCAAAATGACTTCAAAAATCTTCTCCTCTGAATCCAAATTTTCTAGGTGAAATCCAATGATTTCTGTTTACAACGGAGTAAAAGAGTAATAAATAGTATATAATATCTTTGTCTATGGAAATATGGCGCATGTCATGTTAGAAGATGAATATAGAGGCAGGTCTCATTCCTCATCCTTATATTATCAACATAAACAAGATATCACTCCTCATATTATTGATTTTACCAAATTTTCTGTCATTACCAGGGATCATATTTTTCTGGAAAGCCAATCGTCCTTAGCTCTTCCGGTCCCGATCATGTTGTATCTGAATTATGTTTATCCAAAAATGATGCATGTCCGAAAATGTGTATTTTAAAGTATTACTATTGTCTGGACAGTTTTCACACCATAAACTTCACAAAAAGTTCATTTCCATGTCTATTATGAATTTTTAGCTTCACAAAAGTTTGAAGATTAAGCAATACAATTATAACGCCAATTCTTTGCTGTTGTTGTAGGCTCATTCACTCAAATCCATTCTGTGTCCGAGTTACTGTATACGTATCTGAAAAATAAACTAAGTTTCCACACTTTAAACTTTAATGAACTTTGTCTATGTCTGTTATATGAGTTTTGCTTAACTAAACTTTATAATGTAATACATTGTGGTCACTTTGTACTTTTTAGCTCACCTGAGCACAAAGTGCTCATGGTGAGCTTTTGTGATCGCCTGTTGTCCGTCGTCCGTGCTTGCGTGCGTCCATCGTCAACTTTTCATGAAAACGACATCTCCTCCTAAACCACTTGGCAGATTTTTACCAAACTTCACAGGAATGATCATTGGGTGACCCTCTTTCAAAGTTGTTCAAATCGTTACGGTCCGCTGCATATGTAGGTCACCAGAGCTAAAAATAGATTTAAAAAGTGTACACTTAAAAAATCTTCTCTGAAACCGCAAGGCCCAGAGGTTTCATATTTGGTATGTAACATTCTATAGTGGTCCTCTACAAAGATTGTTCAAATAATGCCCCTGGGGTCAAAACTGGCCACGACCCGGGGGTCACATGGTTTATATAGAATATATAGCAAAATGGCTTTAAAAATCTTCTCCTCTGAAACCACAAAGACCAGAGGTTTCATATTTGGTATGTAACATCCTATAGTGGTTCTCTACAAAGATTGTTCAAATTATGTCCCTTGGGTCAAAACTGGCCACGCCCTGGGGGTAGTACGGTTTATATAGAATATATAGCAAAGTTACTTTAAAAATCTTCTCCTCTGAAACTGTAAGGCCCAAAGGTTTCATATTTGGTTTGTAACATCCTTCAGTGGTCCTTTACAAAGTTTGTTCAAATTATGCCTCTGGGGTCAAAACGGGCCACGCCCAGGGGTCACATGGTTTATATAGAATATATAGCAAAAATGACCTTAAAAATCTGCTCCTCTGAAACCACAAGGCCCAGAGGTTTCATATTTGGTATGTAACATCCGATATTGGTCCTCTACAAAGATTGTTCAAATTATGCCCCTGGGGTCAAAACTGGCTACGCCCTGGGGGTCACATAGTTTATATAGACTTAAATAGCAAAATGTCTTTAAAAATCTTCATCGCTGAAACCGCAAGGCCCAGAGGTTTCATATTTGGTATGTAACATCCTATAGTGGTCCTCTACAAATATTATTCAATGTATGCCCCTAGGGTCAAAACTGGCCACGCCTCAAGGGCCAGAGGTTTCATATTTGGTATGTAACATCCTATAGTGGTCCTCTACAAAGATTGTTCAAATGATGCCCCTGGGGTCAAAACTGGCCACGCCCCCAGGGTCACATGGTTTATATAAACATAAATAGCAAAATGTCTTTAAAAATCTTCTCCTGAAACTGCAAGGCCCCGAGGTTTCATATTTGGTATGTAGTATCCTATAGTGGTCCTCTACAAAGATTGTTCAAAGGATGCCCCATGGGTCAAAACTGACCACACCCCAGGGGTCACATGGTTTATATAAACTTATATAGCAAAATGACTTTAAAATTCTAATCCTCTGAAACCGCAAGGCCTAGAGGTTTCATATTTGGTAGGTATGTGTGGTCCTCTACAAATATTGTTCAAATTATGCCCCTGGGGTCAAAACTGGTCACACCCAGGGGGTCACATGGTTTATGTAGACTTAAATAGCAAAATGACTTTAAAAATCCTCTCCTGAAACGGCAAGGCCCACAGCTTTCCTATATGTAGTACGTAACATTTCATAGTGGTCCTCTCCAAAGATTGTTCAAATTATGCCCCTGGGATCAAATCTGGCCACACCCCAAGGGGTCACATGGTTTACATAGACTTAAATAGCAGAATGACTTTAAAAAGCTTTACCTGAAACCGCAATGCCAAGAGATTTGTTAAGATTGTTCAAATTATGCCCCTGGGATAAAAATAAGCCACAGCTCGGAGATGCAAATTCTAATTGGGTTACAAGGTCTCAGGTGAGTGTCCTTGGGCCCTCAGGGCCCTCTTGTTTAAATTAACAATGTGACATCATGAACGTGAATTAAACCAACTAGCAAATACACTTTATTCAAAAATATTTGTGCTACGATTTTTTTAAATTTTAAGTTATATTTCATATCACTAAGAATATTTTAGATCATTAAGAACGCAATACAATTATCCAGCAAAATGCACGTTTTCCAAGAGGATTACCTGCGGTCTATAGTAGCTGGACACGATTTTATCTTTGAGAAGTGCACTCTGACACCAACATTAGAGACCGATCAGTGTCAGTTATATAATACTGTCAACAAACTGCAGCACAAACACTCCAATTATCGATCGATTGTGACACGCCTGGGGTCAATCACGCATCACTGAGCGACGGGCTTTCGCACCTACAGAGCAGTGGGGCCATAAAATGTGTGTATTGTTTTGAAATCGGGGGATTATCACGATGATTTTTATCGTGACTGGTTTATAAAGAGAACACTGCTTGGACCGATTGCTCGCCATTTCAATCAGTCTTTCAAATCCAATCGGTCTCAGACCGGCAAAAATGATAATGATATGTGGCGCGTCGGAGAAAACCGGACTTAATGCGTGTGCGTTAAGTGTCGTCCCGGATTAGCCTGTGCAGTCCGCACAGGCTAATCCAGGACGGCACTTTCCGCCTTAAGTGTATTTATGTTTAGAAGAGACTTCCTTGAAACAGAAAATAGCATAAAAGCGGAAAGTGCCATCCCGGATTAGCCTGTGCGGACTGCACAGGCTAATCCAGGACGACACTTTACGCACGTGCATTAAGACCGGTTTTCTCACGACGCGCCACATAGGATCTCTGGTCTGGACTGATTTTTTCTTAAGATGCAATACTACTACATATGCATTTATTCGAAAAAATCCTGGCCTATCTTACTGATTCATAGTATTATGTTTTGACTGTATACAAATTGAAACATTAGCTGGGGCATTTCAGATATAATTATTTTAAGACTTAAAGTGAAATAAGTCAAACGTTCGTTTTCTAAAGAGGATCCTAATATAAATGTTGTAAAACTTATAACGCGAGTCCGTATTCACCGACCCTTTGTTAGACTTAACAATGAAGAATAGACTTAGCATTTAAACGAAGAATATAATAAATTCACCTTAGAGCAATAACTCAATATCTGCAGTGCAAAATATACGCACTTATTGAGTTCTTGAACTAAGGCGACGTATTATGTGTGTTCGAAAACTTACTACTTATAGTATGCTGCCTGCCAATGTCCCTTACGTCATAAACGAAGAATTCTAAATAACGCACGTTATAGTTGGATTGACTGAATACCACGCAAGATTCAATTTAACGACATTATACGAACTGAACAGTTTTAAGAATATGAGGCACGTCGTGGGAAAACCGGACTTAATGCATGTGCGTTAAAGTGTCGTCCCGCGCCTTTTATTTAGTCTTAGTCTTAAGTCGGAGAATCGGTTGGTGAATACGGGCCCCGGCCCCACGGCTAAGAAAGACTAAATAAACTCAAACTTCATCTTTACTTTAAATATTGACCAATCGAAATGGTTGTAACATAACAGCTTTGGATTTCATAACTTCTATCTGTGCTGTGCATTCCAGACCAGCAGCCAATCGCCCCACATCAAGCTCGAGTATGTCGACGGTCAGCTCTACCAGAAACTGATCTTCGCTCAGTCTCCAAACGAACTGACCGTGCGGCCGGAAGACTGCGTCATTTTTAACGACGGAACAAAGTCGGAAGGGTGCTCTAGGGCTGAGTTTGCGGCCAATGTAAGTACTGTCTATTTGTATGGCACTATTATTTCTCACACCAAGATTCCCATGTTGAATTTTCATTTTAAAGCGAAATTTCCGGGAAAAGCTTTTAAATATCTCGCCATGTCTTGCTAGATGTACCCATATTGGCTTTTGTTTTCAAAGAAATTTGATTTGTTCCTTGTTAATTCCATAAATATGTCTTAGAAAGCATTGAATCATTACTGAAACAGTTGTTAAATGTGTAAATTGCATTGAATCATTACTGAAACAGTTGTTAAATGTGTAAATTGCAGATTTATAAATAAGAACCTATATAGAAAGAAGTAAAAATTGACTCGTTATTACAATATATAATATGTTAAGTGATATTAAAAACAATAACTTGCCCAAGTATTTTATAAGACAGAATTAAACAATTTCATTATATTGTTGACATCTTTTAAGTAAATTATGTATGGGAACAACAACAAGCCATTTCACCCTGTGTGTTCACTATGTATGCTACATGTTCATGTATGTAAACCCCAGGGTATTATTGAGATGCTAGGGTGGTGGTAGGGGGGTGGGGACCTAGCATTATTGCTTGTTGGTTGTCCTGTAATGAAAGTTAAACTTAGCATGTAAACTTGATTTGAAAAAGTAGTTCAATTTAGAAAAAGTATGATCATGTATGTTTTATAACAACAACATGCTAAATAATTATGTTGATGACGTAAATGGAAACAATTTGACAAAAAAATAAACATGTGATTGCTGAATGATAAATCTGATTCTGATGTAATAAGACGCCCTTTTCCTTGTAATGCCAAGCACATATCCTATATGAGGTGCGTCCTGGGAAAACCGGTCTTAATGCATGTGCGTAAAGTGTCGTCCCGGATTAGCCTGTGCAGTCAGCACAGGCTAATCCAGGACGGCACTTTCCGCCTTTATGGTATTTTCTGTTTTAAGGAAGTCTCTTCCTAACATAAATCCAATGTAGGCGGAAAGTGCCGTCCTGGATTAGCCTATGCAGACTGCACAGGCTAATCTGGGACGACACTGTACGCACATGCGTCATGTCCGGATTTCCCACGACGCGCCTCATATGTATATACATTCAGGCAAGTTACAACTAAGTTTTCATGAAATCAATTAAGGAGTGGGGGGAGTGGTAGATCTTGATTTCTTGTGATTCACAATTCGAATTATGAAGTACAAACTTCCAACTGTGAATCTTAATTGTACAGGACAGTTCAAGCAAAACAAATATTTCACACGGCATCACAAAGTCAGAGTTTTCAATTTGCATGTTTACTTTGAATGGTGACTTATACCCGTCATACAATTTATACTAATGCAGTGTAACTGGAAGTTTGGTTTATTCCATGGTTGCTGCCAAGTGACGCAAAGTAATTCAGCAGCGATATTCCAGTAAAAACTATTGATTCCGCTATGGTCTGACTGGATCACCCATACTATGTGAATCATGAAATGTGGCGCGTCGTGAGAAAACCAGTCTTAATGCATGTGCGTAAAGTGTCGTCCTGGATTAGCCTGTGCAGTCCGCACAGGCTAATCCGGGACGGCACTTTCCGCCTACAGTGTATTTATGTTTAGAAGAGACTTCCATGAAACAGAAAATACCGTAAAAGCGGAAAGTGCCATCCCGGATTAGCCTGTGCAGACTGCACAGGCTAATCCGGGATGACACTTTACGCACATGCATTAAGTCCGGTTTTCCAACGAAGCGCCTCAAATATGTTTGTTTCACTTGGGCTGTTCTGTATGAAAGTTCTGTCAGGGAAAGACACGTCAGAGCCGATCTAGTATCAGGATGCTGTGCCCAGCTTCCTACTCCCCTTTCTGTCCCTTCTGTTTTCCCAGGATGGCCAATATGGTATACTAGTATACTATTATGTTTGTAACATGAGGTACTTTTGCCAAGAAAATTAAGTATCTGCATTTTCAATATTTTATTGTTTAAACTTCATAAGGGAGAAAAAAAACTTAAATTCTTGAACTCAAATCGTGTGCCAAAGAATTTATGCCAAATCTTATGCCAAAGAATTTATGCCAAATCTTACGCCAAGGAATGACTCCAGCCCTTTCCCCAGCTTTAAACGCTTTTGAGCGGCAGCCTGTACCTTTCTGACCTGCGTCTTTCCCCGACGGCTGTACAGCTGGACGTGTATCTGATGCTAGTTGGTGACCAGAGGTTCTCCTTTGTTATTGCAGCGGCCAAACCTATAAGGATGCGGGTATAGAGCTTTGTAGTTACTCGTTATAGTCGAGTATTCTGCATGGATGCCTTGACTAACTAAGGGAGATAACTGTTGTTTTATTTTGATTATTCTTATCCACTAACATTATATTTTCCAAGTTATTGAAAATGTTGCAATTCTAGTGTTTTAAGCTTATCAGAAATAGGGGTACTCTGTTAACAGTTGATTAATTATGCCTTGAAATTTTTACATTTGAAATTTTATGTAGTAGTACATCATATTCTTAATAGCTTTTTGAGCTATGACAACAAGGTATGTAAATAATTGATGTGAACATTTCCAAAATCATTTATGAAATAATGGCCATTGTTTTAATTGTTATTGCAATTTTTTTAAGAATCTGTGATGAATAACTAAAATACATCAGTGCTATTCTATAAAACTCAATTACGAGTACTTGTTTTGGATAAGTCTTGTACTAATGGGTGTTTATTTTCTGGTAGAAAAGTCACATAGTAATATTCTCACGATACGTTTGCTGTGCTGAAATAATGTCAGGCATCTTTTCATGCCCCACCATCGAAGATGGCAGGGATAGTTTGGTTTGCTAATGTCCGTCCATCTGTCGGTCGGTATACCAATTTTGTTGCTCCTCTCTAAGTCCAACAGTTTTTTCATCTGATCTTCACCAAACTTAGTGAACCTGTTTGTGGGCTTCATATCTCGGCCAATTTCGATAATCAGCCAAATTGCCCCTGGAATTGTGGAGTTATGGCCCTTGAATTATCTAAAATTGGCTGTTTTAGCTGTTTCCGCTCTTTAAGTCCAACAATTTTTATACGATCTTCACCAAACTTGATATTTTAAAGATTGCTTTTAACCTAGAGGGGGCATACTTATTTTACAAACAGCTTTGTTATATTAGTACTGGTATGTGTGTTTATATGTGTGTTTGTATGTATGTCAGTGTTGGTGTGGTATGCTTTGAATATTTATATTTTCTTGTACGAGGATCTCAAATCATTTGTTTTATCTGATAAGTTATGTGTTGTTATAAAAAAAAAAAAAATGGTTCATAGCATTTACCTAGTAAGGGTCTTCTGTAGTAAAAACACTATTAAACTTTTTTTTTTTTTACATTTGTGCATAAACAATTTGCATTTTTATAGACTACTAGCATTTCATTTTGCTGTTGGGTTTATAGTTTATAGATTGTTTTATGTGATTAAGTATAGCATTCATTTGTATAACTATGGCCAAAAGAAAGGTATTTCACATTTATAGGATCTGACACAAGGTGTCATTTCATACCTTATTTTATTAAACGAGTTCAGGAATTTTGTTAGTAAGCCTTTGGCGACTTACTAAAGAATTTCTTGAATGAGTTTAATAAAATATGGTATGAAATGACAACAAGTGTCAGATCTTTTTTATCACATGCTTTTAAAACCTTCTAATTTTACCAAAATATGTTGAAATCCTAAACGTTGTGTACTGACGTGCCGTCATTTCATGTTGACTACGTCATTTCACCAAAATAACGTCATACAATTGGTCAGTCAAAGAATGTGTAGCTAATGAAAACGCCCAAAATGTTATCTTACACATGTGTAAGATAAAAATATTCGTAATGGCTGTACTACACAGAAAACAAGGTATAGCATGTGATAATTTTTTTTCTTTTTTTTCTGATTATACTGAGTGTGTTACATCAAAATAAACTAGGGAATCAAGAACATTGTTTTCATTCAGGTGGACTTACTCACAAACACATTCTAATTCTTAAGAATCTGAATAAAGAATAGACTTAAATCCAGGAAAAAAAACTTGTGCTTTTGCAAATATGCAGATTACCAATGCCTCTTATGTCATTAACAAATGGTTGGAAATAACGAATACTACAATTTGATTTGGTGAATACCAGGTAAGAATTAACAGCTTTTCAAGAATAGTACGATTTCAGGATAATTCTTTATTCGTAGGTCTTAGGTCGAAGAATGGGTGGGTGAATGTGGGCCCAGAGGCCGCCATTTTGCATCTGTCGAGTTTACAAACATGCAGCATATATGCGTCTTATTGTGATGAATCTCCTGGGTATTATAAAGAATCTCAGGCTAATTGTCTGTCTGGTTATAATTGTGTGTTACAAGAAACAGAAAAAAATTGTTGTCTGGTGAGGTTTATTTATTTTTTTAAAAATATTTATTTTGAGCTTCTGATCATCAAAATGAATACCAATTTTATGTGTGTGTCTGCTAATTATTTAGCTTTTTTACAATATGAAATCCAGATGTTGTGTAATTATTTGGAAATCCTCTTAATTACTTTACAGTTCAGTTTAACAGTAAATTATTTTTTAAATAAACAATGCATATAACACGATATAAGACATATTGCATCACCATAGAATTACAAAGGCCAATCTTACATGTGTAAAAGGTGGAGTTAGGCCCCTGTAATACTATGGTGGCGATGATTAACAAGACCTCAAATTGAAATGAGGCGCGTAGTGGGAAAACCGGTCTTAATGCATGTGCGTAAAGTGTCGTCCCGGATTAGCCTGTGCAGTCCGCACAGGCTAATCCAGGACGGCACTTTCCGCTTTTATGGTATTTTCTGTTTTAAGGAAGTCTCTTCTTAACATAAATCCACTGCTTATTTTGTTTTTGTTGAAGATTATTGTTTTGTGTTAAGCTATGTTGATTATGATAATTATTATCATGATATTACTTTTTTTTATTCAGAACGTATACTTTGTAAAATAAGTTTAGTAGCAGCATAGATATGGTTGATGTTGTTAAACGGATCTTAATTCAGATGTAACCAACGATTACATCAACGCAGTTATGTTGTGTGTTCTTCAAACCAAATTGTATGAAACATAGAATGTGTCACATTAACGATTATTTGTGACTTCAATCACATTCAATTATACAATTTCTCATTTGAACAAAATCTGAATGTTGCTAAACATATTGAACATAGTGTAGTTTGGAAATGATATACTTGTTACTTAAGCATGGGTGTTGGCCACTGTATGTTTGTCTTTGATGATTGTTTTTGTTTGCACAAACTTTCCTTATTCCCTATTTTTGTTAATGATGCAGTGTTGCAATAAAATTTGTTATTTATTTTTCTCCTGGCAATAAAACTTTTGAAGTTTGAAGTATTGGTGGTTTTTGTTCTGTTTGTAAAAACAACAACAACAGGGATAATAGACGTGAGGTGTATCGTGGGAAAACCGGGCTTAATGCATGTGCGTAAAGTATCGTCCCGGATCAGCCTTTGCAGGCCGCAAAGACTAATCAGGGACAACATTTTCCGCCTACAGTGGATTTATGGTTAGAAGATACTTCCTTGAAACAGAAAATACTATAAAAGCAGAGTGTCATCCTGGATTAACATGTGAGAGCCGCACAAGCTGATCCAGGACGACACTAAGCATATGCATTGAGCCTGGGTTACCCACGACATCACTTACATTTTTAGACAAAAATTAATTTACTGTGTGATTATAGTAACTTCGTTGAACACAGGGGAAAATCCTTCAATTCCAGATTATCAGTGAAAATAATAAACGCACGGAATCTGCTTTTAATAGCAATATTTTTAAATTATACAGATATGGAATATATTTATAAAAAATAGTTTTTGATGACATGGTGTTCAAACTTTGGAAAAACTACAGCAATTTTTCTGCTGGTTTAAACATGTTTCCAGATGTTACAGTAGATAATTTTAATGTTGATAAACTCTCTCACAAACTTAGTATCAACTCGAAATATCGACCAATGAGAATGCTTGATAAGTCTCAACTCGAAATATTGACGAATAACAATGCTTGATAAGTCTCAACTCAAAATATCGACAATGACAATGCTTGATACATTTGAACTTTCCATTGGCTAATATTTAAGATGAAGACTAGGGTTCAGATTAAGAATGTTCAAAGTGGTGTGGACAGACGACAGGGAGTAAAAATAAGGCGCGTCATGGGAAAACTGGGCTTAATGCATGTGCGTAAAGTGTCATCCTGGATTAGCCTATGCAGCCCACACAGGCTTATGCGGGATGACACTTTCCGCTTTTATGGTATTTTATGTTTAAAGGAAGTCTCCTCTGAACATAAATCCACTCTAGGCGGAAATTGTCGTCCCGGATCAGCCTGTGCGGACTGCACAGGCAGATCCATGACGACACTTTACGCACATGCATTAAGCCCAGTTTTCCCTGGACACACCTGAAATAGTATTAAAAATGGATGCCACACACAGAATAAAGCTTACGACTGGGCAGTTGACATTTGACAGAGGTAAAACTGCTGTTGTGTGTGTTTGTGTGTGGGTGAAATCTGTATTTCTTATATGTACATTGTGGGTACAATAATGAGTTGTATTTAGTAGTAATTAATGATTGAAATAAGCAGCCTGAATTCTTTTACTTTAGAGCAGGAAAAAAATGGTTACAACCCTGCCTATATATAATTGAAAACCTGAGCAAGCCAGCGCAGTTCGAAATTTACCAGTGAAGGGTTTGCAGTTTGTGCTAATTTTGACCACTGATTTCTTGTTTAAATAAATGAGATGCGTCGTGGGAAAACCGGGTTTAATGCATGTGCGTAAAGTGTCATCCTGGATTAGCCTGTGCAGTCCGCACAGGCTAATCCGGGACAACACTTTCCGCTTTTATGGTATTTTCTGTTTCAAGAAAATCTCTTCTAAACAGAAATCCACTGTAGGTAGAAATAGCCATCCCAGATTATCCTGTGCGGACTGCACAGGCTAATCTGGGATGACACTTTACGTACATGCATTAAGCACGGTTTTCCCACGACGCGCCTCAAATATAGTTGATTGTTGAACCAATATAATGCTTTACGCCTTCACAAAGTTATTTTTACAGGTTTGTTCTAAAAGAAATGAAATGTCTTGCTATATATTATAACATACTCTTTTTAAATTATTTTCACTAACATTTATATTTACCCTCTTTCATCTTGACAATGTATATTGTAGTTATTGTAGTATAAAGATTGATAAATCTGTTAACATTTTAACTGTCTTTGGTGACACTTTGTTTTATGCTTTGGTTTGTTGCATGGTTGTTAATCACTTTTTAGTTTTGAATGTCTTTTTCTCTGTAGTGATATTGATAGTTCACTTTTTTAGCTCACCTGAGCAGGAAGTGCTAGGTGAGCTATTGGTATAGGGGACCTCTCCGGCGTTATCCATCATCCGTCGTCCGTAAGCCGCCAACAATTTGGACCGTTATCGCGATAAAGATTACATTTTTTATTCAGTCTTGACCTAACTTGCACAGTTTGTGTATGACCATAAAATCCTGGATGGAATTGTTATTGGGTCAGATCACACCAGTAACACCAGAGTTATTGCCCCTTTTTCATGCAAAAAAAGTTCAAAAATGCCATTTTGCTAAATATAGACTTTCTTTTTTATCCAGTCTTAACCAAACTTTCACAGTTTGTGTATGACCAGCAGATCTCAGCAGATGCCAAAAGTGGGCCAGATCGTGTTTCAAACACCAGAGTTATTGCCCTTTGTTTATTAAAAATATATACAAAAATGGACATTATTCAGGATAGAGACTTCATTTTTCATCCAATCTTGACCAATCTTGCGTAGTTTGGCTATTATCATTAGATTACTGTTGAAGTTGAATATAAGCAAGAGCGGACTAGAAACACCAGAGTTATTGCCCTTTGTGAAAAAAAAATGCAAAAATTGACATTATTCATGATAAAGACTTCATTTTTCATCCAATCTTCACCAGTCTTGCACAGTTTGTCTGTGACCATAAGATTAAAGGTGAAAAAAAATATCAGCAAGTTCGGACCAGGAACACCAGAGTTATTGCCCTTTGTGAAAAAAAGATGCAAAAATGGACATTATTCAGGATTGAGACTTTTTCATCCAATCTTAACCAATTGTGTACAGTTTGTCTATGAACGTAAGACTACAGGTGAAGTTGAATGTAAGCATGATCGGGCCAGAAACACCAAAGTTATTGCCCCTCGTGTTTGGAAAAAAACATCAACAAGTTATCAATGATTGGCTTGCACACACAATTTTTGATTCAATGTTGACCAAACTTACACAGTTTGTGCATGACCATAAACATTGATTGCTAAAATTATTATAAATATATGCAGTTATTTGTACATGCAATTTTGAGGTCTTAAGAGCCTGCATTAACATCATTTATCATCATTGGACAGAAAATTATCAAAGAAAAAGCAAAACTTTACCTTATAGCACAGCCATCACAATTATCGCATTGTAACTAGTTCTCCAAAACTGTTTGCAAAAAATACATCAAAATGTACTGTTTCTGCATTTTCCAGAATTGTTAATGACTTAATAAAAAAGGGTCAGGTTAGAATATCGAGAAAAATGATTTGAGAACCATTAGCCAAAAAAACGCACATCCACTACCCAACTCGTACTTTAGTTAGGCAATTGCACTTACCAATGTTTTAAATCAAAATTGATCATATCCCCCTCTGCGTATTGTTCAGATACCTTAATTTTCAAAACTGTCACAACAGTATGGTCTTCATCTGTACCAGTTCTCAGGTGAGCGCTGTGGGCCATCATGGCCCTCTTGTTTATTGTTTTCTTATTGACATCATTATGTCGTAATAGTTTCTGTATTAAAATTATTATTCTGCATGTTTTAAATTTTTCTATATCACCTCTGTTTACATATTAAAGGGGCACATTGACAGTATTACGTATACATATAGACATGATATTAAAACAAGACAATCTTCTATTTTTAGTGGATATATTTGCTTTATATTTCACTGATGACCACTGTTTAAATAAAAATTATATATGTTTGTCAAATGTTTATAGAAAAAAACCATCGTATTTATCAATGCTTCAATATTAATTTTCTGTAAATTAACTTTGCACATATGCTATTGATGAGCTACTGTCAATACACCCCTTTCAACTGTGATACATGCAAAGCTTGGAAAAATTAACGTGACACGGATGAATAAATTACAATAGAAATCAAGTATGATGAATATATGAGGCGCGTCGTGGGAAAACCGGTCTTAATGCATGTGTGTAAAGTGTCGTCCCGGATTAGCCTGTGCAGTCCGCACAGGCTAATCCAGGACGGCACTTTCCGCCTACAGTGGATTTATGTTTAGAAGAGACTTTCTTGAAACAGAAAATACCATAAAAGCGGAAAGTGTTGTCCCTGATCAGCCTGTGCGGACTGCACAGGCTGATCCGGGATGACACTTTTCGCACATGCATTAAGTCCGGTTTTCCCACGACGCGACTCATATTAGTTTCCGAATTGAGTATTGAGTATTGCTCGGAAAATACAGTTATGGTGTCAATAAACATGAGCACCAACAAAACCGATTTATAAATGAGGCGTGTCGTGGGAAAACCGGCTTTAATGCATCTGCTTGTGCCCCCTTCGAAATCCGATTATGGACAGTATATCACGGAATGATTCATACTGTAGGTTCATGGGTCAATCCACTGATATATGGTATGGAACACAGGGCCTAAATGTTACTATATGGACTTCGTTATTTATTCTGATCTGACATCACAAGTCAAATTGGTATGGAACACAGGGGTTAAATGTTACTTTATGGACTCTGTTATTTATTCTGATCGGACATAACAAGTCAAATTGGTATGGAACATAGGGCCTAAATGTTACTATATGGACTTTGTTATTTATTCTGATCTGACATCACAAGTCAGATTGGTAGGAACACAGGGGTTAAATGTTACTATGTCTTAATGGGATCTGTTATTTATTCTGATCTGACATCACACGTCAAATTGGTATGGAACACGGGTTAAATGTTACTATATGGTTTCTGTTATTTATTCTGATCTGCTGACATCACAAGTCAAATTGGTATGGAGCACAGGGGTCAAAAGTTACTATATGGTTTCTGTTATTTATTCTGATCTGCTGACATCACAAGTCAAATTGGTATTGAACACAGGGGTTAAATGTTACTATGTCTTCATGGGCTCTGTTATTTATTCTGATCTGACATCAAAAGTCAAATTTGTATGGAACATAGGGCCTAAATGTTACTATATGGACTCTATTATTTATTCTTATCTGACATCACTAGTCAAATTGGTATGGAACATAGGGCAAAATGTTACTATATGGACTCTGTTATTTATTCTGATCTGACATCACAAGTCAAATTGGTATGGAACATAGGGCAAAATGTTTCTATATGGACACTGTTATTTATTCTTATCTGACATCTCTAGTCAAATTGGTATGGAACATAGGGCCTAAATGTTACTATATAGACTCTGTTATTTATTTTGATCTGACATCACAAGTCAAATTGGTATGGAACATAGGGCAAAATGTTTCTATATGGACTCTGTTATTTATTCTTATCTGACATCACTAGTCAAATTGATATGGAACACAGGGTTTAAAAGTTACTATATGGACTCTGTTATTTATTCTGATCTGCTGACATAACTTGGTATGGAACACAGGGGTTAAATGTTTCTATATGGACTCTGTTATTTATTCTGATCTGACATCACAAGTCAAATTGCTATGGAACATAGGGCCTAAATGTTACTATACGGACTCTGTTATTTATTCTGATCTGACATCACAATTCAAATTGGTATGGAACATAGGGGTTAAAAGTTACTATATGGACTCTGTTATTTATTCTGATCTGCTGACATCACAAGTCAAATTGGTATGGAACACAGGGGCTAAATCTTACTATGTCTACCTGGACTCAGTTATTTATTCTGATCTGACATCACAAGTCAAATTGGTATGGAACAGAGCGGCTAAATGTTACTATATGCACTCTGTTATTTATTCTGATCTGACATCACAAGTCAGATTGGTATGCAACACAGGGGTTAAATGTTACTATGTCTCCATGGGCTCTGTTATTTATGCTGATCTGACATCGCAAGTCAAATTTAAAGAAAGTACGATTAAATAAGCCAGTAATTACAAATAAAGGCATGTTGGCATGTTGCTCTGTAGTTTTCACATTGCTCCACTGCATGCTTTGACTGTAAATACCTAATTCTAACATGACACGCACACAATTTCCGTGGTTAAATTGCCAATAAACAACTTAAAAATATAGCTCTGAAACTGTAAAATATAGTTCACATTGTAATTGCAGAGTGTGTTGTCAGGTCATGTTAGAATTAAAATATTTTTTTGTTCTATCGTTGTGTATCTGTAAATAATCAACAAGTTTTCGTTCTGATGTGCGTATATTAACGCTCTCGTGGTTTAATTCATACGCATCAGAACTCAAAATTGTTGTTTATTTACAGATAAACATCTCAAAATCGAAAAATATTTCTTAATAAACACATTCAGATTAGAGAATTATCATTTTCAATGTGATATACCAGTCCATGAATTTAGTTCATTATTATACGATAAAACATACATACATGCCATATGTCCCGGATCATCAGGGAATGTCCCGGAAATGCAGTGCCAGTCCCGCAGTCCCGGAATAAGTTCATATTACCTGGAAATCATAAAAACTGTGCATACCTATATTAGGTATAACGTTTGACAGACCACTAATCCCCTAATTTGTCCCCAAGGCAATGCATACCCGATTAGGCAACGTGTCATAAATGAGCAATTAACAGCAGTTGTCACACTTCCACTCTAATCGACTGCATTCTTAAGCTGCAATCAGTCACCAAGTAGCTCCGGTTGAAGGTGGAGCTTTGTTACCACAGAAAAATCGATATTAGCCAATTAAAACGCCGACTTATTTCAGCTTGCCAATTCTGTGAACGATCAACCAATCGGCGTAATACTCATTTATACGCGCATTAATTAGTAAGTGTATGCATGCATCAGTTGATAACAAAAGAGTTCTTATAATCCCGACCATAAGTAAAAGCAGTTGACTCAATGGTTTCCGTTGTTCACAATATCCGCAGTTAGTTTACGACCTAATTAAGGCATTGTTTTAAATTACTTTCCTTGAAATTTTGGGTAATATAGTCGTAAACAAATTTTTTGTTATGCCATGTAAAACCCATGTTTTGCTAGAAATGAGCTTGTATTTCGTCTTCTGGCACCAACGACGTCACGTTCCACGCATGGAAAGCGTGCTTGTACTGACCATGTGCTTTGTTAAATAGAGACGTGTCAACTAGCAATAAAAACTTCGTAGTGAAAGGAATCTTTACTTTTTGTATATAAGGTTCGTACTGGAATAACATTGCAATCTTTAGGATTTTAATGAATATTTTTATTGTTACGAGTACTTATAACAATAAAACTTTGCCAAAATGATTTTTCCGCCAAGTGACGCTTATCAGGAAAAATGATTAACTTACGTACATGTCCCGGAAAATCAGTAAAAATCCCGGAAATTCACGGACAGGGTCCTGGAAATGATCCAAAAAATTATGGCATGTATGAAACATACATAATGTACCGTGATCAATGTATCATGCTAAGAATCGTATCGTAAGCTGGATGTTATGTGTGCCAGATCTTGTTCTAACGGCTATAATGCTTTTACTTTAAAAATTACTTTGCAGTGCAGTCAGTTGAGTGTGTAGTGCCCTGTACTAATAGTAGCTTTTACAGATTTATTATAAACTAACATTTTTTATGGACTTTTGGACTTCAAAAGCATGATATTTTATAATAATGTTATATTGTACATTTCATTCCAAGCAAAAAGTGCATAAAAGATCTAGAAATAGTTAAATTTTAGTTATGTTTTATTTGTGCAACTATTACTTCTAATTTCAAGTGAATTAAAATTGCTCATAATTTTCAGGTCTCCTAAAAAATTAAATGCATGTTTGTAATGTTTTTAATGTTTGCATGTAAAATATAAAAAATATACTCATTTACGTATTAAATACTCAAGAAGATTTCCAGAATGCAGGATACTGTGTACAATATGTAGAATTAATATTTGCTGCAGTTTCTAAATATATTCACATAATAAAATTGTGAAAATATAATTAAATTAAGTGGTATGGGAAATACAGTATATGTGTCAAATCTGATTATCTTGCATTTATTGGCATATGTGTATTTATACCCAAATAAATGTGTAACTGTAGCCGTACGTAAACTACATTTGCTAACATTGATTTTTTGCGTCATGATTTCTCAAACCTCTTGTAGTTTGTATAATATATTATGCTATTTCTTTTTCTGTAACTGTTTGTATTGATATACCGTCTTTTCATTTCTTTAGATCATAATGTACGAAGACAGCCGAGGACGCATGGAATCCGTGTCCTTGTTCGTTAATGGCCAGCGGACTAAGATTGTTCCCCACAGTGGTCCCCAGGGGGTTGGGCTAGGAACAGAACATGTCCATATACATCTGGACTGCCAGACAATGGGCGTAAGTCTGGAGAAAACTTGGGGCCTCTCACACGGTACAGGCTGTGCGGGTGATCTGGATGGGTGTGGGGGCGTGGCTGGACCCCCCGTGGACCCGCCCCCATTTCACGCCCATGTGGAGACTGAGGGTCAGGCCCGGCCTAGTGAACCAGGGGCTGGAACCATGAGGCAGAGAGAGATCCTGCAGCTTCCGGAGTCGGAAATACCCGGTGAGTTCACTTCCATGTTCTTAAAACCAAGTTTACAAAGTACTGGTTTACCCAGGAAACTGACCCCAAAGTACCAAATTAAAACCTCGGGTTTTCTATATAATCAGAATGAAATTGGTTTAAAAAAACAACACAAGATTTTCTACATAAAATGGGGCTAGGTTATTAGCCTAAATCTAGAATATTTCTCTTACCAAGTTCGGCAATAAGCTGAGATAAGAATCATTCTCCAAAATTAAAGAAGAAACTATGTAAAATAATCGTCTTGTAAAATAAATCAACCAAAGCTAGTTATATTGCTCAAATTACTGTGAGGAGTATGTCCAGCAGGTGACAGCTTTGTACGAGGCACGTGGTGGAAAACCCGGGCTGAGTGCATCTGCGTAAAGTGTCATCCCGGATCAGCTTGTGCAATCTGCACAGGCTAATCCAAGACGACACTATCCGGTTTTGTAGTATTTTCTGTTTCAAGGACTAAACGTAAATCCACTGTAAGCAGAAAGATGACACTACGCACATGCATGCAGCCTGATTTTCCCACCCCATGCCTCAAATGTATTCTCAAGCGTACAACATTGAAACACAGTCATATTCGATGTTGTAGACATGAAGAAATATGCAGTGAAGAGACATCGCATAGCAACGCCGTCTGCCGCGGAGTGCAAGAGACTGCCGCGCATTGACCTGAGTCAGTTCACAAGCACCTGGCTGTCATTGTCAGTGAAAAATATCAGGTAACTGAAGCTTTGCCTCGTTTTAAACAAGAATTACCTCGTTTCAACTAATTCCACTTAGAAGGCCTTTATTTTAGCGAAAATTTCCCTGCAAACTAACACCATCAAGATTTAAAAAGTAAATATATCAGTGGCTCAGTGCTAGACTATGGTAATTTATATCTAAGGTATTAGAAGGTAACATCTTTCTGCTTTAAACAATTAATATAAGTTTCACGCTAACCCGAGTGATGGCTAGTGATCGAGACCAGTTTTTATGACAGTGCATGTTACACGTGTGTTATTGCATGTTGCGATAATTTCCAGACTGTACCAGCATCTAGACCTGCATGAGAACATCCCGCAGAAGGACCTGCGGGAACCAGTCTGCGAGTACGAGGTGCCCCCTCAGCCCCTAGTGGATAACTTCCCTGGGGTCCAGTACAAACACGAGCTCCACTATGAACCTGAAATTGGTCTGCAAACGGTGTGTGGTTAATACATAATTACTAGGGATGGCAAAACTATTCGAATATTCAATTGAATGATCGTTATTTGAATAGTTAAAACATTATTCTATTATTCACAAATTTGTAATGCTTGTGAAGCATTTTTTTTTTGATTGTAGAAAGCAGTTTTCTTTCAATCTAAAAGCAGTATTTCACCAGTAGATACATTTTACACCAGTAGATACATAACACTGTGTTTTCAAAAGATTAACCCCGTGTCATGTGTCCGACAAAGATATTGAGGCACGTCGTGTGAAAACCGGACTTAATGCATGTGCGTAAAGTGTCGTCCCAGATTAGCCTGTGCAGTCCGCACAGAGTAATCCAGGACGGCACTTTCCGCCTACAGTGGATTTATGTTTAGAAGAGACTTCATTGAAACAGAAAATACCATAAAAGCGGAAAGGCCGTCCCGGATTAGCCTGTGCGGACTGCACTTTACGCACATGCATTAAGTCCGGTTTTCCCACGACGCGCCACATATTGAATATATGGGTCCGTGTCAGTGGTCAGCATCTAGTGGCCAGTACTACACAATTACAGCGGACAATATGAAGCCATAACATTTCACATGTAATTAAACCTGTGAAAAGATTAATAAAGCAAATAATTACTTAAGTGAGATCAGACATTTGGCAGTCATTATAGCCGAGAAATGCTGCTCAAATTCGCTGATACACATATATGCTCATCGACACGTGTCCAACTTGGTAAGAAATATGTGCATTGTAAATTATTGCAAATATTCTTAATAAAAAAAACAACACTTAACATGGGACTTCAGTGGTTTATGCTTAATGCCATTAACGCATTGATATAATATTGCAATTAATTTGTTAACGAAGATACGGCGAAATTGTGTACTAAAACGCTGTAACATTATTTACATTGTGTCGACTAGGTAACAAAAGCTTAAGGTAGTAAATATGAATCTATGCGAATATTCAAATATTCGATTGAATGAAAATGCGAATATTCCAATACAGATTTTAGTATTCTATGCCATCCCTAATAATTCTGTACAATATACATAAGGGTTGCACCATGATACGAAAAGAAAAATTGCTAATCAATATAAATGTACATGTATTTCAGAGGGAAATAATATATGAAAGGTTTGTATTTGTGTGTTTTAACCTAAATAAATCTATGACCTACTGTATCGCAGAACACTTCAATGTTGGTGTAATTATGTATCTATGACTCATGTTTAAATATATTCCTATGACTCATTTCTGACTTGTACTGCTAGGTTCTTCAGAAGAGTGCGGCCCAGATCCAGTCCGTGGAAGTGATGGGGGCCAGGATTGCCCGCGCCCTCGCAAAGGTACCCACTCACTTCAAAGTGGGTTACGACTCGCAAAAAACAGCAAAAGTGCGAAAAACATGCAATGCAAGGACGAGAAATTTCTAATTTCTGGGAATTTGACCAAAAATAAAAAATGAAAATTATATTGAAAAAATTAAATGAAGAATCTTACAGATAATAAGATAATTGAGGCCACTTATTTATCAACACTGTTGATACCATGCACAGATTGTGTGCTATGCTATTTACCTATAAGTCACTGTTTAAATTGCCATGATCATGGTGAACCACCGTGGGCGGCGGGTGATAAAACACCTCAAAATTGCTGTGATTTTCCACTGCATGATAAAATTGTTAGAGTGGAACAATTATATTGGCTAAAAACATGCAAATTGTTGTGTATTATTAGGAAAAATCACATTCCTGTCAGGGGAAACATCAGAGAATTTTACCTGGAATAGTAATGTCCACCCTGCACTAATTGGTCTGCCATCTGAGCAAGATATATCAAACGTCTTAAACTGATACTGATAGACTTAATTCTCCTTTAGGCTCATTTCATAAATTGTATTTTGTCAATATATGATTCCAAAAAGATTTTATCACAACTTGTTCTATTTAAAGGGACTATTGTGAACAAAAAATTGGCTTCCCATTGCACTATAAATTATATTATTTGATGGAAATATGCTTTACTAAGACATGTGCATTAAATAAATACAAAATATAATACATGATAAGATATTTGATATAAACAAATAAGCAAGAAAGCATGAACAAATTAAAACCCAAGCGGGTATCGACTCACGACCTAGGAGCCATACGAACAAATGACAGAAGACAGCGCTTTAACCAACTGCGTTATCATGCTTGGTAAGAAGTTGTGTGTAAATTAGAGTTGTACAGAATGCTCACAATTCTGACGTCAAAATGTAAAACAGAAAAAGGGCCAAACAAATGCAGTCCATATTATAAATTGATTTTTATCTTCGAATGCATACCCTCTTTTCCCATTATATATACCCTGTTTTAAACTTATTATATGTCAGTATTAATATCTTAATTTTAGATTTTTTAAGAGATTGAGGCCCTTTTATATGACATAGTCCCTCTAATTTTGTTTAAAAAACGAATGATGATTGCACTTGAATTATTGACTTTCAGAACGAGACATCCTGGGTGCTGACCAGCCTGGCGGCCCTTTACTGGCGTGTTAGGGGCCAGGCCAGCAGGGCCATTGACTGCCTCAGAGTGGCTGTACATTCCGCCCCTCCCAGCTGTAAGGTAGGGCTCCTCAGGGTGGCTGTACACTCCGCACCTCCCAGCTGTAAGGTAGGGCTCCTCAGGGTGGCTGTACACACCACCCCTCCCAGCTGTAAGGTAGGGCTCCACAGAGTGGCTGTACACACCACCCCTCCCAGCTGTAAGGTAGGGCTCCTCAGGGTGGCTGTACACTCTGCCCCTCCCAGCTGTAAGGTAGGGGTCCTCAGGGTGGCTGTACACTCTTCCCCTCCCAGCTGTAAGGTAGGGCTCCTCAGGGTGGCTGTACACTCTGCCCCTCCCAGCTGTAAGGTAGGGCTCCTCAGGGTGGCTGTACACTCTGCCCCTCCCAGATGTAAGGTAGGGCTCCTCAGGGTGGCTGTACACTCTGCCCCTCCCAGCTGTAAGGTAGGGCTCCTCAGAGTGGCTGTACACACCAACCCTCCCAGCTGTAAGGTAGGGCTCCTCAGGGTGGCTGTACACACCTCCCCTCCCAGCTGTAAGGTAGGGCTCCTCAGGGTGGCTGCACACTCTGCCCCTCCCAGCTGTCAGGTAGGGCTCCTCAGGGTGGCTGTACACTCGGCCCCTCCCAGCTGTAAGGTAGGGTTCCTCAGAGTGGCTGTACACACTGCCCCTCCCAGCTGTAAGGTAGGGCTCCTCAGGGTGGCTGTACACACCTCCCCTCCCAGCTGTAAGGTAGGGCTCCTCAGGGTGGCTGTACACTCTGCCCCTCCCAGCTGTAAGGTAGGGCTCCTCAGGGTGGCTGTACACTCTGCCCCTCCCAGCTGTAAGGTAGGGCTTCTCAGGGAGGCTGTTCATACCGCCCCTCCTAGCAGTAAGGTAGGGCTCTTCAGGGTGGCTGTTCACACCGCCCCTCCCAGCAGTAAGGTAGGGCTCCTCAGGGTGGCTGAACAGTCCGCCCCTCCTAGCTGTAAGGTAGGGCTCCTCAGGGTGGCTGTACACACGCCCCTCCCAGCAATAAGGTAGGGCTTCTAAGGATGGCTGTACACTGCTCCCCCCCAGCTGTAAGGTAGGGCAGTTCAGGGTGGCTGTACACACAACGCTTCTCCCAGCAGTAAGGTAGGACTTCTAAGGGTGGCTATACACTCCGCACCTCGCAGCTATAAGGTAGGGCTACTCAGAGTGGCTGTACACACCGCCCCTCCCAGCTGTAAGGTAGGGCTCCTCAGGGTGGCTGTACACTCCGCCCCTCCCAGCTGTAAGGTAGGGCTCCTCAGGGTGGCTGTACACACCTCCCCTCTCAGCTGTAAGTAAGGGCTCCTCAGGATGGCTGTACACTCCCCTCCTCCCAGCTGTAAGGTAGGGCTCCTCAGAGTGGCTGTACACTCTTCCCCTCCCAGCTGTAAGGTAGGGCTCCTCAGGGTGGCTGTACACTCCGCCCCTCCCAGCTGTAAGGTAGGGCTCCTCAGGGTGGCTGTACACTGCTCCCCTCCCAGGTGTAAGGTAGGGCTGTTCAGGGTGGCTGTACACTCCGCCCCTCCCAGCTGTAAGGTACGGCTCCTAAGGGTGGCTGTACACTCTGCCCCTCCCAGTTGTAAGGTAGGGCTTCTAAGGGTGGCTGTACACTGCTCCCCCCCAGCTGTAAGGTAGGGCTGTCAGGGTGGCTGTACACACCGCTTCTCCCAGCAGTAAGGTAGGGCGCCTCAGGATGGCTGTACACTCCTCCCTTCCCAGCTGTAAGGTAGGGCTCCTCAGGGTGGCTGTTCACACCGCTTCTCCCAGCAGTAAGGTAGTGCTCCTCAGCTTGGCTGTACACACCTCCCCTCCCAGCTGTAAGGTAGGGCTCCTCAGGGTGGCTGTACACGCCGTCCCTCCCAACTGTAAGGTAGGGCTCTTCAGGGTGGCTGTACACTCCTCCCCTCCCAGCTGTAAGGTAGGGCTCCTCAGGGTGGCTGTTCACTCTGCCCCTCCCAGCTGTAAGGGAGGGCTCCTCAGGGTGGCTGTACACTCCGCCCCTCCCAGCTGTAAGGTAGGGCTCCTCAGGGTGGCTGTACACACCTCCCCTCCCAGCTGTAAGGTAGGGCTCCTCAGGGTGGCTGTACACACCTCCCCTCCCAGCTGTAAGGTAGGGCTCCTCAGGGTGGCTGTACACACCTCCCCTCCCAGCTATAAGGTAGGGCTCCTCAGGGTGACTGTACACACCGCATCTCCCAGCTGTAAGGTAGGGCTCCTCAGGGTGGCTGTACACACCTCCCCTCCCAGCTGTAAGGTAGGGCTCCTCAGGGTGGCTGTACACACCTCCCCTCCCAGCTATAAGGTAGGGCTCCTCAGGGTGGCTGGACACTCCGCACCTCCCAGCTGTAAGGTAGGGCTCCTCAGGGTGGCTGTACACACCTCCCCTCCCAGCTGTAAGGTAGGGCTCCTCAGGGTGGCTGTATACTCCGCACCTCCCAGCTGTAAGGTAGGGCTGTTCAGGGTGGCTGTACACACCGCTTCTCCCAGCAGTAAGGTAAGTGCCTCAGGATGGCTGTACACTCCTCCCTTCCCAGCTGTAAGGTAGGGCTCCTCAGGGTGGCTGTGCACACTGCCTCTCCCAGTTGTAAGGTAGGGCTCCTCAGAGTGGCTGTACACACCGCCCCTCCCAGCTGTAAGGTAGGGCTCCTCAGAGTGGCTGTACACACCACCCCTCCCAGCTGTAAGGTATGGCTCCTCAGAGTGGCTGTACACTCTGCCCCTACCTGCTGTAAGGTAGGGCTCCTCAGGGTGGCTGTACACCCCCCTCCCAGCTGTAAGTGAGGGCTCCTCAGGGTGGCTGTACACACCACCCCTCCCAGCTGTAAGGTAGGGCTCCTCAGAGTGGCTGTACCCTCCGCCCCTCCCAGCTGTAAGGTAGGGCTCACCAGGGTGGCTGTACACTCCGCCCCTCCTAGCTGTAAGGTAGGGCTCCTCAGGGTGGCTGTACACTCCGCCCCTCCCAATTGTAAGGTAGGGCTTCTAAGGGTGGCTGTGCACTGCTCCCCCCAAGCTGTAAGGTAGGGCTGTTCAGGGTGGCTGTACACACCGCTTCACCCAGCAGTAAGGTAGGGCGCCTCAGGATGGCTGTACACTCCTCCCTACCCAGCTGTAAGGTAGGGCTCCTTAGGGTGGCTGTACACACTGCTTCTCCCAGCAGTAAGGTAGGGCTCCTCAGGTTGGCTGTACACACCTCCCCTCCCAGCTGTAAGGTAGGGCTCCTCAGGGTGGCTGTACACACCGTCCCTCCCAACTGTAAGGTAGGGCTCTTCAGGGTGGCTGTACACTCCTCCCCTCCAAGCTGTAAGGTAGGGCTCCTCAGGGAGGCTGTACACACCACCCCTCCCAGCTGTAAGGTAGGTCTCCTTTGGGTGGCTGTGCACTATGCCCCTCCCACCTGAAGTGAGGGCTCCTCTGGATGGCTGTACACTCTGCCCTTCCCAGCTGTAAGGTAGGGCTCCTCAGGGTGGCTGTACACTCTGCCCCTCCCAGCTGTAAGGTAGGGCTCCTAAGGGTGGCTGTACACACCTCCCCTCCCAGCTGTAAGGTAGGGCCCCTCAGGGTGGCTGTACACACCGCTTTTCCCAGCTTTAAGGTAGGGCTCATCAGGGTGGCTGTACACACCTCCCCTCCCAGCTGTAAGGTAGGCTCCTCAGGGTGGCTGTACACACCTCCCCTCCCAGCTGTAAGGTAGGGCTCCTCACTGTGGCTGTACACACCTCCCCTTCAGGGTGGCTGTACACACCTCCCCTCCCAGCTGTAAGGTAGGGCTCCTCAGGGTGGCTGTACACACTGCCCCTCCCAGCTGTAAGGTAGGGCTCCTCAGGGTGGCTATACACACCACCCCTTCCAGCTGTAAGGTAGGGCTCCTCAGTGTGGCTGTACACACCGCCCCTCCCAGCTGTAAGGTAGGGCTCCTCAGAGTGGCTGTACACACTGCCCCTCCCAGCTGTAAGTGAGGGCTCCTCAGGGTGGCTGTACACACCTCCCCTCCCAGCTGTAAGTGAGGGCTCCTCAGGGTGGCTGTACACACCTCCCCTCCCAGCTGCAAGGTAGGGCTCCTCAGGGTGGCTGTGCACACTGCCTCTCCCAGTTGTAAGGTAGGCTCCTCAGAGTGGCTGTACACACCGCCCCTCCCAGCTGTAAGGTAGGGCTCCTCAGAGTGGCTGTACACACCACCCCTCCCAGCTGTAAGGTATGGCTCCTCAGAGTGGCTGTACACTCTGCCCCTACCTGCTGTAAGGTAGGGCTCCTCAGGGTGGCTGTACACCCCCCCTCCCAGCTGTAAGTGAGGGCTCCTCAGGGTGGCTGTACACACCACCCCTCCCAGCTGTAAGGTAGGGCTCCTCAGAGTGGCTGTACCCTCCGCCCCTCCCAGCTGTAAGGTAGGGCTCACCAGGGTGGCTGTACACTCCGCCCCTCCTAGCTGTAAGGTAGGGCTCCTCAGGGAGGCTGTACACTCCACCCCTCCCAATTGTAAGGTAGGGCTTCTAAGGGTGGCTGTGCACTGCTCCCCCCAAGCTGTAAGGTAGGGCTGTTCAGGGTGGCTGTACACACCGCTTCACCCAGCAGTAAGGTAGGGCGCCTCAGGATGGCTGTACACTCCTCCCTACCCAGCTGTAAGGTAGGGCTCCTTAGGGTGGCTGTACACACTGCTTCTCCCAGCAGTAAGGTAGGTCTCCTCAGGTTGGCTGTACACACCTCCCCTCCCAGCTGTAAGGTAGGGCTCCTCAGGGTGGCTGTACACACCGTCCCTCCCAACTGTAAGGTAGGGCTCTTCAGGGTGGCTGTACACTCCTCCCCTCCCAGCTGTAAGGTAGGGCTCCTCAGGGTGGCTGTACACACCACCCCTCCCAGCTGTAAGGTAGGTCTCCTTTGGGTGGCTGTGCACTATGCCCCTCCCAGCTGAAAGGGAGGGCTCCTCTGGGTGGCTGTACACTCTGCCCTTCCCAGCTGTAAGGTAGGGCTCCTCAGGGTGGCTGTACACTCTGCCCCTCCCAGCTGTAAGGTAGGGCTCCTAAGGGTGGCTGTACACACCTCCCCTCCCAGCTGTAAGGTAGGGCCCCTCAGGGTGGCTGTACACACCGCTTTTCCCAGCTTTAAGGTAGGGCTCATCAGGGTGGCTGTACACACCTCCCCTCCCAGCTGTAAGGTAGGCTCCTCAGGGTGGCTGTACACACCTCCCCTCCCAGCTGTAAGGTAGTGCTCCTCACTGTGGCTGTACACACCTCCCCTTCAGGTTGGCTGTACACACCTCCCCTCCCAGCTGTAAGGTAGGGCTCCTCAGGGTGGCTGTACACACTGCCCCTCCCAGCTGTAAGGTAGGGCTCCTCAGGGTGGCTATACACACCACCCCTTCCAGCTGTAAGGTAGGGCTCCTCAGTGTGGCTGTACACACCGCTCCTCCCAGCTGTAAGGTAGGGCTCCTCAGAGTGGCTGTACACACTGCCCCTCCCAGCTGTAAGTGAGGGCTCCTCAGGGTGGCTGTACACACCTCCCCTCCCAGCTGTAAGTGAGGGCTCCTCAGGGTGGCTGTACACACCTCCCCTCCCAGCTGTAAGGTAGGGCTCCTCAGGGTGGCTGTACACACCTCCCCTCCCAGCTGTAAGGTAGGGCTCCTCAGGGTGGCTGTACACACCTCCCCTCCCAGCTGTAAGGTAGGGGTCCTCAGAGTGGCTGTACACACTGCCCCTCCCAGCTGCAAGTGAGGGCTCCTCAGGGTGGCTGTACACACCTCCCCTCCTAGCTGTAAGGTAGGGCTCCTCAGGGTGGCTGTACACACCTCCCCTCCCAGCTGTAAGGTAGGGCTCCTCAGGGTGGCTGTGCACTCCGCCCCTCCCAGCTGTAAGGTAGGGCCCAGTGATAAAAAGATGTTGCCACCGCATGTCAGTCATCACATTCATCTAGATTTTATCGAATATCATTGCACACGAATATCACATGTTAATCTGTTAACTTAGTTTTTATTTTTTTTTAATGGTAAAGCTTGTGAAGTGCTTGGCAATGCCAATGAATGGAAATTTATCCTAGAGGTATAGCTGTGGAGGAGTTAAAAAAGTAAGTGGCAAAAGCTGAATGGGTCTTGTATTACCCCACCCAGCCAAAAAAAAACAACTGTGTTTCGGGCAAACTGACCCTACCTAGCGAAAAAAAAAAAAAGACCTTATAGTTTTTTGCGAAGGCTATTTCATGTGGAATCCATATTTCTCAGATTTTACAAAATGTTCAATGTTTTTTACCAAAATGTGTCTTTAAAAAAAAAGTAAAAAAACAAACTCAATCCCGACCCGACCTTTTTTAGTTCACCTGAGTACAAAGTGCTCATGGTGAGAGCTTTTGTAATTGCCCAGTGTCCGTCGTCCGTGCGTGCTTGTGTGCGTCCGTCCGTTGTCAATTTTCATTCAAACAACATCTCCTCCTAAACCACTTGGCAGAATTTCACCAAACTTCTCAGGAATGATTCTTGGGTGGACCTCTTTCAAAGATGTTCAAATCTTCCCGGTCCGCTGCATATGTAGGTCACCAGAGCTAAAAATAGATTTAAAAAGTGAAAACTTCAAAAATCTTCTCCTATGAAACTCAGAGCTTTCATATTTGATATGTGATATCCGCTATTGGTCCTCAACAAAGATTTTCAAAGTATGCCCCTGGGGTCAAAACGGGCCACGCCCCAGGGATCACATGGTTTATATAGAATATGTAGCAAAATGACTTTAAATATTTTATCCTCTGAAAAGGCCCAGAGATTTCATATTTAGTATGTATCATCCTATAGTGGTCATCTACAAAGATTGTTCAAATTATGCCCCTGGGGTCAAAACGGGCCATGCCCTGGGGGGTCACATGGTTTATATATAGTATGTAGCAAAACGACTAAAAATCTTCTCCTGTAAAACCGCAAGGCCCAGAGGTATCATATTTGATATATATTACATTTTCTAGTGGTCCTCTACAAAGATTGCTGAAATTATGCCCCTGGGGGTCACATGGTTTATATGGAATATTTTGCAAAATGACTTTAAAAAATCTCATCTGAAACCGCAGGGCCAAGAGGTTTCATATTTGGTATGTAACATTGTATAGTTGTCGTCTACAAAGATTGTTCAAATAATGCCCCTGGGGAAAAAACTGGCCACACCCCAGGCGTCACATGGTTTATATAGACTTAAATAGCAAAATGACTTTAAAAATCTTCTTCTCTGAAACCACAAGGGCCAGAGGTTTCATATTTGGTATATAACATTGTATGGTGGTCCTCCACAAAGATTGTTCAAATGATGCCCCTGGGGTCAAAACTGGCAAGGCCCGGGGGGGGGGGTCACATGGTTTATATAGACTTAAATAGCAAAATGACACACCCCAAGGTCACATGGTATCTATAGACTGATATGGAAAGTGGGCTTTAAAAATCTCCTCTGAAACTGCAAGGCTCTGAGGTTTCATATTAGGCTTGAACATTGTTCTCTACAAATATTGTTTAAACTATGCCCATGGGGTAGAAAGTGGCCATTCCCTGTGGGTCACATGGTTTATTTAGACTATAAAATTCTTCTCCTGAAACTGCAAGGCCGAGGTCTTTATACTCAGGTAAGTGGTTTAGTGCCATTTGGCCCTCTTGTTATAAGCCATTATGATGCCATCAACTCAGGTAAGCGACCTAGGGCCATCATGGCCCTCTTGTTTGAAACCATTGCCAGAAACTCTTTTTTTTCGCCTCGGACACAGTACAATGTTATTTGGGCTTGGTTTAAACAGTCTTTATTTATGAGATCAAAACATGTGATGTCGCACAAAGTGACAAAGAATACATTCAATAATGTTTTTGGGCGTAACTTTTGTTATTTTGAATTATATATCCCTTTTGAAATGATTTCAAAATATCTCAAGCTTAACATATCTAAATGCAGGATTTTAATTTGTGAGTCAAAAATCACATTAAGAAGTAGTGATCTTGTACACACTGTAACGCAGGACCCAGTGAAAAACAATTACCATATAACTAATGATTTTTAGGTATTGAACTACATTTCGAAATCTCAAAAATTTCATTTTCTAATTTTGTTTAATGATTTTAAGTATTTATTTTACAATTTCTGAAATAAATGAATGTGGATGACATTAAATTGCCAGACAGTAATACTGGTAGTGTGTTTGCTACATACTGTAATGGGTTTTTTGCTAACTGGCGATGGTATTGCCTCAGACGCAGAGGTGTGATATTGTACTAGTGTATTGTATACCGAACATAGCTGTATTTACTATATAGATCACTTGTTATCACTTGTATTGTTTTGAGGAATGAAAACCATAGGAGTTATGAAAACCATATGAGTAATGGAAAACATATGAGTAATGGAAAACATGAGTAATGGAAAATATATGAGGAATGGAAAATATATGAGGAATGGAAAATATATGAGTAATGGAAAATATATGAGTAATGGAAAACATATGAGTAATGGAAAATATATGAGTAATGGAAAACATATGCAAAATAGAAAACATATGAGTAATGGAAAACATATGCAGAATGGAAAACAAGAGTAATGGAAAATATATGAGAAATGAAATACATGAGTAATGGAAAACATATGAGAAATGAAAAACATGAGTAATGGACACCAAATGAATATTGGAACCATATGTGCAATGGAAAACATATAAGAACTGGAAAACATATGAGAAATGGAACACATACGATTTAATGTATAATACAAATTGTAATTTTTTTTACCTTACTCATTTACAGGACATTCCACTGATGAGCATTTCCAACGTCCTCCACAGGTCGGGGTACATCAACGATGCCATTGTGGTGGCCGGTCAGGCCATGGACATATCTCCAAACCTTGTGGTCGGTCATTTCAACATGGCCAACATGTTCGCAGTGAAGGTAACTAATTTTTTACTCATTTTAAGTGCTCATTAGAGACCTTTTGAACAGTTTCTAAACGTTACCTGATATAATTCTTTGATAAAATTCGTAAGAACTAAACTGTCTATTTTGGTTGTTTTAGTTCATAAATGTTGTTTCATATGATGATGTGCATTCTTTTGCTGCATACTATAAAATTATAAAGATTTTTTTTTAATAAAAAAAAGATTGCTGTAAACTTATGTGTCACCATTTCAAATTTCAGTCCACAGGAAAAAAAACACATCAATGATGGTTTAAAAATGTTGAAAATGGACTAATGTTGCAATACATCTAATTTATTGTAACTTCTACTTTCCATGCTTCACTTTTCAGGGTCAATGGGATCTGGCAGCCATGTTTTACGAGTCCACTCTAGGACTGCAGTCTGACTTTGAGCCCGCAAAAGTGCGACTGAAAATCGTTCACTGTCGGAAAGTTGTGCAACCCCCGCCTCCACAACTGAGCTAGCTTTCAAGGCCATTGTCGTACATGATTGTGACTTAAAATAAATGAGGTGTGTCGTGGGAAAACCGGGCTTATTGCATGTGCATAAAGTGTCGTCCTGGATTAGCCTGTGCAGTTCGCACCGGCTAATCCAGGACGACACTTTCTGCCTACAGTGGATTTATGCTTTGAAGAGACTTCCTTGAAACAGAAAATACCATAAAAGCGGAAAGTGACGTTCTGGATTAGCCTGTGCATTAAGCCCGGTTTTCCCACGACACGCCTCAAATGGATCTCAAGTAATTTGTATCTTTAGTAAAACTTCATTGAAGTTGTTGATGAAATCAACTTTAAATGTTTGTTCTAACAAAGAACTTGGTATGATTTGTGTGTTGTTGCTACTTGTGTACATTATGGCATTTGGAATTTTGCCAAGTATTGGTTGTGGTGGATTTTGTGCAGTTTTTGCAAAGGACTTAATCCTCTGTGTTGTTAGAGTTCTAGGATCTGTCTCATTAAACATCGTGGGGCATATTTACATTACGATACATTTTCGAAGAAGCGTACTTGATATGCACCAACATCAATTATTACTTTATTTCAGTAATTCTATTCATTTCCTTGGTATCTTTCACATGTCCTTTATTTCAGGAACACATTGATTATAAATGTCTATTTTTTTAAACTACAACATTCAGTCGTAACTTAAACATGTCGTAAGACCTTTGATAAGACTGGGCCCTGGACCTTGTACTGCCTTCCGGGCTTTGATAAGACAGGGCCCTGGTACTAGTTAAGACCTTTGATAAGACTGGGCCCTGCTGTTTAGGCCAATTAGTATTTGGTACGGGTGATGAATATTGCTTCCAGCGAGAGCTTTAAGCTATGGGAGTTTTCATGTTATGTAAAGAACTGTTAGGTATAGACAATCTCTTGCAAAGGACTTATGGCTGTATATAAAGGGTGTTTTTGTGTTTTGCAAAAGAACTGATAGATGTGGACAATCTCTTGTTTGCCAGTGACTTAGAGACGTTAATGATGGTAGCTTTTGTGTTTTGCAAAAGAATGGATAGCTTTCAACAACCTCTTGCTCTGCAAAGAACTTGTAGCTATAAACGATGGGACTTCGTTGCATTTTACAAATGTGATAAATTGATGGCCATGGACAAGCTCTTGTTTTGCCAAGAACTGTTAGCTATGAGAGTTTTTCAGAGTGAACTATGAGAGTTTTTGAGAGTGAACTATGAGAGTTTTTGAGAGTGAACTATGAGAGTTTTTGAGAGTGAACTATGAGAGTTTTTGAGAGTGAACTATGAGAGTTTTTGAGAGTGAACTATGAGAGTTTTTGTATTCTTTAAAGACCTCATACATAATATAAAGAGCTGCAATGTTTTGTAAAGAATGTATACAACTATGGGAAATAGGAGTCTATTGTTTGCACAGGACTTGATAGCATTTAACTATGAGCAATCTCTTGTTTTGCCAAGAACATATTCAGCTGAAATTTTGTTATCTCGAGCAAAGTTGCGGATATGTTGAAGTGGAAAATAATTCCTCACTTTCTTCCTTCATATTTTATTTAAATTGTGTGTTTCGGGCAGCTGTCACAAAAATGTTCGGTAGGGTAGGGATTGAGTTAGGTAGGGTAGGGATTGATGAGTTAGGTAGGGTAGGGATTGGGTTCGGTAGGGTAGGGATTGAGTTAGGTAGGGTAGGGATTGATGAGTTAGGTAGGGTAGGGATTGATGAGTTAGGTAGGGTAGGGATTGGGTTCGGTAGGGTAGGGATTGAGTTAGGTAGGGTAGGGATTGATGAGTTAGGTAGGGTAGAGATTGGGTTCGGTAGGGTAGGGATTGAGTTAGGTAGGGTAGGGATTGATGAGTTAGGTAGGGTAGGGATTGGGTTCGGTAGGGTAGGGATTGAGTTAGGTAGGGTAGGGATTGATGAGTTAGGTAGGGTAGGGATTGGGTTCGGTAGGGTAGGGATTGAGTTAGGTAGGGTAGGGATTGAGTTAGGTAGGGAAGGGACTGAGTTTTTTTTAGTTTTTTTAGCTTTTGTGATCACCTTTCGTCAGTTGAGATGTCCGTCGTGTGTTGTGCGTCAACATTTTCATTAAAACAACATCTTCTAAAACGCTGGGTAGATTTTCACCAAACTTCACAGGAATGATCCTTGGGTGACCCTCTTTCAAAATTGCCCAAATTGTTTCGGTCCACCCAGAGCTAAAAAAAGATTTTAAAAGTAAAAACTTTAAAAATCTTCTCTGAAACTGAATGGCTGAGAGCTTTCATATTTGGTATGTGGCATCCTCTAGTGGTCCTCTACAAAGACTTTTCAAATGATGCCCCTGGGGTCAAAACTAGCCACGCCCGGGTGGTCACATGGTTTATATAGACTGAAATAGCTAAATGACTTTGAAAATCTTCTCTAAAACCGCAAGGCCCAGAGGTGTGGTATTTGGTTGGCAACATTGTATAGGGGTCCTCTACAAAGATTGTTCAAATGATGCCCCTGGGGTCAAAACTGGCCACGCCCGATGGTAACGTTGTTTATATAGACATAAATAGCAAAATTACTTCAAAAATCTTTAACTCTGAAACTGCAAGGCCCAGTGGTTTCATATTTGGTATGTGGCATCCTGTAGTGGTCCTCTACAAAGATTGTTCAAATGATGACCCTGGGGTCAAAACTGGCCACGCCCCGTGGGTCACAGTGTTTATATAGACTTAAATAGCAAACTGACTTTAAAAAATCTGTGAAACCACAAGGCCTAGTATTTTCATATTTGGTATGTAACATTATAGTGGTCCTCTACAACGATTTTTCAAATGATGCCCCTAGGGTCAAAACTGGCCACACACCGGGGTCACATTGTTTATATAGACTTACATGGCAAGTGGGCCTTACAAATCTCCTTTGAAACTGTTATGTCCAGAGGTTTCATATTTAGCATGAAACATTGTGTAGTGGTCCTCTACAAAGATTGTTCAAATTATGACCCTGGGGTAAAAACTGGCCATGCCCCAGGGGTCGCATGGTTTAAATATAGACTTAAATAGCAAATAACTTAAACAATGATCTCCTCTGAAACTGCAAGGTCCTGTTCAAAGATTGTTCAAATATTTCCTGGGGGTCACATGGTTTATATAGACTTTAAAAATCTTGTGAAACTGCAAGGCCCAGATCTTTATACTCAGGTAAGTGTTTTAGGGTCATTTGGCCGTCTTAATTGTTATAAGCATTTATGATGCCTTACACTCAGGTGAGCGAGCTAGGGCCATCTTGGCCCTCTTGTTTTTTATAATGTCATGAGAGAGGCTTTTGAGATGAATTAGATGCACAAATACCATGACTCTACCTTATTAGTTTTTTATTTGTTTCTCTTTAGTCAGCGAATCTTTACCTAAGAAAAGCTTCTTTGATGGGCATATCTTTGTGACAATTTTTACTGAAATTATTGACAGTGCATTCGTGAGCACATGTTACCAGATAGTGACAGCACTTGTTATAAACTAAGAAGGGGGAAGTTGGGATTCATTTTGCACTTCGACCGATTCGGAACGTCAACTAAAGTAAGTTGGAGATAACAAAGTTCATCTGTAGTCATATCAGTGGAGGGATCTGGACCCATATCCGCAAAGTTCCTTAGTGAAAACTTAATAATATATCTATAAAATTTCTTAAGTCTGTCGCTTGTTCATTTAAAGTTAATTTTCCTGAGGAGCTTTGTGAATATGGTACCAGATGAACTAAACATATTATATGTTCTAAACACTTTTACAAGCATGTGTCTCACCATTTTTCAGTGATGTTTTTTTTATTTTATAATCTTTTATCTTTGGTTAGTTTTCTATGAAATAATAACGTTGTGATTAATGACTAATGGTGAATAACTGTATAATTGTTTTGTTAATTTGTGTACAGAATGAATATGCATCGATTGTTTTTAAATACAAACAAAATGTATACCAGCATATTGCCTGCTCGCAGTATATAATTATTAAAAAATTTAAAATATTCTTTGTTATGCTATTGCTTTCATGTTTCATTATGTTAATGTCGTAATAACAGTTTTGAACACCCTAATAAAAGTTCTGGTGAACAATTAAGAAATAATTTTCGATTTATCATTGTTTATCGGCCAAATGAACTACGATTTAAACTGATGCTTAGGAATTAAACCACGGGGGCGTTAGCCCGAGTTGTTTAATAGCAAAGGATCAGAATGACAAACAGCTTGGTGTTGGCCCCTTGTTTGTGGACAAAAAAATTCCTTGTCAGAGACTTCATTTTTCATCCCATCGTGACCAAGCCTGCACAGTTTGTATGTGACCATAAGGTCTCAGCTAAAGCCAACAATGCCGATTGGATAATAAACACATGAGTTATGGCCCCTTGTTCGTGCAAATAAAAACCACAAATTGGCTTTTTCCTGCCTAGAGACTTCATTGTTAATCCAATAATCATCAAACTTCCACAGGTTTTTATGACCATTAGATCTCAGCAGAAGCCACAAATGGGGCAGATCAGGGTACACACACTGGAGTTATTGCCCCTTAATTGTGAAAAAAGATGCATTAGTGGAATTTATGCAGGATAATGACTTCATTTTTGCCCAATCTGGACCAAACTTGCACAATTTGTCTATGACAAAAAGATCTCTGGTGAAATCGAAGAGTACATGGTAATGCACTCCACTCTTCAGAACAAGATGGCAAACATGGCATTACCTTTCCACAGCCATTATCTTTCCAAACTACAGCATTAACACTATTCCTCCAAAACTGCCTGTAAAAAATAGAAACCATGACAATGAGTTTTATGTTTGTTTTTGATAAGCACGGGCAAGCCCAGTAGCTAAAGAATTATAGCAGTTAATCAGCTAGACGAATGATTTAAGGTAGAAAGATCCTAATGACTTCGGAACTACTCGCGAAATATCGGTTAACTTCGGCCCATTCGCCACTAACCGTAAATCTAATCGATCTGATCCAAAACAGAAATTATTTTTGCGAAATAAACATTACTTTTAGAATATTGAGTCATTTTCAATTAAATGTGTGAAATAAATGCTTATTGTGTTTAAAGATGAGAGTAAAAATGTAGTTTGAAGAAAAACAAGGTACTCTGGCATGGGAAATACCTTCAAATGATGTCATTGTTGGGAATTTCTGTTTACATTTAATCATGACATTTTCGTGATATGTCTGGTGTATTTCATTACACTAAAGTTAAAATAGTTATAAATAAACGTCCAAGGAGTATTGGTATTATTGAGCATAATTATTCGTATATAAAAACATATCTGCGTAAAGGAGATACGTGCTCCTTGCTGTGAAATAACATTCATTCACACTACAAACTTGGAAAAATAGACAGTCGAGATGGGTGGAGAGCGGGATGTCGGGTGATCAAGTTTGTCGTTCTGTTCGATAATTTAAAATACTGTTCATTGTTTAAACTTGGACCTGTACCACTCAGGAATTTTGACGAAATCTACCGCTGTAAAAAACATGAAAATTATGTTTCGGCGAAATGATGAGAATGGTCTAAGAGACACCTTTTTATCTAAAAACAGTGACATTTTACCAATAGTCACAAGCTCCAAGAAGAGTCTTGATGAAGTTATCACAAAGATTTGCCAGTTTTTTTAAGCTCTTGTTAACCCAATGTAATGAAAATGTCAATTGAATTTTTTGAAACACACACTTTTAAAAAATGTTTATTATTTTTCTGAATTTGGTAACCAAGGACATGTGAACAGCTAGTTACATTTGTATTTAAAATGTTTACACAAAACACTATTCCTTTAACATTAATGCAAAAATAATTTAATATCGATACTGCAATTAGATTATAATTAGAAGAGAAAAAAATATTTTAACATAGAAGGAAAATATTTTTTACAAGTTTTATTTTTCATAATTTTCATTTTTTTTTTTAATAACCTAGGGTTGCTGTACTCCAAATGTTATACCTTGAGATTTTTGTGGTGAACCTATGTCAATTTATACCCTTTTCCTCTCCGATAAGGTTATATTATATTTTGGTATTACTGATTTTGACATACTAGGAAATAAAAGTTTTAAAAAATACTAAAATTGGTGTTAGGCATATTTTTACTGTAATAAAATCTGTTTTTTACCATATGCTTAGCCAAATTTAATGTCACAAGTATTGTTGGTCAACTTTAGTACTTATGTTTGTTATACTTTTTCATAAGATACATCTTTAACGTATAAATAAAAGCTATTCTGGAATAAATAAAATACATTTTGACAATATGTCAGTCATTTTTGTAAGTGTACCCCATCAACATTTTTGGTTGAAGTAGAAACATGAGGGGTTATAAAACAAAAATCGCATTTTTGTCAATACGTGTGGTTAGATTTTGTTTATATAGTCAATACGTGTGGTTAGATTTTATATATATACAAAAATCGCATTTTTGTCAATACGTGTGGTTAGATTTTGTTTATATTTCACAGTTAAGTCTCATAATAGATTTAATGATCAAAGATAATAAGAAAGTCAAGGTCTGAAAAAAGTCCCATTAGGGGCTTTCTACCTTAAGGACAAGATGTGCAATACATTCGCAACCTTTGTTCAATCTTTAAGCTACAGTAAGGTCTTCATCTTTGCCAGTACTCAGGTGAGCCATTTGGGCCATCATTGCCTTCTGTTCATGTTTTTCCTTCATAACTTCAAAAGCGGTCAAGCTATTAACTTGAAACTTCATAGATCATGGATAGACCTCATTCGGAAGTGCAGTGCGCAAGAACCGTTACTCAGCACTTCATAATTCTCGAGTTATTGCCCTTTGTTAATTTGTCATACTTCCTTTTTGTCCGGAGCATAACTCTTAAGACTGCAAGAGGTATTAACTTCATAGGTGGACGGATCTCATTGAGATGTGCAGTGCACAATAACTGTAACTCTGTGCTTCACAGTTCTAGAGTTATTGCCCTTGTTAAATTTTTTTATTTCATTTTTCCCGGACCATATCTCTTAGACTGTAAAAGGTATTAACTTGAAACTTCATAGGTGGGTAGATCTCATTGAGCAGAAGTGCAATGCACAAGAACCGTTTCTCTGTACTTCATAATTCTGGAGTTATTGCCCTTTGTTAATTTTTATACCCCCTTCTTAGACGGGGAGCTTATAGATTTTACCCTTGTCCGTCCGACGGATTTTTGTGTCGCGCAAAACTCAAAAAGTATAGCTGCTAGAGTGATTACACTTTATAAGCATATTCATCTGCATTGGGGCTTGTGCACCTGGGTATTTTGGTGAATAAGCAGAGTTATGGCCCTTTTTTTAGAAAAAGACATTTTTGGACTTGTGTTGTGCGTAACTCAAAAAGTATTACTGCTAGAGTGATGAAACTTTATAAACATATTAATCAGCATGTGAACTTGTGCACCTGGGTATTTTGGTGCAGTTTTTTCCGACATCAGCGGAGTTATGGCCCATTTTTTTAGCAAAAAAATGACATTTTTAGCTCGACTATTCGAAGACTTGGTGAGCTATCCTACTACCCCCGTCGTCGGCTTCTGAATTGGTTCAAGTTTTTATTCGAAAGTCTTGTAACTTCAAAACTACATAAGTTATTCACTTGAAACTTGGAACTAACCTTTGTCATCAACTCCAGTATCAGGGGCAACATTGCCCATAACTCTTTTTGTATTTTGACAGAGTTATGCCCCTTTTTCACCTAGATTTTCTGGTTAAAGTTTGTATTCAAGTTTTGTAACTTCAATACTACATAAGTTTTTCACTTGAAACTTGGAACTAACCTTTGTCATCAACTCTGGTATCAGGAGCAACATTACCCGTAACTCTGTTTTGTATTTTTACAGAGTTATGACCCCTTTTCACTTATATTTCTGTTTAAGGTTTATTATTCAAAAGTTTGGTAGCTTCAAAACTACATAAGTTATTCACCTGAAACATGGAACTAACCTTTGTCATCATCTCTAGTATCAGGGGCAACATTACCCATATCTCGTTTTTGTATTTGACAGAGTTATGCACATTTTTTACATATATTTTGTGGTAAAAGTTTTTGTTCCAAAAATGTATAAATTATACAAGGCTTCACTTAATAGTTTTGTATTTTAACAAATGTATGCCCCTTCCATATCCAAAATATGTACCAACTGAAATACTTCGAATAGTTGAGCACGCTGTCCTCTGACAGCTCTTGTTGGACTTGTGTTGCGCGTAACTCAAAAAGTACTACTGCTGGAGTGATGAAACTTTGTAAACATATTAATCAGCCTGTGAACTAGTGCACCTGGATATTTTGGTGCAGTTTTTTCCGACATCAGCGGAGTTATGGCCTTTTTTTTAGCCCCAAAATGACATTTTTCAACTTGTGTCACCTGCAACTCAAAAAGTATTAAAACTGGAGTGTTGAAACTTTATAAACATATTAATCAGCATGTGAACTTGTGCACCTTGGTATTTTGGTGCAGTTTTTTCTGACATCAGTTATGTCCCTTTTTTTAGCAAAAATGACATTTTTGAACTTTTGTGTCACGCATAATTCAAACATTATTACTGCTAGAGTGATGAAACTTCGTATACATATTAATCAGCATGTAAACTTGTGCAGGGGGGTATTTTGGTTCAGTTTTTTCTGCCATCAGTGGAGTTATGACCCTTTTTAAGCAAAAATTGACATTTTTGGATTTTTGTCGCATGTAACTCAGAAAGTATAACTGCTAGACTGATAAACCTTTATAAACATATTCATCAGCATGTGAACTTGTGCACCTGGGTATTTTGGTGCATTTTTACTGACATCAGCAGAGTTTTGTGACAACCAGCGGAATGTGGGAGCATCCGTGTCCGATGGTCACATGTCTAGTACCACTCTTGCTACACCGTATACCACACGACCATTAAATACCACTCTCGCTACACCGTATACCACACGACCATTAAATACCACTCTCGCTACACCGTATACCACACGACCATTAAATACCACTCTCGCTACACCGTATACCACACGACCATTAAATACCACTCTCGCTACACCGTATTTAAATCTATATCAACATAAATTCCAATAACATAAAAAACTCGTCCAAAACAACGCAAACGCAAATGAGTGTCAGGTTAATCATTTAGCACTATAACAACAACAACAACATGGATAACAACACAAACAACAACAGCATGAACAACAGCAACACCAACAACATGAACAACAACGTGAACAACAATGTGAACAACATCAACAACGTGAACAACATCAACAACGTCAATCACAACAACAGCAACGACAATGACAGCAACTACTACTACTTCTACTACTACTGATACTACTACTACTACTACTACTATGATTTCAACTACTACTACCACTACAACAACAACTACTACTACTATTACTACTACTACTAATACTTCTACATTGACTTTGTTGAATACGGTAAACATTGAACTCAAAACTTTGTTTATTTGGCCTTTGGACCACTTCTTGCGCACGAGGAAATTGGGAGTTACATATACCAACACCTTAATGCATGTGTGGGATTTATTGAACACTTTTTCTTGCCTCTGATTCGTATGTAAGATTGTTAACCCGGACATCGCGGTCGATATGGTGTCTTTATCGGCAATATAATGTCTCCATTTAAGGATAAACACCAAAAAACTCGCTAATTAAGTGATGCATTTGTTGAAAATCAATAACCACAAATAAATTTATCTTACATTATCATTAGAGTTACACATTATCAGAGTTATATTTTAATGCTCGATAAATACATACAAATGGAACGCTTGTAGGAACCAATGTCCGGACTACCAAAATGATGTAGGAACGAGTGTCCGGGGTGTCATAATCATGTAGGAACCATTGTCCGCCTATGTCAAAAATAGCGTAGGAACGAATGTCTCCATAGGAACTGATGTCCGGGATTCCGGTTTTATTAATAATTTCTCAGGATTTTTGCAAATGAATTCTGAAACTTCAATTTCGTCCAAATAAACTGATATAATTTTACTTAAATTAAGATTAAAGGATCTTGGTCTTTTTTCAAGGTTTTTAACATCACTGTTTTTGCTTCTTTGTTCAATGTAAAATTTAGTGAAAACGCATGAATGGCCATGTTTAAGTCTTTTAAAGTATTAGATAACATAAGCACACAACATTTTGCGAATACGGTTGAAATGCTTGTAAATCAAACTTTGCACTTATGCAAATTGTATTAATTTAAATTATCAGCATCTTGGTCCTTTTTTAGCTTGACTATTCGAAGAATAGGTGAGCTATCCTACTACCCCTGGCATTGGCGTCCGCGTTTGCTTCTGAATTGGTTAAAGTTTTTATTCAGAAAGTCTTGTAACTTCAAAACTTGGAATATTACTTTTGTCATCAACGCCAGTATCAGGGGCAACATTCTCCATAACTATGTTTTGTATTTTGACAGAGTTAAGCCCCTTTTTCACTTAGATTTTCAGGTTACAGTTTATAATTAAAACTTGTAACTTCAAAACTACATAAGTTATTCACTTGAAACTTGGAATATTACTTTTGTCAGCAACGCCAGTATCAGGGGCAACATTCTCCATAACTATGTTTTGTATTTTGACAGAGTTAAGCCCCTTTTTTACTTAGATTTTCAGGTTAAAGTTTATAATTAAAACTTGTAACTTCAAAACTACATAAAAGTTATTCACTTGAAACTTGGAATATTACTTTTGTCATCAACGCCAGTATCAGGGGCAACATTCTCCATAACTATGTTTTGTATTTTGACAGAGTTATGCCCCTTTTTCACATAGATTTTCTGGTTAAAGTTTATATTCAAAAGTTTTGTAACTTCAAAACTGCATAAGTTATTCACTTGAAACTTGGAACTAACCTTTGTCATCAATTCTAGTATCGGGGACAACATTACCCATAACTCTGTTTTGTATTTTGACAGAGTTATGCCACTTTTTACATAGATTTTGTGGTTAAAGTTTTTGTTCCAAAAATGTATAAACCATACAAGGCTTCACTTAAGTTTTGTATTTTAACAAATTTATGCCCCTTCCACTATCCAAAATATGTACCAACTGAAATACTTCGAATAGTCGAGTGCGCTGTCCTCTGACAGCTCTTGTTTAAGGTTAAAAATGAGTTTTGTCAAAAGTTCGACAAAATGACTAAGTCCGATATGGGATCAACCGCAGAGTTCGCCGGAAATAAAACTGATAACAATCTTATCACCGTATACAGGCGTTTTGGAGTTATGGGTTAATTTTGACGATTTACTAGTATGTTTCATAAATAAATGAACTGAACTGGTGATATTTAATTAAATAAAAATTGGTGACAAGAAATATATATGTGAAGAATATAGAAATAACTCAAAAGCTGAAATGGGTAATGATAATTCGTGGTTAGTAATTTTAACATGATTGTGTTTATGTACACCTTAATTTGAATTTTGACAAATCCTATAATATTTAACATGTGGCATTTTTACACTTTGTTTTCTTTGCAGACCAACTATTTCAAACTGAGAACCAAAACTGTTGTTTTCTTTGCAGACCAACTATTTCAAACCGAGAACCAAAACTGTCGCATGGGTCTTTGTTTTGTTTTCACACCCAGGAGGCTCCCTAAATCCAAGTTGTTTATTAGGGTGACATCCAGAGGTCCGTGTCCTTTCCAAATAAACCACACGTTGGACATGAACATAACATGACATAACATAACATAACAACATAATGCACCTATCAATATTTTCCCACGTGGGGGGGGGAGGGGCGGACAGACCTAGGGGAATTTGACAAATGTTTTTTTTTGGGGGGGGGTCTAATTCCCCACTCTAGAGCCAAGCATATTCGTCTAAATCTCTTCAGTGGGAGATGTTATAATATCTTTCAAATGGCCCGGGGCATATATTACCGGGATCTAAATTCCGATCAGTCTATTTTTCACCAGGGCCCAGAATTATTCGGTATGTCAAATTCCTGCCTGTCGGGAATCGCTTGCAGTCTAAAGTCCCCTATATGCCCGCCTTTCCCCCACTGGGGGAAAACTTTGATAGGTGCATAACATAATATTTATTTGGCATAAAACAGCACATTGCATATTCATAGCCAATACAGAAAATAATAAAGTGAAAAAGTACAGACATGTTATGATATTAGAAGGATAAACAAATTGTAATTGTAATAATTTTTTGCACAGCATTAGTTTAATACAAAATGAAATACAATTTTGTCTTAAGTTCTAATAAGTTATATAAAGGATCTTCACTTAAGTACAACATACAAATGTTTTGATACATTGTTTAATACTTTAGAAAACAATGCAAATTTGTAATCACAGTACTAATTTAAATACTTAAGTTCAAACAATGGGAATTAAATATGACAACATATAATAACATATAATAAGTTATATATAATAAGTTATATAAAGGGTCTTAACTTAAATGCAAAATAAAAGGGTATTAAATACAAAATACAAATGTTTTCATACAGTGTTTGATAGTTTAGAAAAGAATGGAGTTTTGTAATAAGAGAACTAACTTAAATACAAAAAATATTTCTTAAAAGATACTTAATAACAAACTCGACATTTAATTTTTTGTCTTAAATTATAATAAGTTGTATAAAAGATCTTAACTTAAATACAAAATACAAATGTTTTTATACATTGATTAATACTTTTAAAAAAATTGGAGATTTGTAAAAACAAAACTAATTTAATACTTAAATGCAACCAATGGGAATTAAACTTAGTTATATGATAAGTTATATAAAGGATCTTAACTTAAATGCAAAATAAAAGGGTCTTAAATACAAATGTTTTGATACAGTGTTGAGCAAATTACATATAATATACTAGTACTATATCAGTAAAGTACTGTTATGTCATTTACTGCAGTCATTTATTTGTCTTTCGTATAATGAAGGACTAGTAAATGAAGGACTAGTAAGTGACTTTTCATGTCGGTATACCAATTGTCATTTACTTGTCATTTACTGTGCCAGTATCTTACTTGTCATTTACTCAAGTTGAAAACTGAAAAATAGTATTGTTCTGAGCAACTTTGCTTTCTTTTAATAGTATTAGTATTGCACTGGAAACAAACCCTTGGTATGGTCATTTTGCATTACAACATTCAACATATGATTGTACGTAGTCATTCAGAGATCAATGGTTGAACTGCAATTTCTGTATACTCGAGATCTAGTCATTTACCAGTCTTTCACTGCATTCTTCACACTCTGATAAGCACTGACCCCCACACGTGGCATTCAGATGTTCGTCTGCTGTGCGATAAAGCATCTGCTTATCTATTGGTTGCTTCCCATAAACATTCTTTCCTGATTGGTTCATTTAATCACAGGAAGTTTATCTCTGAATTTGAGAACAAGAGCAGTGTTTTAGAAATGTATTGACTTAAATTGTAGTTATTAAGCAACTTATTGACTTTAATTGTAGTTTTAACGTGATTCTGAAATACTGACATTAATGAACATTCTCTTGAGAAAATTGGCTAATTTTAATCTTGAATTAAAATGTTTAATTGTTTGACGCAAGTTTATTCTGTTTCAAGTTTTTACCATATCTTTCTAAAAATAGAATACTGATCGAAGTTAACTTTCACCTTTAATGTGATTGGCCGTTTTATAAACTCTTGCGCACAATTTTTGAAAATCATTTACTTGATACTTGTTTTTGTAAGCGTTGAACACACAGCGTTAAAAAATTTTGAATTTTGTGTTCTGAAAATATTTGTGATCGGTAGTTGTGAACATTTCGAGGAACATTTTGAGACAGGAAATTTTTGTCAAGTAGAGATTTCTGGCACCCTCAATTTGCTAATTATGCAGTATAAAATTGACTTTCATATCGTAAAACATCATGTAAATATCTACTAGATTCGCGACGTCAGCACTGTGACTTGGATCATTGTGTAAACAGTGTTTTTTATGTTTTAATTTATGTGCAAGTTATTTTATGAACAATTGCGAACATTACAGGGTGCGAATACGATGTCCGGTCACGCCCCTTTGTTTATTTGAAAATAGACCAAAAACAAAGACTTGAAAAAGCTTGTTTAGAAATCAGAACGTGACATGAGTAATCGTTCGAAGAGGGAAACGAAAAAGGTTAATTACAAAACTTTACACACTACAGGGATGGCGGAAGCGGGCGAATCGAGCTGGCAACCCGAAAAGTTGACCGAATCTACCCATTTAGAGATTAAAGCGGTAAACAAAAATGGCGTCCTCCAGTTGCTTGAGGACGATGAATTCGATGAAGAAGAACTTTCTTCAATGAAGGCGGAAATCGAAAACCTTAAAAAACAAGAAGAAAGACTTTGCAAAAAGCAAGAATTCCAGGAAACGAAAAAGCAGCTGGAAAAACAGAAAGCGAAGGTTGAATCCCTAAAGGGTAGAGTACAAATACTTTCTAGCTGTAACTTGAACAATAACCCTCCTTCGGCTCCTACCTCTAAGTCTCATCAAAAAAGTAGAAAAAATATTTATCAAGAACAAAAGCTTACAATTGATGACTTGAGAAAAAATAAATCACTAACAAATAAAGTTAAAAAGCAAATTTCAAATCTTGGGTTAATAGATGAGTCTGAATCGGATGATGACATTGAATCCAGTGATAACTATTCAGAACAAGAGTCAGTGTATTCTGATGAAGATTCTAGCTCTAATTCAGAAACATCACAAACTATTTCAAAAAGGTCAGTCAAGGCAAGTAGAAGTAAAAAGTCAGGCATTGCAGTAACATCCCATGATCAAGTTAAACATTCCCAAAGATACCCACACACATATCTAAGATATGAATTCGTTAGCAAAAACATGACATTTGAAAGTTTGGATTTAAATTTGTTTATAGCTGGAGAATTAGAAATAATATCTGACTCTAGAACCAAATCAATGGAACGAAATGGTAGACTGGAATTACTAAAACGCATAATGTATCTAAGTATGTCTTATGAATTTGAAGGTTTGAAGAGTTATTATGCAGCTGTGCTAAGAGAAATCGAACTAGGGAAGAAAAAATGGAATGATGAATTTCAATATTTAGAAATTGCTATATTGAACAAATTTCAAATGAAACATTCCAGCAACATCAGGAATTCAATTAATTCAGCATTCAAAAGCAAGAAACCAGATTCAGGGAGTAAAGAAGAATCAAACGTGTGGTTTTGTGGGCTCTATCAGAGAAATAAATGCCAACATAAAACTGATCATACAACAGTTGTTAAAGGAAAAATGAGGTACGCCCTTCACATCTGTGCTACATGTTGGCAAAAGGACGACTCCAAGCAACAGCATCCGGAATGCTCTCGGGAATGTCCCAGCCGACTGAAGTGACTGAACACTATTTCACAAAAGTTTGAGGAAGACAATATGATAATTGACAAATTTTTGCCGATATATTGTTTTAAATCAAAATCAGATTATCTTAACTCTAAATTAAGTAAACATATGTGTTCACACTCCAAATCATGCAAAATTTGTTCAAATACAAATAATTCACAGAATGATACATATGAGAAGGTAATGATTCATTAAAAAGTTAAAGCTTCTGGTATATATAATTATATTGGTTGCAAAATTCCAGTAAATAGTAGAATCAATACAGAGTTTATGAAGACTATGCTGCATGATTATAATGATAAGGCAGTGTGTGATTTGTTAAAGTATGGTTTTCCAATAGGTACAATAGAATATGATAACACATTAGATATCTTGCTTCCAGTGTGGAAGTATTATAATCATAGAGGAGCTAATGAATTTCCAGAAGTTATGTTAAATTATTTGTCAAAAGAAAAGAGTTATAATGCTGTGTTAGGTCCCTTTAAATCTAATCCATTTACTAGTAAGTTAAAAATCTCCCCCTTAAACTCTGTGCCTAAAAAGGATGATACAGATAGGAGAATAATTTTGGACTTGAGTTTTCCAAAAGGTTCTGCCTTAAATGACTTTATTAGCAAGTCAGAATATCTAGGGGAATCTATAAACTTAGTGTTTCCAAAAATAGATGACATGAGTGATTTGATAAAAGCAAAGGGAAAGGGTTGTATGTTGTTTAAAAAGGATCTAAAACGGGCTTATAGACAGATTAACATTTGTCCCGGTGATTATAATTTAGTGTCATTCACATATAAAAAGCACATATTTTGTGATACTGTTTTATCTATGGGACTCAGATCAGCAGCATATATTTGTCAAAGAGTAACAAATGCTGTAGCATATATTTTATTTAAACTAGGTGTAATTGTTCTTAATTATTTAGATGACTTTGCTGGTGCTGAAAAAATAGAATATGCTGAGTTTGCTTATTTGCGTTTGGAAAATATTTTACAGAAATGTGGTTTAGAAGAATCTAAAGATAAATCTGTACCACCAACGACAAGAATGATTTTCTTAGGTGTTATGTTTGATACCATTAAAATGACTATGGAAATATCACCAGATAGGTTGAATGAAATATTGTTATTAGTAGAACATTGGTTAAGAAAGGAAGTTGCTTCTTTAAAAGAAATACAACAATTACTAGGCAAGCTGAACTTTGTAGGAGCGTGCGTGAAAGCAAGCCGCATTTTTATCAACAGACTATTGAATTGGCTAAGGGAGGTGTATGCATTGAACTGTGAAAATGATTATCATGCAATACCAGCTGAAGTGAAATTGGATTTAAAATGGTGGAAAACTTTTTTACCATTATACAATGGTATTTCTGTTATTTCGGTAGAAGAATGGTCTTCTCCAGATGAAACATTTTCGTGTGATTCTTGTTTAAGTGGGTGTGGAGGATACTTACAGGGACATTATTTTTATGCAATTTTCCCCACATTCATACAAGAATTAGACCTGCATATAAGTGCATTAGAAATATTGGCCATTGTAGTGAGTGTTCATCTATGGCATATGACATTTAAAAATAAAAAGATTGTAGTACAATGTGATAACATGGCTGTGTGTATTGCTTTAAATTCAGGAAAAGCAAAATGTAAATTTATGCAAAAATGTTTGAGAGAAATAATATTTTTTGCAGCTTTAAATGAATTTGAAATTAAGGCAGTACACATCTCTGGTGTTGATAACAGGTTAGCAGATCATTTGTCTAGGTGGCATTTAAATGATAGTCATAGACAGAGATTTGAAGACAGTACAAAAATTGTTACTTTGTATAATCATGAAGTACAAGAAAAGGATTTCACATTCTTTAATTCTTGGTAGTATTTCATGTTGTTTCAGACAGACAGATGTCTCAGCTTGGTGAGGACTTGAGAGCATCAAATAGACGAGCTTATGCCGAGGGATCCAGAAAAAATTTAAAGATCCAGTGGGAATCATTTCTTTTGTTTTGCTGCCATTTCGGGTTAGTTCTTCTTCCTGCATCAACTCTTACTCTACAATTATATGTGCAGTTTCTTAGTAGATCTTTTAAATCTGTTGAATCAATTCGTAATTATGTAAGTGGAGTACGTACCATGCACCAAGTTCTTGGTTATTCATTAGATAAGGTAAATAATTTCATATTGAATCTTACCTTTAAAGGAATATCTAGAATTCAATGTCATCAAGTTAAACAAGCATTACCTATATCTCCAGAACTTTTGCTTAAAATGTATTTGGTAGTAGATAATTCTGACATAAACTCTTCAGTTTTCTGGTGTTTATTTGTTTTTGCCTTTTTTCTGTTAGCTAGAAAATCTAATTTAGTTCCAACAAAGTTACAAGACTTAAAAGATCCTAAGTTTTTATTGAGGGGAGATGTTTCTATTGAACAGAATAAATTACTGGTTAACATGAAATGGACAAAAACTATACAATTTGGGCAACGTGTATTAAGCAGTCCATTGGTTGCTGTTTAAAAACTCACCTTTGTGTCCCGTGGCAGCCTTTAAGGATATGGTTAGTAAAATTCCTGCTGGACCTGGATCTCCTCTATTTGTATTGAAATCAGGAAAACCAGTCACATATACCATTTACTTAAAAAAGCTTCGTGAAATTTTATCAAAATGTGACGTAGATCCAAATTCATATTCTACTCACTCTTTTAGAAGGGGCTTCACTTCCTTTGTTCAGATTAAATGTTTCAGCTGATAAAATTCAGCTTTTAGGTGACTGGTCTTCTGACGCGTATAAGAAATATTTGCACATGTCTTTAGAAGACAAAGTGAACATTATTAGCTTCATATCCGAACATTTATAATTATATGTTGAATTATGTATATATGTAAATAATTATTTTTACACAGAGATTATACAGACTGGTTCAGGGTGCTATAATGTAAAGACTATAGGTAAGTAAATGTATGTCGTTGTTGTGTGTTATATTGCTGAGTATTTCTAGAGATTGTTTGTCTCTATTGCTTGACTTTGCACGCTTTACCTTACTTCAGTACATGAATTGCCTCGCTTATATATTTCTATTGCTTGCATGCATTGCTTTTCTTGTATTGTTTGTTTGTGTGTTTTTTGGCATTATGTTGGCCTTTTTATGAATATTCTATGAATTATTACATGTGAATTATAATTGTAATAAAAGAATTTGTATGTATGGTCAAATTATCTATTTGATTGACATTACTTTTTGTTTGAATTGGAAATTCAATTATGATATTATTTGAATTAAATTCGCTGTGTTACAAGGACAATAAAATTAACTATTATTGACTTTGTTATTTATTGTAGTTATTACATCAAATAAGTTCTTAACAAAAACTTAAGGAAAGAAATTGGCTAATTTTAATCTTGAATTAAAATGTTTAATTGTTTGACGCAAGTTTATTCTGTTTCAAGTTTTTACCATACCTTTCTAAAAATAGAATACTGATCGAAGTTAACTTTCACCTTTAATGTGATTGGCCGTTTTATAAACTCTTGCGCACAATTTTTGAAAATCATTTCATACTTGTTTTTGTAAGCGTTGAACACACAGCGTTAAAAAATTTTGAATTTCCCAGTCCCACCCTCCCAAATAGAAGTAGTTCCGTGAAAATCTTTTTATATAAAAGGTCATTATGAGCTTTATAGAATTGATAATTTGCTATGGCTTATTAATATGCTTTGTGTCTGTGTTCATCTTGATACAGTGCTTTACATGTTATAATTTCTCTGTCTATATACATATTTAATATTTATTTGTTTTCATCTTAATAAACAGCTTGAATTGTTATTAACCTACTTTATAAGGTGTAGAATGCATGGATTGCTTGGGTTATGCTTTGAATGCCTTTTTATGAATATTCTATGAATTATTACATGTGAATTATAAATGTAATAAAAGAATTTGTATGTATGGTCAAATTATCTATTTGATTGACATTACTTTTTGTTTGAATTGGAAATTCAATTATGATATTATTTGAATTAAATTCGCTGTGTTACAAGGACAATAAAATTAACTATTATTGACTTTGTTATTTATTGTAGTTATTACATCAAATAAGTTCTTAACAAAAACTTAAGGAAAGAAATTAAGTAGTGTGGAAATCAATATTTAGTGTGGTGAAAGAGAGTTACAAGACTTCAGCACTTTGGTTAATTGGAATAGCAGGTGGTTTGTATTTTTCGGCGTAGCTGTCTAAGATCACTTTTGACCCAGATTTTCTTGCGATAATTATGCAGCGGGAAAATTGAATGCCAATAGAATTGGGCAAATTTTCTAATTCTAGGGAATGCAAACTTCAAACAATGGTTTAACGTATACCAATAACTGTTGCATACTTTTGGGGATTAAACATTTACATAATTGTTTACATAAGCGGTTAAAATGAAGTTATAAACATATCTTCAACATATACTTTAGAACGGAGGCTAATTATGAACGTATTTTCTCATTGTATGCCATAAACAGAATGGTATATTCATTCACGTAACGAAATAACTATTTTGTTTAGCCTACATTTATATAAGCGGTATACGCTCTATAAATATCAATTGTGCAATGTTCCCATTCTTAAATCTCATTCACAATGTTGCCGTTCCATGTAGCCCATCGATTCTAGCGAGTTCATCACATTCCAGAATCAGTAGTGTCATTCTAAAAATAGCGCGCGTATCTAGCAACCGTTGTATAGCTGTGTTAATATACTCGTACATGCATCAATAATAGCTTTCAGAGAATCATAAACCTAAAATTTTAATAAATGGGGAATTTATATTTATAAACTTACTGTTAATTTGATTTAAAATTGTGGTTACGATTTATAAACGATTTTTTATAATTGCATCTTTCTATCAACTTCTCCAGTAGATGTTATTTTATCTATAAAAAGATGCTACATTTTCTGTAGATAAAATGTTATGAAAGACGATTCGGAATACGTCGAATTGTTATTCGTTAGGCATGAATACACAATTTGCAATACTAATTATACACAGGAACCCCTGATATATCATATTTCTACTGATATAATTTAAAATCGTCAAAGTCTAATGAATTTTATGGTTGCGTTATCAAAAATAAAGTCTGAACTTTTCAAAAATCGTTGAATGTTCCCTGACTATTGCTTTTTTTGGGATACACAGTATAAATGCTTCTTTGACTTCAAATCGTTATTATATTAGATAACTAACATGAATGGTATATTACCGGTACTATAAATAACTATATAGACTCGTCTGATACATAATAATTTTAATTCATTCCCGAAATCATTTTCTTACATTGTTAATTTGTTTAATTGACTTGACAAATTCAGATAACAATTATGTTCACCTAAATTATTTTGGTTATTCGTATACCACTAGTGGAAACATGGAGCTATATGATTGGTTTATTCACGTCATAGATATTAATGATAATTTTATTCAATTTTTAAATTAATAAATGTATCTCATATTAACTTTTGGGTCCGCGAAGTTTTCTAATAGTGTCCGAAAAGTCTGGGGTCCAATAAGTCTCCTAATATTGGTGGGGACCAAAACATCTGGAGTCTGAGAAGTCACGTAACCGATCCTATTGGCCGTCTGTATAGGTAATTTTTAAATGACATAGCAATATTAATTTCAACGCCGATTGTCTTTTTTAAAGACATTTCTTGTTATCTCTATATTCCCTTAAATTTCTATTTTTATGATTTCATCATAATTATATTTGTCCTTACTGCAGTGTTTGCTTAGTGTGAGGTTACCAATTTAAATGGATACTGAAACCACTGTATGATTTTGTTTAAGTTCGCATAATAGGCAATGCAGTAAAAACAGTGTTTCAGGATCTTACAGAACCATTCACGATTTCGACATTGTCAAATCAAGCGTAACGAGACTGGCGAGATAACGCGAGATTTTGAGGTCAGGGTGTGGTGTAGCGTGCACTGGCCACGCCCACAGGCATGACACGCCCATTGCTTGAATGCCTATGCGATAGCAGGGAGTTAGAATTGTATGCTTGTGGAGTACGGATGTGAATAAAAAGAGATTTACCTTCAATGGTGTTCAGCCTTTCACTAGTACCTTTAATGGTGTTTCTTAAATGGTGTTATTAACAGTGTGTTCTTACAATAGAAACACTACATTTGGCGACGAGGATTAAAATAAAATTGGACATTAAACAGTTAAATCATGGAACGAGAAAGTGACTATTTGGCGAGATTTGATGTGCGTGGCGAGTCATCGGGATTAGCGGCTAAGTGGAAACGGTGGTTTCGAGCGTTCGAGTTGTATGTGGTCGGTAAGGGCATAAAGGACAATGAACGCAAACGATCAGTACTGCTCCACATGGCTGGAATGGAAGTGCAGGACATCTTCTACACTTTGCCGGAAGGAGAAGGAGACAATGTGTATGCTAGAGCCGCCGATGCTCTAGGCAAGCATTTCGCGCCGCAATCAAATGTGCCTTACGAGAGACACATGTTCCGGAAACTGGAACAATCGCCGACGGAATCTGTCGATCAGTATATCAGTTATCACAAGACTTCGACAGAAAGCGGAGACATGTGAATTTCATAACACCGACGAGCAAATTAGAGATCAGGTTATTGAGAAATGTAACTCGATGGAGTTGAGGCGGAAGTTACTCCAACGTGGTCGTGATTTGACTTTGATACAGCTGCGTGAGATTGCGAGAACATTAGAAGACGCTAATCAACAAGCGAGCTGTATGGAGGAAATTCACCATTCTGTTAACAAAATGTCTATACAGAAATCGAAAGACCGGAAACAACGAGACATTGAATGCTTTAAGTGTGGGAAGAAAGGACACATAGCCAAAGACAGCACGTGCCCAGCGCGTGGAAAGCGCTGTAACAATTGTAACAAAATCGGACATTTTGCGGTAAAATGTAGGTCAGCGGAAAAATCGAAAAGAAAGCCGCGTACCGTACGCCCAGTTGAAGACACACCAGAGGACAGGAGCCAATTTACATTTACAGTACAAAGGAAATATCCTACGGCAACGTCGATAATGATCGAAATTGGTGGAGTGCAAACCAAAGTGATAATTGACTCCGGCTCCAGCTGCAATATTGTTGATAGAAACACCTGGGAATTCTTAAAAAGCAATGGAATAAAATGCAGAAACGAGCCCAGGAAAACCGAGCTATATGCATATGGCTCCAAGGAACCGCTAAAGACAGCTGGATTGTTTTGGGCGACCATTATCTACAAGGAAGTAGCGGTGGATGATACCGAATTTGTGGTCATTGAAGGATCTGGACAGTCCTTATTAAGCTGTGATACAGCTATGAGGTTGGGCGTTCTCAAAATTGTGCGCCAAATGGAAAAACCGGAAGTTCCAGATGTCGTCACTCAGTACAGCGAACTATTTACGGGGCTACTTAAAGATTATCAACTTGAAGTGTCAATCGACCAGTCTGTGAAGCCCGTAGTACAAGCAACAAGACGTGTGCCATACCAGTTGCGGGAGAAGTTGGACGCTAAACTCAAGGAACTACTCGACTTAGACGTCATTGAACCAGTCAACGGACCATCGCAGTGGGTGTCACCTGTCGTCATAATACCAAAGAAGGATGGTGACATTCGTATCTGTGTGGACATAAGACAGGCAAACCGCGCCATACAACGGACCAGGTACCCGATACCGACAGTAGACGAAGTGTTGTAGGAACTCAACAACAGCAAATATTTCAGTACACTGGACATAAACAATGCTTACCATCAGATCGAACTTTCCCCCAGAATCACGAGAAATCACGACGTTTACAACACACAGTGGATTTTTATACAGGTATAAACGCATGATGTTTGGAATTGCGTGTGCGCCGGAAATGTACCAAATGGTTCTGCAACAAACATTGCAAGGCTGCGAGGGTGTGCATAACATTGCTGACGATATTATTGTCCATAGTTCTACAAAACTAGAACATGATAAATGTTTAAATAATGTGCTATGTGTACTAAGAGACAAAGGGTTTACGTTAAATAAGGACAAGTGTCAGTTTTACATGAATAAGTTAGTGTTTATGGGTCATGAGCTATCTGAGCGAGGGATAGGGGCAACTCAGGTCAAGGTCGACGCTGTAGTGAACGCGAGTGAGCCACGAAACGTGAGTGAAGTTCGTAGTTTCCTCGGTTTAGTAAACTATTGTGCGAGATTCATACCGAATCTGTGTACAATAGCCTTGCCGTTGAATGATCTGTTGAGGAGAAACGCGGTGTTTAAATGGGGTCGGTCTCAACAGAGCGCGTTCGATGAATTGAAAAAAAGGCTAGCTAGTGCCGAAACTCTGGGTTATTATGACAAAAGCGCGCCGACAAAGGTCATAGTTGACGCGAGTCCGGTAGGACTAGGTGCCGTGCTTGTGCAGGTACAGAATGGTGAGAATCGCGTAATTAGTTACGCAAATAGGAGTTTAACTGATGTTGAGAGGAGATACTCACAAACTGAAAAGGAAGGTTTAAGCGTGGTGTGGGCGCTAGAGCGTTTTCACCCGTGGCTTTATGGTATAGAGTTCGAGCTCCTTACTGATCACAAGCCACTTGAATTCATTTATGGTACAAGGTCAAAACCCTGTGCTAGACTTGAACGATGGGTACTTAGGCTGCAACCGTACCGATTTACGGTTAAACATGTGAACGGTCGAGACAATATTGCAGATGCACTGTCGCGACTTCCGCTCAAGCACAGTTCAAAGACGATTGACAGTGTAGATAACCATGAATATTTTAAATTTGTTGCGCGCGAAGCAACGCCCAGCGCAATGACCACTCGAGAAATTGAGGAGGTATCATGTCGTGATGTTGAGATAAGCAAATTACGAGATAGCGTGACGTATGGGACATGGGAGAAAAATTAGCAAAACCAGTTCATACATATCAAGGATGAACTGTGCGTAATTGGTTACTTAGTACTGAGGGGTACGCGAATCGTTGTCCCGCGAGAATTACGCAAGCGCGTGTTAGACTTAGGTCACTTAGGTCATCCAGGAATCATGTCTATGAAAAGCAATTTGAGGACAAGAGTATGGTGGCCAGGTATTGATAAAGAAATCGAAAATTATTGTAAGACGTGTTATGGTTGTCAGTTGGTAAGCCAGCCATCGTCTCCCGAACCAATGACAAGAACAGAACTCCCAAATGCTCCGTGGCAAGACTTAGCGGCGGATGTGTTAGGGCCGTTACCATCGGGTGATTACATATTTATATGTGTTGACTATTACAGTCGATATGTTGAGCTTGAGTTGACCAAAACTATTACGAGCGAGAAATTGGCGTCAGTTTTGAGCAAATGGTTTTTGACTCATGGCTTGCCATTGTCTCTGCGAACAGACAATGCAAGTAGTTTTGTATGCGAGTACTTCGAAAATTTCTTGAAATCACAAGGCATTGAACACCGGCGAAATACCCCTTTGTGGCCTCAAGCAAACGGGGAGGTTGAACGTCAAAACCGGTCAATTCTCAAGCGTCTACGCATCTCTCAAAGTCAGAATCGTAATTGGAAATTAGATCTCAATGATTACCTGATAATGTATCGAAGCACACCCCACGCAGTGACTGGCATGTCGCCTGCTGAGATGCTGTTCGGTCGTAAAATCAGAACGCGTGTTCCTGAAATTAATACATTTAGGCGGGAAGATAGTGAAATCCGTGACCGGGATTCCGAACAAAAGAGAAAAGGGAAAGTATATTCCGATGCGCACCGAAATGCGAAAAACAGTGAAATTGTGTCAGGAGACAGAGTGCTTCTAAAGCAAAATCGAAACAATAAACTTGATACGCCGTTCGGTTCTGATAAATATACGGTAGTTAGTAAGAGCGGAAATAGTGTTGTTGTTCGAGCCGACGCCGACGGTAGCGAATACCGGCGGAATGTGACTCACATGAGAAAACTGAATGAACGAAACGCGCCTCAGACAGACTCAAAATCAAATGTTTCAATTAATGAAAATGATCAAAATAGCGAGCATTCAGTAATAAATTATGGAAAAGATAGGCCGAATAGGAATCGAAAAATGCCTGAGAAATTCAACGACTACGCCATGACTTAAACGTTCTGGTTAATTAGCGTGATAATTTAATGTTGTAAATCAGAGACTGCGCTGTGCTTGTAAACACATTTGCAGCTGGTGCCAGTAAATTTCATTTAGACTGACATTTGCATCAGCGTTAGGGTATCAAATGGGCTATAAAATGAAATTGATAAACAGTCAGAATGTTTGCACGTTAATGTCAGACGAGGTTTAATGCGAAATGTATTAGAACATTAGACTTGCTAGCAGCATGATACTTTATCAACGGGTGCATAATTGTCATGTTTTATTTTTTGATATTTTTTTAGCATGATCGTTTGATAAAAAACAATGCGTTATTTGTTGCTGAAGAATTGTTTTATCTTGTTTTATCAAATGTGAATGCATTGTATATGTTTGTTTAATCGTGTGTTTGTATTATTAATGGCTTAAAAAAAAGGAGGGATTGTGGTGTAGCGTGCACTGGCCACATCCACAGGCATGACACGCCCATTGCTTGAATGCCTCTGCGATAGCAGGGAGTTAGAATTGTATGCTCGTGGAGTACGGATGTGAATAAAAAGAGATTTACCTTCAATGGTGTTGAGCCTTTCACTAGTACCTTAAATGGTGTTCAGCCTTTCACTAGTACCTTCAATGGTGTTATTAACAGTGTGTTCTTACAATAGAAACACTACACAGAGGGGTTCCGTTTTCTCGCTGTAAAGTAAACATCGATCAGCTGCTGATGCAGTTTTACATAAACTGCTATTAAAACTAAAAATAAACAATTAATTAACTTTATATGAAGACGTATTGCTTTAATTTACGATTTTAACGTTCACACACATAATTTAGACCTGGCTGTATAACAGTATTAATGGTCACACGAGTAGTGTGTCAAAATAGACAAAAATGAACAAGAAACACCACACCAACCCTACGGTTAGAAGTAAACCATACAAACTCTTTTGACATGCTACTTTAAAAAAGTCCACCTACCTACTTTTAAAACATTTAACAGGTCTATTTTTTACACATTTACTTTGTACTAAATGTGTAGAAAATAACTCAACATTTATTAAATTTTCATGGACCCAGAAAATTAGTTTTATTTGATTTGGTGAGTGAGGTTTCTCACAGATATATTAATTTAATGTATATATCATTTTTATGATTTTTTTTCTTTTGACAATTGCAACCTCAATACAAACCGGGCCCAGCTAGCTTAGTTGGTAGAGAGCTGGACTGTCAATCCGGGTCATCGCGAGTTCGTGCCCCGGCCCGGCCACATAACTTGTGTGGGATTGGTAATAAAATAATTTCTACGGCCATTCTCTCACTACCTCTGCTTCAAGAATAGAATCAGAATAGTTTATTTTCGACTTAAGCATATAAAGCTCATCGTCATTAACACACATATACAATAACAACATGCGTTTGAAGTAAATACAAAACATACATCATTTCGAAGATAAATCAATTTAAATAGACACGAAATAAACATGTTTTCGTGAGAATGTCACATGGATGAGGTTAATACATAGTGACTACATAATGTCACACGTATTTTAACAATTTCAACAATATTACATTATTTGTACATGTTTTCTTTGTGAAAATATATATATATTTTATACTACATATATATGACATTTTCTCGTATTTTAAAGCATTTTATACAAAAAATAGCTAGTTTTCTTAACAATATTTTGTTTGAACTATTTATTAGTTCGATAAACTTGTACATATTTGGACGGGATCTATAATACTTTGGAATTAATGTATTCCTGACATCAGCATAATAAGGGCATTTAAGAACAAAGTGATATTCATCCTCGATGTCATTTAGGTTGCATAACACACATTTGCGTTGATCTCGGACAATGTTATGGTGTCGACCCGTTTCTATAAATAATTTGTGAGACGACAAACGTAATTTAGAAATAATATTCCTATGTTTGATATTTTCAACAATATCAAGATACGATGATCTTTCGAATACTGGTTTTAGTTCCTTATATAGAGTCATTGAGCTAGATGATGTGACACTGACATTCCAGCTAGTGATGTACTGGTCTCGTAATCTGTTTTTAAGTAACGGGATAAATTGATCTGTGTTCACTGATTCAGGGAATAGCCATACATCGGCAAAACCGGTTTGGTTAAGAATGTCCCGTACTTTCGATGTCCAATTGTTTGCGTTATTTTTGCATTCAATTTCTAATCTCTGTAATAACGCAATTTGTTTAAGAATACAATTTCCCTGTTTTAAAGTGCATAATTTTAAAAAATATTTAACGATCCTGACATATCTGTCTATATACAGGGGGAATCGACCAACTTCGGCATATAACGATAATGAATTTGTTGACATTTTTACATTTAATAGTCTTTTACAAAATTTACGATGAACGCGTTCAATGTTTTCCGCTTTGATAAATCCCCAAACCTCGCAGTTATAGTTTAAAATTGATAATACATATGCGTTAAATAAATTGAACATGATATTTATAGGTACGCTCATGTCTTTTGTTAGGGTGAACAAAGAATGCATCGCTTTTATTGCTTTGCCATATAGAGTATTTGTTGCGGGCACAAATGATCCACCACTTGACATGACAATTCCAAGGTAATTAAAATTGTTCACAATTTCTAATTCTTGACCTTTATATGTCCATTTTAATGTTTTACTAATTGCCCCTCCCTTTCGGAATACCATGACCTTGGTTTTTTCAATGTTAACTGTTAAATTCCACTTATCACAGTAGGTTTCTAAATTGTTTAATGATTCTTGTAAGCCCTCCTGGGTTTCAGAAAATAAAACCGCGTCGTCAGCGAATAATAATAGGTAGATCAAGAAGGACAGTAGTTACTTTCATTAAAGTATGAAGATTTGGTACCGGTCAACCGCTTAGATCGGCTAAGGAAAAGTGAGTAGGTTAACTGACCGCCGTAAAGTCTGTAATTGTAGATTTGGCTGCAGTAAATACAGGATGTGTCCTGCAGTTCCACATAATAGACCTGTGTCCTACTAGTACCATCATAAGGAATATATGCAGCTTAATTATCTTCACTTTATCAACAACACAACAATAAAAAAAATCCATGTCACCGTGGTATTCTCTTTTAATCATAAGCTATAAATACAAAGCTTTTCAAAATTACATCCACAGCACACAAATAAACAAAATTACATAAAGTATTCAATTATACTGAAACAAGTATCACAAAAAATACATTAGTAATACTCAATTGTTTTAATTAGTATATTCCTTTGTAGAACCAGTACTTAGTCACTTTTTCACAAGTTTTAGTACAGTTAAGTAAAAAACCAAGCAAGTTCATCACCAGCTATTGAGTTGGGCTGACATTTCCAGTGTACCCATTTTTAACAGTAACTTGGACGGTCACAGTTAATGCTGGTTCCAATGAACAATTTTTCTATAAAATATATATAGCTAATACCCGCAGGGGTTTTACACAAAATCACAAAGCAGTCAAGGGTAAAAGCCCGGCAGACCGAATCGACGAAGACAATTATTCAGGTCACCAATGGATTACTTTTCCACTGTCTGCGGGTTCCGGAATGTTTTGCACCGATGATGTTTTGCCCGAGGATGTTTGGACTTGGAACTTTGTATGCGCACAGATGTGTGATTACTAAATATTTATGACAATCCATCAACAACCATCTGTTATAACAACAATTCATTAACATTATTATTTTAAATATATTCACTTGAATTTTGACAATTAATAATATGACTTAATTTGAACACACATTACATAATATTTATATATTTTTTATAAATGTAATTACATTAGTGGTGTTGTGTGTCACAATATGCTAATTCAAAAAGGAATAATACAATCAGGTGTATAATCCCCTGAAGAATCAGGGTGAGACATTCCAGATTCTGTGATAGTTACCTGAAACAAAGAAAGTTAATTAAAGTATTATTATTATTATTATTGCAAAGATATACTGTTATACAAACACACAATAATATTATGTATAAACATACTGAACTGGCTACTCTATGCAATTCCGTATATACATTAAAACTTCTAAATCTTGCCAATACGTTTTGTATTGACAAACACTGATGACACATTTAAGGACTGTTATGGATAAACATACTAAACTGGCTACTCTATGCAATTCCGTATAGACATTAAAACTTCTAAATATTGTCTATACGTTTTCTATTGACAAACACTGATGACACATTTAAGGACTGTTATGGATAAACCTAACGTGCATACAAATAAATATACTGGCGTTCTCTTTATTATTTCATAACATATTTGAACGAAAGGTATTAAATCTAATGCCAAAATAAGATCTGTTGCCTTTATTGAGTAGTTTTCCGATCATTAAATGATTAATTCCCATACCCCACCCACGTTTAGAATGTTAAATTTTAACCTGTTTAAAACATAACAAAGTGCATATAAAGCATAAATATGTATAAAAGCCGACTTACATATTTTGTTCCACAACAAGTAACAGTTTTCTTTTCCAGTCATATGCAAAATGCAGAAGAATTTTTCTGGACAACGATTATCTATACAGCGGAAGCAACTATACGCTCACTGTGCAACCCCCCTGACCTAGAACACCTCGGTAAACAATGTCGAAAAGGTCAATAGGGTTGTGTATTTTATTGGTAAATAAATTCGCTTTTACATAAATTGTATTACGTTACTTATCTTCATAAACAGTTTTAAACTGATAACACCAGAAAAGTTAACTGAATAATATTACGGAATTGACATGAAGATACATTGGACGGTATCATTTCCTGATTCGTTCATTCAAACACAGGAAGTTTCTCTTTGAATTTCAAAACAAGAGCTGTGTTTTAGCAACGAATTTCAAAACAAGAGCTGTGTTTTAGCAACTTATTTACTTAAATTGTAGTTATAAAAACCCTTATTTACTGAAGTCCATTGCTGGTCTTTATTGCAGTCAGTTACTGGTAAATTACTGGTAATTCACTTTTAATGGTCATTTACTGTAGTCAATTACTTGTCATTTACTGAGTAATTTACTTGTCATTTACTGAGTAATTTACTTACCATTTACTGAGTAATTTACTTGTCAATTACTGAGTGATTTAATTGTCATTTAATTAGTGATTTACTTGTCATTTGCCTTACCGTGTTTCCATTTTGTCAAATAGTACTTCGCTTGTCATTTATTTACTCGGTCATTTACTTGCCTCATTTGCATGTGAAATTTTACACTACCGAATCACTAGAAAGTATATAATTCAGAAGTCATTCGTTGCATTCATTTACTTCCACATTGTTTTGGTTTGGGTAATTTAATACTTAAATACAAACAACGGGAATTGAACATGACAAAATATTATAAGTTATATAATAAGTTATGTAAAGGCTCTTAACTTAAATGAAAAATATAAATACTTTGATTAATTGTTTAACGTTTTAATGGAGATTTTTAATAGTACACATAACTTAAATGCAAAACAATTGGTATATATTTAACATGACAAAAATAATAGGTTATATGATAACTTTCATAAAGGATCTTAACTTTAATGCAAAATTCAGGTATTTTTAGCATTGTTTAACACGTTTGAAAAAATGGAGTATTGTTTAATTACAGACTTAACTTAAATGCAAACTTTATATATTAAACATGACAAAGTATAATACTGTTATATTGACGATCTTGATTTAAACGCAAATACAAATATTCTGATAAATTGTTTAACACTTTCGGGGATTTTGTTGACATAAGCGATTCAAATTTATTTATTGTCGGCCAATGACAATAATATGGTTTAAGTTATTGTTTTCGTATGTTAATATATAAAGGACAAACAAGAAGAAAGTGGTATTCTGTTTCAACGACATTCATATTACAATAAATACATACAATGTAACCGACGTTATTTTTGGATGTTTTCATGGCGTCCTTTTTCGATTGCCAGATTATCTGCGGATAACTTAAATTGTGTCAGTATAATTCTAAATTTATTAACGTTTATACAACTTAAATATTTTTCAAGCTCAAAGTCATGTTTAAAATGCAGCTAGTCTATTGGAGTTATTGATATTTGAATAAGAATATTGTTTGCAGATGTCTATGATTCGTTCTGTGATTATTTTTAATTCTGACTTGTTTGGCACTGTGTTATCTTGATCTGACCATATTCTACCTAGACCAATCTGTTGTTATAGCGTTTTTATTTGAAAAGCCCAATTTTTACCACCATATGATATATTTTCGTCGGCATCAGCCTTTAGCATTGTATAGGTGTGTTTTGTTAGATTGTTATTTGGATTGATTATTTTTACCCCGTATTTTAATTAATATTAATTTTCGTTTGATAATCATAGGATATCGTCCCAATTCTCCGTTAAGTCCGTCTAAGTTAGCAGATTTTCTAACTTGGAGTAATTTTCTGAAAAAATTACAATGGACTAATACTATATCTTTACTATCTTTGAAGCCCCATACTTCGGGCGGAGTCATTTAATTTTGAACCAACAAGGCTGTCAAAGAGACTGCATTTCTCTTTTGCATTTAACGACTTTTGCTAATTTAAAGGAAACTCTGGATAAGCAAATACACAAATATGAAAATGACATTGAGTGTATTAGTTCATATAAAGTTAAGAAGATAATAGAAAATCTCAACATCAATAAATCTACCGGCATTGATGGCGTTAGCGCAAGGATATTGAAACATTGTGGGGATATTATAACTCCAGCTATTACATCAATTATTAATAACAGCATTTCATCTGGAGTATTCCCAGATTCTCTAAAATTTGCTACAGTTCTGCCAATATTAAAATCGGGCAACCCTGAATCACCTTGCAACTATCGTCCAATATCAATTTTGCCAACTATTTCAAAAATATATGAAAGGCATATTTCTACACAAATACATTCATATTTTGAACAAATGCACATTATTCATTATGCTCAATCTGGTTTTAGAAAACATCACTCATGCCATACAGCTCTTATTAAACTAATAGACACATGGCTAAAAGAAATAGATAGTGGTAAATTGATTGGTTCGGTATTTTTAGACCTACGAAAGGCTTTTGACCTCGTAGACCATGACATTTTACTCAGAAAATTAAAACTGTATCACTTTTCACAACGTTCAATTAAACTTTTCAATTCCTATTTAACTGACCGAAAACAAATGGTTAAAATTGGGAACATACAATCTGAAATGCTATCGATCAAATCTGGTGTTCCACAGGGGTCAATACTTGGGCCGTTATATATAAACGACATCGCATTCGTATGCCCTAATATAAATATAGATCTATATGCTGATGATTCCACTTTACATTTTACATGAATCTGGAATTGATACATCCGATATACAAACTGGAAGAAAATCTTAGGTATTTATGTTGATCAAACCTTGAATTGGCATGATCAAATAGATAACGTTTGTAAACAGCTGAACAGTAAAATTACATTATTAAAACACATCATATACTTTCTCAGTGATGAAATGAAAGAAATGTTTTATAATGCACATATTTTACCTATTTTTGACTACTGTTGTACTATTTGTGCAAAACCGAATAATTCTTATATAAACACGATGTTAGTACTACAAAAAAGAACAGCTAAAATAGTTCTTAATAAACCTTCAAGGATTGCTTCTGTAGAACGTTTTAAAACATTACGTTGGATGAAATTTAATGACAGAGTAAAATACTACACTGCAATACAAATATATAAAACCGTTTGCAATTTGGTGCCATCATATATGAAAGATTTATTAACCTTTTCAAACAATGAATCCCACTATTTACGGTCAGCTATGCACAAAGATCTTATGTTGCCAATTAAACCACGAACAAAATACTACAAAGATTCATATACATACTATTGCATAATCGTATGGAACAATTTACCATTGGAATCAAGAAATAAATCTTCATTACCATCATTCAAACGAGCATATAAAACATATTTACTTGAACAAGTCTAATAGATGTAACACAAATATCACAATTATAATACTGATATAGATATATTTATTGAAAATTAGAAAATGTATATTGAATTTGATGTTGTTAGCAAATAATTATATTTGTTTTGTATATGGAGAATTTTTGTATTGTGCATAATTTCTATTTTCTACTGCTGTCTGTCGATGCTTTGTAATTGTCTTTTATTGAGAAAATTATTATTATTATTATTATTATTGCCATTATCATTATTATTATCATTATTAAATTTACTGTGTGCTTGTTTTGTAATTATATGTTAAATGTGAATTTGGTTGAATGTTTGAATGTGTATGAAGGCCATATGAAAATAAGGTATGTTTTTGTCATGACAATACTATGTCTTATATGTCACATTCGTAAAATAAAGTGATTATTATTATTATTATTATTGTTATTATTATTTACCTCTAATTGATTGAAAACAGTAAAGAGGTTATGACGGGCGAACTGGGAATGCTGGGCAATATTCTTTTGCGTTCTGTTCTAGTCGCTATTTTTGAAAAGAGTTATTCCTAGATATTTAAAAGAATTTACAACTTCAAGAACAACATTATTAAGTACAAAATTGTGATTAGTGTGTTTTCCATTTTCAAAAATCATGATTTTTTGTTATTTTTTTTAGTGTTGACTTTAAGTCCCCAGTTGTAACAATTGCTCTCCAAATCTTTCACAAGAGAAGTTAAGGCCCGAGAGATATGGGCAAAAAGTACTGCATCGTCTGCAAAAATATACTAAACAGTTTGCTATTCTCTAACGTAAATAGGCCTTCGATAAATAAATGTTAACATTTATGCTCGAGGCTATATCGTTAACGAAAATTACAAAGAGTAGTGTCGAACTCTGGACTCCTTGTTTTGCCCCAATATTTGACTCGAAATAAGGTGAGTAGCTAGAATTGAACTGGACGCATGCCTTTACGGTGTGATACATACGTTTTACGGCGTTTACGAACTTAGAACTAACATGTTCATTGATACGTTTTTGAAATATAGTAACCGGTAGGCTCTTTCCAATTTGTCAAAGCATTTTTCAAAATCTACGAATGCACAATACAATTTCTTTTTCTGGCTTAGTGTTTTTGTAATTATTAAATGAAGAACAAAAATACACAATCAACTGTTGATTTTCCTTTTTGAAAGCCAATTTGGTTTTTGACAATTGTTTCATGTTTAACAGACCATTTTGTTAAGCGATTTAGTAGTACTGTTGAGTATAATTTTGCAATAATGTTTATTAAGGTAATACCCCTATAGTTTTTTCATCTTCAATGTCACCGCCTTTATAGATCGGTACTATGATTCCATCACCCCACACTTTAGGATATTCTCCTGAGTCATATAACCTATTACAGAGTTTTAAAATAAACGGTGATAGCTCGTTTATTGCATGTTTACAGTATATTTCTGCTCACAATTTATCTACACCACTGCTTTTATTATTATTATTTTGTGAACGAATCGCAACAATAACATTGACATTAGGTATACCATGGAAGATGGCATATAACTTTAGAAACAAGTAAAACGTTGACTAAGTTATATTGTAGTTAAATGTAGGTGTATAAAATATTTGCATATAGCAAGCCCATTTAAGGCAGCTGATATATTTAGCTGTATTTATTTCTTTAATTATGAGTTAAAAGGTAATGTCCCTTTAATAAACTTAATTAATTAATCTAGAATAAATAACATGATAATAAAACTCAATTTGATAATCAATTTTAAACCTATTTCCGTCCGATGCAGAGTAGTATACTTTGTCTTTAATAACTTCAAGAAACAAATCATGTTTTAACATTTTTTTGCAGCCTTAATTTACAGTCTGATGTACATGTAAATGTCTTGTATGTATTTTATCACACCTACTGGCCATAAAAAAAATTCCATAGTGTATATTTCTATTTTCTGCAATGATCCCGCATACATTTTGTCTACTTTTATATAAAGAGATAATTTATTTCGTTCCCTCTTATCGTGGAGAGCATTAATATTTTTAACATACATACTGATTTCAGTAAAAATGTATGATATACCCGTCTAAACTAGCTAGCAAACAAAAGAACTTTTGTTGGATTTAAATTACATGTAGTAATGCTTGAGGAAAACTTTCAAAATGCGATAGTGCGATGTAATCCCTCTCCGAATGCCCAGATAGTCCCTGATAACGGATGGGGGAAATCAGATATGCCTAACCATCTTTATGACACTGTCATAAATCTTATCGGATTATGTTGGCCATTGGCGGGTCCACAGTTGAAGAGTCGATCTAAAGTTCATTTTGGCAGCTGAGGAAGTTTCTTCCATATGTGGCCATGAATTAAGCTGTTTGCTCGTGCACAGCGAGCTTTTTTATTGCATTTAAGAAGTATTATTGTCTCTTGCATTTATAAAGGTCGCCGGTATTTGTTTTCTAATACGGTAAACAAAACAATTATTGTCTGTGGTCTAAGTCGGATAGACCGTCCCGTAGCAGCTGTATATGTAATTTATACCCTCACTAACGCTCGGGTATAATATACAGCCGCTACTCGGGGTCTATCCATAACGATGTAACGGTAATGCAACTTCTTGTAACACGATATACACGATTGAAATCAACAATGAGCATGTGCGTAGCAGTATTATATAAATATTGCACTCTTTGAGTGCGATAGTGCATTTTGTCAAACCGAGGAAATACTGTTGCCCAAGGCGAGGCCGCGGGCAAACAGTATTTTTCGAGGGTTGACAAAACTGCATTTGGTATTTATTTGATTACGCAGATACACAGATTTTGTTGAAGAAATACATTTTAAGTCAAACTGTGTTGCCATTTTAAAAGTCAGATGTCGTCTGGATAAACAATGCGTTTCTGTAACACGGAGTAACTTACCGACTGTTTTATAAGCGCCTATTAACTCCGAGCACTCTGTCTATCTTCTGGGCCCAGTTGCTCAAAACTTTAACGGACAATTAAAGGCACACACAAGGTGCTGCAAGTTAAGACAACCACCAATATTTTACTAAGATTTAATCAACACATAAAATAAAACATTATGACCAAACACTAGTTTACATTTTCTTAAAATAAAGGACATTTGACTCGTTTTATTTCCACTTGATTGTTTACATTTAAAGACATTTGGTGTCCTAGTTTCCCGTAAAAGGAATGCAAATCCTATTCATGATTTTTGCATGGAAAAATCCCGTTATTGTGGTCAGTGAAGTGTTTCAATTTCGAGGGTCGTCTAATAAACCTATACTAGTATCAGAATTGAATAAAGACATTGGTAGAACACATTGAGAAAACAAAGGTAATTTTAAACAAAGCAACATGGTTTTTCTATGCAAATTTAATTATTATAGTGGTCAGAAACTTACCAAGTGAAATTTAGTTCGTAAATTGTTGGTTGCATGTATTATATATTTTAAACTTCAAAATACTGTACAAAACGTTTTAGAGACGGCCCTCAAAATGACTTATCCAGTTTATGACAAATGACATTACTGTTAGCAGTACAGTTAATCATGAAAAGCATGGAACTTGTGAAAATCACCACACTAGCAAATAAACAAAGCAAGTGTTTATAAACAGTTTACTTGGAGGATCGGTGTTTTTATTTTAAACGGTATTCAAAAATCAATTAGTTTCCTGACGTTGGGTATAATAGAAGCTTACGCATACAATAATACAATTTTACCAGACATGTTTTAATTATTTAATATAATTTTGAAAATTTTCACCTTAAATGAGGCTTTAAGCTTAACAGTCGTTAACTTTTGGATGAAGTTTTTGATGTAAATTAAATGTTAAAATTTAAAATTTGCATTTATTTTAAATATATTGCTATGCTCAAATAATTGTCAAACGCTTCATAAGCGATATGCTTGTAATATTATTTTTATTTACATCTTAAGTAAACAGGTCGTTAGGCTAACCGGCCGTTAAATTTTTGGGCAACTGGGCCCAGGACGTCGTAGCAGGTGATATTGCTTTATGATATTTCCAATTATTGACTGTTTCGTTTTAATATGAACAAAGAAGGAAAACAGAAGGGTGAGGTATAATAAAGTACTATATGTATGTATTGGTTTCTTGTACTTTAATAGACATAATTTAATACACTGAATTTTACTGACTATATTTAGACATTTTCACTGCTTTCTTTTAAAGAAAATAAGATCTTTCCCAACCTGGAACATATTCTTTATTTTATTTAACGTTTAACAATTGATAATATATCAACCGTTCTTGTTTCCATGTTTCAAAGCTAGCTAGCGGGCTATATCTAATGACCAACGTTTCAAGAACGGAAGTACTCGTTTTCAAGATCAGTGTGAAAAATTGGGGCTATTGACGTAACATCACATAACATTACATCACTTAAAAGATAAAAAAAATATAATTCCGTGCAAGATTTACAGTTCTTCTTTTGGTCTTTTCCATGATGAAATATATACCGAAACGAATATCAATGGATGGCACAACTTAATAAGGCAATATTGTACGTGTGTTAAACATGCGAAACGAGATGTCAAATCACTGTCGGATCCCTATGGAAACGTAACCGCCATTTCATATGATTGCAGCGTTTCTTAACATTTGAGCAGTGTTTGTAGACGAAACTCCGAGAAACATATAAATGAAATATTTATTAGTTTTAGTCCACTCTTACATAGTATTTAAAAAACAAATAGCAAGATAGTATTGCTACGCATTTGAGTTGAAAAAATAATGTTCGTTGTGAGATGATCCCTGAAATTGCCACTCTATCGGATTCGGATTCAACATCGGCAAACGTTGGAAATGTTTACTAGATTTTATAAATCAATCAATTCTCCATTTAATTCTGTCACTTTCACAGTTTGTGCGAGCCAGATTCTTGCTTCAAAATTGCAATAACCCATACTAAGGCCCCCCCCCCCAAAAGTAGTCCCGTTTCTGAGAGACCGACCCTTTACTTTTGCTGCCTACCCTTCATATTTTTGGTCCAAAAAAATAATAAAGACTGAAAAAGACTGTTACCGTGTACAACACAAACTATTCTCCCATTATAAAAACAATCCCTACCTACCGACCCTTATTTTTGGGGGGCAGGAAACCAGAAACGGAACTATTTTGTTTTTTGGCCTAAGTAAGCGTACATTATTTCTCTTCTTGCGTAAAAGAACAACTTAAAACAATAAATGCACACATTTTACCGCCCATCATCTATTTGTTTTAATGTATGGGTCAACAATTCCGTATAAGCTGTTTCGTATAATGGCTTCAAAAGCTAAACGAGCAATAAAGAGCGCGTAGTCGCGAATTAATGTCACACTTTATTGACCATTACCGTTTGTTCCGTCGATAATGATACTGTCCACCCTTTTTGTATCTTGCAATAGTGCAAGGGCTTTCACTTCTTTTCAAACAATCGGCGAAGAAAGTTCAGGAACTTAAAATTGTGTTAAGTTCTACCAAGAAAATGAAGAACCGGCAAAATACTGGTAGGTCAATATATAGAGGATATTTGTTGGTTTCGGTAATTATCGATTTTGATTCACGAGTGATCGTAGAAATGTATATTTTCACAAGTGGCGCAGCTACGAGTGAAAATATATAATTATTTGTTATGATCACGAGTGAATCAAAAATCGATATTCTACCGAAAGCAACACATTTTCTTTTAATTGTATGCCTTATTATTTCGTTTTGTTACATTTGAATGTGATTAATTTGAAAATATTGCGGGAATCATAACGTCATGGCGTCAAAATAATGAGACCGGCATCGTTGGCGGTCCGTTTAATTTACTGTATTAAATCGGGAACCAGCCTAAAACTGAAAATTATTAAAGTGGTAATTTTCACTGTTTACAACAGTGATTTACTAATTTTATTTCACTGATATTCCCTGTAAACCACCGGCAAGCATAAAATAAATAAGGCGTGTCGTAGGAAAACCGACTTAATGCATGTTCGTTAAGTGTCGTCAACGGTTTTCCCATGACACGCCTCAATTATATAACGTGACCAGGCATTACATTTTAAGAATTGAATTTCAATCAATTTTGCATATGACGTCTCTTGTTTGACACTGTGTATTGCGTGCAGTTTGTGGCGTAATTGTTTTTAAATCCTAAAATAACCGAAACATATTTGTTACCTGCTTTTATTAATATTTGGGAAACTTAAATGTTCTGTTCTTGTGTTTTCTATAGTGACATACTTCAGCATAAGATAACCATATACTGTTCGTAAAAATTTGACTTTTCATGAAAATATGCGCAGTTTTTATGAAAACGTAGCTTTTTTTTTTTATGTCAAAGTCACTTATTATGTCTAGGTCAGAAATAGAACGGACGCGGTCCGATTTTAACGAACGGCAAAGCATCAGGGATTTTTGAAATCTGACAGGCGCCGCGCGGTTAATATATTTTTAACTCACCTGAGCACGAAGTGCTCGGTGAGCTATTGGTATAGAGGGACTGTCCTGCATCGTCCGTAATGCTTCAACATTTGGGACGACTTCGCTTTCATTCAGTCTTGACCAAACTTGCACAGGTTGTGTATGACATTAAAATCTCGGATAGGATCCATAATGGGCCAAATTGGACCAGAAACACCACAGTTATTGCCCCTTTTTCATGAGAAAAAACTGCAAAATAGACATTGTGCAACATACAATCTTCATAAGTTCATCTGATCGTGACCAAACTTGCACAGCGTGTGGATGAGCATAAGATTTCAAAATAATCCCAAATGGTACAAACATCAGAGTTATTGCCCCTTTTTTGTGAGAAAAAAGAAACAATGGACAATGTGGAAGATAGAGACTTCATTTTTTTTTATCTTATCTTGACCAAACTTGCACAGTTTGTGTATGGCCATAAGGTCTTAGTTGAAGTCGAATATAGGTCAGATCAGACTAAAAGACCAGAGCTATTGCCCACCCCTGTTTGTAATAAAATAAATAATTTGTCAACAGTTGATTTTAAGTCTCCATAGAAATTTAACTTTTCATTCAATGTTGACTAAACTTGCACAGTTTATGTATGACCAGAAGATCTGAGGTGGGTGCAATCATGGGCCATAAAGAACAATATAGTTATTTTCCTTTTTTATGAGAAAACTTGCAAAAACTGGATTTTGTGCAATATAGAAACTTCATTTTTCATCTTATCTTAATCAAACTTGCAATGATTGTGTATTAGACCATTAGATCTCATAATAAACCAAATAATTGCCCAGATTGGGGTACACACAACAGAGTTATTGGCCCTTGATTGTGAAAAAAAAGCAAAAGATGGACTATGCCCATGACACAGTCTTCATATTTCACTAGGGTGGCAACAAATAGCATTTTAGTAACCGGTTAATTGGTTTTGGTATTTGAGCTGTTAACCGGTAAGTTAAACATCATTAATAACACCTAAACACGCAATTAAAATGCTAATGCATCCAGTATGATGATCTGTTTGATTGACTAGTCCTAATCGATGATAAAAGTAAAGCTGAGAGGTGTCTTTATTGCTGTCACTTGCGACTGTTTTTATTATTGTTCTGTTAAAATAAGGAACACAATGTCGTATATGGAAATCAGCTGGATGTTTGAACCTCATGTGATTGTAAAGAATTGGATGAACCTCTGTGTAATGTAAGTGTGCTTGGGCATGGTATCACTGATTGCTTCAGCCTTGTTCCCTAAAGTTTCGACCGTAAATGCATCACTTTGCAGGTGAATAACTGAAGTAGGCCAGACAGACTAATTGTTTACATTAGGCGAATATATATACATGTGTATTTTTATTCGCCTTCACAAAATCATTAAAGACGTTCGCAACATAAAGAAAAAAATGGGTTAATTTCTCCTTTTGCCTAATTATTTCTGTATTGCATATAATGTAACACTGTACTAATTTCAATCAATAAATATAAGTTATTGTTAGTCATCAAGTTCCATGGTTAAAAGTTCATAAAGCATTATAATAATCAAAAACACACGTATACAATGTATTGCCATACAAATTAGTTAAAATAGGATCCATTAAATATGTCCATTCTATTTTGGCAATTGATACGTTGTTTACCTAAACAGGAAACATGAAAAAGGCTACACAGGTACCCTATTTAAAACCCAATATTTCCCAAACAAGTTGTGTGGCCCATTCTTTTTATTAATGTTTGGTGTAAGTATACATTGGTGCATGCATGCTCGAAAATCTAAGAAAAATGTCGTTTAGAACAAAATATATAGATGCATAATAAATGACGTTTCAGAACGTATAATAAGTACCCATTTGACCTACTTAAATGTCCAGTCAAATTCATTATTTTAACAGTAAATGTAGGTAAAGCGTTTTTATTACCAAAATACACATATATTGACACGACACGTGAAAACATATCAGTTGAAAGAACCATAACCTTGTTTGAAAAAAAAACAACACGCTCTCCGATATACTTAAAACATTGAGAAAAATCGAAATTGAAAAAAGGAGCTTCGACAGGTACGGTATTCCAAACCCAATATTTCCGGAAAAAGGCCGGTGACCCTTATTTTTTAACACTATTTTAGTTTCAGTATTCGATGACACATGTATAAGATTTTTTTTTACAAAATCTGTCGTTTGAAACAAAAGGTATTCGTATTTTTATTATTTATTGATGTTTTCAAAGGAATATTAACTGCATAATTAACCTCATTAAGCGTCCATTAAAAGTTATTTTTTAAATGGTAACTATTGATAAAGCGCGTTTTATCATTAAACTGCACTTGTATATTGCCAAACGAAACATTAAACAGATGCATTTTAAAATCTCCGACCTTGTTTGAATATGAACGCTTTAAATAATTAAACATTGCTAGTCACACAAACTGAAAAAGGGCTTCGACAGGTACCGTATTTAAACCCCAATATTTCCGGAACAAGGCCGTTGACCCCTATTTTTAAAGACTGTTTTAGACCTATGCTTGTGCACATTGTTAAGAAAATCTGTCTTTGGAAAAAATTGAAAAAAAATAGTTGTGAACGTCTTAAATTTTCCCAAATACCCTGTTTCTGGATGATAACTCACGAAAGGCTTGTCATATTTTAAAAAAAATTGACTACACAGGTTTAACATCATACTATACAGGTAACGTTGGAGATTGGTTACAAACCACTAAATGTTGACATAGTCATAGTCCATTTTTTACTTAAAATCCCCAAAACATGGTTTCTGGACAATATCTTATGAAATTTTCACATACTTAAAATATTTTAGGTACAGAGGTGTAACATTATAAAATATTCGACTTTGGTTACAAACCACTAAATGTTGATTGAATTATGGCCCCTATTGAACTTAATTTTTTTTCTTTTTATCATTTTCAGCCGAGATGCATAAAACCAAAAAATGTGTAGGCTTAAACAAACTATTTACGTAATAAACGGTCTAATAATGTAGGGGTATATTCGTCAATCATGTGATTTACCAGGCCTTGCCCTGCCCGAGACGAGTTTGGGTTCACGGTTTCACGCTCTGCAAGGAACGCGAAAAAAATCAATGCTCAATCTTGGCATTTGGGTACTGCAGAATGATATTTAGTACTGGTTCTTTCCAGTAAAGAGTTATTGTATTAAATTGAAACCTCACAAATGTCTCTGGGGTCATAATGTTAGGTCACTTGCTAAGTGCCAAAATTCTTACAGGTATATTAAATGGCAGTGCTTCAAAAATATCATCAAACTGCATCAAAATATCACAACAGGACGTAAGGCAACATGACGTGATGTAAAATGGTTTGGCGTCGTATTTTAGAGGAATTGTTAAAAAAATAAATATAAATAATCTCACTTATCGAAATGTTTATTTTCAAAAGATATAAAGCATTAATCATTTTGACAAATTTTTGTCAAAAAGACTGAATGATTTCATAAGGCGAAAAGATATATATTTATATATTCGCCCCAAAACATCAAACATCAGGCGTAAAAAAAGTTGTTTTCACTAACCCGACCGACCATGTTTTTATGCCCCCGACCATACACTTTTTTTGCCGTTTGAAAAATTTTCTTTTAAATATTCGCGTGTTTTCGAATAGCATTGAACGTTTCGTTATCAAAGCAGTAGCTAGACTGGGATCCGGCCTCTAGACATGTGAATTTAATATTCTGTTACAACTGCGGAACCAGTCTATACAGCAACGCCAATAGTATTGGTGTTGTTTAACCGTAAGTATACAATAGTTCTCGCCCTTTGTTACACATTTGCCATGGTTAATTTTAGTCAATAAATCGCATTTTGAAAAGTTCGTCGGAGCTTTCCTCCTGAATACTGAAGCAATTGATGATTTGGGCGCAAATTTAACAATTACAAGCGTCTACGCCTTAGTGAAGTTTGAATGTGTGCAGGTGCTTATAAATAATACATAGCAAAACGCGTCTATTGATGCTGAACCTGTGTACTTATCACCAAGAGGTGTTGTGACCAGGAACCTATTGTGAAAACGTGTGAGTTTAGTACATTTTTATCGAGTGCAGGGGGATTCATTCTCTCCCATATGGCCATCAACACCAGAAGACTTGTTAGTTGGGATACGGGCGATAGCGCAAGATACAAAAGACGCCCCGTTTCAGAGGCGTCCCTGTGTATATAAGCACCTAGTACGTACACTGCTCCTCGGTTCAACGTTTCATGCGAAAAACGAATTAGTAGGTTAGGGTGTGGCGGCGGATCGAACCTGAGACCCCTGGATTGTGAAGCAAGAGCGTTACCACTAGACTACGGATCCGCCTGGAAAAATTGCGCAAACCCCATTGAAACATGTTTGTATACCTGCAAATTTAATTCAACTTCAAAGAAGGATGTTTGTGGCCATTGTGGCTTCCCAGGTGAAATTGTTGAAATCACACTACAGAAGAACTACTGATTTATAATGTGTCACCGTGTGTTTAAATTGGGGAAAAAACCACGAACAATGCGCCTGCATGTGAAAAGGAAATAGGAACTCATGTCAGAAGTGAAAATTGTGAACTTGGAAACTTTGGCTTTGGTTTTCAACTTGTTTTACATAAACTGCCTATTAAATATCAAGTGTCTTTGTTTTATTATTAGTTTAATACGTTATAAAAATTAAGTTATAATCAATTACTTAAAAAGTTGTTAAAGCGGATGTAGATCTGTCCTTGTTGGGTCATAAAGGAAAACAAAGTTAAATAAAAGTAATGCGTACCAACCGCCCATACTTTTTTCCAAGACATTAGCGGAAACAAACAACTTTTTTGGGGCCTCAAGAAAAAGTAGTGGTGCAATGTCTCTAAAATTCTCATGTTTGTGAATTGAATTATTTCACTTGGGTTAAAGTATCTGATCAAAGTGAATAAAAAGTAGTCCACTTAGCGAAAAACATATCACCAAATGGATGCGCTTTTACGTTTCCGTAGATAGCGATTGTAGCCTTCTGCCCCTTTCGTACATTTGCATGATTTCAAACTTAAAACAAAATGACAACTGTAACGAATGATTTAATGATATAAGCAAACTTCACTTAAGATTGATTTCCTAGTTCCAAAGTTTATACAACTTATTAGTTAATTTAAGCCTTATCCAGGTAAAGAAGTGCCCGAATTATCGGTTTCCACATTTTTTGAAACATGTAAGCTAATGAATCAAGTTTTGGGTTACATACTACCAAGATATATTTCATTACTTGGCTATACCCTCGATACATTACCCACGCCTTCCGGAACATGCGTCCCGCATGTTTAAAAAAAACAAAAAAACACGATCATCAAGGCTTTAAACATAAACCTTTTTCTTTCCTTTTCAGAAGTACAAAAATGAAGTGTGTTACCTGCACGTATACAAATAATGAAACAATGCACAATATGTTCTTAAAGAACAACAAAAAGCACATAAACACGATGAAGCTCTAGAAGTCATTCAACATTTCCTACTTTTACTATTGGTCAATATTGATCACCAACTTCACCTCCTTTAATACCCTAAAGGTGATATCCTTGGGTCTTATATGTCCGTCTTCAGTATAATATCCGAGGCTCAACTCACTACTACTTATTTACTTATCCATCGGACAGACAACACTTGCTTCTTAACATACATCGTCGCCTTCCGCAATTGACAATTTTTGATGGTTCTTTTCCTTTGCAGTACTTCAGCAGAACATGATCTCTACCCATTTCCTCTTTAGGATACCTTGAGTATCAGGCATCATCACAGCCCCTTCCGTTTGAATTCTTGTTACACCCTTCTTGCTTGAATTATATTTCTGCGATTCCGTAGATTTCGATTATCTAATCTTGGTGTCACCATCCACAACCTTGTCCATCGTAGTTTTATTTCCATCAGCATTATTCCCACTTTAACCTGCCACCGGCTCAACAGGTTTACGCACCTCATGTCCAATCTTTCTTTTTCCCGGTAGCATGGGGGTCGTGGTCTTTCTGATGATACGACCCTCAAATAACTTCTCCGCATCTTCCATTTCAGACCCATTACCAATGTTTTCCTCATAATCTCAGATTGTCCCAACTTTCGTCATCCATTTCACCTCCAGCGGTATTTTCTGCACAGCCCCTCTTCGCGCCGTCCTCCCCTTTCTTTCTCATGAATGTTTTTCATATGCTTCCGGAGATATTCACTCTTTTTGAATTCTTTTCCACATACATCGCAAGGGAGTGTTTCGTTTATTCCCTCGCATCTGACAATATGCTTCTCAAAGGTCTCCCCAAATGGAATCTGTTCTTTGCATCGGGGACAGATTTGGAGGTGAGGATTCTTTCTCGTTGTTGTCTTCGTGGTCGGCATTGTCTGCAAAGAGAAAGTGAAATCTTTTAACCATACAAGGGGTTTAAGTTTTCTACAAAACCGTGATACATCCTCTATATCAGAATCATGCCTATCGCTACCCTGAATCTCATTTTCCCCTACAACCCTCCCCTTTATCATCAGCGCTACTCTCATGAAATTCTTTACCAGATAATATCTAACTTTGACACTTTCGAACCCTTCCGCAATGTACAACCTGTTTTGTCCTATTCCTACCACAGTCTATCTCATAAAGCACATCTGATAGCTTCCCATTAACATTGAATGGACTGTGGTGAAATCAAAAAAATTCTCAATAATTAATAATTATTTAAGCAATTCCAAGGACGTCTCTACATTTGACAGTATTTTGTTTCAAATTCAGCAAATATTTTACTTAGCATTTAAATTCCCTACTATAAATAATATATAAGTACATATCTATATATTTTAATATAGTTTACATAGCATGCAAATTGCCCTTCATCTTGCTGCATGTCGTCCGTATACTGTCCGTATCCGCTTAAAATCGCTCAGCAAACGATTATATACGGACGCACTATACGGACACGGTCATACGGATACGGAGTCATGGAGCCGGTCCAACGATTTTCAATGTGTTCGATTTTGATACGGATACGGATATACTGATACGGACACGGACTTATGGAAACTCGGCCTAACTTAGACGAATTCACTACTTTCTTAACGGGGAATCCCGCGAAATACACGTACACATTATCTCCTACATCAAAGTTTTCGTAGTGTGATCTTTTGTCATGAATTTGCGTTTGCCCTGTACTCGTACTTTGCTTTACGAGTGCATGTGCCGACGCGAGTTTCTCTTGTAATTCCCAGACCCATTCGTTATCAGGAATAGAACGAATGCATGACGGCAACTCATACATAAAGTCTACTGGGGTTTGGACTTCACGGACTAGCATTAAAAGGTTTGGAGTCATGCCTGTGGTTTCATGCAGATCACTTCGATATGCCATGAGAACATATGGAATATGCCCATCCCAATCACGGTGGTTTTGGTTAACAAATGCACTAAGCATTGTTACTAATGTTCAATTGAATCTTTTCACCATACCATCTGATTGGGGATGATGTGGCGTGGTTCTGGTTTTCTCTATAGACAACAATCGACACATTTCTTGAAAATGTTTACTCTAAAACTGACTCCCTTGATCTGAATGGATAAGACGTGGTATTCCAAACCTTGCGACAACCTCAACGAGAAGTTTCCCAATTGTGGCTGTTTGCATATTTCTCATTGGGAAACATTTGGTCCATTTTGTGAAATCAGCAGTAGCTAGTATAAACCGATTACCTTGTTCTGTTTCTGGTAGTTCACCCAGAATACCAATCGCTATTCGCTCCATCGAATAACCCAAGCGTATAATCTGCATGGGCGCTTGTTTGGTTTAAATTGGCCCTTTCCTTTTTGCACAGGTTTCGCATCCCGCAACGTATACTGTGACATCATTCTAACAACCAGGCCAGTAAAACCCTTGCCGAATCTCTTTTAGTGTATTCTAAATCCCAGATATCCTGCGGGCCTTATATCATGTGCAGTGTGGATAACCGTTCTCCTCTCTTTAGAAGGAACTAATGTTTGATACCTAACCTCCTTAATCTCAACATAGATTTGTCGCCTAACCTTAAAACCGTCGCGGAATTTCCAAGGGTTCGAACTGATTCACTCTTGACATAGTAACTTTCAGGTCCAATCTTTTTCAGCGACGGTTTTATGTTTTCTTTGACCCATGTCATCACTTAACCGAGGTCATTGTCGCTAGTCTGTAAAAGATGCATGTAGCGAGATTCAAATCGAAGAGCGTATACGCCTTTTCCGCTTTTACGTGTTTGCGGATCCCCATCGGTTGGAATCGCTGATTTTTCAGCCTCAGTCATACCACATTGTCTGCATGGTATGCGACTCAGACCATCAGCATTCGCATGAAGTCTGCCTGGTCTATGTTTGATCTTCATCTGAAAGACCGAGATGATCTCCAGCCATCGGGCCACCTGGCCCGCCAAGTTTTGAACTTGGTAAACCATCGGAAAACCTATGCTCTGTTTTGATGAGGAATTCCTTCCCATAAAGATAATGCCGAAAATGCTTCACAAAATGAACGACTGCAAGTATTTATTTCCTCGTCACACACACAGTACTGTTTTTCAGATTTGGTAAGTGTCATGCTGGCATAGGCCACAATCTTTTCTAACCAATCCACCTATTGACTGAGGACAGCCCCTATTGCAAACTCGCTTGCATCCGTATCTAGTATGAACGGTTTGGTAAAATCCGGGTGTGCCAGAATAGGTGCGATGACAAGCATTTTCTTCAAATCAGTGAATTCCTTACCGCACTTGGTAGTCCAATCTAAACGTTTACCCTTTTCAGTTAACTTGTGAAGCGGCTTGGCGATATGCGAGTTATTTGCTAAATAAGACGCTTATACCCGCAAATACCCAGAAAGGATCGTACTTCAGCAATGTTTGCGGAGTTGGCGATTGTTTGATGCATTCCGTTTTCTTGGGGTCTGTTTTCATACCATCCTCACTTATAATATTACCCAAATACTCACTTTCTCTGAAACGCTGACATTACGTGGCTTGTACGGTGTCCTGTTACGGCCATCGTAGTTTCGCGACTTCGACCTGTGCTTATGAAAGGGCGCCGACGCGCCGACACGATGCGCCGACACGATACTCCGAAGCGCCGACACGATACGCCGAAGCGATAAAAAGTCGCAATATCGTGTGTTTTTAGTTCATCTGAGCACAACGTGCTCATTGTGAGCTTTTAGGATCGCCTTTTGTCCGTCGTCCGTCGTGTGTCAACATTTTCATTCAAAAAACATCTCCTCCTAAACCGCTGGAAAGATTTTCACCAAACTTCACATGAATGATCTTTGGGTGACCCTCTTTCAAAATTGTTCAAATCGTTCCGGTCCGCTGCATATGTAGGTCACAAGAGCTAAGAAAAGATTCAAAAACTGAAACTTTAAAATCTTCTCTGAAACCACAAGGCTTGGAGCTTTCATATTTGATGTTTGACATCCCCTAGAGGCCCTCTACAAAGATTGTTCAAATTATGCCCCTGTGGTAAAAACTGGCCACGCCCCGGGGGTCAAATGGTTTATATAGACTTCTATAGCAAAATGACTTTAAAAATCTTCTTCTCTGAAACCGCAAGGCCCAGAGGTTTCATATTTGGTATGTAACATTGTATAGTGGTCCTCTACAATGATTGTTTAAATGATGCCCCTGGGGTCAAAACTGGCCACATCCCGGGGTCACCTGGCTTATATAGACTTGAATAGCAAAATGGCTTTAAAAATCTTCTCCTCTGAAATCGCAAGGCCCAGAGGTTTCATATTTGGTATGTAACATTGTAAAGTGGTCCTTCTACAAAGATTGTTTAAATGATGCCTCTGGGGTAAAAAGTGGCCACCCCCGGGGGTCACATGGTTTATATAGACTTTAATAGCAAAATGACTGAAACCGCAATGCCCAGAGGTTTCACTTTTGGTATGTAGCATTGTATAGTGGTCCTCTACAAAGATTGTTCAAATGATGCCCCTGGGGTAAAAACTGGCCAGACCTGGGGCACGCATGGTTTATATAGACTTAAATAGCAAAATGACTTTAAAAATCTTTTTATCTGAAACCGCAAGGCCCAGAGGTTTCATATTTGGTATGTAACATCCTATAGTGGTCCTATACAAGGACTGTTCAAATGATACCCCTGGGGTGAAAACTGGTCACACCCTGGGGCACACATGGTATATATAGACTTAAATAGCAAAATGACTTGAAAAATCTTCTTCTCTGAAACCGCAAGGCCTAGAGGTTTGATATTGTGTATGTAACATTGTATAGTGGTCCTCTACAAAGAGTGTTCAAATGATGCCCCTGGGGTCAAAACTGGTCACACTTCGGGGCTCACATGTTTAATATAGACTTAAATAGCAAAATGACTTTAAAAATCTTCTTCTCTGAAATTGCAAGACCCAGAGGTTTCATATTTTGTATGTAACATTGTATAGTGGTTCTCTACAAAGATTGTTCAAATGATTCCCCTGGGGTCAAAACTGGTCACATCCCGGAGGTCACATGGTTTATATAGACTTAAATAGCAAAATGACTTTTAAAATCTACTCCTCTAAACCCGCAAGGCCCAGAGGTTTCATAATTGGTATGTAACTGTATAGTGGTCCTCTACAAAGATTGTTCAAGTGATGCCCCTGGTGTCAAAACTGGCCACATCCCGGGGATCACATGGTTTATATAGACTTAAATAGCAAAATGCCTTTAAATATTTTCTCCTCTGAAAGTTCAAGGCCTAGAGGTTTTATATCTGGTATGTAACATTGTGTAGTGGTCGTCTGTAAAGATTGTTCAAATGATGCCCCTGGGCTCAAAGCTGGGCACACCCCGGGGCTCACAATGTTTATATAGACGTAAATGGCACAATGATTAAAAAATTCTTCTCTGAAGCCACAAGGCCCAGAGGTTTTATATTTGGTTCAAACATTATATCGAGGCCTCGATTGGGATTGCATATGGGATGGGTGGGGTCAAGGTCACTGTTGCTAAAAATAGAAAAACGGTTTCCGCTCAATAACTTTAGAACGCATTGAGATATTTTAATGAAACTTAAACATAGATACCTTATATTGACACCTCGCATGGGATTGCATATGGGGTGGGAGGGGTCAAGGTCAAGGACACTGTTACTTATAATAGAAAAACGATTTCCGCTCAATATCTTGAGAACGCATTGAGATATTTTAATGAAACTTAATACCTAAATACATTTTATTGAGACCTCGATTGGGATTGCATATGGGATGGGTGGGGTCAAGGTCAAGGTCACTGTTACTAAAAATAGAAAACGGTTTCCGCTCACTTACTTTAGAACGCATTGAGATATTTTAATAAAACTTGATACATAGATACCTGACATTGACACCTCGCATGGGATTGCATATGAGGTGGGAGGGGTCAAAGTCACTTTACTGAAAATAGAAAAACAGTTTCCGCTCAATAAATTGAGAAAGCATTGCGATATTTTAATGAAACTTAATACACATATCTTATATCGAGACCTCACTTGGGTTTTCTTATGGGGTGGGTGGGGTCAAGGTCACTGTTATTAAAAGTAGAAAAAAACGGTTTACGCTCAATAACTTAAGAACGCATTGAGAGATTTTAATGAAACTTCATACGTAGATACCTTATATGGAGACCTTGCTTTACTTATGTGGTGGGTGGGGTCAAGGTCAAGGTCACTGTTACTAAAAATAGAAAAACAGTATTCGCTTAATAACTTGAAAACCTATTGAGATGTTTTAATGAAACTTCATACATAGCTGTCGGATGAGCGACCTAGGGCCATAGTGGCCCTCTTGTTTTTCCTATTTGGCAATACACTTGGGAGAAGATACAACGAGACGACGTTTATATCGCTTCGGAGCATCGTGTCGGCGCTTCGGTGTATCGTGTCGGCGCTTCGGCGTATCGTGTCGGAGCTTCGGCGTATCGTGACGGCGCTTCAGCGTATCGTCTTGGCGCGTCGGCGTATGGTTTCGGCGCGTCGGCGCTCTATTATTTCGAAGCTCGAAATCGCGCCGAGACGAAGCGCCGACACGATACGCCGAAGCGCCGACACGATACGCCGAAGCGCCGACACGATACGCCGATGCGATATAAAAGTCGCCATCCCGTGTGTGTTTTTTTCATATGTGGCTATACAATTGGGCGAATATACGACGAGATGAAGTATATATCGCTTCGGCGCATCGTGTCGGTGCTTTGGCGTATAATATCGGCGCTTCGGCGTATCGTGTCGGCGCTTCGGCAAATCGTGTCGACGCTTCGGCATATCGTGTGGGCGCCTCAGCGTATCGTGTCGGCGCGTCGGCGCCCTTTCATTATTGAGGTCGAAATAACGAAGTGCTCGGTGAGCTATTGGTATAGGGGACCTCTGTTGCGTTGTCCGTCGTCCGTATGCCGTCAACAATTTGGATCATTATCGCGTTAAAGACCACATTGTTTTATTCAAACTTAACCTTACTTTCAGAGTTTGTGTATGACCGTAAAATCTCGGAAGGGATTGATACTGGACCAAATTGGACCAAAAACACCGGAGTTGTTGCCACTTTTTATGTGAAAAATGCTTAAATTGCTTTTCTTCCAACATAGAGAGTTTATTTTCCATTAAATCTGGACCACACTTACAAAGTTTGTGTATAACTATAAAGTCTTGGCCACAGTCGAAAATGGGCCAGGTTGGACCAGAAACACCAGAGTTATTGGCCCTTTTTTGTTGTACAAAATGCAAAAAATGGACCTTTTGCGGAATAGAGACTTATTTTTTATCGAGTCTTAACCAAACTTGACAGTTTTTGAAGGACCATAAGATCTCAGACATAGTCAAATTTGGGTCAGTTCAAACTAGAGTTATTGCACCTTTCTTATTAAAACAGAGCGAAATAGGACTGTGTTGATATAAAGTATTTATTCTGCATGCAGTCTATACAAAACTGGCATGGATTGTTCATTGAAATTATATCTCAGACAAGTTAAATAATACCTAGATCAGAACATACATACTAGAGCTATTGCCCTAGTATGATTATAAAATGCAAACACATTTCATTATTTTTCCAAATTTTTCCCAAGCAAAATATATATTCCTGAATTAATCTCTGTGGTCTAAGGGAGATAAGTTAATTGAAACAGGTGTAGTCTCCCTGGAAAATCTATATGCATCATCAAAAGTAGCACTCCACAGAGCATTACATTAATAGCCATAACTAGAAACTTGATAGGAGGCAGTGTAAGCACATGACCTGTGGTTAGTGAATATACTTCAGTGGGGCTGTTTACAGCATACTTGATTTAATCGTCCACTTCTGTATATTATTTTAATGCACAGTGTGTTAACTTTCTTATTTATTTGAATGTTTAAACACTTATGGATTTTGAATTCTTGCTAAGTAGAACAGAAAACTGCTGCAATTAGGTTTATTATATAGAAAAAGAGAAACTAAAGACTGTAAGTAGCATTCACTGAAAATTAAGTTGTAAATACAGACAATTTCCATGCTATTCAGTTTGATTACATAAATAATAAGACAAATGGTCAGCTTTTGATTGTCGAAACCAACATAATGCCAGCTACCAATATTCCAAATGTAAAGGAAGTTGATCACTAAAACATGGAAACCTCCTTTGTCTGGCTGGTTGCAAAATTTTGAAGATAACTAGAATTAGGGATTGCTACTGCATGTCGCCTTTTCGGATCATGTTCTACTCGTTGGATCATATGCACACTACGTACTAACAGCATTTTCGAGTGTAACAATTTTTATCATAATATCGGATCTGGTTAACAATGTCTTGGGTTATGAGATATTAGCCAGTTTCTCACCTTAGACAGTCATGTCTGCAAACACACAACTTGTACACACCATAACTGCATTTGTCTTGACTGACACAAAATGTACAAATGGCAAAATTTGTTAAAGACTGTTTGAATTATTGGTAAAAGATATCTTTTTAATTTTATTATTATTAAATGAGCGACAGATTTAATTTGGATAACCAAACATTTTACAGAAAAAATATACCCTATTCTTTTACGGTCATTCTACTGGCCCTGCCTGTTATCTCACATGAGCAGTAGACATCAAAATCTACGGTTTCTCTATTTGCCCTAATTGCCATTGACTTACCGCGGCAATTAAAAAATTCCAAAACAGACTGTCAAGAAACATGAACCATAAGTAAAAAATTCCAAAACAGACTGTCAAGAAACATGAACCATAAGCAAAAAGAAAGTAGCAGCACCACCCAGACAGGATATCACATCACACTGCCTGACACAAGAAATCAAGGAGACTTATCAAACAAATTTCTATATTCTTCAGATTTCGTCATGAAAGTACAGTCCTTACTTATTTATGTCCATGAGTTTTATTGTTTGTTTTTGATATGCAAGGGTTAGCTGGGGAGTTAAATAAATACGACAGTTTATAAGCTAATTGAATGTTTTGATGACAATTATGGCACACATGCTTTAAATAACACTTCTTCAAACCTGTCACAACAGTAAGGTCTTCGTCATTGCTAGTACTCAGGTGAGCCCTTTGGGCCATCATGGCCCTCTTGTTCATTCCTTCGGGCGTTCTTACTAACAAATACTCCATGTGCTTGGGTGGATCTGGTTTTCAGACTGTTGAATCATTTTGTTCTGCTACCATCTCAATACTACTGATTGTTGCAACGTTAGTCTCCGGGTATGATACTTGTTCTGTTATTGAGAAATTGGAAATACGCAATGGCACAATTTCATCAGCTTTAACTAATGCCCATGTCACTAGACCCCTATCAAGATTGAGTGGCTAGACCTCTTTGCATACGGTCTTTAAACACTAAACTATTTGCTTTTAAATGTTTGTTAGACCCACATGCATTGCACAGCCGCCTTTGCTGTGACCGATTTTTCTTGGCTTGATTTTCAGTTTCCTCTCTGTGTTGGTGGCTTGTTTCCTGGTTTATTTCTTGGATAGAAAGTCAATGGTCTATACCTCGACCGCTCCGACTGGAATTCCTCTATCATACCCTCCATTTTAGGCACTAAAAATTGCAGGTTCGATAACTCCGGCAACTGAGCAGCCGGTCGGTTGTTTTAACTAGAATTTGTTCTTGCTGCTTCCACAGCGTGCCTTGCTGCATCATTCAGGTTTGTGGGTCGCGCCTGCTTCATTTGAAGACGGAGGTCTGATTTGACCAAAGAGTCAATGAACTGCTCTTTAGCAAATAGTCACGAACATTTGTTTCGGCAGTAGGTTATGCAAGGTTTGCCAAGCGTCTGATATCTAGTCTAAGCTCGGCCAGTGATTCCGTTGCTCGCTGCCTCCGGTCTCGTAGCTGGACACGATATAATTCTGTTTGATTGGCATGAGCGAACCTGCCGTCCAGTGCTTGTTTCAGTTCCTAATAATCAGTTGTTTTTTAACCACAAATTGCCGAATACACCTTGTGCCTGTACTCATATAGAGTCACAAATATGTAGCCATTTCGGCTCGTCTGTCCACTCATTTAACTTAGCACAAGCCTCAAAATGTGCCTTATAATCGAGTCGTGGTCCATTTCTATCATATGTGGCCGGCTTCATGGTAGTGCCATGTCGTTTTCTTTCACTCGTTACATTTGTAGTACATGTATTCACAGGAACACCCGATCCACATGCAGGTTTATATGTATGCCTCCGGTTCGTGACAAACATGTCCTGCGCCTGTTTTAATAGGCGTATCTGTTTCCAGGATCCTAGATACGTCTGGGCGTCGTTTCGGTATGTCGAGGTAAGCCTCATGCTTAGGAAGTCGACGTAACTAATTTATTATATTCCGTCCTTGTTCGATCTATTTCCTCTTCTAATTCAGATATCTGCTTTTCAAGTTTTAGCTAGTTACTTCTTGCCTCAACACATCTATCTCCCGCATGAGCTCTTAATTTTCCTAGCCTGTTTCCGTTGTCGATTATTGGTACGAGCGTTTGTATAGATACACTGAGCCCCACGTTGTTCGCCAAAATTTTTTACGTTCTGTCCTTTCGTAAACGGCTAGCTCACTTGACAGAGCATGCAAAATGTTTATACATGTAATAACAAAATATTGAGCAAATGATTGGTGCATGAAATGAAATCAGAATGAGAATTAAACAATAACACAAAACCTAAAGCATCAATCCTACGCATCAGCCCTCAAGCATGAACTCTCATGTATGAATCTCCAATCCTGAACCCTCAAGTGTGAGCATATGAACATGAAACCTTATGCACGAAACCACATGCATGAAATCTTATGCATGAAACCACATGCATGAAACCATATGCATGAAACGACATGAATGTTACCCTATGCATGAAACTTAAATATTAACCTTATTAATGAACCTTATGCATAAAACCCTAGACAACAACACTTCGGAATATATTTCACTAGGTATAATCATTTAAAAACGGAATTTTTCGACCCATTACTTCTTGTAAACAATCGAACAATCGGTAGCTTCTTTGCATGATTTCTAACTTAAAACAAAATGACAACTGTAACGAATGATTTAATGATAACAAACTATAAGCAAACGTCACTTACGATTGATTTCCTAGATCCCAATGCAATTTATTCGTTAATTTCAGACTTATCCCGGTAAAGACATGTCCTAATTACCGGTTTCCAAATTTTATAAACATGTTCGCTAATGAATCGAGTTTTGGGTTACATACTACTTAGATATATTTCATTACTTGGCTATACCCTCGATACACTATCTTGCGTGAATGTTAAAACTTTTCATAAATAATCTTATTTTGTCGCGATAACTAACACTATTTTGTGAAAACCAGTTATTATTTTCAAGTTTTCGTGAACATTTGTTAAACTTAGAAGAAAAATTGTCAAACTGTCACGAGCATTATTCTGTTATCTTGTCAGTAGTATGCCACCATAGTTTTCAACTTTTCGGAAATATTTTGGTTAGAATCATTATCTAGCACGTTGTTTAACGAGGCATAGTTATGTATCCTATACTGTGTGTTCATGTTAACGCCTTATACCATATTTAAGAGAGTTTCTTTGTTTTGCGGTATTCAATAACTGTGATATTAGAACAGTAACTGGTCGGCGGAGCCTAATATGCAAGCTTATCGCGCAATAAGCAGAGTGTGGTATATTGAAATTTAGTTTAAATTTATACGTACGCTACTTATCCCTCGGTAAGCTTGCACATTCGGATCGCGCACCAGAAAAAACTGACAGCGCTAATATTTGGGAACGGCACACATGCCAAGCAAGTCAGACGTCACGTGACGTCTAGGAAACGCCCATGGGATCGGTATTGTGAAAAGTTGAGATGTGGTAAATATGATATAAAACATTTGTAGCACCCTGTGATCAGAAAATGTTTTTTTTAACCTCGCCCTGCGGGCTCGTTAAATATCTAACATATTTCGGTAAAAAGATGCTACAATTATTATTTGGATAAGGATATCGCTATGAAACCTCTGTTAGATATATGTTAATTTGTTTTAAATGCACTTAACAGTTTACCCCAAATTATGTTTTTTTAAACAATTGTATCAGGATATCGCCACGAAAAAACAAAAGTGCATTGATTTCTGTCATCATGCGTTGTTTCAGAATGTACGGCGTTTTGCCGTAGGAAGACGTTCCTCCTCGTGGTGATAGTGCTGTGGTTGTTTGGAATGACAATGTATGAACTTGTTTTCATAAGCCCCTCGCACATTATGCCTTTCAACCTGAGACAGTTTCATCGCCAGTACTTTTTCGCGAAGATTCCTATTCGGTTTGACGACATTGCTACCAAGGCGATAGACGGTTACGCCGTACATGCATTTACCACCACTACAACTGCCCATATCGAGAGAAATATAGCTGTTCATGAAACATCACAGACAGAACAACAAACTGGATTAGAGAACAACGAAGCGAAGCATGCTTTTACGACTCACACCAGCGCAGTCAACACTGCCAAAAATTACAATGATCATTTTAAATCGCCCTACTTCGATAATTATACCTTTAGCAATATTTCGATGCAAGCAGTGAAGCACACGATTCTTTTCTGGAACAAACCCGCGTGGCTGGAAGGTCATCGTGAGGCATGCTTTAATTGCAAAGTAATAACAGACCGCACAAAAGTCCGTCAGGCCTCGGCGATTGTATTTTGTGGCATGGCGGACAAGCTTGGCAAACCCCCATTGACACACAAGAACGGAACCCCAATCAGGCATGGATATTTTATTCCGTAGAGACACCACAACATATGCTCCATGAGTATTTGTCACCGGAGTGGCAGGGCGCTTTTAACTGGTCGTGGACATATCGCCCGACTTCTACGTTTTTCCAGCCATACGGTGCGATGCTTACCCAGGAAAACATTCCGGAGCAAAAATACAGCGATATTTTCCACCGGAAAACGAAACTTGCTTATTGGGTTGTAAGTCATTGCGAAACTGACAGTCAGAGGGAAATCTATGTGAAAAGTATGAACAAATATAGGAACGGAAGCGTAGACGTATTCGGACGATGCGGCACATACAAACCAACGTATAGAGAGCTTCCCAAACTCGACAACAACTATGCATTTTATTTAGCTTTTGAGAATTCCTTTTGTACTGACTACTTTACAGAAAAGTTTTTCAGGTCTTTTGCCTCTGATGTGGTACCCGTAGTAAGGGGTGGTGCGGACTACGCGAAATATGTACCGGACGGAACTACGTCGATACGCAAGATTTCACCTCCGTGGAGGCATTAGTGGAATATCTTGTGCAACTGGCGTCCGACGAGAAATCATACACGGAAATCTTGCGTCGAAAAGAACGCTACCAGTTTTACCGTCTACGTGAAATGTATGGTGAATGCATCTGTAGTATTTGTCAACAGTTGAATGACATCGACAAGCATCGAGCAGTCATTCACAAAAATTCTGAAATAATGGGCGATTGTTGGGCGCCAAAGGACGTGAACTGATGTTTGTATTGTTATGCTAGGACATTCCCTTTATCGTTAAATTTGCAAAGGGAAATATATTTGATCAGCTAAGGTGCAGGGTGCTGCTCAAAAGTTGAGGAAACCGGATCAGCTCTTTTAACTTTTCTAATAATGTGGTAAAAGCAAGGGTTGTGTTATCATTTGAATGGTTCTAATTAAGGGCTTTGTGTTATCATTTGAATGGTTCTAATTAAGGGCTTTGTGTTATCATTTGAATGGTTCTAATTAAGGGCTTTGTGTTATCATTTGAATGGTTCTAATTAAGGGCTTTGTGTTATCATTTGAATGGTTCTAATTAAGGGCTTTAAACTTTACATATTCATCTGTCATTGGGTATATGCCAAAACAATATGTTAAATTCCGAAGAATTCTCAACATTTCACTTTTGACTAACACAGATGGGGCTGCAAGGGGCAACCAAACAGGAGCATGATGCATCACCCTGCTATTTTGCTCTGAATCTTTCATAAACTATTGTAAGCTAAACAACGTAAGCTTTTATCTTTTAATACTATGCATTGAAGTAAGAGTGAACCTATAGTAACTATGATAACGAGTTCTTATTATACGTAGATTTGTTCTATGGTAACAATATATTATTTTATCAGCATTACGCAAGATTTTCATAAGTTCCATTTATTTCATGAACTTGTATCTACGAACATACATATACGTGTAGTTAAATATTGTATTTGTGGGCGACTTTTTGTCTAAACAATTAACTGTAAATATATTACCGAGAAATACTAGACACATTTTTCGACTTACTGAATTTGATCAGGTTTTCCAGAGACTTACGTAATCTATATTTGGTTTAGTTGTATTTGATATTGTGCAACAATGGCAATTCGAATCCGTCGTGTGATTTTGAAGGTAAAGATTTGTATCCGCTTATACATTTGCACGAGAGACTGTTAATTTAACGTGTAGCGATCGCATAACGATTGTACATATTGTTATTAGATGAAGCAAGTATTGAATACGAGCTGCATTATAATGACATTGTGTGCGCTTGGCGCCAAAAGTACTGTAACTATCATTACTTATTTTTACAGAAGCAATCAAATGATGGTCTCATTTTGAATGTAAAAGTGATTTTTTTTTTTTTTTTTTACATAAGTACATGTTCATTCGTAAGTTGTATGCTAGTATGCAAATATAACTCGTGACCATAGAAAATAGATATTTTCACTCGTATCTGTGCTACTAATGAAAATATAATTTTCTATGAATACTCGTGAAATAAAATACGATCTTACACAGAAATCAACAAACATCCTCTTTCTATCTATGATAATAAGTGATCGGTGCAATATTGTCAGATTTGTTTTACTTCTATTTTATATCGTCAATAAACACCAATATCACTGCTATGTCGTACACAATGTTGTCAAAGTGTTGTTGTGCTCTCTAATGTTTTTCATATCTTATAAAGATACACTTCATTTTTTCAGTATGTTTTTTTTTATAATTCATATCCGCTGTTGCTGACATTTAAATACGAATTTGGCTTAAGTGGACTAGTTACATTTAATTTTAAAATGTGTATGGGATATACGTTAATCTATATAGGTGTGCGGACTGATAAATAACCATTCTTATCCGACAAATACATTCTGGTTCTCGTGCCTGTTGTAATAAAATTATTTAAGAGTTGAAGTTTCACTTTTGTGATATACATATAGTAGTAAAAGAAAACCTACGTGTTCAAAAAGCAAGTGGTAATGAATACACATACACGCAATTAACGCTACCATTTTGTATAGTTTTATGTAAGCATTGTAAATTTAAACTACCTACAATTGAAGTTTTGATGTAGAATCGCAAAAAATGCGGAGAATTCTATTTCCGCATATGCGGAACTTCTGCGGAAAATAAATGTTTTTTTTCCCGCATTCAATGCGGGCATTTCTATTTCCATATATGCGGAACTTCTGCGGAAGATTAATGCGTTTGTTTTTCAGCAGATGGAAATAAACCGCAGAAAATTGACCCTCGAGGAATAATTGGGTGATCCTTCCTTGTCTAAAGATTTTTATATTTTTAGCTCTAGTGGCCATCTTGTTCAGTGGTGCAGAATGGTATTGATGAAATTTGGTGAAGGGTCAATTTATGTAAGATTGGCCTTCATCCCTCATGAAAAAGTACTGTCTGAATTAAGTCAGACTTTTATTTCTGAACTGATTGATCCGGGTATTTCCACGAATAGTTAAAACTCCTCCCAAGCTATTGTTAAAGAATTAATAGTAACGAATTAGTTTCCATTCATCGAAAATCACAAACATTGCCACGTGCTCATTTGAATATCACAAAAATTATGCACGTGCTCTTTTGTATGAAGTAGTTTAATCGCCAAACACATGCTATGCAAGTGCGATGATTGGATAATATTGCAGATTAATTTGAATATGATAGACATTTGTGGATGCGTCTATTATGTCTGGCATTGCTGAAAGAAATACTTAAAATGAAACAATTGAGACAAAATTCATAAGAGTTCAGACAATATTCAGAGGGCTTTCAGTAAAGTTATTCAGACTGCATTCAGACTATAACCACAGATAATTATTATGACCTTTACACTAAGCGCTCAGGTGACACTTGATATTTATGAAGGTGCAATGGTTTTCTCACCTAAAATGGTTTGTCAGACATAAAATAATATGTGAATATTGTAAATATCCAAGTGGAAATGATTATTATGCAACTTTGTTCATGATATAGTACAATTGTGCTTCTATAAATAAAAAAGCACCCAATTGTATGCAGACAAGTACAAAAGGTACATTATTTTCCATATTCCAGTTTATTATGTATAAAAACATCCTGTAAGTAAATGTGGTTAGGAACAGGACACGAAACAATGATTATTCACAATTTTATGGTACAAATGTGCTTCCGTAGTTAACATTATTATACAGACAAATGATAAAGTATCCTAGTGTACCCGGTTTTCGCGCACTTAAGAAGCCATTTCTCCCAAAGTTAAAAAAAATGAAAGAATAATATTATAATAAACTTATCATTTGATGCATCGAAATGTATTGTTCAACTGCGTTAAGAATCCACAAAATTTGACTTCTTATTTTCGTTCGGCGATGTATCTTTGTGTTTTGGGCGATTCCATTTTATTATGTATGACGTCACCGGTTTTCGCGCACTGAAAGGTAAAATACACTTTATTTAGTATCATCATTAATATATGTAATATATATGACAACTGGTAACAAATGACAACGATTGCATAAATCAATTAAAGCACAATTAACATTAACAACCATGTTTACAACTGAGCATAAATAGTAATTTATAAACCCATTGACATAACAATGTTAACAAGTAATTATCACAGACAAGCAATTATCAGTTATACATTATACACACACATTCATCAGTTTTGTACATGTGCAACAATTAATGCCCCAGAGGTGTCACATTACTAAGTCTGAAGAAGGCCTATATCAACTTTTCTCCACAGTGGCAACAAAAAATATGTCGCCTCTTCTGATGACCCTTGTACTGATGCAATACTTTAAATGCACCGAGTGGTCACATTGGTCACATTGCGCCAACGAAGTCAATACCAATGAAACCGAGTTTCGCAGTTCTAAGGGTGTGAAGAGGTTACAGACACAACATTTCTCATCCTCTTCATCAGATAGGTCGGACAGTTGTGCAGACCTCTGATAACAAAGACTGGTCATTTTGAACATTTGGTTTTGATAGGCCAGGTTGTGTTAATGTATGTAAAGCTTCTGTTTTCTGTTTCTTATTAGATTTACAAGAATTATGTGTTTGCACTTTACCTTTTTGTGTAACATTTTGTTTATGTTCTTTAATTTTGTCAACAATGATGCCCTCAGTAATAGCTTGTCCACTGCAAATGGTACTCAAAAGCCTTCGTTTTTTCGTTGCTGGTTTGTTAAAATTTCTTGTTCAATACCAGCAACGACGTTTGCTGACTGTGTTTCATCACAAGGCTGTTGTTGGGACAGATTATCGTCTTCTATATTTATCTGTTTCAGAACTGTGGATGGCTGGAAGAGTATGGAGTCAAGGACATTAAGGTTGAATGGAAAGATGCCTGTAAATTTACAGGAGTAAGAGCAGCAGTGTATGCTTTGCATGCACTTTCAGCTCCGGCAATGGCATCATGAAGTTTGTATATCAGTGCACACTCAGTGGTTTGTCCCGGCTCCTTTATCCGCATGCCACCGCATAACCTGACGCAACATCTAAAACCTCTGAAATGTAATGATATCAAAAATAAAATGAGACAAACATAGAATGTTTTTTATTTATGAATTATAACCTTTGAAGATGTGTGTATGTATCATTAGTGTTGAAAATAAATTATAAATAACGTAAAATATTTTTACTAAAAATTGATAGTGGAGTTTATTGCAATGACACTGAAATAAAGTTTGTAATGAGATTACCTGCTGTAGCCGTAACCAATGTCAGACAGCTACTATGGCATATTGTCATTTCAGGTTTTGCAAACAACAAGATCTCACAAAATCAATAACATGTTTATAATTCTTTTTATTAACAGCATTAAACAGGCTCAAAGTTAAATAAAACCACACAATTCTATATGTTGAAATAATTGACTTCTTACAGTACTGAGTTGGACTTTTCACATCGTTCTACCTAATAAACTATATGTTTACAAACAACAAGAACGCAGTGTGGTGGTGACTTACGTCATCGGAAATTGCGTATACGTATAAACCGGATGTTTATATGATGCGCGAAAACCGGTGTGCGCGATTTCAGGTTACCGGACGATACTGATTTTCCATTTTACAAACTCATTTTATAATAAGAACGTAGATGGAAGGATTATATTTTAAGGAAAACAATAATAATAAGTCAAACCATTGTTGTTTAATGGAGTATAACTGTTAATAGTAAAACGACATGAAGCCTTAGCCTATAAGTATAAGTCGCGAAAATATATTACAAATGCTTAAAATTGTCAAACCATGGCAAAAGTGCATGAAACAATACTTGTAAACACAGGTTCCAATTGTTCAGTATTCATATATATTTTTTGTTTAAACATCAAAATCATGTTTAAATCCTTTCAGACTAGTGCAATGAAGGTCAACTGATGACATCATAAATGACATCATATCCTGCATTGCATCGCATGGTATGGTGTACTGTACAGTCATAAAATTGCATTATTTATACAATAAGTTCAAAATTACACAAGTTATTATTTTGAAACTTGGAATATGCCTTTATCATCAGCTTCAAAATGTTGAATTATTTTTGCTTACTCGTATTGAATACAGTGTAGATGTAAATTATACGGTACGAAGGTCCGGTCTTGTCCATTACCGCGCAAGTAGTAGGGGTTGAGAAGAATAATGTCTATTTTAAAAATTAATACCGGACTAATTCAGTTTGAAACATTTCATACACTATATAAACAGTTTAATCTAACTGTAAAAATCATACTATCATAAATAAGATCGCAAACTGAATTAGCAGGGTGCCAATACACAGGAGGTCTTGTCCATTACCGCGCAAGTAGTAGGGGTTGAGAAGAACAATGTATATTTTAAAAATTAATACCGGACTAATTCAGTTTGAAACACTTCATAAACTAGATAAGCAGTTTAATCTAACTGTAAAAATCATACTGTCATAAATAAGATCGCAAACTTAATTAGCAGGGTGCCAATACACAGGAGTACAATACGCTAGAAAAGCGCCTGAAATATATGCTGACACGCACAACAATACAATAGAATATCAATTTAAAATTTATCATACAAATTTATATTTTCACGAGTGGCGCATCCATGAGTGAAAATATTTCTTTTCTATGATCACCAGTGAATCATAAGTCGGTATTCTACCGAAACTTACACATTTTCTTTAATGCGTTTAATTTGAGAAACATTTGAGCCCGGGCATTGTTGACGGTCCATTTCATTTACTGTATTAAATCATTTCCTGTATTAAATCATTTAAAGTTTATATATATTTGTTATGCCCCCACCATCAATGATGTGGGGGCATATAGTGTTGGCCCTGTCCAATACTGTATTGTTCGCGCTACGCCACTACAGTTATCATAGGCTAGCTATGTGACGTAATAGAGTCGTCACAATGTTTGGGAAAGAACTTCTGACGTAGATCGGTAAGAATCTTCAATCTTGAAAAAAAAACACGACTTAATGTGTTAGAAATTATGATATAAAATGTTTTCGACGAAAGTGTAAGCATGAGAGTATTATAAATCTAAAGAATAAATATATGGAGTAAAATGACTACTGTACAGTATGTACAAGTGTGTCCTGGTTTAAATAGTTGAAATACGTTGTATTTCGATCAACATCATGCCTAATGGAAATTGTACGTGGCAGTGCTGGTAAATACCGTATTTGGAGATGGGAATCACATAATTGGAAAGAGTGTCAAACTAGTGTAGTGTGTTATGATTATGTTCAAATCGAACATAAGTTCATATAATGCATGTTTGATTATTGACATATCAAATCAGGTTTGATGTTGTTGTTTTTTTTTTTTTATATTAATGCATATAGGAAAGTAGTTACCGTAAAATATAAGCTCATAATGCTAAAAAACGGTAGATATATATACCAACAATGTTCTTAATTGTTTGATTTATTAGTAATAACATCCGGGGAAACAACTGAACGACAAGGTTAAATGCGTATAAACAGGCGTGTTCTGTTGGATTACTGGTGTTTAACTGTAAAGTGCATTAACAAAAGATGGTAAACTGCAAGTGTAGCGACGTCATTGAGCCACCAATGACAAGTTACTTACTAATCAATTAAGAATATCAGTTAAAAGCCAATTTCCCCGAACTTCTAAATTTACAAAAGTTTATTTTTAACCAATAGCGCATGCGAGTACCAAAAAGATAAAAAAAAAAAACAAAAAGACTGATTTAAATTACATGTCTCTTTGAAAAATGGTTGTGGTACTCACATGCGCTGACAGTTAAATTTTACAACAAAAGAGATAAAATTGACAGAAATCGTTGTTTTCGAAGAAATACACGCTGTCTGAACGTTCCGCGTGACGTCATACGTCCGTGCGATGGTTCGATATTCATGTCAACGTCAAGCGCACGTCATGATCTAACTACAGACATGATTGGTATTGTTTTTAAATGAAATTAAAAAATCGTCAATTTTATGGGCCAAAATCGGCCCTTATCGACCCTAGTCCTAATTCTCCGCAAAGCCAAAATCATTTTTTGCGGAAAATGTGCGGAGAATCTGCGGAAACAGAAGATTTTCGCAACATTTCCGCATCTTTTCCGCATTATCTCCGCTTCTTGAAATGCAATGTGGAAATCTGCGCTAAGGGTAACAACAGATAAATACAGTAATATTGTGTATTAATCAGTTAGTTCTCAGGTATGAATGCACATGTCCTCAACGTGTGTCATTTCTTCTCCTGACATTTCGAAAAAGGCGACTCATATTATTATGCTTTGCTATGCATTAGTATGCATTTAACAGCTGTGACCTAACTTCAATCTATTTGCCAGAAGTCAACTTCGTCATCAGTTTATTTAACCAGATTTCTAACGGATCGAGTTTAAGTCTAGTTTAGCGAACGCCGGATGTTTTACTTTATTCTGCGCACGCGTCACAGTTGCAATGCTGGACTTGTTTTAGTGTTGATGTCCGCCATATTGTATTCGATTCGAAGTAATTTTAATCGAAAATACGCAATGAAATGGAGTTTAGACAAAAGTCACGCGGCGTTGGAGTCTTACTTAGCGTGTGGGTGTGTGCGGGCGGCAGTCCCAAAATCACACATTCCGCCAATTTACACTTAAGTATGCCTTATGGTTAAATGCAACATTATAGTTTTCCTAGTTGGATCTTAGAAAATTGCTTTTGATGGAAGCTTCAACGCTGGTTTTTAAATTTCTTCTCATTTTTTCTCCTGTTTTCTGTTAATGAATAATTGTAATTTTAAATTTTGGGGTATAATTCATTTGTTATAATTTTAAAATTAGGGCTGACTTGTTAAATTTGTACACTTCTTGACAACAATTTTCACAAAGGCGCCCGATTACTTAGAACGTAATTAAATTGCAAAAATATCAAAATATGCGTTAATATGTTTTGAAATATTTCGCAAAATATAAAATATAACTTGTTTGCCGGATTTTTCAAAATCGCTCCGCATCCGCGCACCTCTCTCTCTATACGTACATGACGCTTCACGCTGTTGCTCCTTGGTTACGTAGAATATACAGGTTAGTTCAGTAAAATTCCAGTAATTCAAATTCCCATAGGGTCCCATTATAAAACGGCAAACTTCCAAGCATTTTTCTAGCATTTCCTTTATTTCAGATTGTGCAAGCTTGGTATCAATTTAAAGATCAATCTGTCCTCTTTCACAATTTGCAATAAAAGGATATGTCATGTTACTTCTAAGAAAATGTGTCTCACTTGAATGCAGGCACCGGTAGAAAACAGGGTTTCGGCAGTCATATTTCGACAAAAGCCCCATACCACAGTAAACACACCCGAAAAGTTCACATTTCAAGTTAGCCTCCAATGAAATGCACCAAAATGTTGCAGACACGCATAGGATATTAGAAATAACCACAAAATGCATGTCTGAGATTGCTAAATGGCTTTTATGCCAGAAGAGAGGAGGAACTCTTTATTAATAGGCACTACTTTTGGACCACGGAGGGATATACAATTATTTACTGGTATCTAACCTACATAGTATTTCCAGGGTCCGATAAAGTACGCGTGTTTCAATATTTCTGATGTAGATTATATCGGTTAATACCGGCCCATTTATAGTTGTTTTGTTGTTGTTGCTCATAGTTTATTTTCAGGTCATTCACGGCGAGGCATTATGCCAGTGTGTTGATTTTTAGCTCCACTGGCGCTAAATCCGAAAATAAGCGAAATATATTTATTACCTTTTTTAATATTTGGGAAACTTAAATGTTCTATTATTTTGTTTTCGATGGTGACATACTTCTGTGTAATATAACCAGATACTGCTCGTGAAAATCTGACTTTTCATGATAATATGTACAAATTTCTTGAAAACGTTTTTTTTGTCGAAGTCACTAATTATTAACCCAAGGTCACAGATAGAGCGGGCGCGGTCCGATTTGAACGAAGGCAAATCATCGGCGATTTTTGGAAATTGACACAATCCGCGCAGTTAATATATACTGCATATTTTGCGCGGTCACCACACAAGAAGGCGACGGACGGTTTTCGCTGAGTAACATGGGAATAAGCTTGATGCACTGGGCGGCGATCGGCCGATGACCTAACGGCGCCCGTGTGGTGAATAGAAGAATTGGAAGGTCGCCGCACAGGATTGTAGATGATTGCAACTAAAATTTATTGAAAGAGGTATCGAGTACCGTGATTACTCTATGTTTTTGGACACTTAAAAATATTAAAAAATTATTGTGTCCGAAAATTCAGAAACAACCAAATATTCCACAATTTTGGGTGTCCGAATATGTAGAGACACAGTGAAAATATTGCAGTTAACGTCCGTATATTTCTGTTGTATAAAGGCATTTACTGAATATACGCGGGTTGATTACTAATGTTCATTTTCTTTTTGTTTGGAAAAATCGGTTAGTAATTTATTATATTCTGTTCGTTATTAATTCATAATATTCTGTTTAATAACGTTACAATGCGTTGTAGTTTCTAGTAATATTATTCCCAATATGCCTTTCCCAAAACTAGGTGATCTCCCTTGGAAATAACCTCCCGTTATTGCGAATTCATATCCGCAAATTTTTTACCCGACTTCCGGCGACGGTTTTCCTAGCTTGCAATATAAAGTATTATAGATCTAAGACCAAGCGGCTTTCAAAATTTGGAAATTTTTAAACCATATGTTTTTGATTAAATATTATAAAAAAATTCATAGAGGATATATGGTACAAAATGAATTATTATAACTAAATGTAGTATCGTTTTAAACCCAATACTAAGGCCACATGTCCGTATGACAGATAGCCGGAAAAAGTAGTCTCCTTGCCACGTTTTAAATGGTTGTTTTCCATACATAAATACCACGAATGAACACATACTCTCTCAATGGACACTTAGTTATCTGTCTGAAGAGGAGGTCATAAAAATACCAAAGCCACAAGCATCTTATCGAATTAGAACAATACCGCTAATCCGATGCAATTACGTAATGCACTGATGATAAAGATCTACATGCAGAGACAACTAACATGTCACACTTCGTCTCCATTGTTTGCGTCTCAAATTAAAGTTTATCTCACGTTTTAAAATGTTGTCTCCGTTGTTGTTCTTTGCCTATCACCCTATGAAATTTCGCCACCTTATTGAGCAGAACAGAACAGAATTAAAAGCCTTAAACACTTTTTCGAATTAATAAATTGGTTTAAATTAAAGAGTGAAATAATATAACACAGCATTTTATTTTAAATTATGATAGTTGTAAGTTGGTGTACATTTTAGAGCTTACCTGTGTGTTTTTTTCTAAAACATACGGCAATTAGCTGCTTCGATAATAAAATTTTGTTGTTTTTGTTTACCACGATTCCGACAGAAATGAAGAAATAATATCATTAACGCTACATCATTTATAACATTTAGTGAGGAACTACATCATCTCTAGTTATTTTAATATTGTGTTAATGTTAATTAAGGTATTCAACCCATAATTAGCTCGTTAATTTCCGTGCAATTTCGACGAAAGCCGTAGCCGTCCGTACTTTACCGTTCGCATTCGGAATACATACAAAACTTCTTTAAAAATTATATATTTCTTTAGCTACACCGTAGTATTTGTTTCAGATTTTAATATCGTCGCTTTTAAAAGCAAATTAAATATAAAATAACTATTAAAATGTAACGAGTATAATTAAAACAAAAGTAGAATCGGAGTTTGTTCCCTTTGGAAATCATGATCATTTGAACGCTTATTGAATTTTATGTGCATATGACAGCGTTTATTTACGTTGATATAAATCATTCTGACTGACGAAAACGTAATAAAAGAGGTAGATTTTCAAGAGAAACAGACACTGTAACAATGTTAATTTTGTCGGCTATGATCAGCTGCCATGATCTGTGACAGTGTGGTTGGAAAATTACCGAGAAGCATATTAGTTTGACTGTTTATGTCTACGTGAAATATTGTAACATTGACTAATGAGATGTCAATAATGTTCTCTATTGGAAAACTGACCAAGAAACCAAGTCAAACGGCAAGCCTTATATACCAAGCTGTGTACGGGTAAGTATCAGTTCATTATCTAATTGTCAAGCCATTTGTTTGTAAGGTAATAGTTACTAAGATAATGACAACTCATGAATGGTCGTAAAAATGTTTGATTTTTATTTATACACGGAACATAAAGTTTGGAAATATAATAAGATAAAGTATTAGTTTCCAAGCTTATTTAACAAAGTTCTATGTTTTGACATTATGATATAATTATGTTACAATTTCCATATTGAAAATGCCATCAATTTTTCTCTGTCATTCTGTTAAGTGTTATAACATAACGTTTTAAGTCGGTTACTAAAACATGTCTAAAAATTCAACATTTGGCATTAAATTTTGCTCAACTGACATCGGTACCATATCAGACAATTATTAAAGCAATTATTGTTGTGTAAATTAATATCAGTCTGTAAGTAGAATCTACTGTAAAACTGTGTACTGAAAACTTATTTTTAGTGATGCTGCTGTCCAGAAAAGCAAACACACATCCAGTACGATGGGCGACATGTTAGATGGCGACCAGGCTGTTAGTGTTCAACCAGAGGCATCGCTAGTAGCGGTCGCATTCCCATATTCGTCAACAGCAGGGCGCAACCAGCTGATGTTCAAAAATGAGAAGGCCAGAAATATTGATTCTCTGGGACTTCTTGCCTATACTGACGTGATAAAAATACTAGAGGGCATCGCTGGCTCCGGTTTATTTACCATCGAAACATTCAACTGTGAAGGCGCAGACAGTTTATTTTTAACATGTAAATATAATGGATGGGAAGCCCTGTATTACAGTTGCAAAAAGGACGTTGGAAACTTTTATAACACAAATGAGCGGATTTTTTAAACCCAGTATAGTTCATGATGGACATGGCCTGGAACGTTACATTTTTTTAGATGAAAATGTGTTAATGCAGCACATATTGGCTCTGTCTATTATGTTTATATTTATTTCATTTATTAAATGTAGTAATTGTTAATTTAGTTAATACAACTCTTTTGTTCATATTTTAAATTATGTGTTTTAGACTTTTTGAATAAATATTGTTTATAAAGAATATACAATCATGAAAGTAAGTTTAATTGTAAATGTTTCCTATTCGAAAGTTATGGAACTAATTTTATATATTGCTTGTATTTTGTATCTAAGAACTTTTTAAAGTTTTATGGGAGTATCTTCTTAGGTTCTCAATAATTATTTAAAAATATGAAAAAACGGTATTTCTGAAAAAAAAATCCGGCTTAATTTTTTATGGGGGTAGTGTTAAAAACTGTTTTAATTTTTCAAATTTGCACGGTAAAGTTTAGTTGTTTTGCCTTCATTGTGTGGCTTATAGTCCAAGAATAAAATATATTATGGTTTAGATTCAGAACATGCATAAATTAAGCAAGTTTATCACGTTTTTTTCATGGCTTGCAAAAAATAGAACAGGAAAATTCTCATCGATCATAAATATAATTAGCAATATGAGTACATATTACTTCCATATAAATTCATTCAAGAATAATTGTTGATTATTTTCATAATATGTGTTCAATATACCATTAATAAATGTATATTTATATGAAGTTTATGAAATATTAATAAATTATTTCACATGTAAAGATGCCTATAGCTTTTCAATTTTTGATGTTTAGCAATAGAGGGGGTATGGTAATTAAAAAACTATATCTGACAAACCAAACGGTAAAATCTCCTAAAATTTTGCAGAAGAGTCCAGATAAGAATGCCCTTCAAGAAAATAATATGATTTGTGGTGTTCTAGACATTGAGTATTATGTGTTGAATACCTTAAAAAGATAGTTGTTTTGTTACATTATATTTCAATATTATCACGAAGCAGGTTCAAGCACCATATAATATTTAGCACACAGCAAGAACATCTGCAACGAAAATAGCTTTAACGTTGAACACAAATGTGTATGGAATTTAAATGACAAGTTGTTGTCAAAAACACCGGAATCACGCTTAAACTTTCTGTGATGATTCCGTATTTTCGTAATTTTAGTCGCCAGAAGAATGTTAGCTTAGAGTTACATATATATCAAAATCATTTTACTAAAAACAGCTTGATTTATTTATTTTATTTAATAATGCAAATTTAATACAGGATGAAGGCATAGGTTGTTTAGATAGTGAAATCGCTATTTTTGTGTTTTATTGCATAATAACCGTTAAACGTTCTATGCATTTTGTTTGTCAATCTTCAAATAATAGACAATTAAATTAAATTGATTAATAAAGTACATGATGTATATTATATACGTATGTTGATATTTGTAAATTCATTTTACGACATCAACACAATTTTAAGATTGAACATCAAATATATTGCATGTTTTCGGGTAAATATGAATACGCTTATCCCGCCTTATTATCAATGAAAGCCGCCGGATGTGAACAGGGGACATCGCTCGTGATTACGCAGGGGAAGTAACCAAGTTTTGGGAAAGGCCTATTTGAACAAACAAAAAATCCGTTAAAACATGAAACGTTAATAATGGCCCCTCTTAAAACGACTGTGTGAAACAGCGTGAAATCCTTATCAGCCGGGCATCCAAATCTGCAGGCCGTTAGTAACACCCATAGCTACAGCGTCGTTTAGACTTCAAGTGTCTTAGTTGTGACTACCGTACTGCGGCTATCGTCTAGCAGTTGGTCGTTGTGTCTACACCGGTCTGTCTGACAGACCAGTGTACTCCCGTCCTAAGTGTTATGCAGTGATTCATTTTGACGTGCGTCCTGCGTCAGAGACGCAATAATTTTTTTAAGGACGCATACAAATTGAACATGTGCGTCTGACGGACGCATAACTCCAAAAATCAATTTGTTATAATTCTTGAACCAAAACAAACCAGTGAATGACGTCACGGATGGTAAAAAGTATACCGACACCGGCTGTTTCATCCAATCACAGTGAATGGCTCTTACGCTTACCTTGACAACATCCCGTGTTTTTTATCGCGATGTTTGATTTGATGCATTATTACGAGTTATCCAATCGCTGCGCTCGTTACTCAAATGAATGTTTATTAATACCCCAGATGAAAGTCACCTTTAGAAATACGAGTAAAACCAAAAATAAATACGTAAAATAGTAAAATAAAAGAATTTTTAACAGCATATTACGGTAATGCCACCAAAGAAACCAAAGTTAGATATCAACAATAATCAAAGGACGCTCACTGGTTTTTGGAAACAAGGCAATGATTCTGAAATTGAATCTAATCGGCACAGTCAAACAGCCGGTGGCTGAGACGTCAAAGATTCAAGTAAGCGCAAGGAACGGAAGTTTCTGCCAAAATGGCTAAATCTCTATTTGTGGCTTTGTTATGACAATGAGGGACCCACTGATTATATGTATTGCGCCCTAAAAAATAATCGTACAATAACATACACTTTACAATCTCTAGGGTAGCTCTCAGCTCTTGAACAATTATTGTCGTTATTTTGCATTTCAAAACTTGATCACTTATGAAATCTATTTTTATAGCATTAAGCTAATAATTATGTAAAGCCACAATTCTTGTGACTTTTAGTATTTTGTTTGTTTGTTTTTATATCATTGACTTTTTTATATTTACCCAGATATTAGTATTTTATGCCAGGGGTCATTTGACAATTGGTTTTCTGATTGTACTGAAATCCAATTGAATTGTCAATACTAGTCAAAATTTGTTTGAACTAGTCGATTGTGATGTTGTATAGTATACAATTGAGTTGTTAGTCTGATTGTTAGTGTGCCAATGAGTTGTTTAATAAAATATGGTCAATCCTGTTAAAAGTGTTGTATTGCAATTTACTTCAAAAGCCATTATTTGATGAAAAACTATTGGGACTCATTGAACTGGTTTCTCATTGTTTCAAAATATGTGAGTCCCAAGGACTCATAACGCCAGATTTCTATATGAATCACTGATTATGGGTATGCGCTACTTTCCAACATATCTCGCAATGGTTGAGTTAACATCGCATTGAGGTTAGTTACCAGTAAATCAATGTGTTTCCCTCCGTTTTACATTCGAAATATTGTCTTTTACTAGAGTTCCATTTTTTTCTGCAATGAAAAGCATTTAGCAATGTCAGACATGCCTTTTGTGGTTATTTCTAATATCCTCAGTGTGTTTGGAACATTTCTGTGCATTTTTTTGGAGGCTTACTTGAAAGATGAGCTTTTGGGGTGTGTTTACTATGGCATGGGGCTTTTGTCAAAATATGACTATCGATACTACTGTACCTGAACAACCCAAGTACTATCGAAAGAGCATTAATGAATACGTTTTACAGGAGTCATTTAAGGTGTCAAGAGAACACCTGTGATATTATATTTTTGGCAGAAAGAATATATGTATTGTTCATTCTGTGACAATGTGCTTTACAATTCAATGTATTTGAATTGGATTAATACATGTTTCACGCAGAAGGTAATGTATAAACACCATTTTAAACCAGTGTCCGAATATATATAGTCATCAATTATGGTTTTAAGTTGGCTGTCCGAAAATAAAGAGTTACAACAATATATATTTTTGCTAATAAAGAGGGTATCCAAGAAAACTTAGAATGTCAGGAAACTAAGAGTCATGTCGGGTATATGCAAGCCAACCGGCCGCCTCCTCACAAAACGGAAAGTCTCAATATTTCCTTGAAAGTTTGAAAAAAAAATCATGAACATAAAGATACTATCTTCCGTGAATAGTTGACCTTTTCATGAAAAAAATCTTATTTTTTCGCGATAACTAACATATTTTGTGAAAATAGTTAGATTATCATATGCAGTAGTGGTCACTTACTTGATCTTTTTCTTTATAACCAGTTAATATTTTCACGAAAACGAAAAAAATTGCCGCGAAAGTTTTTCATGTTTTCGTGAAAATGTGTTAAACTTTCAAGAAAAATTGTCAAACTGTCATGAAAATTATCTGGTTATCTTATGCAGAAGTATACCACCATAGTTTTTACATCAATTTTCGTAGAACCATTACATATGTTGTTTAACGACGCATAGTTATTTAAGATTTTGTTTTCATGTTTAACGCCTTGTATAATGATATCTATGTGAAACCGCGTTTTAGATATCTGTTAATTTGTTTTAAATGCAAATCAGTTGATCCCAAATTCTGTTTGTATTGTTTAAGAATTATATAAGAATATCGCCGTGAAACTGTGTCATAGAAAAGCATGCAGTGATTTATGTCGTAATGGGTTCTTTCAGGATCTGCATTTGACCGTTGGAAGAAGTCCCTTCTCGTGGTGATAGTGCTGTGGTTGGTTGGAATGACAATGTATGAACTTGTCCCCCTAAGCTCCTTGCACATTATGCCTTTCAACTGGAGACAATTGTTTCACCAAAGTTTTGATGCGGCGATTCCTATTCGGTTTGACGCCATTGCTACCAAGGCGATGGACTATTACTCTGTACATGCATTTACCACCACTACAACTCCACATGTCGAGAGAAATATGAAACATCATGAAACATCACAGACAGAACAACAAACTGGATTAGAGAACAACGAAGCAAAGCATACTTTTACGACTCACACCAGCGCAGTCAACACTGCCAAACATTACAATGATCATTTTAAATCGCCCTACTTCGATAATAATTATACCTTAAGCAATATTTCGATGCAAGCAGTGAAGCACACGATTCTTTTCTGGAACAAACCCGCGTGGCTGGAAGGTTTTCCCGAGGCATGCCTTAATTGCAAAGTAATAACAGACCGCACAAAAGTCCGTCAGGCCTCGGCGATTGTATTTTGCGGCATGGCGGACAAGCTTGGCAAACCCCCATTGACACCACAAGAACGGAACCCCAATCAGGCATGGATATTTTATTCCGTAGAGACACCACGACATATGTTCCATGAGTATTTGTCACCAGAGTGGCAGGGCGCTTTTAACTGGTCGTGGACATATCGCCCGACTTCTACGTTTTTCCAGCCATACTTTGTGATGCATACCCAGGAAAACATTCCGGAGAAAAACTACAGCAATATTTTCACCCGGAAAACGAAACTTGCTTTTTGGGTTGTAAGTCATTGCGAAACTGACAGTCGGAGAGAAATCTATGTGGAAAGAATGAACAAACATAGGAACGAAACCGTCGATGTATTTGGAGCTTGTGGTACATACAAACCAACCTATGCGGAGCTTGACAAACTTGTCAACAACTATAAATTTTATTTAGCCTTTGAGAATTCATTTTGTACTGACTACTTCACAGAAAAGTTCTTTAGGTCTTTTGCCTCTGATGTGGTACCCATAGTAAGGAGTGGTGCGGACTACGCGAAATACGTACCGGACGGAACGTACGTCGATACGCAAGATTTCAACTCCGTGGAGGCATTGGTGGATTATCTTGTGCATCTGGCATCCGACGAGAAATCGTACACGGAAATCTTGCGTCGAAAAGATCGCTACCAATATTACGCTACAGGTGAAACATACGGTGAATGTATTTGTCGTATTTGTCAACAGTTGAATGACATCGACAATCATCGAGCAGCCATTCAGAATAGCTCTGAAATAATGGGCGAATGTTGGGCGCCAAAAGACGTGAACTGATGTCTGTATTGTTAAGCTTGGACATTCCCTGTATATTTAAATTTATAAAGGAAGTATTTGATCAGCTAAGGTACACGGTGCTGCTCAAAATGTGAGGAAGCCGGAACAGCTCTTTTACCTTTTTAAATAATGTGGTAAAAGTCAAAGATTTGTTATCATTTGAATGATTCCAATTAAGGGCTTTGAACATAACATATTTATTTGTCATTGGGTATATGCCAATACAATTTTTAAATTCCAAAAAATTCTCAACATGTCACGTTTGACCAACACAGATGGGGCAACAAGGGGCAACCAAAAAGGAGCAGGGTGCATCAACCTGCTATTTTTGCTCTGGATCTTTCATAAACTATTGTAAGCTAAACATCGTAAGATTTTATCTTTTAAAACTTAGAGTAGTAGAGTTAGAGTGGACCTATACTAACTATCAAACTGAAGCCTTATTATACGTAGGTTTGTTCCATGGTAACAATATATTATTTTATCATCAATACGCAATATTTTCTTAAGGTCCTTCGATTGTATGTACTTGTATCTACACTAATACATATACATGTAGTTAAATATTTTATTTTGAGCGATCATATGTCTAAACACTCAACTATAAATATATTACCAAGAACTGGTAAGCACATTTTTTGACTGACTGAATTTAATCAGGTTTTTCATAGCCTTACGTAGTATATTTTTGGTTATTATTATGTAACATACGCAATTCAAATCCGCATTGTGGTTTTAAAGGTAAATATTTGTATCCGCCTATGGACTATTAGTTAAATGTGTAGCAATCGCATAACGATTGTTCATATATTTATTAGATAAAAGCAAGTATTGGATAGGAGCTGCAATATAATGTCATTGTGTCCGCTTGGCGCAAAAAGTACTGTAACCGGCATTACTTATTTTTAAAGAAACAAAGAAACAACTGATGGTATTATGTTGAATGTAAAAGTGAATTTTTTTCTACATACTTACAATTTCATTCTAAAGTTGTATGCTAGTATGCAAATATAACTAGTGATCATATAAAATATATTTTTTTCACTCGTAGATGCGCAACGCGTGAAAATATCATTTTTTATGAGCACACGTGAAATAAAATACAATCTTACACCGAAATCAACCAATATCCTCTATCTATCTATGATAATAAATGATCGGTGCTATATTGTCAGATTTGTTGTTTTTATATCGTCAATAAACAGCAATATAACTGCCATGTCGTATACAATGTTGTCAAAGTGTTGTTGTGCCCACTATGTTTTTCAATACGTATACAGATAAATATTTTTTCGACTTTTAACACTTTTAAATGTTGTATACAAAATAGCCTCAGGTGCAATTGCTAATAGACTAAAAAGAGTTCTTGACAACCTTATTTCCAAAGATCAAACTGGCTTTATAAAGGGGAGATATATAGGAGAAAACACAAGACTTTTATATGATATCTTAAAATATACAGAAGATAACAAAATACCAGGGCTTTTAATGACATTAGACTTCGAAAAGGCATTCGATACATTGGCATTTAATTTTATTGAAAAAAAAAACGTTAGTATACTTTAACTTCGGTACAATGTTCAAAAAATTAATATCTCTTTTCCTATACAACACCATGACAGCCATTTAGATCAATGGGTTTCGATCAGATTTTATTAAAATTGAAAGGGGTTGCCGTCAGGGTGACCCAGTCAGTTCGTATATCTTTATATTGTGCTGAAATTTTAGCAATTAACATAAGGAATTCCAAACAACTTACAGGAATTAAGATTGAAAACATAGAATACAAAATTTCCCAATTTGCAGATGACACATCTTTATTATTGGATGGCTCCGATAGTTCGCTAAATGCTGCAATTGATTTAGTACAAGTTTTTGCACTTGTATCTGGACTTAAAATTAACTATGACAAAACAAATTTGATATGGATAGGTTCTAAGAAATATAGTACATACTCAATTAAACTAAGTACAAATTAGTGTGGGGCACAACCAATTTTAAAGTGTTCGGCATTATATTTGATGTAAATTTGGAAAAAATGATCGACCTCAATTTTTCAAGCAAGTTGATCAATTTACAAAATGTTATAAATTTTTGAAAAAAAAACCCTTACACCTCTGGGAAAATTAACCATAGTAAAATCTTTATTACTTCCCCTTTTCACACATTTATTTATTGCTCTCCCCAGCCCTGGATTAAATGTCTTAAAACAAATACATAACCTTTTTTGAAACTTCATCTGGGATGGACCCATACAAATTAAACACACTATTCTCATCAAACCATATGAAGAAGGAGGACTTAATATCATTGAAATTTACTCATTTGAAAAAAGTATGAAATTGACTTAGATAAAGAAAATAGTAACATGTACAGGTCAATGTTTTTAATTAGTCTATTCCATGTTTGATGTTAAAAAAATGCTAAATATGGGGAGTGCTTATGTTCAGAAAAATGTGAACAGATTAGGTAACCACTTTTGGAAAGTTGTCCTTATATATTATATTATGTACATAAATAAACTGAAAGTTTGTAAACTTGATGATGTATTAAATATGCCATTATTCTAGAATAACAATTTTAAGATTGGTTTGAATTGCATTTATGAAAAAAATATGTATGATAGAGAAATACAATTTGTAAGAGACATATTATGTACCTCTGGAAATTTCAAGACTAAACAAGATATTGTGATTTATTTTGGGAAACGCCTGAATTTTTTATGTTACGAAGGACTAAAAAGAACTGTTTCAGAGTTCACTAGGAACTCTGGTTTTGATACAATTTATAAACCAAATATTAATGGTGTTTTTATTTCTTTTTATTTAAGTGAACTTGTTTTGACGCAAAAACAAAACAAGTCAGTATATAACAAATGTATTGCCAATAATGAAAAACCTTCCAGTCAAATCAAATGGAACGAAATCTTTATTGATATCGATTGGAAATATGCATGCAGTTTTGTCTTTAAATTAACCAGAGATACTTATATACAATGGTTTCAGACTAAAATTGTACATATAATTTTAGGAACTAAATCTCTGCTATGTAAAATGAACATTGTAACTGATAACATATGTAGTTTTTGTAAGAAAACGAGGAAACTTTAACTCATCTTTTCTGGGAATGTGAACACATCCAACCAGTTATTAACCATGTTAAAAATGTAATAAATGCAAATTATATCAACTTGCCTACACTTTCTTGTCAGGACGTACTTCTCGGAATCTTTAATGAAAAAATAAACCCTATAAGCATTTTATTTCTAGAAATTAAAAGATACATCTTTATATGTAAAAAATCATATAAAATCCCAACCATTACAGGGCTAACGAAAAGTCTACAATTAGCATGGAAAATTCAAAAACATACAAATTACCGTGACAATGAATTCCAAAATGGGGCAGTTGTAAGATTGCTGATACAATAAACCCAAAACTATGCAATATTTTTATCAGAATATTTGTTTACACTTGAATGACTCTATACTTGCAGTACACTGTGGCATAACCACTCTTTTTTTCTATACCTTGTATATACCTTGTATATACCTTTTATATTTAAACATTTGCTGTCAAGATGAATACATGTTTATTTACCCAAAACTAGTGAAGCAATGCAACATAGATTATACACATCATTTTGTCTTTAATTATGTAATATTCATAGCATTTAGATATGATCTAGAATACTTGTATCTATATAATATTAGTATTTCTGCTGTCTACAATTTTTGCAAAATAGATTGTACACATTTTCTTTTGTATTCTATAATACATACATATTCCGTGTCAACAATTTAATATTCTTTATCATATGATATTATGTTGTTCAATTATTTATCATAAGATATTATGCTTTTAAATTATTTCAATTGGTACTAACACATATATAAAGAATACAAATGCTACTAACATATTTTCTGTACGGTATGGAGCAGGATTGCCTCGACCTGCACATACCTATGGACGAGGTAAATAAACTTGTTCATCCCCCCAAAAAAAACAAATATTAAAAAATTTCAGTATATATTTACAATATAGCACACGTAAAAAGGGATTTTGACTAATGCTGACATTTATATACGAATTAGTGGACTTGTTACGTTCAACTTTAAAATGTGTATGGGATGTAAGTGAATATATAGGTGTTTGGACTGATAAATAACTATCCTTATCTGATAGATAAATTCCTGTTTTCATGCATGTAATAATACAATTAATTAAGAGACTTTGAAGTTTCAACTTTTGGGATATAAATAGCGAAAACAAATATTTTGAAAATAAGCGAATGGTAATGAATAAATACACGCACACAATTGACGCTAAGAATTTGTATATACATAATTTTATGTAAGCCTTGTTAATTGAAACTACTTTCAATTGAAGTTTTGATGTAGAATCGCATATTTACTCAAAGTTAAAAAAAATACCATGGTCATGGCTGAAGCACAGGTAATAATTTTCAGTAACGGTGTCCTATTTCTTATAGCAATGTATTGCTTTCTGTGGTAACTATTGGACATCGATTTTAGTGTGTGCCTGTAAGGTCATCAGGGTTGCTTACCAACACAAAAATACAGTAATTATGTGTTTCAATCATTTAGTTCTCAGATTTGAATGCACATATTCTCAAAGTGTGCCATTTGTTTTCCTAACCTTCGAAAAAGATGACGCATATTATTATGCTTAACTATGCATTACAATGCATTGTTCTCCATTAATGGGAATTAACTAGGGCTAAATGCGTTTAGCATTTGTGACCTAACTTCAGTCCAGTCGCCAGATGTCAAATTCGTCATCAGTTTATGTAACCAGATTTTTAACGGATCGAGTTTAAGTCTAGTTTAGAGGACCCCGGATGCTTATGTTATTCTGAGCACGAGACACAGTTGCTTGACTTGTTTTAATGTTGATGGTCGCCATTTTGTATTCGATTCGTAGTTATTTTAATCGAAAATACGCAATGAAATGGAGCTCAGACACAAGTCGCACGGCTATGGAGTGTTATTAAGCGGGGGTGTGGGCCGGCAGCCCCTAAATCACACATTCCGCCAATTTACACTTAAATATGTCTAATGGATAACTGCAACATTGAAGTTTCTCTAGTTGGATCTTGGAAACTTGCAGTTTACTGAAGTTTCAAAGGCTGGTTTTAAATTTTCTTCTTAGTTTTCTCTTGTTTTCTGTTAATGAATAATTGTAATTTTAAGTTTTAAGGTAGAATTCATATATTATAATTTTTTAAATTAGGTTTGAGTTGTTACATTTCTACACTTTGCCGTTTTGACAACAATTTTCGAATCTCGCCCGATTTCTTAAAACGTCATTCAATTGCACAAATATGCGTTCATATTTTTTTTTAAATATTTCACAAAATATTAATATAACCTGTTGCGACAAGCATGACTGTGGGGTCATTTTTACTTTTGCCGGATTTTTCAAAATCGCTCCGAATCCGCAGCGGCTCTCTCACTATACGTACATTACGCTTGGCGCACTTGTTCTTATTTTACGTAGAATGTACATAGTATTTCAGGGTCCGCTACAGTTGATGTTTCTGATGTAGATCCTAGCGGTTAATGTGTAGACAACGAAATGTGTGCCTTCTGGAATGGCCCATTTATAGTTGTTTTGTTGTCGTTCTTCATAGTTTATTTTAAGGTCATTCATGGGAAGCCATTAGGCCAGAGTTTGGAGATTTTAGCTCCAATAACGGAAGGCAAGCGAGCTTATGGCGGTTAATTCGTCGTGCGTCCGTGCGTGCGTGCGTAAACTGATTCTTTAAACGATATAATTGTAATTTAAGCAAGCGCTGTAATTTTACACCTCCGATCGATCGGACTCGACAATGCCGCGGATCAAACCGCCAATGTTTAGTTTACTATGTGCGCCGTAATGCGTAACCGCCTATACGTCGCTGTACTTGAGCTTTTATACGACACAACCACGTGTTGACAGTAACGATGAATAATTAAACATTACTGACGCATGATCAAGTTCGTTACGTGTTACACATGCTACAGTGTTGGATATAGCTGGTAAAGCAGTGAGTAGCATATGCATGTACTACACACGTGTATGTACATATTTACTTTTGTTCGGTGTCTTTCTTATTTGGAATTTATTGAACATAATTGTTATTGATCATTAGGCCAGGCTGTACTTTTCTTGCGTTCAAATGATTTATCGATATCGTGTCTGAATTGGTCAACAGTGATGGGAAAACGTTGAGTTGCGACAGCTGCATAGCTCATTAATATCGTTGTACAGACGATGTGTGTACAGAGATGTGGCTGTTGTTATTTATGCAGCGTAATTAATTATGTAACTGGAATTCGTTCTTAAAGTGACAGTATGTCAACGAACAGGGCCTTAATGGGCCAATATTATTTTTTTAAATCCTGAAATTAAGATATGAATATTTGGCATATAATAAAGACAAATATATGATGAAGAAAGACTTTGCTCATTCTGATCAAAAGTTCCTGATATAATTTTGGAGCGATTGTTTCGTCCTTTTCGTGTTTACATTTTGACGTCATAATTGTGAACATCTTGGATGCCATAGTTTGCACACATAAATGGTACAAAGCTCAACAACTCATGCATGATTATACCGCTGTTTCGTCGTCAGTTCGATACACAAGGCTCAGATTTTCTTTCAGTTTAAATTTGTTTTTATAATATCTCTTTCTGTAGTGTATAAGTTATTATTTTTTTCTAGATGTCTTGGCATTATTCATTTTCTATATAACATCATCACTTTTTAGTATACATAGTCTCTTTAACAAATGCTGAATAATTTATAATATTGATTGCAAGTATGTTTTCCTCGTTGGCATCAATAATAGATGTGTGGCTTATATCTGTTGTATTGATAGTTTATTGAATTATTTAAGCAAGCGTCCTGCAAGGTATGATGTTATATTAAATAACTAAATGTAGATTGTTCCTCATACTGCATACTTGTTTGCCTGTGCTGCGATTGACCTTATTCACAAATATTAGTAAATTAGAAAAATATCATAAAACTGGAATCATTAAACAATCTGGACTATCCAACCCAAGTATTTTATCAAATCAGTATAAAATTGAAAAGAAATCACCCTCCGCCTATGTTCGAACCGACGACAAAGTCAGACACGCAAACAAATGACAGTTTGACAGGCTAATACAGGGATTTAAACGCTATATGTGAACGTTATAAACATAGTTCAATACATTTTAAATTGGCATTAATTCTAATGAACGTTAATGACGTTACTGAAAACTGCTTTTATTTATGAAAGGCATTTTATAATGTCTATGTTCGAAACGCTTGGTACGAACGGAATATACACTACTGTACAAAACGTTATTTTACCGATTTCAATGCGTTTTTGTTGTATTTTGATCGATAAGATGTCCATTAGAAACGATTTCTGCAAAGGTTTATTTTTATTAACATATTTCTGGACTGCTTCTTTAAAATACCGACGAAAAAAGCGTCACAGACGCTTTATCACAGTGTATAAGCGTAGAGTGAGCTAAACCGGAAGTTGGTGATCTGTACGCCGATGATCAGTTAGTTGCAAACAGCAGAAAACGAAGTAAGTGACACAATTTTTGATATTATCCTTACTTTAGGGCAGAATGTAACACGATTGAAACTTTGATGTGAATTATTGTCCTATTTGTCACACATATGCTTTGTGATTTGTGTGGGAAGTGTGTTTTCGTTGATAAATCGGTAGTTGGTCACTGCAAATATGTTGAAACGATCGAACAAATTTGAAGTTCTATTAACACTTATTAAACTATAGACATTAATTGATAACGGAATATGTAATCCACGACTAACTCAGTCAATGGGGGCTTAAGTCACAAGTGACAATATAATATAAATGATTAGTGTGGCATTTATTATGAGTTTCCAAACATAAATTAGATAATTAATATAAAAATTACCATTACAAAATAACTAAAAATATATAAAAAATATTAATATTCACACATTTAACATCATTTTCACAAAAAAGTAAATCTAGTGGCGATATTATTTTATATTACATAATTATACACATTAAATGGCTAATACGAAAATGCAACAAATACAACAACATACCATTTATCGAATGAACTCTCAAATCTTTCTGTCAAGTGTTGTGTAGATAGAATTACTGGTACTGAAAGTTGGAGTGAACAAAAGACATGGTGATTTGTTATATAAAATGTTATTTATATAAATTTCAATACAACCATCTTGAATTCACAATGTATCATACAATGCATGTAACTAATCAGAAATGTGATAAAACCTCAAATAAAGCATAGCTCATTTGTTCACTACAATACAACAATCCAAGAATTACAAAAAGAGCAAACACTGACCATTAATGAACTCAGAAACATAACCCTTGTGGTTACAATATACTAATTCCAATCCTTATGTAATTTAATGTAAAAGCGATAACTTTAACCAAAAATAAATGCAACTTTTTGCATATAGGGACCCTCATAACCATACATTTTCTTAAAGAGCATTCTAAGCTGAATTGATTTAAGCAATAAAAAGAGTAGGTCATGTATTATGTAAGAAAGAACTCGACACTAAACAAAGTTGACTGTTTTATCACCATCGATTTAGCGGCTACTTTCTGGTTGAATGTAACCCGCCTCAGCGCAAGTGTCATATTGTAGTCTCCAATCTTAAAACATATCAGTGATTTATTTGTGCATACCAATGTTACCCTACCAACATCTCCACAAACGAATATCAAAGCAAGTGTCTAAACATAGCAACATGTCTTCGAGTTAAACTTGTTGATTTATTTAGAGAGTACAGCCCTACATGACTTATTTATTTAGTGTGTTGTGACCTTGTTAAACCACACAAAATGAACCAAATTATACATAGCATAGAAGAAGACTATGAAACATTCTGATTGGTTAAAAACAGTAATCAACAAGATTTTGATTGGCTAATCTCACAGGAGCAGGAAAACCATTAGAGCTTGCAATCCCAGGGAAACAACCTTTATAGAATTTATAAAAAAAGTAAATCCACAGTTGTTCACCCTGTTACAAATATATTTGTAATATCCAATATATTGACCGTTTTATCCAGTCACTGTTTGTTGCGCGATTGAAATAAAATTCTGTACACTTAGTTGCGATTAATGATCGACACAAAGTTAAGAAATGTTCGATCTTCCTTGATAATTATTATATAATTGTACGTAAATATTTTTTAGCTTACATGTGCATGTAGTATTTATGCGTAATAAATAATAATTTCATTCGACGGTGTCAATTCATGGTGACATATCGATATTTATTACACCTTTACTTGGCTTTTTAAGAATCGGCATTGTTTGTCCGTTCGTCCGAATGTGTGTACAAAATGCGCAAACTGTATATTAACAAAACATCAACAGATTTTTTTAACCTTTCCTTTATAAAATATGTAATAAAATGTGTTTTTATCCCGTTAAATGATGCAGAAATTATATTTTTTGTTTGTAACAATTTTGTTATCACGCGTCGTGTTTTTATATGTGCAATGTATCGAAATGACACTCGTGAACTAGTTTTTGATAAGCACTGAAATCATATTCGTCTGTGATCCTCGCGAGTACACCGTTGTTTGGCCAATCACATTTTTCTCACTTAAATATGTAACAAATGAGACCCTATTCTTCACTGGTGTGTGAAAGATTTGATTTGTGAAAAATATTATCCAAGACTGCTACATCGGTTTATCTATAAAAGCAATATACTGACAAAATATAAACTTCAATACAATGACCGTGATGAAGTCCGCAAGCAACTAAGCTTTCAATAACAATCAACATGGAGATCTTACAGCAAAGTAAACAATTAAATGTTCGTTATTTATTTCAGGCCTTTCGATGAGCGAGTGGAGAAATATGGATGATAACTCTGTGTCGTGTGAAATAAAGACAATTGCTCATTTCAGTCCGGCTTAAATGGAACTACCTTTCTCGTTATGTTGTTTCATATAACAATATGTGAATGAGCTCCGATTTTACACGAAGTTATAACAACAAACTTTTATGTTATAAAAACATACTCGGACAAAAATATTAAAGGATTTTTTTTTTTTTTAAAGATTAAAACAATGTATCTCATTGAAACAATGCATATTTATATTAAGTGACTCATTTCACTCGCGAAGTACAGTCTAACTAGTCTGACGAGACCACCCGTGGTGATTCTTAAAAGTGATCTCTTAACACAGGTGGTCTCTTAATGCAGTGTGACTCGCAAAGGCAGCTGGTCGTTGGTTGTATATGTATGTATGTGATGTACCTTAGTAATCATGCTATAGCATATACTCATATACATTTTGTATGTTCATAAATAATAAAGGAAGAATAAATGAGTCTTGAAAATATTTGTTTTATTGACTTCTTAATTAAATTTTATTTTAAATTACATTGTACGTACATGTTTTAATTTACACAAGTGCATTAAATAACATAATCGCATGCATTTATCTTCATGTATATGTACATACATTTACATTATAGATTTGTATGCATGTATAAACATAACATGTAAACATACATGTATTTATATACATTTATTTTAATATCATATAATATGATATTTACCGATACACATATTTACACACAGAAGTATATGCACACTTATATTCATTCACTAACAGGGTCTCAATCTGTCTGCTTCACTTTCTCTCCATTAATTGCAATCCCCACCTAACTCATCACTAGTGTCCATCAATGATTGTAGAAGCTTATGGTGTCTCTTTTTCACCGCCGATTGTTTCATTTTTCTGTTCATGTCGCAGACCACACTTATGGTGAGTGATGGTTTTGGTGTTTTCGGTTTCGGCGTTTCTTCTGTTGGGTTGGAATCATCGTTTGATTCATATCTACTTGCTGCGTTGTCGAAGTACATGTAATACAACATGATCGAATTGAAATTTGCATTTCTACAATAAATATAACGTATACACTTTCGTTTTATTTTTCAGTAAAAAAACTACAATTAACTTATCATTTTGGTTTTGAAATTATTACCTTCTTACATATAAAATTATCGTCTTGAAAATGCGGACAGAGAAATTGTAATAAATTGACTTAAAGTACATTAAATCAAGTTATAATTACTTTTGAAAATAACCGTTCAGATCGTTTTCATGAGCAACTAATCGTACAGTCTTAGTTTGACATTTTGCAACTTGTCGTATAGTCGGGTCACGTTCGGTGGTTGGACAAAATGTTTGATTTATACGCGCAAAACCTATTCTCTTTTATAAAATGAATACTGATTGACATTTAAGTAATTTATTCATCAATTGTTACACAAAAATACACCAACAACCATCATCACAATGAAATATACGGCTACACACGTATTATTTTTATTTCAAAAATATAAACACTAAGTGATAATGTCTGCTAAAACAAGAACTCTTAAAATACTAGGCTTAATTGACAGAACATTTTGACGTAATATCATTTTATGTGTTCGGAGAACTAAATTTTATTTATATTCTGCTTCGGAGTAAAATATTAAATTACAAAATTGTTTCACTTACTGCGTTTTCTGCTGTTTGCAACTAACTGATCATCGGCGTACAGATCACCAACTTCCGGTTTAGCTCACTGTACGCTTATACACTGTGTTTATAATTTATCCATTTGCATTCGTGCATAAACAAGGCATTATTTTCAAAATATTTATGTGTCTGTATCGTTATATCGCTACATTATATTAATTGTACTTTTCTTGTTATGTTTGGAAATTGTGAATTGACCAATCTGTAATAGGTTTTTTTTTTCATTCCTATTTGTTCAAATAATTGCTTACCAGACAAATGTATATTTATATGTGTGCAAATACTATTGGCTAATTTTATTCCAGATTAAAATGTTTAATTTTCTTGAGTAAATCTCATAGAACAGGATAATGATCAGTTCAGACGTTCAACTACTTTTTGACTGGTAGTTAGATTTAACTTGGTGAGAAAGTATAAAGAAATTCATACTTGTTTTGCTTCTGTATAGTTCACAGCATTTTTTTCCCTTAAATTTTGGCCTTCAGGATATTATGTGAAACAAGAAATGTCTTTTAAAAAAGACAATCGGCGTTGACATTAATAATGAGATATCATTTTACCCTAAACATAATACAAGAGGCCCAAGATGATCGGTTACGTGGCTTATCGGACCCCAGATTTTTCGGTTCCCACCTAGACAAGGCAACTTCTCGGACCCCAGATTTCGGTTCCCACCTAGACAAGGCGACTTCTCGGACCCCAGATTTTTTTTAACCATAAGAAAACTTCTCATATCCCAAAATTATTGTGTGATTAATTCAATAATTATTATTATTTGTACCGTGAATAAACCGATCATACCGCCCCATGTTTTCACCAGTGCTATATGAATAACCTAAATAATTTACGTTAACATCATTATTATATAAATTTGTCAGCCAAATTTAACAAATTAACAATGTACGAAAATAATTGCGGGAATGAATGAACATTATTCTGTATCAGACGCGTATAGTTATTCTTAAGTAATATACCCTACCTTCATCTTGGAAGTTATCTATGCATAATGCATACTCATTTCTAAGTCAGTCGATCATTTATACTGTATATCCTTATGAAAAGCAATCTTCAGGGAACATTCTGCGCATTTGAACTAATGATGACTTCCATTTTTGATAACACAAACATAAAATTTCGTTAGACTATGGCAATTTACAATTATATTCGGTAGGAATATGATGTTTCAAGGGTTTCTGTGTATAATTGGTATTGCAAATAATGTATTAATGCTACGAAAATGAAGTAAAAGCAACATAAATAACAGTTCGACGTATTCCGTTACTTTTTTCACCACATTTTATTTATTGAAAGATATCTTTTTATAGGTTGATTAACATCTACTGGAGAAGTTAATATAAATGTACAATTCTATTTAATTCTTAATAGAACGCAACCGGCATTCAATTTCAAATTAACATGCACAGTAAGTTTATAAACATAAATTCCCCATTTATTTAAATATTCGCTCTAATGATTCTCTGGACGCTAATTGATGCATGTATATTATAACAGCTATTCACCGGCAGCTAAACGCGCGCTAATTTTAGAATGATCGCGTGTTGAACTCACTAATTAATTGTTATTTCTACAGCGTGCCGCTATGCTAAACAAAACAGTGGATTAATTCCGAGAACGAATATAATATTCTGATCTTGACATACAATGAGAAAATATTTTAATCCCCAAAAGTATGCAACAGTTGTTGGTATACATTAAACCATTGTTGTAAGTTTGCATTCCATAAAAATGGAAAATTTGCCAAATTCTATTGGCATTAAATTTTCCCGCTGCATAATTATCGCAAGAAATCAAGGTCAAAAGTGATCTTAGACAGCTACGCCGAAAAAACAAAACCACAATATTTAACCATTAAATTAGGCTCACACATTTATACGCACGTATTTGGAATGTCCCTAACTTAGGTTTGCATAACTACTTGAAACTTGACAGTTGAAGAGGATGATAGATGTACAAGATTTCGATCTGTCGCAAATTGCCGGAAACAAAATCAAGATAAAACTGCTTTTAGCCGGTGTTTTGCAGAAATGTTTAAGCTGTTCAATGACTTGATTTTCCTGCTTTAATCACGCGACAACCTCGAAACACATACATTTATGCACATATCTTATATTTGCAAGTACATATATCTTGTATTTGTATTACGAAAAGTACACACACACATATATATGTTACATTTGTATTAAGGAAATTTCACCACAAAAATAATCCTAACAACTAAACAGTTAAGTAAAATTGACTTTTTTTAAAATTAAGAAGTCGACCAAACAATCGACTAACACAGATCCCAAAATTACATTTGCAGCAATTATGTCATCTAATCTCGAAATTGCTGCTTTGTTACAAATTCACTCCATTGCATCAAGAATGTGAAATGTGCATTTTACTTTCAAATAAGTTTTTTTTATACAAAATTATTTATAAAATAGCGATTTTCAATAATGAATTTGCATGCAATTCATAATACTATCTTACATACATAAACCATCAAACGTAATTATACTAGGTCATATACCATCAAATATAATTATAATAGGTCATACTTATACTATCTTATATATGTCTACCATCAAATGTAATTATACTAGGTCATAATTATACTATCTTACATATACCATCAAATATAATCATACAAGGTCATATACCATCACAATTAATGTAATTATACTAGGTCATATTTATATTATCTTACATACATACCATCATGTGTAATTATACTAGTTCATAATTATACTATCTTACATAAATATACCATCAAATGTATTTATACTCGGTAAGTTGTAAATGAAGTCAAACAAGCCGATTTGTATTAATTTATATTTTTCTTGTCATAATACCAAAGTTAAAATTATGCCTTAGTTGAGTTGTTTACCTACAACAATCATACTTTAAACTCTATTTGATAATTATTATACATTTATTATGATTCGTTCCTTTAACTGACCTCTATGAAATTAAAAAAAAATTAGGCTCAGCGAATATTTTACTGACAGTATAGGCGACTAACACTTTTTAATGAACTTTTAAGTTTATCTCAAAATATTACATTGAAAATCCATTAATCTCCCCGAGGATGTCCGCGGCGATACATCTTAAGATACATCTATTCATGACTTAACAAAAGATGTGCAAGTGTCAACATTTGACGTAATTTTTGTTGACTCAGGCACACATGCGAACACAATATCCGCTTGAAAAGATGGATGATATTGAAAAAGCAAGAGTGCCGATACCTAACACCAGGAGGACAGTCGATGTGCCTTTAATACATCTGACATTATTGCTTACTTACCAGTCGATGTGCCTTTAATACATCTGACATTATTGCTTACTTACCAGTCGATGTGCCTTTAATACATCTGACATTATTGCTTACTTACCAGTTGATGTGCCTTTAATACATCTGACATTATTGCTTACTTACCAGTCGATGTGCCTTTAATACATCTGACATTATTGCTGACTTAGGTCCTCTTTTTCTGCGTCTGTACATAGGCGTCCGATAATGTGTTTTAAAGATACATTACCCTTCATGACAAATCGACGTCAAAACCAGTGAAAAAAAGTGAAAAATAAAACCTAGTGTTATTTACATTATAACATACATTTGCGATATAAACGGTTTTATTAACGAGCGAATGAATTTCTGAAATACTTATATCCGTATGGTCAATGATATTTAGAGTCATTCGAGATGACACAGTCTTAGTATTCAATATAATGTTACATACATGTATGTATTAAAATGCATAATATGTCAAATGTACATATTAGGTCAACATTTTTCTATTAAAAACAGTAAAACGAACATTATAGATGTGTTCTATGGTCTTGTAAACTAAATAATACGTTTAAAACTAATTTATCCGGAATCCAAATCAGTATTTTATATATAAAAAATACTATAATCATAATTTATTGTTCTCTTCGAGAAATCATTAAATATTTTGTAAAAGCGGGACATCGATATTGCAGTGTAACTTTTGATGTAAATACTAACATTCATACTCGATTGTGTTATCGATTATCAATTTATCTGTGCATCGATTATAACAGTCACAACTTAATTCTGCTGTATTGTTTTATTAATAGTAACATAGTGGTAGACTTGTTTTGCCTTGACCGTCACGTATCATTACGCGTGATAAATAGCAACATACGTTTAGTCTCTTAACATTTGTCATTGTATGATAGTCTGTTTCAAATCAGTCATCTGTATGCTTACAGAGCAAAGTTATGTTATAACCTTTTTCACGTCATGCTTTTGTTTTATATTGTGTGGTTTGTTTCACTTGGTAAAATGCATTATGTTGCTTACCAAAGCATTGCTTTACGAAGATCGATATATGGTGTTACTTAGTATGTAAATATTTATCATGGAATATGTTTTGCATATTGTTCCCCTTAATGTACAAGGTTTATGGGATAATTTGAAACGCGCGAGGGTGAATCAGTATTGATTTAACCAAAAAGCAGATTTCAATGTTTTGCAAGAGACTCATTTCTCTGAAGATATAAACTTTTTACTAAATGAAGATTTTTCAAATTGGAATTTATACAACTCTTTTGGGGAGCATAATAGCAAAGCAGTATCTATTTTAATTAGGAAACAATTGCATTTCGATGTCATTAATTTTTTACACGATGACAATGGTAGATATTGCTTTATGAACATTGAAATAAAAAATAACGTATATTCATTACTGAACGTATATGCACCAAATGATAAAAAAACTACGAAATATCTTTCTCAAAAATACTTCTGAAATACTTGAACAAAAATCTCAAGGCATTAAAGTAATAGGTGGTGACTTTAATGTAATAAATCAGACGGCTGATAGAAGATCCTTATCCAAAACAAAAATAAGTATTAATCCCAACCTTCAAAACTTGATAAAAAATAATAATTTAACTGACATATGGCGACTTCTTAATCCACAAGGTTCTCAGTTTAATTGGAGAAGGAAAAAAAAATGAAATGAGCCGTATCGACTTTTGGCTCATAGAATACAATATTGTCCCTTTAGTTTTTTCTACTGATATCAGACCAGCAATCATTCGGTTCACTGATCACACGGTCATATCAATTAAATTTAAAACTCCTTTCAAAAGAGGGCCTGGTTTTTGGAAAATTAATAAATCATTGCTAGATGATTTGGAATATTGTTCACAAATTGAAACAATTATTGACAAATGCGGAAATCTAAGCATACCTAGTCATACTGCGATATGGCAAATTTGTAAACATGAAATCAAACATATTTGCGTTACTCAAAAATAAAATCACGCGAACGTAATGATATATTACAGTCGCTTGAAGAAAAGCATATGTTAATTACACAAAATTGAAACACCTCATCTGAAAAAGCAAAAAGTATTCATTAAATGATTACTTCACACTTTTCACCGGTCTCGTTTTCATAACAAACAGTAACATATTTTTTATAATTATAAAAGCAGAAAACACGAAATACAACAAATTTACAACTTTAGGGCTAACGGAGCACGTGTAAGAGCAAGGGTTCAATATGTTGAGGAAGGAGAACGAAACACTAAATATTTTCTCAGTCTCTAAAAATCAAGGCAAAATAGGAAAACGATAGCATCTTTACGCGTCGAAAATAAGATATTAACTTATATTGATAACATCCTAAAACAAGAGGTTTTATTTTACCAAACACTTTACAAGTCCAATTTGATTGATAATAAAGACGTACAGTTTTATTTAAATAATACGCAATTCGGAACCACTCTATCAGAGAAAGATGCGGATTTATGCGAAGGCACTATTTCATTAAAAGAACTAATCGATGCCGTCAATTCAATGAAATTGGTCAAGAGCCCTGGGCTAGATGGACTTTCTGTAGAATTTTATAAAAGGTTTTGGATCAAATTATCTCCACTGTTGCTAAATTGTGAATTAGAGTGCGCAAACACAGGCGAACTATCAAGAAGTCAAAAACAAGGTATATTTGTGTTACTTTACAAAAAAAAGAGACCATGGGAGTCTTGAAAACTGCCGCCCTATATCCCTGTTGAACGTAGATTATAAAAGTTTAGCAAAAGTACTTGTAAAAGGACGACTAAAAGTGTAACCTCAAATACTAAGCTTGGATCAGCAAGGATTCATAAAAAATAGATTTATAGGTTGTAATATTCGCCAGATACAAGACATTATTGACTATGCCGAAACATTTGATATAGATGGCGCTATACTATTCATTGATTTTAAAAAGGCATTCGATACTATTGAATGGGGCCTTATTGTCGAAACTTTAAACACAAGGTTTTTTTTTTTAATGATTTGATTCAGTGGGTAAATATTTTATACAAAAACATATGTTCCTCCATTATTAACAATGGTTGGAAATCCAACTTCTTTAGCATTCCAAGAGGTATTCGACAAGGATGTCCCCTTTCAGCTTTATTGTTTATTATAATAGCAAAAGTTTTAGCTAACAATATAAGATCAAACACTGATATACAAGGAATAAAAATTAAAGGCGATCATTTAAACGCCGATATTAAATTAACCCAGCTGGCAGATGAGACGACTTTATTCTTAAACAACGCTGAAGAAATTCCAAAATCCTTACAAATAATTGACGATTTTGGTGAAATATCAGGTTTACAACTAAATAAGCAAAAAACACAGGTTCTATTAATTGGCAAGTCCAAAATCAATTCAAATACACATTTACATGATATAACATTTAAGCCAATTGTAAAGTCCCTAGGAACATATTTTGGAACTGATAAAAAACAATGCGAAACCCTGAATTGGAAAATTAAAATTGAATCTTATCAAAAATTAATAAACGTTTGGAAAAATAACAGTTATCAAAGCGATACTGTTACCCAAATTAACGTACCTTATACAGTCAAGTTATATCCCCAAAACGGTCATAACTGGAATAAATTCTATGTTTTTTTAATATAAATTTTATGGGGTAATAAAAACGAAAAGATTAAACGTAAGGTGCTTATAGGGAATAAACTCGAAGGTGGATTGGAAATGCCTGATATTGAAATGTACTCAAAGACATTAAAAATGAAATGGGTTAAACTGTTATGTTCAAAAGATGATGCCAAATGGAAAATAATCCCGATATATTTTCTTAGTCAATATGGTAACGATAATCTGTTTTCAAAATGAATATTGATTCTTGGAAATCCCTTCCAAACGTAAAACATAAATTACCATTGTTTTACAAGGAAATTGTTGATACTTTTATCGAAATACGTATTATTTAATATACATTGAAACCGGAAACCTTTTTTTGACATAAGAAAACAATTTTTGGGGGGAAACAAATATATATAACATAAAGGTAAATGCGTTATCTTCGAAAATTGGATTAAGTCGAATATAATATATGTGAATAACATAATTGATAACACCGGTAAGATAACTAACGAAATCGTGCGACAGAAATTACAAATCAAACACAATTGGATTGCAGAAATAAACATACTACGTTCTTCTATTCCATCACAATGAAACGATATACTGAGATCAGAGCAGTCTAGAGCATGCAGTGTAAAAACATTGATATCGCAACGCTAAGTAACAAGGAAATAAAAAAATACTGTTTAAAAAGGATTTTGTATCACCGTATCTACATTGAAAACAGTTTCAAGTCAAATATTAACTGGCGCTCTGTATATTACATAATACAAAGAGTTACTGTGAACACAAAAGTCAGACAACTAAGATACAAAATGATACCAACGATTATACCCACTAATGAAAACCTTTTCAAATGGAAAATAATTAATTCGCCATGTTGTCTACATTGTGGAGAGATAGAAACATTTGAACATTTTTTCAAGAATGCCATTTTGGAAGACTGTTAATATCATATTTAAAAATATAGGAATTTCTAAGCCGCTTAACACGGTCTTTCACATTATGGTTGGTTTCAAAACTGATTATGATACTTTTCACGATGTTAATATTATTTTAAGCCATATTTGTTTTAACATGTATAAGTGTTATATAATGAGTGATAGAAGAACTCGGCCAATAGATATGTATTGTGAAGAACTATACATTGTCTTATAAAGTACACTATTTTAAATAATATTTAAGAAGTCTTCAATAGTTGATGTTGGAACTTTAGAATTCAGAATTTCAAATTTATTGCATTATTGTGTATAATCATCAAAGCAAAGTAATAGAAAGAGCGACTTAAATTACAAATGCAAATTGTATTAAATATATCTAACGTGAATATACATATATAGAGATTTATACATTGCAAATGACTGTATTTATAAACGATATTTCGTGTCTTTTAATGTGTACTTTTGCATGTTTTGTTTGTTGTTATATTATGATTATATTTTAATATCACAACAACATTACACAATTTAAACCGATTAGCAAAAATAGTTAAAAATAGCATTGGTGTGTAAAAGTAAAAGTAATACCTAAGAATCACATTGGTATAGTAAATGATTTGATATACACTGTATATACGAAACTTAAACACATTCAAAAAACGATCCTACCGTTTATAGTTTACATTGTTCAAACTCCTTACAGTGACCCACTGCATCGACTCCGTTATCACTGCAGTGAAAGTTTGCATTATACATGTTATTATTTCAAATTGTTGTCGCTTTACTGTATATAATCTATATCATTTTATAATTTAAACTATATATTGGCAAATATAATATTTCAAATCATATTAGATAATAATATTTATAATAATACATTAATTTTGTAATAATATTAAGACCTTATAGGGTAATGTATCTTTAAAAGCTTTCAATTCATTTGTTATAAACGACAGAACTACTGGTCATGTCATGTGTGTGTTAATGTGTTTTTAATTTAATATGTATAAAACGTTTTTTTTTCTTGCTTGCTTTCATTTTATTTTTTTGTTTTGTTTCTGTTCTTTCTTATATAAAAAATGTTCTCCTCCTTGTTTATATAGTCTCTAATAATTTTTTCCCAAGCGAAACATACTAGTCACTGTTTTACAATTATTCATTTAAACTACCATTTAAGACCTCATTCTTCCAAGCGACTTGAATATCGATTTACATTTTTCTTTCAGTATCATTCAAAACGTGTAATGGTTCATTGTATGGAAAATATGGGGCGTTTATGTGTTCACATGAAAAGAACTGATACTCAACATTCGTTGATACATGCAATTTATAACGGTTGACAAACGAACGTTTTTGACTTGCCAGTTTCGGTTCATGACATTTGAATTTAAACTTATACTGTATAGTCTCCCAAAAATACAGCCTTCTGATATTGCATTTATGAGTTTACACGATGTTTCTTTTATTCTTTAAGTAATAGAGTAGTAGTAGTAGTAGCAGTCCTAGTAGGAGTAGTAGTAGTAGTAGTAGTAGTAGCGGTAGTGGTAGTGGCAGTGGCAGTGGTAGTGGTAGTAGTAGTAGTAGAAGTAGTAGTAGTAGTAGCAGTAGTAGTAGTAGTACTAGTAGTAGTACTAGTAGTAGTAGTAGTAGAAATAGTAGTGGAAGTAGTTGTAGTAGTAGCAGAAGTAGTAGAAGTAGTAGTAGTAGTAGTAGTAGTAGCAGTAGCAGCAGCAGCAGCAGCAGCAGCAGTAGCAGTAGTAGTACTAGTAGTAGTAGTAGTAGTAATAGTAGTAGGAGTAGTTGTAGTAGTAGTAGTAGTCGTAGTAGTAGTAGTAGTAGTAGTAGTACAAGCAGTAGTAGTAGTAGTAGTAGTAGTAGCAGTAGTAGTAGTAGTAGAAGTAGAAGCAGTAGATGTCATTAATAAATCATTATAAATAAAGAATGTTCAGTTTAGCGTTGGTGAATAAAGGTAAGTTCAAATAAATAGAATTTGACAGTTTGAAGAATATTCTTTTTGCTTACTACTTAAGGATGGATTGATAAATATGGATCCAGAACGTTTATTATCAAAATAAAATTTATGTCACCTTGAAAGAGGAAAATGGCTATAAAACAACATTATTTATAGCGCTATGCAGTGCAACTTAAATAACTCACAAGTTTTTATATTTTCAGACCAGTATTTTAGATGTAATATTTCTTTTGAAACTGTTCAGATATATTGATATATGATCGAAATTCTGTTGAACAATATATCTGATAAAAAAGAACATGCGTCATTTTCGCATGCATTTATTTAGATACGCATAGAAAATAATGCCTGTTTCAAGGAAGTCTCTTCTAACCATAAATCCACTTTAGGCGGAAAGTGTCATCCCGGATCAGCCTGCGCGACACTTTACGCACATGCATTAAGACCGGTTTTATCACGACGCGCCTCAAATGTTTGCGTACACATGTACATGGTAAAAACATTAATAATATCCTACTTTTCCTGGTAAGAATAAGTAGAATTTCTTTATTTAAAACCTTTTTATCTCGAAACGTCTATTACATTATGTAAGGTCACTATGTTGCATTACTTTGCAGTGACCAATGAATTCATGACTGTAAAACATTAATTTTACCCCATACATTTTGGACTGAATGTGTATTTACCTCAATAGATTCTGGATCGGATGCACATTCATCATCTCCACCAAAACGTATCTGGTGCACTGAATTATATCATGGGCAACACAAATTTAATCACAAATTGTTATCTCACAAAATGTTTAATAAGTAAGGGGCAACGTTAATCAGGACAACGCTCGATGGTGAAATCCAAACTCTGATTGTATAGTTACGAAAGTATTTTATCAGTCATATAATTCCATAATTCAAACTTTAAAATTCGCCTCTATTCCTCATTTTGTATAGTCATATTAGACGTGGATTATTGAAACATTTGATAGATGAAAACACAAAGACAATGACACAGAGGCAATTCGAATAGAGATTTTCTTTACTTGTACATTATCGCTTAACGAAGAGGCAGTGGTAGAGGGATAAGCAATGGTGGTAGGTACAATCTAGCTATATTTATTTAAGAATTGACTAGTATTTCTCTTTTCTTCATCGGTGTATGAACTGTCGGCAAAACTACGCCTAATTTATGCATAAACGCCGTCGTAGCCGTAATTAAATTACAATTCTTATAATCACAACCAAAGGTAGATATAAACTTTACTTTTAACTGTCTAGGGGCCGCAACTGACGTGTAGCCTCAAGCGTAGGAATCCCCGTTTTAGTTTCGGTTTGATTTTCGTCGAACGGCATTTCTAATATCTCGTTAGACATTGCAAATCGCTATTGATAATTTATAAAGTGGACTTTCTGGTAAAACAATTCAGATTTCCCAATATGCGTTAACAATGTCGTCGTCTGCAACACCGGCAACCGATAAATCAGTCATTTTCTGGACGAACGATAGTGTATCAGTCATTTTCTGGACGAACGATAGTGTATACATCGTAAACTTTCGCGCAAACAATGACGTCATTTCGCAAATACAGATTGAAAACTGTTCATCGGGGTATGAATGACAGGTCACGTGGGCGGATTATCCAATCAGAATGCAGCGTTTATGTGAAAATGCAAAAAGTTGTAATCGTTTAATTTTAATAAACTTATGAAATAAAGTAACTAAAAATCGTAACTAAGCTATTGTATTAATCATAATTCATTCCAGTCAACGCCACTATAAAAGACATTTGATGCGTGTCGTGGGAAACCCGGGCTTAATGCATGTGCGTAAAGTGTCGTTCCGCCTAGAGTGGATTTATGTATAGAAGAGACTTCCTTCAAACAGAAAATAAGATAAAAGCGGAAAGTGTCGTCTCGGATAAGCCTGTGCGGACTGCACAGGCTGATCCGGGACGACACTTTACGCACAGGCATTAAGCCCGCGTTTCCCACGACACGCCTTATTTAAAGGCTCAGCAAAGAAATGCATCTGCCAGCTAGAATTTCAAGAGCGGCAGAAAAGAGCTACACTGAGAAAACTCTACCTGTAAGGTATGGTTTTACCACACTCACATGCAACGGGCGGGAAACGAACTCGGGCAGCGAATGTGCAAATCATTGCGCTAGCCGAACGGTGTCTCATATAGATTACACGGTTTCGTTTCCTTCGAGTACCCCGGTCTCTTCTCCACTCCCAAAAAGTCAGGCAGATATCGTATTGTTGGACGCACTGCTGTCAGTGCCACACAGCGCTAACACAACTTCATATTCCATTCCGCCTAGTGCTTTGTACTTAGAGATCACTAACCCTATTGCTCTTTGCTAGTTTGCTGGTATTCACAAAGCTCATAATGGAAATCTTAACTTATGTTGTGAAATGTTCAGATTAAATGTTCTATGTATAATACAATGATTTATGATAACAAGGGATAACAAAGGGGTAAATTATTAAACATCACAACAATATTTACTAGTTTAAAATATTTTAATGTAAAAAGCCTGAAAAAATACCGCAGACGTAAGAAATGTAATGAATTTAAGTTTTCAAAAGGAGCTGTATGAATACGGGCCAAGGTCTCTGCCTGTGCTACGTGTTTACCGGTTAACAAGTAACCCAGTGTGTCAGTTGTAACTAAGACTAAATATAAATAACCAACACCGTTATTGAGCATTATTTCAAATATGTCATAATTATTTTCTTTTCTTAACAAAACAAAACAACAGAATCTGTTGGTTGTGTATTTGCTGTTCTAATACTAATACATGTATATCAGCACCGGTAACTAAGTCGGTGTGTTTTCACGACAACAAAGGTGTAGAAGTTGGGCCTGTTAGAAAGAAACGTACATATTTAAATTATTTAATTCTCAGAGAACGGAATCTAACAGGATTAATCTATGTGAATGTAAAGCTAGGTATAAAAATATAGTTAGGAAAAAGAAACGTTTACATTATAAAGGTAAAATGCTTGAGCTTGAACAGATGAAGAAATCTAAACCTAAAGATTTTTGGAATCATTTTAAATCACGATCACGTAAACATTCTGAAGATATTTCCTTAGGTGCCTTTCGCGAATATGTGAGCAGTAATCTTTTCAATTGCAGAAATGAGGAATCAGAAACCTTTAATGAGCAAAACGATTTTAACATGCCGAATGATGTTTACCCGGAACTTGATAGACCAATCAGTGTTGATGAAATCGTAAAAGCCATTAAATTTTTGAAGCGTAACAAATCAAGCGGTAAAGATTCTTTGTTAAACGAATATTTCATTGAAACAGTTGATATATTGTCTTCGCATATATGTGACTTGTTTAACACAGTTCTTAACTCTGGATATTTTCCAGATGCATGGACAGAAGGTATAATTATTCCGATTCACAAAAAGGGTCCTGTTAATGATGTTAATAATTATCGGGGGATTACGCTTGTGAGCTGCCTATCTAAACTATTTACAACTGTATTGAATAACCGTGTCGAACAAGATTGTAATGAAAATAACCTAATTTCGGACGCGCAGTTCGGATTTCGAAAAGGGCGATCTACTATTGATGCTGCGTTCATTCTTTTGTCTTTAATACAACATTACTCAAATAAAAACAAGCGTTATACGTCATTTTCGTTGATATGATGAAATGTTTCGATTCTATATATAGAAATGGGTTATGGTTTAAATTGTACAAATCAGGAATTCAAGGTAAGATTCTAAGAATTGTGCGTGATATGTACGGAAAAGTAAAATCATGTGTAAAATCATTTTCTTCCTGTTCTGATTACTTTGTATATGCAGTAGGACTACGACAATGGGAGGTAATGTCTCCTCTATTGTTTTCTCTCTTTGTTGAGGACTTAGAACTGTATTTGCAAAATGATCTTGACTCAGGTCTACAAATTGATGATATAATTTTGTTACTTTTACTCTTTGCTGATGACATGGCTATTGTTGGTAAATCTCCAAACGAAATTCAAACACATTTAGATTATTTATACGAATACTGCAATACATGGGGATTGCAAGTTAATGTAGAAAAAACAAAAATTATGGTTTTCCGAAAGCGAGGTGGGATATTGCCCACCGAAAGTTGGTCTTACAATAGCCAACCAATAGAAGTAGTAGATAATTTTAATTACTTTGGACTGGTGTTTAAATATACCGGTAGTTTTAACCTAAATGAAGAGCATCTGGTTGGAAAGGCTCTTAAGGCAATGAATATTTTGCTTGCTAAATGTAAAATGTATGACTTAAAACCAAAATTATTATGTCAATTGTTTGATTCGTTTGTAGGCTCAATTTTAAGCTATGGGTCTGAACTTTGGGGTCACACCAGAAGTAAAGAAATTGAAAGAATTCATTTGAAATTTTGCAAACGATTGTTAAATGTCCCTTCTAACACCTGCACCGCCGTTGTCTACGGTGAACTGGGCAGATACCCCCTGTATATAAGCAGATATGTTCGCATGGTCAAGTATTGGCTTAAAATTGTATCCACGGATAACATTATTTTAAAACGTATATATACTCAAGCTGTAGCTGATTGTGACTATGGTAATCGTAATTGGGTATATGAGTTGAGAAAATTGTTAAACGATTACGGATTATCTTTTGTATTTGATAATGTACAATCCATAGATGTTAAAACATGTGTAAGTACCTTTAAAAATAGAGTAATTGATGCATTTAAACAGGAATGGTTTAGTTCACTTGAGAATAGTTCTATGCTTGATGTTTATAGACAATTCAAAACTTCTCTAGAATATGAAATATATTTAAATGTTGTTCCGAGAAGCCTAGGGTTTTATCTGTGTAGATTGAGAATGTCTGCTCATCCTTTACGGATTCAGACTGGTATATATAATAGAAATAATACACCTAGAAATGAAAGATATTGTTTATATTGTTTACTAAACAACAAGTTTGACATCGAAGACGAATATCATTTTATTTGTATTTGTCCCGGCTTTTCTTATCTAAGAAATAAATATGTTAAATTAAAGTACCGTACACGCCCATCGGTTTTTAAATATGTCGAGTTGTTGAAAAGTAACAATAGAACAGAACTTATCAATCTTTGTATATTTATAAAAGAAGCTTTGAGTGTACGTACTGCATTCCATAACACTTTTGCCTAAATGCTCATCTCCATTACAAACATGTTTATTATCTTATATTTCAGATAGCAAATAAAATAAGCATATACAATTATATACAAATATGTTAGGTTAGTATGTTATATATTGAATAACTAATCTTAAATATGTGTATTATTTAATATCCAAAACATTGTTAACTCATGCATTTCACGTTGACATTGTAATTATATTATTTAATGTGTTGTAGACGATGTACAATGTACAAGTCTGAAATAAATATCCTATCCTATCCTATCCATATTTTAACCTCGCTTTGGTCGTTCGGGTCTCGTCTTTCTACTCTGCTAGCGCTTTTATTCAATAATGGGATTATTATCCAATGCTTCGAAACTGAGATACTTAGACCGTCTCGAAGATTAATACACAGATTAGTAAACACGTCGTTGTAATTTAAGCAATCGCTGTAATTTTAAACCTCACTTGGTATTTGATCAAAATCGGGTGATTTCATTCTGTTTAGGCCATTGAATGCAATGTAAAGTTTATTATGAACATTGCCGCTGTTTTATTTCAATGTGTGGATCAATTGAACAGTATCAAACTGATATTCTAACGGATAACTTGTGTCGGTTACACAATAAAGAACTGTTGAAAGCATGATTTCCGCGTATGGAATACTGTATGTAAGTCACGAAAACAGATGCTATCGTCTTTAGAGCGTCCATTGGTATTTATACCATTTCATTCAGACTTTCTGAGCGTATACCAACTGGCTTACAAAAGTCTGTTATTTTGTTGACATACTCGCACTAAATTTTTATTCTAAAAAAAAAAACGCGCGAAAGACTGGCCCATACCGATATATTTCTGTTATTATTTTTAGCTTTCATGTCGAGATTTTGCTCAATGCCTAGGAAAGTTCTTAATCTTCAACTTGAAACGTTGACCAATGAATATGCGTATTACATGTGAGCTTTGATATCAATTTGCTTATATTTAAAACTAGAACGAAAATCAAGCTTAAGTAGGTTCGTAGAATTTTACGAATTTTCACCTTAATATTGTTGATGATTTATATGAAACTATAAATTTAGGGTTGAGATGCGTGTTCGTCTGTACCGGAAAAAATCAAGTCTGACTCAGTGATGAGCGTATGAGACTTGATCAGGAGGTCATAAGTTTGATACCCGGCGCCAACAATGTAATGTAATGTAAACCTTAAATTCATTTAAAGTCTGCGAGTGTGCCATTTATAGTTAAATTTGCATTATAATACGTTATTCTAGAAGAAAATTAATCATTGATTTTCACTGAGAAACAATATCTGAATTTTAAATGTTCAGACCCTTTAGTTCTTCAAATTAAACGCGCCATTGATTGTTTTCCAAATAAAAATGTGAAAAATCTCTTTAATGTCCGTTTATATTGCACGAGTAATGACATCATAATGACACAAATCTACAAACTGAAAAAAAGTTCAATAGGGACGTAAATATAATACATTTACCAGTTATTTAAACCACAAAAAAAGACTGAACTTCTACATAACAAAAGACCTGAAACCCTAGACCAATTTCCTTCGTATGGCGATCGATCGGTTTAAAATCGCTAATGATTAGTTTACTATGTGCGCCGTGATGCGTAACCGCCTAGGCTTCGCTATTCTTCAGCTTTTATACGACACAACCACGTGTTGCCAGTGACACTTAATAATTAAATATTACAGACGCATGATAAAGTTAGTTACTTGCTACAGTGTTGGATATAGCTTATAATGCGGTGAGTAGCATATGCATGTAGTACACACGTGAGTGTACATTTACTTTTGTTCGATGTCTTACTTATTTTGAATTTGTTGAAATAATTGTTATTGGTTATTAGACCAGGTTGTACTTTTCTTGCGTTCAAGTCGATTTCTCGATATCGTGCCTGAATAAGTCAACACTAATGGGAAAACGTTGAGTTGCGACAGCTCATTAAAGCCCCGGTCAAACTGTCACGCTTTTTGCTACGATTGCCCACAATTTACAAAATCTTGGTAAAGCGTGGTACAGCGTGAACACATACGTACTGGCATCTGTGTGAATCTTGAAGAACCTTGGGGTATCCTTATCAATCTGGAAGCGCTACAACAGTTCAAAACATTCGTGGCTTATCGTACCGCGGCCACGGTTTTTCTAAAACGTAGTACAATCCAATCCTAGTGCCATCGTATTTCAATCTGGCTTATTCTTGCAGCCATTGTAGAGGCATTCGTGGCCTTTCGTGTTTAATCGTGATTAATCGTGACCGATTTAATGACATATTTATTACAAGACTGTAGTACGTTATGGTACGTTTTGCTACGTATATGGTACGGATTTCTACGCTTGCTTTACGGTTCAGTTACGATTCCAGTAGGATCTTTAGCGAGAACTATCATGACTACTCACGAATATACACGATGGACCACGACAACGCGACGATTCGGTCGCGTTGCTTGTACGGTTTATTGCGATGTTACTACGCACTCACTACGTTTGCCTACGTTGGTGTCACGATTATGCACGAGGCACCGTGATGTTCAAATCGCCTTGAAGCGTGGGAATTATTGGCTGCTCGTGGGTTTATCGTGATGCATCTACAATCTTAGGAGAAACGTTAACAATCGCCTCTAATCGTCTGTTACCGTAGCGTATACCTACGCTAGCGTATTACAACCGTAAAATATCGCATCATATCTTGGTAACACCGTGGTGAATCGGTTGCAGAAACCTACAAGTGTCGTTGATATTCGTAGCCTCGTCCTACAACAACCGAAGGTATACGTAGGAAGACACAATCGGGACAGTACATGCATCCCGACTCATCACGATTAACACGCCCACGATCAATCGTGGGTTATCGTAGCCAAATTCGTGACAGTGTGACCGGGGCTTTAATGTCGTTGTTTAGACACAGTGTATACAGAAATGTGGCAGTTGTTATAGATTGATCGTAATTAATTAGTAACTGGAATTCGTTCTTAAAATGACTATGTCAACGAACAGGGCCTAAAATGGGACAATACCATAAATACTCAGAAATTAAGATATTATTATTTGGCATGCAATAAAGAAAATATCTGATGAAGAAAGTGTTTCCGCATTTTGACAAAAAGTTCATGATATAATTTTGGGAGCGCTTGTTTCGTCCTTTTTGTGTTTACATTTTGACGTCATAATTGTAAACATCTTGGAAAACCGTAGCTTGCACACATAAATGGTACAAAGCTTAATACCGCATACATGGTTATACCGCTGTCTTCGTCGATACCCAAGGCTTGAGGTTTTCTTTCAGTTTTAGATTTTTTATTTGTTTTATCTATTATCTCTTTATGTAGTATATAACTTAATACATTTTTTTTTCGTCTAAGATCACTTTTGACCTAGATTTCTTGCGATAATTTTGCAGCGGGAAATTGAATACCAATATAATTGGGCAAATTGTTTAATTTTAGGGAATGCAAACTTACAACAATGGTTTAACGTATACCAACAACTGTTGCATACTTTTGGGGATTAAAATGTCCGAGAAATCTTCGTATACAGGTGGAGACCGAAAAATCTGGGGCCCGAGAAGCCGCGTAACCGATAATCTTGGCCCTCTTGTATTATGTTTAGGGTAAAAATGTTATCTCAATATTAATGGCAACGCCGATTGTCTTTTTTAAAGACCTTTCTTGTTTCTAGATGCCTTGGTATTATTCATTTCTATATTATAACATAATCACTTTTTAGCTCTACTATTCGAAGAACAGGTGAGCTATCCTACTACCCCTGGCGTCGGCGTCCGCGTCTGAATTGGTTAAAGTTTTTATTCAAAAGTCTTGTAACTTCAAAACTACATAAGTTATTCACTTGAAACTTGGAAAATACCTTTGTCATCAACTCCAGTATCAGGGGCAACATTCCCCATAACTCTGTTTTGTATTTTAACAGAGTTATGCCCCTTTTTCACTTAGATTTTATGGTTAAAGTTTATGTTCATCCGTTTTGTAACTTCAATACTACATAAGCTTTTCACTTGAAACTTGGAAAATACCTTTGTCATCAACTCCAGTATCAGGAGCAACATTCCCCATAACTCTTTTTTGTATTTTAACAGAGTTATGCCCCTTTTTCACTTAGATTTTATGGTTAAAGTTTATATTCAACAGTTTTGTAACTTCAATACTACATAAGCTTTTCACTTGAAACTTGGAATATACCTTTGTCATCAACTCCAGTATCAATGGCAACATTCCCCATAACTCTGTTTTGTATTTTGACAGAGTTATGCCCCTTTTTCACATATATTTTCTGGTTAAAGTTTATATTCAAACGTTTCGTAACTTTAAAACTACATAAATTATTCATTTGAAATTTGGAATTAACCTTTGTCATCAACTCTAGTATCAGGGGCAACATTACCCATAACTCTGTTTTGTATTTTGACAGAGTTATGCACACTTTTTAAATAGATTTTGTTGTTGAAGGTTTTGTTCCAAAAATGTATAAACTATACCAGGCTTCACTTAAAAGTTTTGTATTTTAACAAATGCATGCCCCTTCCACTATCCAAAATATGTACCAACTGAAATACTTCGAATAGTCGACCGTGATGTCCTCTGACAGCTCTTGTTATAGTATACTTAGTCCGTTTAACGAATGCTGAATAATTCATAATATTTATGTATGTTTTCCTCGTTGGCATGACTAATATAACGGAGATGTACGTGTTGCTCAAATGTGTTGTATTTATATTTAATTGAAGTTTTAGCCTTATCTGCGAGTCCAGTTGGTTGAGCGCAGGCCTGTCAATCCGAGGATCGTGAGTTCGAGCCCCAGCCCGGCCACATAACTTGTGTGGGGATTGGTCATGAAACAATTGCTACGGCCATTTTCCCCCTACCTCTGATTACAGTTGGGCAGTTGTCAGTTACTGGCATAACTATGTTTACTTAATACTGGTTAACCGCTTAGATCGGCTAAGCTTGCCCAGGAAAAGTGTTAGTACGTTAACTCACCGCCGTTATTTGACTTAAATACTGCTAAATACGTCGAAAAATCGAAACAAACAAACAAAACATACACACATTAAAGTTATTTAAGCAAGCGTTATGCCAGGTATCAGAATTTATTTTAGGGCCAATTTGAGGCCGAAATTCGGCCCTATTCCCCTGCTTAAAAAGTGTATATTTTTCCATATATTTGCCTTAAAATTCCCCTCAGAATGTAAGCTTTATTTTGAAAAAAAAAACTTGACCAAAATCGGACAGTAATTGACTAAGATGGAGGAATTTTCGTAAACAACCTCTAAAATTTTCATCAAACATTGTTTGTGCATAATTTAAACATTTGTAGCAAAATAATTCATTAATTTTTTATATCAAAGTAGAATATAAAAATGTTCTAATGCCTTTCTAAAAATATCCCCTTTTGTCGTAAAATTCCCCATCTGAAGGGCCCAGCCACCTTTCCCTAAAAGGTGAATAAAACACTGGGTATGATGTACTATTAAATAACTAAATAACTAACTGCTCAGTGTTCCTCATACTGCATACTTGTTTGCCTGTGATGTAAATGTACTTATTCACAAATATTAGTAGTTTTGAAAAAATCTCATAAAATGTCGTAACTGGAGATACTAAACCATATGGACTAACTAATCCATGTATTTTATTAAGAAAAGCAAACAAAATGAAAGGATTTCTAGCAGCTTAGCAATACAATACAATACTTGAGAAACACCATGTGGTCTAAAATGCTCTGCCATTTAAGCTTCATTTCTAGGAACTGTGCCAAGACTATGAACTATGATGTGTGACTGGGTATCCGGACATCGGTTCCTACGGACATTGGTTCCTACGCTATTTTTGATATAGGCGGACATTGGTTCCTACATGATTATGACACCCCGGACACTCGTTCCTACATTATTTTGATAGCCCGGACAATCGTTCCTACACTATTTTAACAGCCCGGACATTCGTTTCTACATTATTTTGTGGTACATGGATGGAACACACTCAACTGTGACTGATATAAGGCCGTGACAACGTGACAATAATTTAAAATTACCATCGGAAAATCAAACGTGTGGGAAATAGGAAAATAACCTTCATCATGTCAGTAATCTTAAAATCTCGTAGGGAAATAATTTACTAATTGTGTGTGAAACAAAATTACAAGTTGGAAAGTTGAGGATGGTGTAGTTTCGTGGTGTCACCTCTTAACGGTAGCTCCTTCAAACTGCCTCAAGGACCATCGAGTGGTCTGCTGAACGATCCATTTTCTCATAGTATATAGTCTTAAGTACCGAACATCGAAAGCGAGTATAGCGTTTGACATGGCAATTACTCCCCTGCTTCACTGCTATAAATATCGTGGTGCGAGTGAGATCGCTGGATCACGCGGCAAAACAGAACTGGGCAGACAATACCTCGCTATTCGATAGTGGATTGGCCCACTAAATAGTATTAAACAACTAATTCAGCGATTCTTACATACATATACCATCAAATGTAATTATACTAGGTCATCATTATACTGTCTTACATACATATTCCATCCCATATAATTATACTAGGTCATCATTATACTATCTTACATACATATACCATCAAATGTAGTTATACTAGGTCATCATTATACTATCTTACATACATATTCCATCGCATGTAATTATACTAGGTCATAAATTTACTATCTTACAAACACATTCCATCAAATATAATTATACTAGGTCATAATTATACTATCTTACATAAATATACCATCAAATGTAATTATACTTGGTCAGTTAAAGATGAAGTAAAACAAGCCGATTTGTATTAATTTGTACTTTTCAAACCCAGTTATTCTTTGACACAAAATATAATAAACAACTGAATTTTGACTTCATGTCAGTAAAATATGTGCATGAACTTATGGGATTTTCCTATTTGCAAAAAATGTCGAAGGGCATGTTAAATATTGTCTTTGCCTAGTCTATGGATGTACGCATTGAAACAAGTACTGGAATTAGTTTTGTAGAGGCTAAAGAATAAATATTGAATGAGAAAGATCAATATTTGTTTAGAGGGACTACGTGCACGAAAACGTGATCTGCTGTATCAATATAAATAATATATAAGCATACAAATGCTCAGTATCAAGATATCTAATCTTAATAAAGTATAAAGATTAAAGACACATTACCATTCAAAATAATGATACAATAGTAAAAATCTGTTATAGCTAAAACCATATTGATTGAGCATACTGAGTCATATATGATTGTTATTATTATTATTTTGATTATTATTATTATTATTCGTATAATTATAATTATTATTATTCGTATTATTATTATTATTATTATTCGTATTATTATTATTATTTTATTATTATTATTATTCGTATTATTATTATTATTAGTAATAGTAGTAGTTGTAGTATTCGTAATATTATTATTATTATTATTATTCGTATTATTATTATTATTATTATTCGTATTATTATTATTATTATTCGTATTATTATTATTATTATTATTCGTATTATTATTATTATGAGTATTAATATTATATTCGTATTATTATTGTTATTATTATTATTCGTATAATTATTATTATTATTATTATTATTCGTATTATTATTATTATTATTGTTATTAGTATTCGTATTATTATTATATGCAACATGTAAGGCATATTTCTTAACGTTTGTTTACATTGTGTATACACTTCACACGAGTTCTTTTAATAATACCAAAGTTAAAATTATGAGTTAGTTTATTTGTATATATACCCAATAGTTATACGTTAATCTCTTTTCGCTAATAATTATACCTTTATTATGATTTTGAAGGTTTCGGTCCCTTTAACTGACCTCCAGGTCAAAACCGCAACAACAAATCTAGGCCACAGCGAACAATTGTAAATATTTTACTGACCGTATACGCGACTAAGACTTTTTATATCAACCTTTAACTTGTGATCACAAAATATTACATTTAGAATCCATTAATCTCCCCAAGGCGATAGATCTTAAGATACATTTGACGTAATGCGAACACAATATGCGCCTGGTAAGAGCAATGGATGGTATTCAAAGAGCAAGAGTGCCGATACTTAAAATCAGAAGGGCACTTGAGGTGTCTGTAATACATGTGACGTTATTGCTTACTTAACTTTTTTTTTCTTTGCGCCTGTACATCAAGGTCCGTTATTTTGTCATAATAAAGTTACACAATGTATGGATGACATGTTGCAGATAGTAAGTAATAAACCTTTTCTGCACGTTAGTTTATAGAACCGTGGCATAGAGATGTCATGTGTGTGCTATTTTTAATTCATGGCCTTGACGTATTTCATAGCCACGAGTTATTAAGCCATGGCCACGAGTTATTAAGCCCTGGCCACGAGTTATTAAGCCACGGCAACGAGTTACTATGTCGTGACCAGGAATTAAAAAAGCACGATCATGTCACCTCTATGCCACCATATTGTAGTGATAAGTTAAACTGCAAGTATTCTAATGTTTTATAACTACCCATGTGTTTGTTTCTTTATATAATTATACAGTTACTAAATGAGGCGTGTCGTGAAAAAAAAACCGGGCGTAATGCATGTGCGTAAAGTGTCGCCGCGGATCAGCCTGTGCAGTCCGCACAGGCTTGTCCGGGACGGCACTTTCCGCCTACAGTGGATGTATGTTTAGAAGAGATTTCCCAGAAGCAGACAATACCATAAAAGCGGAAAGTGTCGTCCTGGATAAGCCCAGACTGCACAGGCTGATCCTGGGCGACACTTTACGCATTTGCTTTAAGCCCTTTTTTTCCACGACACGCCTCAAATGTGTTTTTTGTATTCTTCCTTTACAGAACTGTGCGAACATGCCATGATCAGTGCTTATCTTCTAACATTTGAAAGACCAACTGAAGAATGCCCAATCTTCAAAGATACTGTGTACACATCCTGTTCAGAAAAGGGCTACAAAAGAAACACGTTGTTCTGTTGGCTTTGGCTTCGGTGGTATTGGTATTGTTTGGCAGGTATGGGATGCCTCCTAATCTTCAAATTGGAGGGGGTGTCACTATTTAACATTTATTTAAAATACATGCCTAAACTGTCAATCCCAATAGAGGATATGAGGCGTGTCCTAAGAAAACCGGGCATAATGCATGTGCGTTAAGTGTCGTCCTGGATTAGCATGTGCAATCCGCATAGGCTAATCCGGGACGACACTTTCCGCCTACAAAGGATTTATGTTTAAAAGAGACTACCTCGAAACCGAAAATACTATAAAAGCGGAAAGTGCCGTCCTGGATTAGCCTGTGCGGACTGCACACGCTAATTCGGGACGACACTTTACGCACATGCATTAAACCCGGTTTTTCCACGAACCGCCTCATATTTAGCTTATAACTTTATCGTTATTAAATTAACGGTTATTAATGACTGATGCATAAGTGCAACTGACTTGTATGCATTCACAATCATGTCTGATGTAGACGGAATTGTTGTTATGTTGTTAACCATGTAATTCGATTCTTAAGTTATTAATGTATTTGAGAGTGGTTTTGCTTATTATTAATTGTATCACTTACATTATCAAGACAGACCAAACGATTAGTTGAATCGATTAAATGTACATGCACATTCGGGTTGCATGAACTTGCAGATAATCGGAGACACGGTACTGTATGAGGGAATGGACATATCGGTGTTTCGTGACCGCGTGTCGTTGTATGGTTTATTAACGCAATATTCAATATTTCCTACTATAATTGCATAATGGTATGAAGTAGGAAAGGTCTCCGACTCTTAGTGTGCAGGGAATGGGAGTTGCTCAAGAAAGAACTGTTTTCCTTTTCCAGACACCGTACCAGCTATAATACCGGATCCAAGCATCTGCTGTCTCATATATTGTTTGGTGGCAAGTATATCTTTGGTTAAATACCATGACACTGTTTAAACGTGTTGTTAGAATAAGAATAATCTGAAACATTCGTAAGGATTTATCAATTCGTATTTCCGACTTGTGCTGACAATGTCGGAAACAGCCGAATCAACTGTGTTCCTTTTCGCACCTTTCCGACTTTCAGCGAGTTTGTTCGCACTTTGCCCATATGTCAGAAGTAACAACACCAATAACAACTTAAAGTAGTTAGATATTTTATGAATAATATGTACAAAACTATTTAACAACGCACATATGTGCCGTGATATTGTTTTGTCATAGTGAAGCTGTCTTCATTGGGAGGCAGTGATTTCAATCATGCAACTAGCGTAACATGATTGTTGCATTATTATTATTGCAGAAGCATTGTTACCAGAACCGAGTCAAGGTCTGATAGACTATTTTGCTAAATATATCGAGCTGAACATATCAGTGGACAGTAATTTTGCTAGTGGGCAATTGTGGGGTGGTGGTGGCTACTTCACCAGCCGACTGACCCTTACAAACACGGGGTCACGTGACATCCCGCCGTCACTATGGCAACTGTACGGCTATTTTATGAGGCTTTTAGAACACGAGTCATATCCGTACCGGGACGGTTTCTATATATGGAGCTGCGGACTTAAGGTGTTTCATTTAGATGGCTATTTATACAAATTCCAACCGGTGAAAGACTTATTTCCTGGCATTCCGTCGGGAACGCGTTTGACGTGTCGGATTAAAATGCAGGCGTTTCAGATTGCAAAAACCGACTCGTTTCCGAGGTGGTATGTAACCGGAAACGCCCTCTCTCCGAGAATTGTTGCTAATACTGACGACGAGTCTCTAGCGTTTGTCAGTGACTTCACCAGGGAGGAGCAATACAAGAGGCGACCTGACGATGAAAGTAGTCCCCTGACACTCGCGGAGAGATATAACTTGTACGATGTTCCGTACGCAAAATCCGTGGAGATTAACGTGTTGCCTACGCCCTTGTCTGTTGTGGTTCACACGAACATGAGCATGGTGTTCGACATGGAGTCTATGAAGATTGTCAACGTAGCTGCGTTTGCAAAAGAGATAAAACTGTTTGCAGGTAAACACTTCACCTTTCTTAAACCTTTTATTTGACTTGCTTTATGTAAACATCATTTTACATTTTAATATTTATAACCTATATTTAATGTGTAAATGTATAGTTAACGTGTACTTGGAGTGTTTAAACAATGACATGTAATGGGCACCATCAAATTAATGTTACTCTCATTTTAATACCATATTTGAGCGTTCTTACATGTTTTAGTCAGGATCCTTTTACGAGAAGGCAATTTAAGATTATGTACAATGCACACAGACAAATATCCGTACACATCAGTGTATATCCCGGTGTTTGTTAGAAAATACATTGTCATCTGTTACATACAAGAACTATACTTGCATGTTTTGAAGGGTTAAAAAGATAAATAATTCATAAAAATAAAAACAAATAAATAAATAATATACATTTTATTTGTTTTTTTTTTCCTGAAACATATGACATATTTATTGTGTATAATGTATAGATAATCAACAATATAAATTAAAAAATATTTTGCTAACTCTGGGCCACTACATATGTCATGAAATGTGTATATACTTCAGGCCATACCAATTTGATTCTATGGTTAGAGTCCTCAGGCTGGCCTGAACGAAAAAAACAAACAATTTGACAATGTAAAAAATCGAGTTGGCATGCGTATAAACATTTGGAAAAAAAAGTAAAAAAGGACGTTTAGGTGTTTTTACTAATATTTGAAAAACATAGCGTGCAACTAGTCCATTTACACATTTAAAATACGGTATTACAGTAAGTTCCCAATATAAAGATAATATTATAATAGTTTTGCAAGTAAACGTTTGCTTTAGCTTTTACCACTGCCATAAATAAGTTGTGAAAGAAAACAATTTTTTTTATCGACTTGTTTGTTTTTTCCTATGTGATTGGTAGATTCGAAAAATCATGGGGACGCTAAACATAAAATCAAATTTGTATGGCCTTATAGCTTTTGTATATACGTATATACTGATCTAATATCGAATGTGAATCATCATAATGATAATTACAGGCAACACATACAACAACAACAATAATCATAATAATAATCATAATAATAATAATCATCATCATCATCACAACCACCACCATCACCATCATCATCATTTTCGTCGTCGTCGTCGTCAAAAACAACAACAAATGGTTAATGGTCTTATGTTCAGTAAAAGCACAAATCAAAACAAAAGATAAGAAAGGAAATATGCAGAAACATAATTATTGATAACTTGTTATTTAAAATTATTAAATTGCTCTGATGTTGCTCGAATTTACAAATGTAATTATAAATATCGACATATATTACAGAGCAATCGGAGTTCCAAGTTGTCCACGCGAAACCCATGCGAAATTACATTATGATAACCAAAGGTTCAGTCGATGTTACCAACGATGTCAAAGGCGCTACGAATACCCATGACCACGTGGCCAATGAGTCCTACATACTCGAGTCAATGCCGAATATCAACGCCATCCAAATAGTCACACCAACATCTGCAGGGCTTTTCTACGCATTTCAAACCCTAGAAAGCATTTTATTCGCCCCAGAGGCTGGTGATATGACCAGCGTCTCTCTAGTGCTGCCAAAGTTCCGTATAGTGGATGCACCAAGATTTGCGTATCGAGGACTGCATATTGGTATTTCATACTTTTCATTTGTCATAATGGAAAACGCAAAAAAACGTGATGTATGTATAAAGATATTGTATTTTAAAGAAAATATAGTCAATCAATGTGACTGTTATATATACAGTTGAAAATTGAGGGTCTGTGGTTACGCATACATTGTATACTAAGATTTTTTTAAAGTGCATTAACGTCCTTATTAGTTGAATAGGGTCATTCGCAATTAATGTATAAGGATAATCAAGTGTTTGAAGCAAGTTGTTTTGTTTTTCCACTTTGTGCACATAATTTATGCCCTATGCGAAACATATAAGTCTTTGAATTATAAACAATACTTATCACAATTTACATGGAATTGTTTACATTTCTTTATTCTTCTCCATATACGCTCGTAATCTGTACACATTTAACGTCTATAAAATCATATTTTTCACAAATCATATTTCACACACCTGTAAAGATTAGGATCTCATTTGTCACATTTTAAGTGTGAAGAATTTGATGGGTCCAAAACGGTGTGTATGCGTATCACATACGAATATGATTTAATTGCATATCAAAAACTGGATGCGATCACAAACTTCACAGAAAATGTGAAGAATAAGACTGTGATGTGCAAAGAATAATATCTCATTTTTCACACCTGTGAACAATACAGTCCTACTTTCACAGATGTGAAAAATATGATTTGTACAAAATATGGTCCTACCAACGTCAAATTACGAATAGGTGAATTGTCCACTACTCTGTAGATGTTGCTCGGAATTTCGCGTCCCTGGACGAGGTTTTGAAGCTCGTGGATGTGATGTCCATGTACAAGATGAACAAGCTTCACCTACACCTTTCTGACGACGAGGGCTGGCGGCTGGAGATCCCGGGACTCCCGGAACTTACCAAGGTTCCTATTTGAAATATTCATGAATAGTCGGAATACTCTTCAGTTGGAGATTTGGAAATAAGGCAGAATAACATCCCCATGTATGAGTTTACAATCTCTAACTCCGTCTAGCTCGAAGTTTCGATGGCTCGAAGTTGCCACAACGGCCCCTGCGATTTCGACCCATTGCGAGTCGACAGTATCCGACTCAGTATTTGACAAATAGTAACACACATTAATGTAATGCACCAATATCTTATGCTAAACTTACTTTTCAGATAGGTAGTAACCGATGTCACGACCCGACGGGAGAGCATTGTCTTCCACCACAGCTTGGGTCCGGTCCGTTTTCAAACACTTCCGGGAGCGGGTTCTATACGGTCGCCGACTACAAAGACCTTCTCACATACGCTACCGAAAAACACGTCCAGGTTATTCCGGAGTTTGATATGCCAGGACACAGCACGGCCGCCATTAAAGCTGTCCATTCGAAGGCTTATCAGCAAGGCAGACGAGCCGCGAGACACGAACAATATTCCATCGTAGATGAAAGTGTAAAACGTAGCTATAAATCCGGACAAAACTTTTGGGATAACGCAATGAACCCTTGTCTGACCGGAACATATAAGCTGGTACAAACGCTAATAGGCACAGTTCAGGAGATGCACCGAGACATTCAGCCTCTAAAATTGTTCCATTTTGGTGGTGACGAAGTGGCATCGAATGCGTGGACAAATTCCCAGCCGTGTATGAAACTGCTCAATAGGACGTCTTGGTTTTCAAGTAAGTATGAAACTGCTCAATAGAATGTCGTGGTTTTCAAGTAAATATGAAACTGCTCAATAGGACGTCGTGGTTTTCAAGTAAGTATGAAACTGCACATTAGAACGTCGTGGTTTTCAAGTAAGTATGAAACTGCTCAATAGGACGTCGTGGTTTTCAAGTAAGTATGAAACTGATCAATATGACGTCGTGGTTTTCAAGTAAGTATGAAACTGCACATTAGAACGTCGTGGTTTTCAAGTAAGTCTCGTTTTATAGACACGTTACCTTGTCGTATTTTTAAGCACCGTGTTTTATTGACAAAATGTATAGACGATGCCACATATAGCATCGATACAGTAGGGTTACCTTTTTGTAGATATTTATTAGGGCAAAACAGCATGTCCTTAGCCATTTTCCAGAAACAGCGTAAGTTTACCTTACAATATTTTCACTTAATTTCCAATTTTTGAAATGTAGTATTTTTCAAATGTACTTAACAATTAGTAAATCCAATAACAGTTAATAATAGTTAATAATAAGTAGATAATCAGTGAACAATAAGCGGAATTTTATGTAAACATGGAATAAAATGCTTAAGAAAAATGACGATTTTAAGGCTATGGATAAGATTTTACTTAAGATGCTTCTGAAATACGACCCCTTGTCTCTCTTTGAGGATTTCTCATCGTATGTTAAGATTATTTGATTTAATACGTTGCATGCGCACGAAAATAAAATTGTATGGTTTTATGTTATTTACTTATTATACACGTATAATTGATGTTAAAACACAAATGAACATAAAGCTTTCCTTCTAGATATTTCCAACCTGTTTTTGAAAATGTTATAAATCTGAGATGTCGCATTTAGTCTAAGCGATGTCAAATTGTGATATTTGATAAAACTTGTGTTGTAAATAATTGAAAGCTTTAAAGATTTAATTTTCATGACTTCTTTAGTATGCACCTATTAATATTTTCCCTCAGGGAGGAGCGGCGGGCGAATCCAGGGGAATTTGACTCATTGTATTTTTGGGGATCTAATTCCCCATCCTAGAGCCAAGCATTTTTGTCTAAATCACCTCACTGGGGGGTGCTTAATTGGTGTATCAAATGGCCCGGGGGCCAATATTACCGGGATATAAAATCCGAACAAAGTCTATTTCCCGGGACCCAGAATCATTCGGCTTGTCAAATTCCCGCCTGTCGGGAATTGCTTTCAGTCTAAAGTCCCGTATATGCCCGCCGCTCCCCCCTCCCCCCCCCCTTGGGGCAAAAATTGATAGGTGCATTATCGTTGTGTTGTTATGTTGCATTTCATCGAATATACATTTCACTACAGGTGCCCCTACTCAATATGAATTGATGCAGTATTTCGTGACCCGCGTGACCCAGATAGGGGCCTCCTACGGGGTGGCCCTGGGGGCCTGGGAGGACGGGCTGATAGAGCACAAGGACCCGGAGGGGGTCCCCTTTACCCGCGATACCTTCCAAAATAAGTAAGTGTTTGGTTAGCGAAATCTTTCAATATAAGTATATTAAGTAACTGCTTATTAAGCGATAACTTACAAAATATGTAAGTGCTTACGAAAGAGCTTATTTAGTGTTAACTTCCAAAAGAAGTAAGCACTTAGTTAGCGCTACACTTCAAAATAAGTAAACTACTTAGAGATACCTTCCAACACTTTTAAGCTTTCTAGAGATACCTTCCAAATTATGTAAGCTACTTAGTGATAACTTAAAATTCGCTTATAATTTATTAGTTAGTGATTACTATAATTATAGACAATTAGTAAGCTATTTAGAAAAAATATTCAAAATAGTTTAAAGTAATTATTAATTAATGTGTGTAGAGATACCTTCCAAATAAGTGAGCGGTTGGTTAGCGGTATATTTCATTATAAGTAAGCTTTTTTGAGAAACAAACTTATATAACGTTTGACTATATTTGTTATTTTTCTGTAGATCTAATCATGGTTTATTTTTCTAGTGACATGTATGTTTACGTGTGGAAGAAGCCAAGAGAAAAGTCAACACCTCATCGAGCCAAGCTCTTCGCAAATGATGACTATAAGGTATAAAATGTTTAAGAAATAATTTTTAATTTTGAGTTGTTTATCTGTAAGTAAACAACGATTTTGAGTTACGATGCGTATGAATTAAACCACGAGGGCGTTTAATATACGCGCATTAGAACCAAAAAAAAACGTTGTCACACCGATAAACGACCAGTAAGTGAAAATTATTTCGATTCTAACATGACCAGGCAACATATTCTGCAATTACAATGCGAACTATATTTTTTAGTTTCGGAACAACTTTTTCGAGTTGTTAATTGGCAATTTCACAATGAACATTTTGTGCGTTTTATGTTAGATTATTATTATTATTATTATTATTCTTATTATTCACCGATGTATAGTCCGACAGCGACCTCTGTGATACCAAAGGTTAGCACAGTCCATTTGATAGGGGTATCAATGTAATTGCTACTGTTAGTATCAGTTTAATTTGGCATTAATTTCAAATATAGTATTCATGTTGATGAACAGACAACTATAAGCAAAAGAAGAATGGTCGAGTGGTATGCGCGGAATATTTTGGTGACGGCGAACCGGGTCCGATTCTGGTGTGAAAACATTTTTGTAAAATTTTATTTTTAATTGAAATTTATGAAGTGATATCTGTTGCTTTTTTATTTTCTGTGTCCTTTTATTTTATTTGTGCATTTTTTCAACTTTCAAAAGCATGCCAATCAAAACGATGACAAAATCGAAAACAATCACGCCATTTACTTGCTGTGTCGGTCACAGAGTCAGCAGCATCCTGTACACTTGCTCTGTCCGTATAAGAGTCATCAAATGTCATCAACAATTTTATATACTATATACTACTGTAATAAAAGTGAAAAAAAGTTTCACCAGCAGAACTCGAACTCATTACCATTGCTTCAAAAATACCGCACCGCGCTTTTACCACCTGAGCCATTTATTCATATTGATGGTAGTGGACATATGCTAATACAAACATGCACGGTACCAGTGCAGTGAGTTATCATTGTATCGCAGTTACCTCCCGTTTATATGATTTACCTATGTTCGGGACATAACATTAATCTAGTACTTGGTCACGTCTCAATGCGCACTGTGTATCTATACATACATTTGTACACGTAAGTTTGCGACATTCCCGAATTTATCATTTTAGTTTTTCTAGTTTACATTTAACGAGCTTTAATCACCCCCTGGTTGAAATACATTTAATTTATTATAAGGACAGTTTCACATATGCAAATATTTGCCAGGGGCGCTTTGTGCGAACTTAATCAACATTTTGTTCAAATACATTGCACGTATGGTTTATGGATAGAGTTTTATGCATTTTAGACCAGCGCGGGAAAGTTAGTATGATGGTGACAGTTTCATGTAACAATCACGAGTATGATCGCACGATTCTTTAGAGATGTTGTTTTTTTTACGCCGGGCCCGCCTAGCTCAGTTGGTAAAGCGCTGAACTGTCAATCCGGGGATCGTAAATTCGAACCCCAGCCCGGCCACATAACTTGCGTGGGGATTGGTCATGAAATTATTATTACTGCCATGATCCCCCCTACCTCTGAGTCAAGTAGTGCAGGTGTCAGTTATACATGCCGGTTAACAAGTCAATCTGCAACGAGCCATGCAGAATAACCGATAAAGTGTGGTAGTTGGGAGCATCGATTGTTAGTGATGTGTAGCCTACTGAGTCAAAAGTAGGTCATACTATGCCAGCTCTCGATTTTCCATAATTCAATTTTAAATTAATACATTGCAGTAATTTGTTGTCAAAATATTCAGAGTAAGTATCTGTAACAAGAAATAACACTTTCATAATGAGTAAAAAATAACCGATGTAGCGCATTAATTTAGTAGTCTTATTACAGGACACCCAGGTGAATATTTCGGTTACATTCAAGTAAATAGCGAAAATAGGGGTGTCATTAATTTGACGTAACATATTCAATAATTTAACTTTTAGAAACTGTAATTGTAACTGTTTAATAAGGATGTAGATGTAAATGGTGTATATTATATCATGTTTTTATTTGAAAAAAAAAATGTATTTGAAAAATGTTATAAACATGAAAAGATGTACACTTTAATACAACTAAAACAATTTTAAATAAGCGAACGTAAATTGTTTTACTAAATTGGAAAACGAAAGTAAACGTCTATTGACGACTACCATAAATAAATAAAAGGTCATCATGTTTGTTGCAACCCCCCCCCCCCCTCTAGATGTTTAGTAATGCATCTTTGGTTCATGTCTTGAAACCTATTAATTAAATATAAATTGTTCCATAATGATGTAAATTGAATATATTATTTTTAACCACAATCACAATTTTACTGATAAAGGTCCTTTAAGTACGGTACTTTATTCCACAAAGGGACTTTAACACTCTCCCCCCTTCGTTCAGGTGGTTATGTCCTACGGTTCCTACCTCTACTTCGACCACCCGTACGAGCCCGATCCCCAGGAGCGTGGGCTCTACTGGGCCTCTCGGTCCATAGCCACGAGGGACGCGTGGGACCTCACCCCGCACATGCTCGACGCCGACGACGACCTAGAGTGTCCGAAACGAGTCAAGAATAAGGACGCGTGCTATAAGCTGTTGAAACCGCATAACATTGTCGGTATGTTGTGTATACCTTAGAATGTTCAGTTGTGTTAAACAAGTTGTTGAAACCACAGAATAGTGTCGGTATGTTATACTCGTTTATATATACCTGTGAATTTTCAACTGCGTTACAAGTTGTTGAAACCACAGAATAGTGTCGGTATGTTATACTCGTTTATATATACCTGTGAATTTTCAACTGCGTTACAAGTTGTTGAAACGACAGAATAGTGTCGGTATGTTATTCTCGTTTATATATACCTGTGAATTTTCAACTGCGTTACAAGTTGTTGAAACCACAGAATAGTGTCGGTATGTTATACTCGTTTATATATACCTGTGAATTTTCAACTGCGTTACAAGTTGTTGAAACTACAGAATAGTGTCGGTATGTTATACTCGTTTATATATACCTGTGAATTTTCAACTGCGTTACAAGTTGTTGAAACGACAGAATAGTGTCGGTATGTTATACTCGTTTATATATACCTGTGAATTTTCAACTGCGTTACAAGTTGTTGAAACTACAGAGTAGTGTCGGTATGTTTTTTCTGTTCTCGTGAATTTTAAATTGTGGTATAAGCTGCTATAAGTCACACACTATTGTCGCAATGTTTTTGTCCAGTACATTTGACTTTTAAATTCTAACCTAAAACCAACTTTGGCCAAGCAACATGCGGGTATGTACATTGAACATAGTATTAAATCAAAACACGTACTGCTATTCTATTATCGATGTTTCAATTTTCCCCGTGCATGCGTATAGCAAATTACATTTATTTTCCAGTTTCGATTATACTGTAATAGTGTCTGATCACCTCTATAACAATCCTTTACTCGTTTAAACGTTTTGTATAACCGCAACTGGTGTCTTAAAAATTATGTAAAAATCAGGTTACATGCCCAGAAAATAAGTGTAGGTAGGTCAGGATTTTTTTTATGTTTTTTCATTTGGTAAATGGTCAAGTTGAAGATTCTAAAACTGAATATATATTCAAAACATATCAGTTATATCCCAAAACATTGTTTATAAGTGGATGCTATCAACACAAAACACTTATTCCCCCCCCCCCCAAAAAAAAACCCCACACATTTAATTATTAAAAAAGGTAAATAAAACAAAAACATATCTGACAAACTCAATAAAATATTCTTTGGTCGGGGCCTTTTTTTAGGGTAGTTCGGGTTACCTGAAACAACATTTTTTTTTACGCCTTAGAGTTTTTCACGAGAATCGAGATTACAGATACGTATCGTTAGAACACGAACACATGTACGTATGCATGCATGTATGCTAGAGTAAATCATATCATTCATCTGTCTTTAGGTCCAAACTCCAGTCATTTTAGCAAACGGGTCTGTGATTTAGTTCACTGTTACCAGTATCGACAACTCGTAGAGCATTCACCACGCGTTTTCTCTTTCACGATTACTAACCTGTAGTAGGTCAATTATTATTGTCGCTAGATATAACGTAGACAATGTAGATAATTAGATATTTATTCAGCTCCCTCGTTAGACTGTTGGCGGAAGCCAACGGTCTTTTGAGAGGGGAATTTCCATAACAGATATCGCGGAAAAATACTTCTTTTGTTTGCAGGCTACTAGTCATAAAATCAAAATCTGAAATGGTCCTTTTTCCAAACAGCAAAATTTCACGCCTGTGTTCTTCCCTTTTAATTATTTAAGATAATAAATTTCATGTGTATCATAATGTGTGTATCATGTGATTTATTACAATTACAGTTTCTAAAAAAGTCAAGTAATTAAAAAATTGACGTCAAACTAATGAGACCCTTATTTTCGCTATTCACTTGTTTGTAACCGAAAAATTCTCCCGGGTATCCTGGAATAAGACCACTAAATTTATGCGCTACATCGGTTTAATTTTTACTCGTTGCGAACGTGTTATTTCTTGTTACCAATTCTTTTTCTGAATATTTTGACAACAAATATCTGCAATGTATTAATTGTAAACTGTAGTATGGAAAATTGAGAGCACGCATCGTACGACCTACTTTTGACTCAGCAGGCTAAGAATCACTAACAAAAAATGCTCCTAACTACCACGCTTTGAACATCGGTCATTCTGCATGGCTCGTTGCAGATTGACTTGTTTGGCATTTTTATAATTCCATCTTCATAAGATAATTAGCTTGAAAAATATTTGTTCGTTACTTACAAAATAATGTTTATTATGATGTCGGATAATATTGAAGAAAAGCCATATTATCAACTTTTAAGAATGGGAAATTGAACGTCATTCCAACAAATGTTTCCTTTTAGCAAAAATGCACTCATAATTCACATGCTTTTAGTTTCTTTTGTCGCCAACAGTCTTTTACAAATACGCTGTCAGCGTTTCGATTTTTCAATGTTTTCACATTGCATATCTTCACTCGCAGTCGTGTAGTCTATTCGAATCAAATTGTTCCTAAGTATCGCAGTAGTAAAATCTTTTTGTTCAGACTCATAATTGCAATGGATTTGTATCGTTATGGGGTTTGTGTATTTAGTCTAAGATTCGAGATACTCTGTCGTTTATCCACCAGAACACCAACATATCACTAAAACGTCAGGGAGGACATTCTTGTTCCTACATCACATGTGTGTGTGTGTGTATTTCAAAGTTAATGAGGGCCTTCCGCGCCTGAGGCTGCATTATGTGAGGACCCGGAGTGTTTCCCAGCACTCCTACCTAATTAACTTACTAGAGACTTACAAAAGTTGGGACGAATTTTGAATCATAGCTGCAATTTATAGCTATTTATATTTTACTGAAAGATATTTTAATTTTGGTGTGGTCTTGGTGAGGTCTTGTGCTGTGGCGGGAAACTCCTGAGTACCCGGAGGAGACCCCACCTGTCCGGTATGGTGAACACCAACCAAACTCACATGCGCCAAATGGGAAGCGAAACCGGGACGCCTAGGTGAGAAGCGAGTGTACCAACCACTGCGCTAGCCGGATAGCCCTATATGTTCTCTATTTAGTGCCTCTGTCGAAATACGAGCATATACAGATGTTTTACAATCTGAGCCTTATTTACTTATGTTTATGTTTAGTCGTTTTACTCCTGTTTTATGATTGAGTACACATAATTAAATTAACAAATTGAGCATACCAATGGCAAATCTGTAATTATAAAACTATTTTCTTTTTATTAAGTAAATATTATAATAGCGTAAAGAATTTTAAAACAATTGTCAAAACTGTCTAAAGGGATTCAGGCGGAGGTGTGGAGCGAGGTCATACGGACAGACGGACACCTTGAAAGCATGCTGTTCCCGCGCCTTCTAGCGGTCGCGGAACGCGCCTGGCACAAAGCGGAATGGGAAGATGACGTCGTCGATGACGTCATGAAGAAAAAGGAACGCGATTGGTCGTCATTCGTTTCGAAGGTCGGGTTCCGTGAATTACGTCGTTTGGAAACCCTCGACATCCAATATCGAGTGGGCCCGCCTGGGGCAAGGTGGGTTTTGAAGGTTACAATACCATTCAATATCAGAATTTATTGTAGAGTGATGAAACTTAATAATATTCGTGTCCTTTGGTTTATATTATATATACAAATTATATACAAATAATTATTCTCACCATACCAATTTTGTTTTATACATTATTTTAATTTTAGATACACAGCAACACTACTAAATTAATAATTGTAATTACAGTTAGTAATTTTACTAGGCTATATATGATTTTTGAAGGGCAATGTTCCGGCTTTAAACGATAATTCGGAATAGCAATATTCTGATTCTTTAACGCTAGCTTTAAACAATTGTTTGTTTGAGGTATCCCGAAGCAGAATTTTTAGGGTGGATAGGTAGGTAAGTTTTTATTTTATTTTATTTTTTTTGGGTGGAAACCAAAGTGGGCGACTCACTGTCGTAACGTCAGCGTCCGACGCAATACAATTCGGAACACACAATTGAAGTGATACCTCGTGATCGACTGTCGCTTAAACACTAATATAAATACAAATACAAATGTATATTATAGTTTATATCAACACCGATTGCGTGTTATTTTGATACCGACACTGGTTGCCATTTCAATAAAAGACCATGTAAAACGCGCACCCGATTTTTGAAGCAAAATTTGAGGTGGGAAATCTGGGAACTATAAACAGCTGTTTTTGTCAATGTCCGTGGAGGTTAAATTTCTTTTTTGTCCGCGTTTGTTTTTGTTTGCTATGGGTGTTGCTAACGGCTTGCAGATTTGAAGCCCGGCTAATTGATGACGTCACGCTGTCACTGTTTAGTGTTTACAGGTGTTATTATTAACGACTCGTGTTTTTAACGGATTTTATTGTTTGTTCATATTGGAAATATTATTGCCAGGTAATTAAAACGTAGTGTTCAGTTGATAAAAACAACATTATTAATTAATTACGAACAAAACATAATGAATACATAACTGCCATTCTCGGATAGAAAATATTTAAAAAAAAAATTGCTTCGTGGAAGCCTATAAAAACGTGCGAGTCGGGCCCAATTTCATGAGTCGGTCGCGTTACCACAAACACACAATTCTGTAAGGATGGCCTAACAAACAGTTGAATACAAATATTTGGAATGGTTTTAAGAACGCGCCATGTCATTATAGCCAGCTACTCTTAGAGTCGTGCGACCCCACTACGACGTAGACCAAGCATGTTTTGACGATATTTATTATGGTGTACTTGGTCGTTTCGGATATCAAGCTTGTTGGACAGAATTAATGTAAATATTGAAACATCAAACTGTATGTTAAATAACTAAACAATTCATTGTTTTAACCGTTATATGTGTCCTAATGCCGTCGAATTTGGGTTTCACTAGGAAACTAAAATTGGAATGGAACTGTTGGTTTTACTTTTATGTTAATGTCTTATCCTTCTGTAAATATCATTTTCCAAGTCGAAGTGGCATAAAATATGTTTATTTCTTATAAAGGTTGATAGACGACCGACTCGTGGTCAACACGGAATTTCCTGGACAGGAAGTTGAATATTACTCCGAGCGCATGCGCAACTGGTCACGTGTTGAACCTTCCATGCGCGTGACGCAACCCATACGACTACGGGTTAGGTAAAAGCTAGAAGCTGTTATCGACGCTTGCATTGGTTTGGTAATCGAAAATTGAAGGAGACTCTAACCAACCGGCGTTATTAAAGGGGAACTTTTGCAGTTTGGGGTTGGAAAAACATTTCTCTAAAAATGGAATTTTAAAACTGGAATTTGTAGATTCTAACAACATGTATTGAATGTCATGCTGTTTTGGTTGCAAAACATATTTATTTTGATATTTATGATGCTTATTTGTGTAAAAAAAACTAGGTTATGTCTACCAGGTAGTAAATCTTTCTTGACAAACGGATATCATCAAATGTTTAACTTTGTACAGCAATGTGCTTTTAAAACTTGAAATATGAACAATAAAATTACTTTAGAAAAGGAAAAAGGCAGTTTGAGAAAACTGTTTTTTTCACAGCCCAAAACTGTGAAACTGCCCCTTTAAAGCTCACAGAAATCTGATTGTCAGCAGATATCAGAATAGGAAGGCTCTAAGTAAATAGTGTAATTGATGCTCATAGCAATTATTTATTCAAGAGCGTCATGGAAGCTCTTAGTTGTTTTCTATGCTGTCATTGATTTTGTGGCCGCTGCTAAATATGATAACTGGGGATGTTATCTAATGATGATACAAAAATGTGAACAATAATTTTGAATATATAAAACAGGATTGCGAATGTGTCCGTTTCAATGCAAAATTAAATAGGTAGTTGATTAATAATGATATATAATTCCCAAATACCCGACACATTACAGTACATGTGAGTTCTGTACAAATTTGCAAAGTACTGTAATTGTAACAGGCATCGTTTGTCGATATACTGAGACAACGAGAAGTATTGAATTGTATCGATATATGAAACAGTATTTGTATGTTTTTCAGCTCTGCCAGCGGCCGATTCAGCAGCCGTGAGGTCATTCTGGACCCTAAACAGACTTCATCCACAGTTTCCATAGCAACACATTCCATTGGTCACATGATCTCACTTATCGCTGTCGTTTGCACAATTCCCATGCGTTATTACGTCATAATTTGACATTACACGCGACTTAGTACTCACTTTCATATTAATGTCGTCTGCACAAATCCCGTGCGTTATTACGTCAAAATTTGACGGTACACGTGACGGAATACTCAGTTTCATGATAACGCTTATCGTTGTCGTCTGCACAAATCTAGTGCTTATTACGTCATTATCTGTCACTACACGTGATTTAATACTGAGTTTCAACAAGCCACACGTGTCTTCGTGGTACCGTGTTCGAGACATTGTCTCGACGTTACCTCGTTTGACTGGGTTGTGCTATTCTTCATCGCCGGGAACACACAACGATAGCTAAAAGTATTGGACACATGGCTAATCTGCGATTTCTACACGAAATCTACATATAATTAAGAAATGATTTTCGATTTACCGTTGTTTATCGGCCAATTAACAACGAGTTGGAATTCTGATGCGTAGGAATTAAACCACAAGGGCGTTAGCATGAGTTATTTAATAGCCACGCATCAGAACGACAAAGAGTTGTTTATTTTCCGATAAACAACGATAATGCAAAACTATTTCGATTCTAACATGATTTGACATAGTTTTGCTATTGTATTTGGAACTACTTGTAACTATGCTCCGCTCTGATTTCGGAACTTCGTTTTGCGTTGTTAATGGGTAGCTTAACAACGATAATTTTGTTCTTTGCCTATAGAAAAATTAGCGAGTATCATGTTAGAATATTTATTATTAAATGTTTGTTATTCATATTAAGACAGGGATATATTTTTTTCAATGTCGATAAGTTTTATTTGTTTATATACAATATAACAGTATACATATATCATCATCAAACATTCTGACATTCAACAGCTTATATAATTCAAGAACGAAATTGAAAATATGGGATAAAAGGACAAGGAAAAATTTCAAGTACAAAAAAAGAAAGATAGGATATGAATGAATTTAGACATACTTCGTATCACAACAGTATAAACGATATTTAACAAAGACAGTAACTGCTTGAAAAGCAAAACATTTTGGGGATTTAGGCAGTATTTCTGAAATATCAGATTATAAAAGAACAAATATCAGCATATTATACTTTTTTTTTTTAGTTGACCAACATGACCAACAGGCAAGAACAAGACATTTATGTAATTAATGTTACAGCATAGGATACTGATTTTTGCAGAGGATTATAACAAACGAGCAAAACAAGCAAAAAAACGTGTATGGCTGAAAAGTTAAGCTTCAAAGCAAAGCAAAACAACATTCTTAATTAAATAATTGAACTCGTTTAAATGGACAATTTTTATATGTAACCATACATTCCCTTAATACCGGAAGCAATCACAACATTTACGTACAAGGGAAAGAGTTGTATTAACGCGCACAATAAAAAACAACAACAATTTTAGTAATTTATTGTATACAAGCAGATAAAGCCCCTTTTTAAGGGAACATTCTTCTCATAGGTTGGAAAAGGGGAGATAACTACCATTGGAAACAAAATTGTAGTCAATAGTGGGAGTATTGGGACTCGGATCTGAGAGTAAGATATGATGTTTTATCCAGAATATCTTTCCATGCTGAATCAAATTTATCGATATAATTTCCTAAAAGTGCTGCATTCTTATGATGTTCGTATTTCAATTTTTTGCATCTTCAATAGAAGGCAGTGACCCAGACATTTTGCACTTGTATATGTAAAGTTTAGTATAAACAAACAGATTATTAACTGCATCACTTTTTGGTTCTGCATAACCAAGAATATAGTTTTTTTTGTTACTGTAGGGGAACATTGTAATTGGAAAAATGTTGCTTATGATGTACTTTGTAGTGGGGCACTCCCAGAATAAGTGTTCTATAGTCTCCTCACACCGTTTACAAAAGGAATATGTAGGGGATTCTGACATTTTCATTTTATCAAGCAAATACTTTATTCCAATAGTTCTGTGAATTATTCTATATTTAAACCATTGAAATTTCGCTTCTTTATTGATTTTAAAAGGCAGAAGAAAAAATTAGTTTCAATTCGTCCTCACTAATTAATTCAATTTACTAGACCATTTTTGTTTTATTGGCATTTGAATTTCTGTTCTTTTTAAAAGGTCATACATTCGTTTGGCCCCGGATTCCGGTTTTAAAATTATTTTAAAGGCTGCAGGTATAAAAGGTCTTTCCATTTTTGAATTAGTTTTGTAATTTACCTCCATTTTGTGTATTTTGTAATTTGTGAATACGGCTTTTTTAACACCTAGGTATAGGAGAAAATCAATTTTAAGATTATATCTGTCATTTATTTCATTTAATGTCAAACAATTCCCATTACTATCAAATAGATCCCCTATATATTGTATTCCTGCACTATTCCAGGATTTATGTAGATACTTTTGTTCCCTATACATACCTCTTCATTATAAAAAAGAGGATAATAAAATATGTCAGTTGCATTGAAAGTCAACTTTTCTTACAATAAAACAAAACATTTGCGTGCATCTTTCCAAAAAGGATTAGTAATTGTATTTGTTAACTTTTGTGAGTAATGTTTTCCGCAATGTACAAGCTTGCTAAAATCTACATATAATTTGGCAATGTGCAATCACTTTCCGTTCGCGACATTACTCATTTTAAACATGTTTGTTTCATTGCTTGAATAAAAGCAGTTCCATGTGTTCAAAGAATGAATAATTTAATGTAAGTTTATTATTACTACTTTATCTCGAAGGAAAACAAATGCATAAAAAATACAAGTAACTCTGTTTGTTCACACATTAGGTAGGGCGATACAATTTTATAATATACTTAATTTGTGGATGTTCAAAAAAAAAGATTACAGGTACAGTTAAAACAATTGCAAAGTATAGTAAGTGTGTATAGAAATTATAAGAAAAACAAAAGACAGGGATATTTAATAGTGCAGCATTATCGATCTCATACACACATGATATTATTGTTAAACAGTTAGTTCTAAATTACATGCCTATATAAGTGCATTTGCCCTTGGTGTAAACATATGAAATCTTGTTACAAACACTCATAATAATAAACATCTTCAGGTTGATACATAATAAGAGTGTGTCTTTTCGTCTGAATTGTATTTTAAAAGGACTTGTTCACAGATTTTGGTATGTTTGAAAAATGTCATTACATTTCTCAACTGCATAACTGCAAAAAAGAAAGCAGTTGGACTTCCTAACAACAAATATTATATAAAAAAATAAAGCATTTGCCTCGCCGGGACTCCAACGTACGACCGCCGTTATAATGTTATCCATTTAAATTGCTGATGTTTCATAAGCAACACTATATTTCCGATATATTTCTTTGTCAGTAGTGTTACTTCGCGTGTTTGAATATAATGTATTTTTATTTTTGGGATGTATGACACAAATTTTGAAAAGCGTCAATGTACCAATCTGTGAACAGGTCCCTTTAAGATTCAGTTCATTTGTGATAGTCATTAGATTTTATATCTTCACAACCGTGCAATTGCAGAGTAATCAAATATTGACACAATATATTGTTGTTGATGTATGTTTCATTTATTTCGTACTTGTTGGTTATGTTATTGTTGTTCTTTTGTCTCGTTTAAGTGCAATTGCAATAATATTTGATATTTGAATATCATTACTCTACAATATTTTTTTTGCTTTTCGTTTCGGTGTCGATTTTCGTACCTTTTAGTAAAAATCACGAATGCAAATGAATTTATTTAGTAGAAATTATTTTATCTTGTCATACATATATATAACTACGCATATAATCATGGTGCAACGATGCAAGCAAAACATTTAAATTAAGTCTCTTGAAAGCCAGACGGAGCTACCAGCCTTCTTTGCACATTGGCTGACGACACCTTCTTTCGATTTCTACTTTCAAATTTGCTTGGCATTGTACGTAAGTGCAATTACAATAATATTTGATATTTGAATATCATTACTCTACAATAATTTTTTTGCTTTCCGTTTCGGTATCGATTTTCTTACCTTTTAGTAAAAATCACGAATGCAAATGAATTTATTTAGTAGAAATTATTTTATCTTGTCATACATATATATAACTACGCATATAATCATGGTGCAACGATGCAAGCAAAACATTTAAATTAAATCTCTTGAAAGCCAGACGGAGCTACCAGCCTTCTTTGCACATTTGCTGATGACACCTTCTTTAGATTTCTACTTTCAAAATTGCTTGGCATTGGACGTTGTCAGAGGTCCAGAGTCTGGTATATACTTTTTTTTGGCAAATGGTCAACTTGAAGATCCGAAAACTGAATAAATATTCAAAACATACCTGTAATATATTCTTAAACATTGTTTTGAAGTGCATGCTATGAAAACAAAACACTTATTTAATTATTGGACAAAAAGTAAATAAAACAAAAACATATCTGACAAACTCAATTAAATGTTCTAGGGTCGGGGCATTGTTTAGGATAGGTCGGGTTACCTGAAACAAGCATATTTTTACGCCTAACGAAAATAAGCTCTGGTAACTCAAAGGCACGCTGCTGAAACAACGAATATACTAGCTATTGCGAATGCTTAGTTGTTTCGATTGTATGATAAAGTGGGATCTTGTGCTCCAATAAAGCTATCAATGCTCATCGTGTGTTTGGTTGTTGATAAGCTAATATTGTTTGTTGGGGCTTGACAACTTTTGAATGATTTTGCTTAGTGCTAAACTCTGATATTCTGATATGTTATCCTTTGCATTACATGTCCTCGTGTTTGCCAATTTCGATTGAATTACTTGCATTGCATTAACACTTCTTTGCATTCCATGTCCTCGTGTTTGCCAATTCAATTGAATTACTTGCATTGCATTAACACTTCTTTGCATTCCATGTCCTCGTGTTTGCCAATTTCGATTGAATTACTTGCATTGCATTAACACTTCTTTAAATTCCATGTCCTCGTGTTTGCCAATTTCAATTGAATTACATGCATTGCATTAACACTTCTTTGCATTCCATGTCCTCTTGTTTGCCAATTTCGATTGAATTACTTGCATTGCATTAACACTTCTTTGCATTACATGTCCTCATGTTTGCCAATTTCGATTGAATTACTTGCATTGCATTAACACTTCTTTGCATTCCATGTCCTCGTGTTTGCCAATTTCGATTGAATTACTTGCATTGCATTAACACTTCTTTGCATTCCATGTCCTCGTGTTTGCCAACTTCAACTGAATTACTTGCATTGCATTAATACTTCTTTGCATTCCATGTCCTCGTGTTTGCCAATTCAATTGAATTTCTTGCATTGCATTAACACTTCTTTGCATTCCATGTCCTCGTGTTTGCCAAGTTCGATTGAATTACTTGCATTGCATTAACACTTCTTTAAATTCCATGTCCTCGTGTTTGCCAATTTCAATTGAATTACATGCATTGCATTAACACTTCTTTGCATTCCGTGTCCACGTGTTTGCCAATTTCGATTGAATTACTTGCATTGCATTAACACGTTTTGCATTACATGTCCTCGTGTTTGCCAATTTCGATTGAATTACTTGCATTGCATTAACACTTCTTTGCATTACATGTCCTCGTGTTTGCCAATTTCGATTGAATTACTTGCATTGCATTAACACTTCTTTGCATTCCATGTCCTCGTGTTTGCCAATTTCGATTGAATTACTTGCATTGCATTAACACTTCTTTGCATTCCATGTCCTCGTGTTTGCCAATTTCAATTGAATTACTTGCATTGCATTAACACTACTTTGCATTCCATGTCCTCGTGTTTGCCAATTCAATTGAATTACTTGCATTGCATTAACACTTCTTTGCATTCCATGTCCTCGTGTTTGCCAATTTCGATTGAATTAATTGCATTGCATTAACACTTCTTTAAATTCCATGTCCTCGTGTTTGCCAATTTCAATTGAATTACATGCATTGCATTAACACTTCTTTGCATTCCGTGTCCACGTGTTTGCCAATTTCGATTGAATTACTTGCATTGCATTAACACTTGTTTGCATTCCATGTCCTCGTGTTTGCCAATTTCGATTGAATTACTTGCATTGCATTAACACTTCTTTGCATTCCATGTTCTCGTGTTTGCCAATTTCGATTGAATTACTTGCATTGCATTAAGACTTCTTTGCATTCCATGTCCTCGTGTTTGCCAATTTCGATTGAATTACTTGCATTGCATTAACACTTCTTTGCATTCCATGTCCTCGTGTTTGCCAATTTCGATTGAATTACTTGCATTGCATTAACACTTCTTTGCATTCCATGTCCTCGTGTTTGCCAATTTCGATTGAATTACTTGCATTGCATTAACACTTCTTTGCATTCCATGTCCTCGTGTTTGCCAATTTCGATTGAATTACTTGCATTGCATTAACACTTCTTTGCATTACATGTCCTCGTGTTTGCCAGTTTCGATTGAATTACTTGCATTGCATTAACACTTCTTTGCATTCCATGTCCTCGTGTTTGCCAATTTCGATTGAATTACTTGCATTGCATTAACACTTCTTTGCATTCCATGTCCTCGTGTTTGCCAATTTCGATTGAATTACTTTCATTGCAATAACACTTCTTTGCATTCCATGTCCTCGTGTTTGCCAATTTCGATTGAATTACTTGCATTGCATTAACACTTCTTAAAGGGACTTGTTAACAGATTTTCGCATTTTTTGAAGTATGCCATAAAAAGTCTTAACTTGACAGACTTAAGCATTGGAACAAAAAAGCTCAAGTATAATAACAAGAAAAGTATTTAGAAAAAAAAAACGAAAATAAAAATAATGGTCATAACGGGATTCAAACCCGGGACCTCCGGATTAAAAAGCTATCACCTTAACCACTCGGCCATTCCAACTTCCATATTTTGACCTGCATAATTTACTTTATGTAAGTGTTCCACGTGTTGTCAACAATTTCAACGAAAGCAACAGAAACACTCCAAATTATTCCATCGTTTAGCGTTACAAATGCTTTATAATTTTATCAATTTCAACTGATGGTTGCTCATAAACTAAAAGGCTTTTACAGTATATTCCTAAGTCCGTAGTGTTATTTGCTCCCTTGCGTTCTTTTATTTTTGGAATCGGTGACAAAAAAATGAAAAATTGTCAGTTCGTCAATCTGTGAACAGGTCCCTTAAACATACTCCTGTTAACCGTAAAATCACATACTCAAACTTCACACATGTCTTCGGGATCATTATGTAAGGTTATTGACCAAGGTCTATTACTCTAACCCGCAATTTAGCAGAATTATGCCCCTTTTTGTACTTAGAAAATTCAGGTTATGGTTTGCGTGCAAGTAAATATCTCTGTAACTACCATTGATATTCAGCTGAACTTCACACATGTCTTCAGGGTATAATTTAAGATAACTGGCCAATGTCCATAAGTTTGTGTGCAAGTACATATCTCTGTAACTACTGCATATATTCAATGGAATTTCACATACGTTTTCATGATCATTATTTTAGGTCACTGACATAATATATATATATACTATCAAAGCGGAGAGAATAGTCGAGCGGCTGTCCTGAGACAGCTCTTGCTATAAACTCCCAATGCGAGTTTTATGACAAAAGGTGACACACGTTTAATTGTATGAGCTATAGTGAGAAAACTTGAACAGCTTTTAGCACAGCTGACGTATATTTTCCAACACAATGCATGTATTAGATCTCAGTCAGCGAAAACTTCATTCTAACAATGTGTTTCTTAAAGGGACTGATTCACAGATTTTACTATTCTAAAGAAATGTCTTAAAATGTCTAAACTTTAATTACTAAAGCATCTGGACTAACAAACGCATAAATCCTCTGTCAAAGAACCATTAAACAAATGAGGCGTGTTGTGGGAAAACCGGGCTTAATGCATGTGCGTAAAGTGTCGTCCCGGATCAACCTGTGCAGTCCGCTCAGGCTAATCCAGGACGGCACTTTCCGCCTACAGTGGATTTATGTGTAGAAGAGTCTTCATTGAAACAGAAAATACCATAAAAGCGGAAAGTGCAGTCTCGGATCAGCCTGTGCGGATTGCACAGGCTGATCCGGGACGACACTCTACGCACAAGCATTAAGCCCAGTTTTCCCACGACACGCCTCAAATATACACCTGTCGGGACTAATACCCTCGACCTCCGGGTCAATAGTCTGATACGCTATCCGCTATAGCTAAACGGACTCGTGTATTGGAGTGTTTAATTTTAACGCATATACTTTAGTATTTAGTGATAAACGTTTTTTTGTGTACTATCAACGGTAAGAAATACAAATGCCTTATAATTTGTATAATTTAAATCGATGCTTATTCATAATCGACACATTATTTCGAGTATATTTCTGTATCAGCATTGTTATTTCGCTCCATTATACATAGTGCAGCTTTATTTTTAGGCTGTTGGCGGGAAGCCAACGGTCTTTTGAGAGGGTGATTTCTAAAACAGGTATCGCGGAAAACTAATTCTTTTCTTTGCAGGCTAGTAGTCAGTAAATCAAAACCAGAAAGGGTCCTTCTTCAAAACAGCAAAATTGTACACCCGTTTTCTTACATTTTAATTATTTAAGATAATGTATGTAATATCGATTATAATGTGTATATCGTGTGATTTATGACAATTACAGTTTGTAAAAGGGTAAATTTATAAAAAAAAATAACTTTAAAATAATGACACCTCTACTTCTGCTATTTACTATTTATGTGTATGTAGCCGAAATATTTACCGGAGTGTCATGGAATAAGACCAATAAATTAATGCGCTACATCGGTTATTTTAACTCGTTTTGAAAGTGTTTTTTCTTGTTACCAATTCTCATCATGAATATTTGACAACAAATTACTGCAATTTATTTATTTTAAACTGTACTATGGACACTCAAGATCTATTTTGACGCAGTATGCTACGAACAAAGATCTATAAATAAACATGTTTATTTATAGATCTTTGGCTACGAAGCACTAACAATCGGTGCGCCTAACTACTACGCTTCATCGGTTATTCTGACACTTGCAGATTGACTTGTTAAATGGCATGTATACAATTCCGTTTGCATTAGCTCGAACAAAATATTTTGTTACTTAACAATTAGTGTTCATTATGATGTCGTATACTATTGAATAAGAAGCCAAATTATAAAGTTTAAAGGTGGGAAATTGAACTTCATTTAAACTAATGTTTCCTGTTACCAAAAATGCACTCATAACTCACATGCTATTAGTTTATTTTGTCGCCAACAGTCTTTCTACCCTGTCAGCGTTTTGATTCGGAAATTGTCATTTTGCCAATCTGTGAATAGGTTCCTTTAGTGCCTCACACGTTATTCCGAAGTACCCAACTTGCACCTCCGCATGTGGTAGTTCTAGTTTGTGTTGCATCAGCGTGAGTATTTTGGTAGTCGTCAAACCCTTGGGCGCATGCCTGGAAAGTATGCGCGCGCACTCTTTGTTATCATGGTTACGCACCACGCGTTGCTCGACGTAAAACGACATTACGTCATGATGCACAATCTGTAAAAATGCAGAAACTTAAAGACGTTCGCAACAATTTCCTTCAATTTATTTCCAACGACAGATTTTCTTAAAAATTGGCACAAACATGCACCATTGTATCCTAAAACTAAAACAGTCTTAAAAAATAGGGGTCACCGGCCTTTTCCCGGAAATATTGAATTTTGAATACGGTATCTGTCGAAGCCTTTATTTCAGTTTGTGTTACTTAGAATGTTGGATAATATAAAGCGTTCATATTCAAACAAAGATGCAGATTTTTCAATCATCTTTTTTTTAATGTTTCGTTTGGCAATATACAATCTACCGTTATCATAAAAAATGACTTTTAATGGATACTTAACGAGGTTAATTATGCATTAAATATGCCTGTGAAAACATCAATAATTTATCAAATATACGAATATCTTTTGTTCCAAACGACATATTTTGTTAAAAGATCCCACATACATGCGTCATTGTATACTGAAACTAAAACAGTCTTAAAAAAATAGGGGTCACCGGCCTTGTTCCGGAAATATTGGATTTGTTTGGAAATACATTGCATATTGCGTGTTTGTGATTATTATATATGCTTTATGATTTTTTTACTATTAAAAATAGTTAATTTGAATGGACATTAGAGATGAAATTAGTATATTGTATATTGTATATATATATACAATAAAGAAAATATGAACCAAAAGGAGATATTAACCCAATTATTTTCTGTTTGTTGCAAACGTCTTTAAAATTAAAGCCAGTATGTTTAGCAGAAAGGTGTTTAAATTTTATATATCTAGTCGTCTTAATTATGCTTAAGTAGATTCATACCCCATGTTACCATGTTACCATGATATCCTAAACCGCATCATTATTTATGAAAATGACCAATTTGTTTTGTTATTAGGAGTAAACAAATATGTTTGTTACAGGTTACATGCCCAAAAAAATAAGGGTAGGTTGGTCGGGATTTATTTATTATTATTATATTTTTTTGATAAATGGTCAACTTGAAGATTCTAAAACTAAATATTCAAAACATATCAGTAATATCCTTAAACATTGTTTATAAGTGGATACTATCAAAACAAAACACTTATTTATCCAAAAACACATTTAGTTATTGAAAAAGGTAAATAAAAGAAAAATCAATCTGACGAACCCAATAAAATGCTCTAGGGTCGGGGCATTCTTTTAGGGTAGGTCGGGTAACCTGAAACAAACATATTTTTTTTTACGCCTTACAGTCGTTGTATCATGAGACTAAACCCAACTGACTCTTAATGTATTACAAACGATCAAATACTACTCCATACCTTCGTTTCAATCTTAAAACGTTGCAGAAGTTTTATATCTTCAAGTGACGTTACGTGTACGTCGGTGACGTCAAGGCTTGATTGGTGCGTGTAGAGGAAGCTCTGCAAGCCGTTCTCCATCCAGAATTCACTTAACCCACTGCGGCATTCCCGTAGAAGACACTCTGTTGTCTGAGAGAACGTGGTCCAGCTTATATCCGTCGGAAGGCAAATTGCTATTGAAAACAAAACACAAACACATTATGAAGCACACGCAGACCTCCGCCAAGACAAGTACCCCACTCAGGGGCGTAGCCAGGGTTGTAAAATTTATACGCACACGAGTATATTCATCATGGATGGGTGGTGAGTAACAACCACCCCCCACCCCCGGAAAAAATAAAATAAGGGAGTAAATGATGCATTCTGGAGCATTTTGAGGCACTTTACTGATGTTTGAAGTAATTATTTTCTCTAGTATAACACCTTATTTTCATCTTGTAATATACATGGATTTTTATCGACTGAATCAAAAACAATTTAATATACGCAATGTAAAACGAAAATATAGAACCTATTATTATGAACTATAACCAAAACAGAAAAAATAATAACGCCTGGTGTTTGCAAAAATGAAGAATTTACACCACTATGCTTACCGCGTCGGTCCGATCAACATAAAACGCCGGTATCGAAGACATAAGTTTATCGGTCCAGACAGGTTTGATTCGGAACAATAAATACTTTCCAAAATAGGGTGTTTAGAGCTCGATTTATATGCTTTCAGAATCAACACTTGCCCATATGTAGTGACGGTTTGAATTGCCTTTTCGTGCGTTTTTGTTCCTTGAAGTTCATGCAGTAGCTTCCAAAGGAACTGTACGTATAATATATTAAATTCTGAAACCTCGGTGTTCAACTGTTCATGAGATTAATTTTGGAACATTGTTGTTAAACAGTATGCGTATTCCGACAAGATTTAATGTCAATGCTTGGCGTCAAAGAAAATTCAATATTGGTGCAGAAAACTGCAATACGTTTATGGGTAGCTAGATTGCTCTACTTAGCAAAACATTTAAGCCAAACAGATGCGAGGTATTTCTAGACTACGCACATACAGCTATTTTCAATATGAAACAGTGCTTAAATTACTAGGATGAACTAGCAATCTGGTCTCAGATACTGATAATGTTCCGAAAGCTCGTATCTTCAACTTTAAACTCATAATTATGTTACTGATGACGTCAAACTGTAAATTTAATCGTTTTGATTCCCATCATGAGCAATAAACATGTTATTTATATAAGAAAATTAATACAAACATTCGACTCGCCATCTAACAATTTAAGAAAATACTTTATTTTAGTGTTGTTCCTCCGCATTTTTGTATTACGCACTTGCGTATAGGACGCTACGCCCATGCCCACTTAACAATCTAATTTCCCAGTGATAAGTTACCTCCCTTGACTTATCTTTCAATAATAATAATAATAATAATAATATATGTAATAGTTGTAGCATACTTTGACCGAAATATGTTATTTAACGAGCCCGCAGGGCGAGATTAAATAATTAACAAGTTGAGGTAAAAGTGTGCTACAAGTGTTTCATACCATATTTACCTATCACATTGCAATTTTCCACGAAGCCCATCCCATAGGCGTTTCCTAAACGTCTCGTGATCTCTGACATATGCTTAGCATGTGTGTAAAGCATGTGTATCGTTTCCAAATTTAGCACTGTCAAGTGTGGAAGCTTACCTTGTAATATATATCGTGCGTATAAACTTTAGTTCAATATACTGCACGCTACTTATTGCACGATAACCTTGCATATTTGGCTCCGCCTACCAGTTTCTTTTCTAATATCACAGTTACTGAATACAGCAGAACAAAGAAAACGCTCTGAAATATGGTATAATTAAAATTTTCTGCAGCCAGGCGGTGATCTGGATCACCACCAAAATCTCACCATTTGTTGATTGGCCCATTTCTAGCATTCCCAGAAATATTCATGCAATACCGTTCATTTTTTTTGCGTAAAGTAGCCAACACACTGCAAAACAAACCAACGATAAAACGGAAACGAAAACATACTGGAGGCGTGTCGTGGGAAATGCATGTGCATTCAGTTTCCGCCTACAGTGGATTTATGTTTAGAAGAGACGTCCTTGAAACAGAAAATACCATAAAAGCGGACTGCACGGTCTAACCCGGGGCGACACCTTACGCACATGCATTAAGCCCGGTTTTCCTCTAATATTAGCTTCCGTGGCTGAGTATAGAACGCCTTAGCTGTGTTCATGGATCATCGTTATTGTGTAATACCGGTAAGGTAATCAGTTCATAGCTAACTCGAAGAAATATAACTCCTAAATTTGATTTTAATTTATTGCTACCTGCTACAAATTCAACTAACGTGTGCTTAATATAGCCTCAGCTAACTTGAAACGGTACAAGCTGTTTTCAACCTCGCAAAATAACTGGTGTACACAGCAGGGCCGTTTATTAATTCATCCTATTCATCATTTGTCACATATAAAGAAAACAGTGTATGTTAACAGTGTTATCAACGTATTTGTTTACTCAATATCATACTTCTAAACCAGTCGAGAACGTTCATCTAGATGAATTCGAAAGTGTAATTATATTTCCTACTTTCGTTTTGCCAAATTAAACAAAAACAAAACTGGAAAACTATTTGCTATGCTTTTAAACATATAATTTTGACATAACAAAGTTTACAATCGTAAAATTAACATAAACGTTATATTTTAAAATAATAATATCAATTAACTGCAAACTGTCCAGAGATTATTTTGAGTTGTTTTTTTCTGTATGAATACCCTGATAGAAGTTCGAATTCCTCAGCAGTTGTGTAGCTTGTTCTCGTCTGCTTCGACAAAACGTGGATACCAATGGACGCCACCACAGCACGCGCACGTCAACGTTAATCACGCACGTGCATACGAGCAGCACCAAGATCACGTGATCCAGAAACCACGCGAAGAGAAACACGAAGATAAATGATAAAAGTGGAACATATGCGTCAATTATCCAATCGTATCCAGTATCCATTTTACTTTCCTTTAGTTCCTTTGATTTTATTTTTAAATTTACCTGCCAGATATAAAAGATACCAAATTTATAGGTCCAATAAATTAACTTTGAGCATGAATGCTATAATATTTTAGCCCCCAGTACATTGCATGCACTAAAGCCAACTACAGCATGTATATGCATGTTGATATAACCGATTATCTCTAAATAGAGCTATTCAAAACGAAAGTTAAGACAATAGTAGTTCAATCGAAGTGCTCTGTTTATGCAAAGCTTATTTACTGCAAGTCTAGGTTATGAAGTTTATCTTTCAATGGTAAATAGCAATTTTATACTTTTTTAGCATATCGATTTCGTGCGTAGTTTTGTATTTTTAGCTCGACTTTTCGAAGAAAAGGCAAGCTATTCTACTCGCCCCGGCGTCGGCGGCGGTGTCGGCGTCGGCGTCGGTTTCCGCTCTAGGTTACAGTATTACGGTAATGCTAGGTTCCCACTATCACGATTCGCGTCACGATTGAAATCATGGTTTTAATCGTGGACCAATCGTGGTGATCGTATAAGATCTTATCAGATCTTAAGAGATCTTGGGGTCAGTCGTGGCAATCGTGTTAATCGTAGAAAAATTTTGAACGGTTCAAAAATTCTCTACGATTAACACGATCATCTGCGATCAATCGTCAATCGGGATCATCGTATCAGATCTTATTGCATCGTAACAAAGTGCGACAAATCGTGTCTAATTGTACATCCCAATCGTGGTGATCGGGATCGATCGTAGACAAGAAAAAACACCACGCTCTGTTAAGATAAGTTGCGATCTCAAGAAACAATGAAGTCAATAGTCAGTCGGGCTATATTTATATCATTCGGGTCCATTCGTAGCTCCAATCGTAATCATCATGATCATGATCGTGAAAGACATCGCGACCACAATCGTATCCTATCGTAACGGAGCGCACTGATTCGTGATAAGCGTTTCGGAACTTATCTGTACGTACTAGAACGTCCTCATTCGGGGAATCCGATCGTGATGATTGTGTCCGATTCGTGGACTCGACCGAAACAATCCCAACGGAACGTGTGTAATCGTATCTGAACTGGACATCAGGCCGCGACAGATCGTGACACCTGTAATTGACAAATCGTGACCAGATCGCAACAAAGCGCAAAACATCGTATCAAAACGTATGGACTCGCATCACATCGTATCCAAGCCTGAAATCTCAGAGAAATACCACGATCAGCTACGAGTGGTCAATCGCGGCGTTCGTGGCGGATCGCACGATAGAGGGAACCTAGCATAAGCTAGTTCCTACGGAATGGCTGAAGGGATTTAATTTAAACTTGAAACATTTATTCCCCATATTCAAAAATAAGTATAGGCCATGGTAACTCTTGTTTGAAATTTGTCAAAATTATGGGCCTTTTTACACTTCGAAATTTTACATATAAGCTATTTGGATAGGTTAAAGTTGTTTGGTAAGCTAGTTCCTCAGGAATGGCTTGAGGGATTTCATTCAACCTTAAAACACTTATTCCCAATATTAAAATGAGCCCATATGCCAATTTTGATAACTCTAGTTTGAAATTTGTCAAAATTATGAGTCTTTTTACACTTAGAAATTGTACATATAAGCTATTAAGATACGTTAAAAAATTTCGGTAAGCTAGTTTCTCAACTTTTCGTTTCTGCTCTCTAACGCTCGCTTGGGATTGCATATGGGGTGGGTGGGTCAAGGTCAAGGTCACTGTTACTAAAAATAGAAAACGGTTTCCGCTCAATAACTCGAGAACGTATTGAGATATTTTAATAAAACTTAATACATGGATACCTTATATCAATACCTCACTTGGGATTGCATATGAGGTGTGTGGGGTCACTGTTACAAAAAATAGAAAAACGGTTTCCGCTCAATAACTTAAGAACGCGTTGAAATATTTTAATGCAACTTAATACATAGATACCTTATATCGAGACCCGCTTGGGATTGCATATGGGGTGGGTGGGGTTAGGGTTACTGTTAATTAAAAAAAAGTAAAACAGTTTCCGCTCAATAACTTGAGAATGCATTGAGATATTTAAATGAAACTTTATAAATTGATACCTTATATCAAGACCTTGACTGGGATTGCATATGGGTTGGGTGGGGTCAAGGTTAAGGTCATTGTTACTAAAATGTAAAAAAAAGGGTTTCCGTTCAATAACTTGAGAACGCAAGTTATTTTAATGAAACTTAATACATACATACCTTATATCGAGACCTCGCTTGGGATTGCATATGGGATTGGTGGGGTCAAGGTCAAGGTCACTGTTACTAAAATAAAAAAACGGTTTTCGCTCAATAGATGGAGATATTTTAATGAAACTTAATAAAAACATGTAGATACTTTATATCGAGACCTTATTTAACTGAGATTTAGAGTTTATTGAATGTATTCGTTGTTGTTGTTGTTTTATTATTGATATTAAATGTACGTTCCTTACCAATGCAAAATATCTTTTCTGTAGATACATGTAATATTTTACAACACTTTGAAAGGATTCAAGGGTAAAAATTGTTTTCAAAGTAATCACAAATACTTATGGTTTAGGAAAAGGTACAACTTTGCGCTGTCATAGCAATAGTTTTTTCCCAATATTGTATTTTGTTGACAACATATTCACGTAGACAGTTCAGCGGAAGATTACAGGATGAGTAAATTTACTGGTTGCGCAATATCACCCAATCTCTTGCACACCGGCAACATTCCATTCACCTCTCTAGTTGGCTCTGAAAGTAGTCCCAATCACGTGGTTTTAGTCACATTATCGTAATAGTCAAAACGCAACGCAAACTTATGGAAGCGTCATTGACCCAGATTTTAAACATAAAAATAAATAAAAATTGCTCAGTATTAAACAACTTATCTCGTAATTACGACTTTATATGTCGTTAATTAAGAAGTCGTATACGACATTAGATACTATGTTGTAATTACGAGACACTAACTCGAGATTACGAGATACTAAGTCGTAATTACGAAATAAACGTTTTAATTATGAAATAAAAAGTAGTCATTACCCCATAAAAAGTCGTATTTAAACCATAAAAAAGCCGTAATTACGAGATATTAAGTCGTTTACATCTGCGAACCGATTCCATGGACATGAAAATAGTTCCAATAGTAGGTTATTACTTTGTCCCCATCTATGACCATTTAAACACATTTTATTATTTATTTCTGTGTTTTTGCTCCTAAAAATCCACTAAAAGCATGTGCGTTAAATACATTTTTTAGTTTTGACAAGATGCTTTTCATTGAACCCGTTGCAGAGGTGTATGGTGATAGCAACGAACGACAACCTTGCCAGGAGATCGAATATAACCGGATATTAAGGTTGATATGTCGTGAAAGATTAACAGCAACAAAAGCTGAGTGCTCGTGCAATATTACAGGAAACGCAAGTAGGCTGATCACGCAATATTACCGAAAACGCAAGTAGATTGATCATGTAATATTACCGGAAACGCAAGTAGACAGATCACGCAATATTTCCGAAAACGCAAGTAGATTGATCACGCAATATTTCCGAATATGCAAGTAGACTGATCACGCAATATTTCCGAAAACGCAAGTAGATTGATCACACAATATTACCAGAAACGCAAGTAGACTGATCACGCAATATTACCGGAAACGCAAGTAGATTGATCATGTAATATTACCGGAAACGCAAGTAGATTGATCACGCAATATTTCCGAAAACGCAAGTAGATTGATCACACATGACCGGAAACGCGAATAGACTGATCACGCAATATTACCGGAAACGCAAGTAGACGGATCGCGAAATATTACCGGAAACGCAAGTAGACTGACCACGCAATATTACCGGAAGCGCAAGATTATATAATTAGATTTACCCTTTGAGGAACTTGCTTTTACTTTTTACAATGAAAGATAGCCTGATAGCGCATGACGATATTAATGATCAAAATATTGCACGATATCGTATTATATGCATGGGAGCATAAACAGTAAGAAATCATATTTCGTATGACTCACTGAGTTTAACAATTGTGAACACATAATATTAATGTTACACCCACCGTGCAATTGAATATTTGAAATCTAGTACCCACCTCGTTCATTTGTGGTTGCTGGGAGGTCCATTAAACTGTGACCAGATCATGTGTGTGTCTAAATGGGGAAGGTGTGATAAGATCATGTGTTATGAAACCAACGAGATATAAATAAACAGCAACAAGTCAACCGCTGTGACCCTGATGATATTACATCCGCTTTTGAATGCGTGAATGAATTTTTACCGCAATTGTCAATGAACATTTAGAACATTGTAATTGGAACATTAACTAAAACTAGAACGCATGTCATTACGCAAAGTTACGTATACATTTCGCGACAACAATGATACATGTACATATGAGGCGTGTCGTTGGAAACCCGGGCTTAATGCATTTGCGTAAAGTGTCGTCTCGGATTAACCTGTGCAGTCCGCACAGGCTAATCCTGGACGACCTTTTCCGCACATGCTATAAGCCCGGTTTTCCCGCGACACGCCCCATTTGTATTTCGTTTTACCTCGTGTTATAAATATCTTTTGATAACATGTCAATACGAAGTACATGAATGGCAAGGACGTCAATGTAAATCTAAAGGCAATTTCGATATTGATTTTTGATGTACATTACGTGTATAACGCGTTTATAATAAGTGACGCCGATTTGTTCAGGGCTATCAGCAACAATTCTGCGTTAAGAAAAAATGTAAACTTTTGTATAGTAGTTTAGCAGTAGTAGCCGTATGATGTACTGCTATGGTCTTTAATAGTTGACCCTGCATCATGCATGCAGCATCATGCATCTACCTCAATATTTAAGTATGATACAGGCAAACATGCACATACATATTTAGAATCTTACAGCATCTGTCTGCATCATGCAGCATCTACCTGCATCATACAGCATCTACCTGCATCATGCAGCATATACCTGAATCATACAGCATCTGTCTGCATCATGCAGCATCTACCTGCAGCATGCAGCATCTACCTGAATCATGCAGCATCTACCTGCATCATGCAGCATCTACCTACATCATGCAGCATCTACCTGAATCATGCAGCATCTACCTGAATCATGCAGCATCTACCTGCATCATGCAGCATCTACCTGAATCATGCAGCATCTACCTGCATCATGCAGCATCTACCTGAATCATGCAGCATCTACCTGCATCATGTAGCATCTACCTGCATCATGTAGCATCTACCTGAATCATGCAGCATCTACCTGCATCATGCAGCATCTACCTGCATCATGCAGCATCTACCTGCATCATGCAGCATCTACCTGAATCATGCAGCATCTACCTGAATCATGCAGCATCTACCTGCATAATGCAGCATCTACCGGAATCATGCAGCATATACCTGCATCATGCAGCATCTACCCGAATCATGCAGCATCTACCCGAATCATGCAGCATCTACCTGAATCATGCAGCATCTACCTGAATTATGCAGCATCTACCTCAATCATGCAGCATCTACCTGCATAATGCAGCATCTACCTGAATCATGCATAGTATTAGCAAGATTGTCAGGGTCACAGAGGCTTGACGGTTATGACTAAATTACTACATTCCGGGGCACCATACAACATCATTTTTAACCTAATGTTTTGTTTATAAAACATTAAAATACCAATAATTAATTTATGTTTATAACTTAATATACCAGGTTTTTGCCGTAACCCTCGATGTGGTTAGAAGCTACCATTTAGATTTCCTGTAGTCAGATGACCTGCTACAGTGCGTACTAGCAAATTTACATTTACGCACAAGATTTCAATTTGTTTTGCATGCAAGTATTTAAGGCGTGAATGTGTAGAAATTCAGTGTTTAAAACAGTTTGTTATCTTCTTGAAGTGTCTATTGTATTATTTCAGGTTGCCCTTTGGTTGAAATGTCTATTGTATTATTTCAGGTTGAAGTGTCTATTGTATTATTTTAGGTTGCCCTTTGAAGTGTCTATTGTATTATTGCAGGTTGCCCTTTGATTGAAGTGTCTATTGTATTATGTCAGGTTGAAGTGTCTATTGTATTATTTCAGGTTGCCCTTTGATTGAAGTGTCTATTGTATTATTTCAGGTTGAAGTGTATATTGTATTATTTCAGGTTGAAGTGTCTATTGTATTATTTCAGGTTGAAGTGTCTATTGTATTATTTAAGGTTGAAGTGTCTATTGTATTATTTCAGGTTGAAGTGTCTGTTGTATTATTTCAGGTTGCCCTTTGATTCTTTTTCACCTTAAAACTAAGCATTTAATTTTCTGACTGAAAAAACAACAGAACAACATTTACAGGGGTGTAGCTTGGGTTCAAAAATGTATAGGCACAATAGGTGACATTTTCAAAATTACGCTGTAAGCGATGATTTGGGCCAGGACTGTTTATACTCCTATGTGGCTACAAACAACTTACTTCAGCTAAACCCCGATTCTACAAAATAATTGTAAAATAAGCCTGTGTTTCATGAGACTGTTTTCATATTGACGTAATCGACTCGTTAAACAATGAAGTATCAACACAGCCCAGAAAGATCCCCTCACCCCCATCCCCCCTCTTGTTTTTTGTATGTGCATTTTTGACATATTTAAATTTTTCATCCCTGCCAAAAATGTATAGGCACGTGCCTATAGTGCCTAAAGAAAGCTACGCCCCTGATTAACCCCCATAACACCGGACAAAGTGAATATTTGGAGAACTGCCTGTGGTTAGTCTATCATTTGTCTATTTTCACAACACCGTTAAAGTATGTTCGTTGCTGCAATTTGAAGTATAATAACAAGAAAAGTATTTAGAAAAAAAAAGAAAATAAAAAACTTTTTCTCAACGGGGTTCGAACCCGGGACCGCCGGATTATTGTTCATTGTGATCGATGATGCTATAAATAGCATTGGTATCAGTGAGCCGTGACGACTAGATCTATCTATAATCCACAAGGGCTTGATCGACATTTTACTTGTTTTACTATCGATCCAATAGCTATTTCTGTGTTAATGGACAATCAATTTAGATCTGCAAATATATTCTTGTGTTATGTTTTCTTTCATTATATTCAGACAAACATAAATTATTTAATTTCTGAATCTTATTCATGTAAATGAATAAACAACAAAATCATAAATGAAAGGTATGGCTAGACATGCACAGTTAATGTATCGAAAGAAAAAGAGATGGGATATTATGTCCGTATGGATGAATACTATATTTTAATAACAACAGCGTCTATCTTCATATATTTTAAGACCAAGTTTGAGAGAAACAGATCTTTATACGAAATCAGATTCGCGTACATATCTGTCTTTAGCACTATCTGATTTCCAACGCCCGTGTTTTTTAAATAACCTATCAGAAACACCATTCATGGCTGCACTAGTTGCACCCCTGCCCTAAAAGAATGGAGTCCAAATACACTACTGTCCATACCGACTTTTCCAATGTTCTCTAATAAAATTTATCTGGCCCTAGTGTAAGATAAATGTTCGCCTTCTCGTAACACGTATGAATTTGTCCCTTTGCAGAGCTGTACTTTTCTGAATAAATATTCACTGGAATCTTCTCTGATATTTCCTAATTTAAGATATTGTTCGAGATCGTATACTGGACACATATATGTTCCTGTACGTGCGACAACTACGCATGTGCCATGGCTTAACTGATCTGTTTTACTCAATTTTATATGTAATTTGACCTGCGTGTCGTCAAAACTAATGTCAGATCTCCTAAGATGCACCAAATCATCAAACCGCAAATTCCAGCATAAGCCAGCAAACACATCGTAACGAATCTTAGATTGGAAAGGTTTGTGTAATCCTTAAAACCGTTAACTAATGTTCGAATATCATAGGAAGAAAAAGCTTGTTTTGGCTTCGAAGGTTGACCAGAATTTCTTAACAATCCTTGTTATGAAAATTATACGAGATCTGATTTGCATGGATCACTATATCCTGATAAACTGAGTGCCCATGAAATTGAATACATAGTATTGTTAATTTTCGATGCTGAAGGTGCTGTATTAAGCATCTGAGATAAATATAAAGCAATATCGTAATCGGATGCCGGTAGAGCACTAAATCCATATTCTTTACACCAGTTACAAAACATTTTAAAAATAGAATCGTCTGTTTTACAGACGTTCGCAACAATTTCCTTCAATTTGTTTTTCAACGACAGATTAAAAAAAAAATTGGCACAAACATGCATCAATGTATCCTAATATTAAAACAGTCTTAAAAAATAAGGGTCACAGGCCTTTTTCCGGAAATATTGAATTTTGAACACGGTACCTGTCGAAGTCTTTTTTTCAGTTTGTGTTACGTAGATTGTTGAATAATATAAAGCGTTTATATTCAAACAAAGATGGCGATTTTTAAATGCATCTTTTTTTTATTTTTTTAAATATTTCATTTGGCAATATACAAGTGCTGTTTAATGATAAACCGAGCTTTATCTACAGTTATCATTTCACAAATGACTTGTAATGCACACTTAACGAGGTTAATTATGCATTAAATATGTCTGTGAAAACACCAATAATTTATCAAATATACCAATATACTTTGTTTCAAACGACAGATTTTGTTAAAAGATCCCACATGCGTCATTGTATACTGAAATCAAAACAGTCTTAAAAAATAGGGGTCACCAGCCTTGTTCCAGAAATATTAAGTTTTGAATACGGTACCTGTCGAAGCCCCTATTTAGTTTGGATTGTTAACAATGTTTTAAGTATATAAGATAGTTTTTGTTTCAAACAAGGGTATAGTTCTTTCAACTGATATGTTTGTACATGCTTTGTTTGGCAATATACAAGTGTATGTTGATAATAAAAACGCTTTACCTACATTTACTGCTAAAATAATGAATTTGACTGGACATTTAAATGTGTCAAATGGGAACTAATAATGCTTTCTGAAACTTCATTTTTATCAAATGCATATTTTGTTCCGAACGTCAGATTTTCTTAAAATTTCGCACATACATGCATCAATGTATACTTACACCAAAACATTAATACAAAGAATGGCTCACCGAACTTGTTTGGGAAATATTGGATTTCATATATGGTACCTGTGTTGAATTTTTTCCTGTTTCGTTTTAGCATACATAAACAACTTATCAATAGAATGGAGATATTTAATGGATCATTTCGTAACTAATTTGTTTGGAAATACATAGCATAAGTGAGTTTTATTATTATTATACATGCTTTATGAACTTTTACTATTAAAAATATTTATTTTGAATGGACATTAGAGATAAAATTAGTATATTGTAATCTATATACAATAAAGGAAGAATGAAGCAAACGGAGAAATTGACCCAATTATTTTCTTTTTGTTGCGAACGTCTTTAAAAGTGTTGCAATATTTGGAATCCTTCATGAGATTTTTAATTCCAAAATGAAACGGTAACAACACTCTACTGGAATTAACTCCGCAGACAACTTGGAGAAACCCAGGTTAAGCGCATCTGTCAAATTTAAAAACAAAACATTTATTATTTTATACTATTAATATTATTTAACTATTACAAATATTTAAACTTGTCCGACAATAGTATCACGCCAAACTCCCGAGGCATCTTATTATATAAAATAAATCCCCGTCTACTACGACGATCTGTCATATATAATTTATCTATCCCACTTCGAAAACATGGAACCACAAAATCAAGTTCAATTTGTAGAGGTTCTGGTTACCACCTTGAGGCCCTGGACATGCACCAATTATCTATCAAGAAAAACATGCCCCCACCTCGAGGCCCTGAACCACAGTTCCCACTCGAGGCCATGGACATATACCAATAGTCTATCCAAAAATACTCGTCAGCCTTTGCTAATTATGTGACAATCATGCCACAAAAAAATAATATCTCCGCGCAAAATGTCCCCGCTACGAGACCCAGAACCTCAATATTATTAAATTAATAGAGCTAAAATTGGTTCCCTGCCTCGATGCCCGGGAAATTCACGAGTTATCTATGCCACAAAAATCTTTATTCCCGATCTTGGCAATTCCATTAATACATAAAACACAGTAAGTGTAACTTATATTCGTATTGCTAGAACTTTAGTGTTAAAACAACCCGGATTAACAATTTAGCTGCGGTTTTATTCACTAAAATATTCGGACCAGTACCAAATTCTAATACCTCTTGAATAAAGTTCTTTTTAACAAAGTCTTCTTTAAACAGCATCGACCAAAACGCTGCACTTCTCCAACAAGGCACAATTACATGTCCTTGCCCTTTACGGGCTCTTAAATGTGCGACAGCACGATTAACTCAATAAACAGTGGGGACAATCCAGTTATTTTCTATAGACCAATCTTGTGAAAATGCATCGATCGCTTCTGACTCAAACTAAAAAAAAATAGAGTTAAACCGCTTAATTTTCCTGTTTGCAAACGTTGCAAATCTATCAATGGAATGAGGCCCCCACATGCAATCCATGAATGCAAAGAATTCATTAGTAACTTCCCAACTGTCTGTATCGTGAATCTTGCTAATATCGTCAGCTACTGCATTTTCTATTCTGGGTATCCACTGTATGTCTAAATCAATTATTTTAGAGTAACTAAGCATAACAATTTTTAAAGCCAAACTCTTAACTCTTCTTTCATACTACCAACGTTTACTATATGAACACAATTTTGCGAATCTGAGTACCATTTCACAGACTGGTTCTGCAGTAAATCTCCGCAAGCACGCAAAGCATAAAAAACTACTTTCAATTCTCTGTATGCTGAGCTACTCTGACTTTCCTCTACTGACCAACTGCCATGAAAAATGTTCTCATGCAAGTTTAGAATATAAGAACCATGACCAATGTGACTCGCATCAGAATAAACAATTATCCTAGAAGGACTGCAAACGTGCAAATTCTTACAGGTCAAATCATCAATAAATGACTCCCAAAACTTCAGTTCAAACAAAATTCTATTAACCGCTGGCAAACAATATATCAAGTCCCATTCAATTCTATTTTCAATTTATAAATGTAAATATCTGGTCATTAACCGAGCCAGATTTCCAAGGACAAGCAACATAGATAGTATCTTTCCCGTGCAAATCGCAAATTGTCTAGCACTTACTAACGGGAGACTATCCAAAATGCACTTAAGTGTCTCCTTGAAACCTTCGATTCTACCTTGTGTAATGCTAATGGAATAATCTACAGAATTCCAGACAAAACCAATCCATTCTAAATTTTGTACCGGGCTCCAAATAGAGTTTTCTTCATTTGTGACCAAGCCTGCACTAATCAAACTATAATTAACAAAGTTAGAATCCTTTATTGTCGAATTAAAGTCGTTGTTTGTGCCCCATCCGTAGACGAGAAACATAACAATTTTAATGCAAATAAATCTCTAAATTTTATCATTTCTCTTAAACATTTAGTGAAAATATAAGGGGCACTACTGAGGCCGAACGGAGCCACTGTATATCAGCAATACTTTCCCTATAAACAAAAACCTAAAACATTTTGATGATCGGGAAATATAGAAATATGATAGTACCCCTTGCTTAAACCGAATTTAAAGCAGAAACTGGTTTTACTAAAATAATTCAGTCCTGTTTTCCAGTCCTCAAAGCGTATTTTCTCTTTCCAAATGTGTTTGTTTGCCAACCTTAAATAAAAAATTAGCCGTTTTTTTTACCGCTTTGATTAATAGAAACACTCAGTGGACCGACGACTTTGGGAATAAATGGAGTTTCTACAATATAATTGCACGCCAACATTTCCGATATTGAAGATTTGACAAATTCGTCGATTTCCAGAGCTGATTTGTTATTTTTAGAAACTGAATTTTCTGGAGTTGAAATGAAAGGTATTTTATATCCGTAATTGATCATTTGTTCGTTACAGCCAATGGATTTCCAGTAATTTAAATGTTTTTTTTTTTCAATCTACCTTTAACATTTTGAGGCTCTGTTTCACTACCGATAAATTTCTGATTGTTGACTTCAAAAAACATGCTATGTAGATCAATTAAATGTACTTATTATTTATTGCCGGATTTGGAAGTGTTTCGATTGTCTCCTGGCTGAAACGGCTGGGGAAATTGAGGTGGTGCTCTGGGCAGACCCCACTGGCTACGGTGAAGCCATTCGAACTCTCGCCAGAAGTGACCTCTTTTGCCACATCCGAAGCAAATGTCGTCTGCTCCGGAACGCCCGCCACGAAAGGGCTGGTTTAAACTGATGTCGAAGTTGTAAGGACGTACATTGGCTGCTGGTGGCAAAAGGGAAGCACTGGCCCTGGGTGGGCCGTATGGTTGTCTCCCCATGAAATAGGAGTTAAAATAATTAGCTGGAGTAATGCTGTTTTGAACAGGATTTTCGCATTGCTGGTTTTTATTTTTTTCAGAGCTCTGCTTTCAGCCGGCTTGAGTTTTCTTTCGTCTTCGCTATCGCTACCGCATAATGAAGGACTTATATACTCTTGAACCGTGCCCCAGCCCCCGGGGGAGGAATCAGCAATTTTGATAAGCTTATTTGTATGCTCATTTTTTCTGGTTATTTTAGCTACCCCATCTGAAATATCCCCACCAGCAATGCGAGAAATATTCTGCAAGTCAGATTTAATTTCCTGGTTAAATTTGTACTGAGAACACGATGCGAATAGCTTTTAAATTTAGGTGTTTTAACGTTAGAAGTATCTGAACACTTACTCGAAGCTATTTCTCTATGGAGATTATCAAGTCTAGTGTCGAAATAAGACTTGAAAAAGTCTAAAGTTTTATCCATAAAAACATTATTACAACCCCCCGGGGGCTTACCTTGAACAGTTGGATTAGGCGTGGTGTTCGCGACCTCCTCCCTGTCGAGGCATTCTCTAGGAGAAACGAATAACGAATCCCCGCATGGGCCTGCAACGTTGTCTCTACTCATAATCCTAAAACTGGTGCTTACTAGCTTGCCTGAAGCTCGAATGATTTGAAATAGTATTTTCAACTATGCACGAGATTTATGTGCATGTATTCCCATTTGTCAACTTAACTACTAAAAACCGGTTTATCAAGTCATTGCCACGGATCGATGAATAATTTAACGATACTAAATATATGTAAACCGGTGTTAGTTTACTTAATGGTTAAGTGGATTGTTGCTTGTCAAATGGAATATAGAAAACAAGCGGTTTAAGTGTATAAATACAAGTTTGTCACATTGTTAGCTTCATTGTTAACTAATTTGGAATTTATTGGAGGTATGATAATGATACATATTTCGTATGAATTGCAAAAGGGTATTTATGTTATTTTACCTAGTGTTATAAATAGAGAATAAGAGGTTACTGCCTGGTCTTGTGTAATATATCAGGTGAGGCTTAGAATAATATAACGTCGAGGCTCGCATTTACAGTTTTCTGACTGGGAATTTTACATTTGTTTTAAAGGTGCATGCACAAGTTAGAAAGTTGTTAAACGAGAGAATCAAAACGATTTTTTCGTTGTAGGTTACAATATACTAATTCCAATCCTTATGTAATTTAATGTGAAAGCGATAATTTTAACCAAAAATAAATGCAATATTTTGCACATAGGGACCCTCATAACCATACCTTTTCTTAAAGAGCATTCGAAGCTAAATTGATTTAAGCAATAAAAAGGGTATGTCATATATTATGTAAGAAAGAACTCTATACTAAACAAAGTTGACTGTTTTATCACCATCTTTTTAGCGGCTACTTTCTGGTCGAATGTAACCCGCCTCAGCGCAAGTGTCATACTGTAGTCTCCAATATTAAAACATATCAGTGATGTATTTGTTCATACCAATGCTTACCCTACCAACGTCTCCAAAAAATAATATCAAAGCAAGTGTCTAAACCTTAAAACATGTCTTCGAGTTAAACTCGTTGATTTATTTAGGGAGTACAGCCCTACATCACTTATTTATTTAGTGTATTGTGACCTTGTAAGTAATCCGGGCCGGCTAGCTCAGTTGGTAGACCGCTGGACTACAAATCCGAGGATCGCGGGTTCGATTCCCAGCCCGGCCACATAACATGTGTGGGGATTGGTCATGAAATTATTTCTACGGCCATTCTCCCCCTACCTCTGATTCAAGTATGGCAGTTGTCAGTTACTGGCATAAGTATGTGCACTCAATACTGGTAAACCAGCTTACCCAGGAAAAGTGTGAGTAGGTTAACTGACCGCCGTTATATGACTGAAATACTGTTGAATACGGAGAAAAATCCAAACAAACAAACAAACGATATCGGAATTTAGCATTATCTGTGGTAAAATAGACTGGAGTGTAGCCTGTTTCTGTTGACAGCGACTTGAGTTTAGTGTTATATCAATGGACAGAGATTGGAGTGTAGCCTTATTTCGGTGAACATCACAGTGGACAGAGACAAGTGTGTAACCTATTCTCAATGGACACTTACTGGAGTGTAGTCCCAACTCAGTGGACAGTGATTGGAGTGTAGCCATATCTTTGTGGACACAGACTGTAGTGAAGACTCATATCAGTAGACATATACTGGAGTGTTACCTCATCTCAGTGGACACATACTGGAGTGTAACATAATATCAGTGGAAATATACTGGCGTGTAGCCCAATATCAGTGGACAAATACTGGAGTGTAGCCTAATATCAATGGATATATACTGGAGTGTACCCTCATCTCTGTGGATATAAACGGGAGTGTAGCCTCTGTGAGTCTCTCAATAGTATACAAGTAACACAGAATGAAGCACAAGAAAACCGGAACTTCCCAGTCGCACTACACTACCCTGATTCTGCCGCCGTGCCGGATATGCCAAGGCGAGGCCACTGGGTACCACTTTGGTGCCATTTCCTGTGAGGCATGCAAGGTACACCTTCAACGGCACTTTTAATTCGTGTTCAACGCGTTTCGTTTGCATCATGCAGTTCGTTTAATCCCAAACATTATTATGCTTATGACCATGATGATAGCTTATCCACCATTAGATCTGTGATTTGATCTTTAGGTAAGTGTGCAAGTGTCTTAAACCTCAATGTTGTCATTTAGATGTTCAAATTACTTTTCTTGTTTGCATTAAATCTTCTGATTTAGATCTCTAGATAAGAAATCCTTTTCGTTTTAGTCGTATTCACTGCACTTATGTTAAGGCCGTGTCACACTGTGGCGAATTTGAACTACGAGTTCTGGCGAGTTGTCAAGGTTGACGAGAAGTCGAGCAAATGTCGTCTTGAAACAATTCCGCGACCAACGCGTCCACTTTACGGCGAGTTACAACTCTCCAGGACTCGTACAAAACTCGACGCTCAAATTCGCCACAGTGTGACAGAGCCTTAAATTAACAAAACAGTGTATTATATTGTTTAACTTAAATCCGTGATTAATGAAAATGACTTAAAATACAAATATGCCTTTTTCATAGAGCTATACACGTGCTGTGCACATGAAATCGTTTGTTAATCAGAAATTTTGTTCTACCAGGCATTTTTCCGCCGCTCCCTGGTCCAGAAGACGAGTCCGAGTTGCAAAAAGAAGGGGAAGTGTGTGATAGGACCTGCGCCGATGCACAACTGCGCAGCCTGCCGCCTGCGGAAATGCCTGGAAAACGAGATGAGCAAAGACTGTGAGTCGAACTTTGATAATTGATTGAGCCCGTGACACTGAGGCGTATTATATTATTCGTTGTGATAGTAGCATGGTAGTTAATTTTAAGGCTCGTGGATTCTGACTTTAATACTTAATACATTATATAGCGATGTGGTGCGATTTTCTGTCCTTTTTACCTTGCCACTTGTACAGCATTATCAGTTAAATGTTTGAAATTCAGGCTTTAATTAGTCGTGCAATAAACAAAGATAATCCCAAAAGGTATCAGAACCCACTGTTGCAAACGTTCTGAAAGTTAAGCCTTTCACGTATCAACAATCAAATTGAAACATTGGATTGCATTAGCTGACATTTTAAAACATTATTACTTAGATACAGTTTGGGATCTAATGTTTTTGGTTCTGATTTTAGTAAGTTTAATCCCCACGTGATATCCAAAGCTTTTTTCGATTATTTTCAGCCATTAGACGGGGCCGATTTTCGCTGACCATGCGCACAGAGGCTATCAAAGAGGTCAACCAACTGGAGGGCAAAGCTCAAATATCTGAAAACCAGTCTGACGACGGGAGTGTGTCAAGTACGTCGAGCGTGTCACTTGATGCAAGCCCTGCTCATGGGCTGGCTGTGTGGACCGGAAATGGTTCTCAGGATAACAGCAGCAAATGCTCATCAGATCTTTTTGAAGGATTAACTTCACCGGAAATGGACTTGGACTTCGATTTCAGGGGTAAACTTTCAAACAAGTCTCTATTCAGACATCGATGTACATTAATTAAGAACCTTTACATTGAACTTATTTGTTATTTATAGCTTCGGGCATTCTTTTATAAAAGGCGAATTCTTTTATACTCTGCATGCTGCGATGCAATAATAATCGGTAGCACCGATTTGTATGCTCCATCGTCTATTTCGGACCGTTGCGGATTAGTGGGCCTGTTGACTTGTTGACCATTATGATTATTGTTCTGCTGTTTGCCATAAATAGTTGCGTGCAAACCTATAATTATGTTCGTTACTAATGAATGAATAAAAAAATCAATCATAACGCTGTCGTTTGTATATTAATGAAATAAAAGCAGCATTTACATGCACAATTTTAATAACGATGTGATTGCCATGTACACTATTGCAACAAAAGCATCCGTGATAATATACTACACGCGCGCCAAATATAATGGTCACGTGATCCCACTAGTGCGGATCGCCATCTTTAATGCGGTCAACTAGCAGCAAATACCAACATGACAATAGAACGTGTAAAATAATGAGTTCGAATTTTCAGACGTTTTGATTTGTTTAATAAGCTTGCTTTTTGAATGAATAAAATAACAAGTACAACATAATCCGCTTTCTTTTTCAGACAACAGTCTTGCTAGCGTGATGTTACTCGACACCCAGGAGGTACTTCCGGCTATAACCGGAACTTCACTTGTGCGCGCAGCCGAGTTTGAGTTCTTGATTGACTCGTTAGTCGTGGTGCAGGAATCGATTTATCCGGATCTGAAGAAGTACTTCGACACACCCTTGGAGGAAATCCATAGAAACATTCATGTGAGTTGCTTACTCGCTAGCTTAGTAGAGCAATGGACAGGTATTCTCATAAAGCTCCTAAGGAAAATCTTAAATCAAGTTGTACTTAAGTGAAAATTTTAGATGAAATTTTCTATGTGAAATCCAATGATTTATGTACAAGAAGGCTGCAATACTAAACATGTAAGCAATATTTACCAGTTTGCAACATCTTAATGTTAAAAGACCTATACATGGAACAGCCAGAGACTTATGGAATTTTATGAATTTAAAGAATTTACTTAAGTTTTCCCTCAGGAGCTTTGTGAATACGGGCCCTGGACTGGTATTCACAAAGCTCCTAGGGAAATCTTCACTATAGGTGAATTTAAGTGAAAATTACATATCAACATTTATATGTGAAATCCAATCATATATGTTTACCAATCGGTAAAATAAAAAAAAACATAAACAATATTTACTAGTTTCGACCATTTTAATGTAAAATGACATATACATGAACCAGCCACAGAATTAAGGAGTTTTATGAATTTAAGAAATTTTCCCTTATGAGCTTTGTGGAAACGGGCCCTTGACTCTCAATCCGGGGTTCGTGAGTTCGAGTCCAAGCCCGGCCACACAACTTGTGTGGGGAGTGGTCATTAAATTATTTCTACGGCAATTCTCCCCCTACCTCTGATTCAAAGAGGACAGTTGTCAATTACTGGCGTAAGTATGTGCACTTGGTACTGTATATCAGCAATACTTTCCCTATAAACAAAAACCTAAAACATTTTGATGATCGGGAAATATAGAAATATGATAGTACCCCTTGCTTAAACCGAATTTAAAGCAGAAACTGGTTTTACTAAAATAATTCAGTCCTGTTTTCCAGTCCTCAAAGCGTATTTTCTCTTTCCAAATGTGTTTGTTTGCCAACCTTAAATAAAAAATTAGCCGTTTTTTTTACCGCTTTGATTAATAGAAACACTCAGTGGACTGACGACTTTGGGAATAAATGGAGTTTCTACAATATAATTGCACGCCAACATTTCCGATATTGAAGATTTGACAAATTCGTCGATTTCCAGAGCTGATTTGTTATTTTTAGAAACTGAATTTTCTGGAGTTGAAATGAAAGGTATTTTATATCCGTAATTGATCATTTGTTCGTTACAGCCAATGGATTTCCAGTAATTTAAATGTTTTTTTTTTCAATCTACCTTTAACATTTTGAGGCTCTGTTTCACTACCGATAAATTTCTGATTGTTGACTTCAAAAAACATGCTATGTAGATCAATTAAATGTACTTATTATTTATTGCCGGATTTGGAAGTGTTTCGATTGTCTCCTGGCTGAAACGGCTGGGGAAATTGAGGTGGTGCTCTGGGCAGACCCCACTGGCTACGGTGAAGCCATTCGAACTCTCGCCAGAAGTGACCTCTTTTGCCACATCCGAAGCAAATGTCGTCTGCTCCGGAACGCCCGCCACGAAAGGGCTGGTTTCAACTGATGTCGAAGTTGTAAGGACGTACATTGGCTGCTGGTGGCAAAAGGGAAGCACTGGCCCTGGGTGGGCCGTATGGTTGTCTCCCCATGAAATAGGAGTTAAAATAATTAGCTGGAGTAATGCTGTTTTGAACAGGATTTTCGCATTGCTGGTTTTTATTTTTTTCAGAGCTCTGCTTTCAGCCGGCTTGAGTTTTCTTTCGTCTTCGCTATCGCTACCGCATAATGAAGGACTTATATACTCTTGAACCGTGCCCCAGCCCCCGGGGGAGGAATCAGCAATTTTGATAAGCTTATTTGTATGCTCATTTTTTCTGGTTATTTTAGCTACCCCATCTGAAATATCCCCACCAGCAATACGAGAAATATTCTGCAAGTCAGATTTAATTTCCTGGTTAAATTTGTACTGAGAACACGATGCGAATAGCTTTTAAATTTAGGTGTTTTAACGTTAGAAGTATCTGAACACTTACTCGAAGCTATTTCTCTATGGAGATTATCAAGTCTAGTGTCGAAATAAGACTTGAAAAAGTCTAAAGTTTTATCCATAAAAACATTATTACAACCCCCCGGGGGCTTACCTTGAACAGTTGGATTAGGCGTGGTGTTCGCGACCTCCTCCCTGTCGAGGCATTCTCTAGGAGAAACGAATAACGAATCCCCGCATGGGCCTGCAACGTTGTCTCTACTCATAATCCTAAAACTGGTGCTTACTAGCTTGCCTGAAGCTCGAATGATTTGAAATAGTATTTTCAACTATGCACGAGATTTATGTGCATGTATTCCCATTTGTCAACTTAACTACTAAAAACCGGTTTATCAAGTCATTGCCACGGATCGATGAATAATTTAACGATACTAAATATATGTAAACCGGTGTTAGTTTACTTAATGGTTAAGTGGATTGTTGCTTGTCAAATGGAATATAGAAAACAAGCGGTTTAAGTGTATAAATACAAGTTTGTCACATTGTTAGCTTCATTGTTAACTAATTTGGAATTTATTGGAGGTATGATAATGATACATATTTCGTATGAATTGCAAAAGGGTATTTATGTTATTTTACCTAGTGTTATAAATAGAGAATAAGAGGTTACTGCCTGGTCTTGTGTAATATATCAGGTGAGGCTTAGAATAATATAACGTCGAGGCTCGCATTTACAGTTTTCTGACTGGGAATTTTACATTTGTTTTAAAGGTGCATGCACAAGTTAGAAAGTTGTTAAACGAGAGAATCAAAACGATTTTTTCGTTGTAGGTTACAATATACTAATTCCAATCCTTATGTAATTTAATGTGAAAGCGATAATTTTAACCAAAAATAAATGCAATATTTTGCACATAGGGACCCTCATAACCATACCTTTTCTTAAAGAGCATTCGAAGCTAAATTGATTTAAGCAATAAAAAGGGTATGTCATATATTATGTAAGAAAGAACTCGATACTACACAAAGTTGACTGTTTTATCACCATCTTTTTAGCGGCTACTTTCTGGTTGAATGTAACCCGCCTCAGCGCAAGTGTCATACTGTAGTCTCCAATATTAAAACATATCAGTGATGTATTTGTTCATACCAATGCTTACCCTACCAACATCTCCAAAAAATAATATCAAAGCAAGTGTCTAAACCTTAAAACATGTCTTCGAGTTAAACTCGTTGATTTATTTAGGGAGTACAGCCCTACATCACTTATTTATTTAGTGTATTGTGACCTTGTAAGTAATCCGGGCCGGCTAGCTCAGTTGGTAGACCGCTGGACTACAAATCCGAGGATCGCGGGTTCGATTCCCAGCCCGGCCACATAACATGTGTGGGGATTGGTCATGAAATTATTTCTACGGCCATTCTCCCCCTACCTCTGATTCAAGTATGGCAGTTGTCAGTTACTGGCATAAGTATGTGCACTCAATACTGGTAAACCAGCTTACCCAGGAAAAGTGTGAGTAGGTTAACTGACCGCCGTTATATGACTGAAATACTGTTGAATACGGAGAAAAATCCAAACAAACAAACAAACGATATCGGAATTTAGCATTATCTGTGGTAAAATAGACTGGAGTGTAGCCTGTTTCTGTTGACAGCGACTTGAGTTTAGTGTTATATCAATGGACAGAGATTGGAGTGTAGCCTTATTTCGGTGAACATCACAGTGGACAGAGACAAGTGTGTAACCTATTCTCAATGGACACTTACTGGAGTGTAGTCCCAACTCAGTGGACAGTGATTGGAGTGTAGCCATATCTTTGTGGACACAGACTGTAGTGAAGACTCATATCAGTAGACATATACTGGAGTGTTACCTCATCTCAGTGGACACATACTGGAGTGTAACATAATATCAGTGGAAATATACTGGCGTGTAGCCCAATATCAGTGGACAAATACTGGAGTGTAGCCTAATATCAATGGATATATACTGGAGTGTACCCTCATCTCTGTGGATATAAACGGGAGTGTAGCCTCTGTGAGTCTCTCAATAGTATACAAGTAACACAGAATGAAGCACAAGAAAACCGGAACTTCCCAGTCGCACTACACTACCCTGATTCTGCCGCCGTGCCGGATATGCCAAGGCGAGGCCACTGGGTACCACTTTGGTGCCATTTCCTGTGAGGCATGCAAGGTACACCTTCAACGGCACTTTTAATTCGTGTTCAACGCGTTTCGTTTGCATCATGCAGTTCGTTTAATCCCAAACATTATTATGCTTATGACCATGATGATAGCTTATCCACCATTAGATCTGTGATTTGATCTTTAGGTAAGTGTGCAAGTGTCTTAAACCTCAATGTTGTCATTTAGATGTTCAAATTACTTTTCTTGTTTGCATTAAATCTTCTGATTTAGATCTCTAGATAAGAAATCCTTTTCGTTTTAGTCGTATTCACTGCACTTATGTTAAGGCCGTGTCACACTGTGGCGAATTTGAACTACGAGTTCTGGCGAGTTGTCAAGGTTGACGAGAAGTCGAGCAAATGTCGTCTTGAAACAATTCCGCGACCAACGCGTCCACTTTACGGCGAGTTACAACTCTCCAGGACTCGTACAAAACTCGACGCTCAAATTCGCCACAGTGTGACAGAGCCTTAAATTAACAAAACAGTGTATTATATTGTTTAACTTAAATCCGTGATTAATGAAAATGACTTAAAATACAAATATGCCTTTTTCATAGAGCTATACACGTGCTGTGCACATGAAATCGTTTGTTAATCAGAAATTTTGTTCTACCAGGCATTTTTCCGCCGCTCCCTGGTCCAGAAGACGAGTCCGAGTTGCAAAAAGAAGGGGAAGTGTGTGATAGGACCTGCGCCGATGCACAACTGCGCAGCCTGCCGCCTGCGGAAATGCCTGGAAAACGAGATGAGCAAAGACTGTGAGTCGAACTTTGATAATTGATTGAGCCCGTGACACTGAGGCGTATTATATTATTCGTTGTGATAGTAGCATGGTAGTTAATTTTAAGGCTCGTGGATTCTGACTTTAATACTTAATACATTATATAGCGATGTGGTGCGATTTTCTGTCCTTTTTACCTTGCCACTTGTACAGCATTATCAGTTAAATGTTTGAAATTCAGGCTTTAATTAGTCGTGCAATAAACAAAGATAATCCCAAAAGGTATCAGAACCCACTGTTGCAAACGTTCTGAAAGTTAAGCCTTTCACGTATCAACAATCAAATTGAAACATTGGATTGCATTAGCTGACATTTTAAAACATTATTACTTAGATACAGTTTGGGATCTAATGTTTTTGGTTCTGATTTTAGTAAGTTTAATCCCCACGTGATATCCAAAGCTTTTTTCGATTATTTTCAGCCATTAGACGGGGCCGATTTTCGCTGACCATGCGCACAGAGGCTATCAAAGAGGTCAACCAACTGGAGGGCAAAGCTCAAATATCTGAAAACCAGTCTGACGACGGGAGTGTGTCAAGTACGTCGAGCGTGTCACTTGATGCAAGCCCTGCTCATGGGCTGGCTGTGTGGACCGGAAATGGTTCTCAGGATAACAGCAGCAAATGCTCATCAGATCTTTTTGAAGGATTAACTTCACCGGAAATGGACTTGGACTTCGATTTCAGGGGTAAACTTTCAAACAAGTCTCTATTCAGACATCGATGTACATTAATTAAGAACCTTTACATTGAACTTATTTGTTATTTATAGCTTCGGGCATTCTTTTATAAAAGGCGAATTCTTTTATACTCTGCATGCTGCGATGCAATAATAATCGGTAGCACCGATTTGTATGCTCCATCGTCTATTTCGGACCGTTGCGGATTAGTGGGCCTGTTGACTTGTTGACCATTATGATTATTGTTCTGCTGTTTGCCATAAATAGTTGCGTGCAAACCTATAATTATGTTCGTTACTAATGAATGAATAAAAAAATCAATCATAACGCTGTCGTTTGTATATTAATGAAATAAAAGCAGCATTTACATGCACAATTTTAATAACGATGTGATTGCCATGTACACTATTGCAACAAAAGCATCCGTGATAATATACTACACGCGCGCCAAATATAATGGTCACGTGATCCCACTAGTGCGGATCGCCATCTTTAATGCGGTCAACTAGCAGCAAATACCAACATGACAATAGAACGTGTAAAATAATGAGTTCGAATTTTCAGACGTTTTGATTTGTTTAATAAGCTTGCTTTTTGAATGAATAAAATAACAAGTACAACATAATCCGCTTTCTTTTTCAGACAACAGTCTTGCTAGCGTGATGTTACTCGACACCCAGGAGGTACTTCCGGCTATAACCGGAACTTCACTTGTGCGCGCAGCCGAGTTTGAGTTCTTGATTGACTCGTTAGTCGTGGTGCAGGAATCGATTTATCCGGATCTGAAGAAGTACTTCGACACACCCTTGGAGGAAATCCATAGAAACATTCATGTGAGTTGCTTACTCGCTAGCTTAGTAGAGCAATGGACAGGTATTCTCATAAAGCTCCTAAGGAAAATCTTAAATCAAGTTGTACTTAAGTGAAAATTTTAGATGAAATTTTCTATGTGAAATCCAATGATTTATGTACAAGAAGGCTGCAATACTAAACATGTAAGCAATATTTACCAGTTTGCAACATCTTAATGTTAAAAGACCTATACATGGAACAGCCAGAGACTTATGGAATTTTATGAATTTAAAGAATTTACTTAAGTTTTCCCTCAGGAGCTTTGTGAATACGGGCCCTGGACTGGTATTCACAAAGCTCCTAGGGAAATCTTCACTATAGGTGAATTTAAGTGAAAATTACATATCAACATTTATATGTGAAATCCAATCATATATGTTTACCAATCGGTAAAATAAAAAAAAACATAAACAATATTTACTAGTTTCGACCATTTTAATGTAAAATGACATATACATGAACCAGCCACAGAATTAAGGAGTTTTATGAATTTAAGAAATTTTCCCTTATGAGCTTTGTGGAAACGGGCCCTTGACTCTCAATCCGGGGTTCGTGAGTTCGAGTCCAAGCCCGGCCACACAACTTGTGTGGGGAGTGGTCATTAAATTATTTCTACGGCAATTCTCCCCCTACCTCTGATTCAAAGAGGACAGTTGTCAATTACTGGCGTAAGTATGTGCACTTGGTACTGTATATCAGCAATACTTTCCCTATAAACAAAAACCTAAAACATTTTGATGATCGGGAAATATAGAAATATGATAGTACCCCTTGCTTAAACCGAATTTAAAGCAGAAACTGGTTTTACTAAAATAATTCAGTCCTGTTTTCCAGTCCTCAAAGCGTATTTTCTCTTTCCAAATGTGTTTGTTTGCCAACCTTAAATAAAAAATTAGCCGTTTTTTTTACCGCTTTGATTAATAGAAACACTCAGTGGACTGACGACTTTGGGAATAAATGGAGTTTCTACAATATAATTGCACGCCAACATTTCCGATATTGAAGATTTGACAAATTCGTCGATTTCCAGAGCTGATTTGTTATTTTTAGAAACTGAATTTTCTGGAGTTGAAATGAAAGGTATTTTATATCCGTAATTGATCATTTGTTCGTTACAGCCAATGGATTTCCAGTAATTTAAATGTTTTTTTTTTTCAATCTACCTTTAACATTTTGAGGCTCTGTTTCACTACCGATAAATTTCTGATTGTTGACTTCAAAAAACATGCTATGTAGATCAATTAAATGTACTTATTATTTATTGCCGGATTTGGAAGTGTTTCGATTGTCTCCTGGCTGAAACGGCTGGGGAAATTGAGGTGGTGCTCTGGGCAGACCCCACTGGCTACGGTGAAGCCATTCGAACTCTCGCCAGAAGTGACCTCTTTTGCCACATCCGAAGCAAATGTCGTCTGCTCCGGAACGCCCGCCACGAAAGGGCTGGTTTCAACTGATGTCGAAGTTGTAAGGACGTACATTGGCTGCTGGTGGCAAAAGGGAAGCACTGGCCCTGGGTGGGCCGTATGGTTGTCTCCCCATGAAATAGGAGTTAAAATAATTAGCTGGAGTAATGCTGTTTTGAACAGGATTTTCGCATTGCTGGTTTTTATTTTTTTCAGAGCTCTGCTTTCAGCCGGCTTGAGTTTTCTTTCGTCTTCGCTATCGCTACCGCATAATAAAGGACTTATATACTCTTGAACCGTGCCCCAGCCCCCGGGGGAGGAATCAGCAATTTTGATAAGCTTATTTGTATGCTCATTTTTTCTGGTTATTTTAGCTACCCCATCTGAAATATCCCCACCAGCAATACGAGAAATATTCTGCAAGTCAGATTTAATTTCCTGGTTAAATTTGTACTGAGAACACGATGCGAATAGCTTTTAAATTTAGGTGTTTTAACGTTAGAAGTATCTGAACACTTACTCGAAGCTATTTCTCTATGGAGATTATCAAGTCTAGTGTCGAAATAAGACTTGAAAAAGTCTAAAGTTTTATCCATAAAAACATTATTACAACCCCCCGGGGGCTTACCTTGAACAGTTGGATTAGGCGTGGTGTTCGCGACCTCCTCCCTGTCGAGGCATTCTCTAGGAGAAACGAATAACGAATCCCCGCATGGGCCTGCAACGTTGTCTCTACTCATAATCCTAAAACTGGTGCTTACTAGCTTGCCTGAAGCTCGAATGATTTGAAATAGTATTTTCAACTATGCACGAGATTTATGTGCATGTATTCCCATTTGTCAACTTAACTACTAAAAACCGGTTTATCAAGTCATTGCCACGGATCGATGAATAATTTAACGATACTAAATATATGTAAACCGGTGTTAGTTTACTTAATGGTTAAGTGGATTGTTGCTTGTCAAATGGAATATAGAAAACAAGCGGTTTAAGTGTATAAATACAAGTTTGTCACATTGTTAGCTTCATTGTTAACTAATTTGGAATTTATTGGAGGTATGATAATGATACATATTTCGTATGAATTGCAAAAGGGTATTTATGTTATTTTACCTAGTGTTATAAATAGAGAATAAGAGGTTACTGCCTGGTCTTGTGTAATATATCAGGTGAGGCTTAGAATAATATAACGTCGAGGCTCGCATTTACAGTTTTCTGACTGGGAATTTTACATTTGTTTTAAAGGTGCATGCACAAGTTAGAAAGTTGTTAAACGAGAGAATCAAAACGATTTTTTCGTTGTAGGTTACAATATACTAATTCCAATCCTTATGTAATTTAATGTGAAAGCGATAATTTTAACCAAAAATAAATGCAATATTTTGCACATAGGGACCCTCATAACCATACCTTTTCTTAAAGAGCATTCGAAGCTAAATTGATTTAAGCAATAAAAAGGGTATGTCATATATTATGTAAGAAAGAACTCGATACTACACAAAGTTGACTGTTTTATCACCATCTTTTTAGCGGCTACTTTCTGGTTGAATGTAACCCGCCTCAGCGCAAGTGTCATACTGTAGTCTCCAATATTAAAACATATCAGTGATGTATTTGTTCATACCAATGCTTACCCTACCAACATCTCCAAAAAATAATATCAAAGCAAGTGTCTAAACCTTAAAACATGTCTTCGAGTTAAACTCGTTGATTTATTTAGGGAGTACAGCCCTACATCACTTATTTATTTAGTGTATTGTGACCTTGTAAGTAATCCGGGCCGGCTAGCTCAGTTGGTAGACCGCTGGACTACAAATCCGAGGATCGCGGGTTCGATTCCCAGCCCGGCCACATAACATGTGTGGGGATTGGTCATGAAATTATTTCTACGGCCATTCTCCCCCTACCTCTGATTCAAGTATGGCAGTTGTCAGTTACTGGCATAAGTATGTGCACTCAATACTGGTAAACCAGCTTACCCAGGAAAAGTGTGAGTAGGTTAACTGACCGCCGTTATATGACTGAAATACTGTTGAATACGGAGAAAAATCCAAACAAACAAACAAACGATATCGGAATTTAGCATTATCTGTGGTAAAATAGACTGGAGTGTAGCCTGTTTCTGTTGACAGCGACTTGAGTTTAGTGTTATATCAATGGACAGAGATTGGAGTGTAGCCTTATTTCGGTGAACATCACAGTGGACAGAGACAAGTGTGTAACCTATTCTCAATGGACACTTACTGGAGTGTAGTCCCAACTCAGTGGACAGTGATTGGAGTGTAGCCATATCTTTGTGGACACAGACTGTAGTGAAGACTCATATCAGTAGACATATACTGGAGTGTTACCTCATCTCAGTGGACACATACTGGAGTGTAACATAATATCAGTGGAAATATACTGGCGTGTAGCCCAATATCAGTGGACAAATACTGGAGTGTAGCCTAATATCAATGGATATATACTGGAGTGTACCCTCATCTCTGTGGATATAAACGGGAGTGTAGCCTCTGTGAGTCTCTCAATAGTATACAAGTAACACAGAATGAAGCACAAGAAAACCGGAACTTCCCAGTCGCACTACACTACCCTGATTCTGCCGCCGTGCCGGATATGCCAAGGCGAGGCCACTGGGTACCACTTTGGTGCCATTTCCTGTGAGGCATGCAAGGTACACCTTCAACGGCACTTTTAATTCGTGTTCAACGCGTTTCGTTTGCATCATGCAGTTCGTTTAATCCCAAACATTATTATGCTTATGACCATGATGATAGCTTATCCACCATTAGATCTGTGATTTGATCTTTAGGTAAGTGTGCAAGTGTCTTAAACCTCAATGTTGTCATTTAGATGTTCAAATTACTTTTCTTGTTTGCATTAAATCTTCTGATTTAGATCTCTAGATAAGAAATCCTTTTCGTTTTAGTCGTATTCACTGCACTTATGTTAAGGCCGTGTCACACTGTGGCGAATTTGAACTACGAGTTCTGGCGAGTTGTCAAGGTTGACGAGAAGTCGAGCAAATGTCGTCTTGAAACAATTCCGCGACCAACGCGTCCACTTTACGGCGAGTTACAACTCTCCAGGACTCGTACAAAACTCGACGCTCAAATTCGCCACAGTGTGACAGAGCCTTAAATTAACAAAACAGTGTATTATATTGTTTAACTTAAATCCGTGATTAATGAAAATGACTTAAAATACAAATATGCCTTTTTCATAGAGCTATACACGTGCTGTGCACATGAAATCGTTTGTTAATCAGAAATTTTGTTCTACCAGGCATTTTTCCGCCGCTCCCTGGTCCAGAAGACGAGTCCGAGTTGCAAAAAGAAGGGGAAGTGTGTGATAGGACCTGCGCCGATGCACAACTGCGCAGCCTGCCGCCTGCGGAAATGCCTGGAAAACGAGATGAGCAAAGACTGTGAGTCGAACTTTGATAATTGATTGAGCCCGTGACACTGAGGCGTATTATATTATTCGTTGTGATAGTAGCATGGTAGTTAATTTTAAGGCTCGTGGATTCTGACTTTAATACTTAATACATTATATAGCGATGTGGTGCGATTTTCTGTCCTTTTTACCTTGCCACTTGTACAGCATTATCAGTTAAATGTTTGAAATTCAGGCTTTAATTAGTCGTGCAATAAACAAAGATAATCCCAAAAGGTATCAGAACCCACTGTTGCAAACGTTCTGAAAGTTAAGCCTTTCACGTATCAACAATCAAATTGAAACATTGGATTGCATTAGCTGACATTTTAAAACATTATTACTTAGATACAGTTTGGGATCTAATGTTTTTGGTTCTGATTTTAGTAAGTTTAATCCCCACGTGATATCCAAAGCTTTTTTCGATTATTTTCAGCCATTAGACGGGGCCGATTTTCGCTGACCATGCGCACAGAGGCTATCAAAGAGGTCAACCAACTGGAGGGCAAAGCTCAAATATCTGAAAACCAGTCTGACGACGGGAGTGTGTCAAGTACGTCGAGCGTGTCACTTGATGCAAGCCCTGCTCATGGGCTGGCTGTGTGGACCGGAAATGGTTCTCAGGATAACAGCAGCAAATGCTCATCAGATCTTTTTGAAGGATTAACTTCACCGGAAATGGACTTGGACTTCGATTTCAGGGGTAAACTTTCAAACAAGTCTCTATTCAGACATCGATGTACATTAATTAAGAACCTTTACATTGAACTTATTTGTTATTTATAGCTTCGGGCATTCTTTTATAAAAGGCGAATTCTTTTATACTCTGCATGCTGCGATGCAATAATAATCGGTAGCACCGATTTGTATGCTCCATCGTCTATTTCGGACCGTTGCGGATTAGTGGGCCTGTTGACTTGTTGACCATTATGATTATTGTTCTGCTGTTTGCCATAAATAGTTGCGTGCAAACCTATAATTATGTTCGTTACTAATGAATGAATAAAAAAATCAATCATAACGCTGTCGTTTGTATATTAATGAAATAAAAGCAGCATTTACATGCACAATTTTAATAACGATGTGATTGCCATGTACACTATTGCAACAAAAGCATCCGTGATAATATACTACACGCGCGCCAAATATAATGGTCACGTGATCCCACTAGTGCGGATCGCCATCTTTAATGCGGTCAACTAGCAGCAAATACCAACATGACAATAGAACGTGTAAAATAATGAGTTCGAATTTTCAGACGTTTTGATTTGTTTAATAAGCTTGCTTTTTGAATGAATAAAATAACAAGTACAACATAATCCGCTTTCTTTTTCAGACAACAGTCTTGCTAGCGTGATGTTACTCGACACCCAGGAGGTACTTCCGGCTATAACCGGAACTTCACTTGTGCGCGCAGCCGAGTTTGAGTTCTTGATTGACTCGTTAGTCGTGGTGCAGGAATCGATTTATCCGGATCTGAAGAAGTACTTCGACACACCCTTGGAGGAAATCCATAGAAACATTCATGTGAGTTGCTTACTCGCTAGCTTAGTAGAGCAATGGACAGGTATTCTCATAAAGCTCCTAAGGAAAATCTTAAATCAAGTTGTACTTAAGTGAAAATTTTAGATGAAATTTTCTATGTGAAATCCAATGATTTATGTACAAGAAGGCTGCAATACTAAACATGTAAGCAATATTTACCAGTTTGCAACATCTTAATGTTAAAAGACCTATACATGGAACAGCCAGAGACTTATGGAATTTTATGAATTTAAAGAATTTACTTAAGTTTTCCCTCAGGAGCTTTGTGAATACGGGCCCTGGACTGGTATTCACAAAGCTCCTAGGGAAATCTTCACTATAGGTGAATTTAAGTGAAAATTACATATCAACATTTATATGTGAAATCCAATCATATATGTTTACCAATCGGTAAAATAAAAAAAAACATAAACAATATTTACTAGTTTCGACCATTTTAATGTAAAATGACATATACATGAACCAGCCACAGAATTAAGGAGTTTTATGAATTTAAGAAATTTTCCCTTATGAGCTTTGTGGAAACGGGCCCTTGACTCTCAATCCGGGGTTCGTGAGTTCGAGTCCAAGCCCGGCCACACAACTTGTGTGGGGAGTGGTCATTAAATTATTTCTACGGCAATTCTCCCCCTACCTCTGATTCAAAGAGGACAGTTGTCAATTACTGGCGTAAGTATGTGCACTTGGTACTGTATATCAGCAATACTTTCCCTATAAACAAAAACCTAAAACATTTTGATGATCGGGAAATATAGAAATATGATAGTACCCCTTGCTTAAACCGAATTTAAAGCAGAAACTGGTTTTACTAAAATAATTCAGTCCTGTTTTCCAGTCCTCAAAGCGTATTTTCTCTTTCCAAATGTGTTTGTTTGCCAACCTTAAATAAAAAATTAGCCGTTTTTTTTACCGCTTTGATTAATAGAAACACTCAGTGGACTGACGACTTTGGGAATAAATGGAGTTTCTACAATATAATTGCACGCCAACATTTCCGATATTGAAGATTTGACAAATTCGTCGATTTCCAGAGCTGATTTGTTATTTTTAGAAACTGAATTTTCTGGAGTTGAAATGAAAGGTATTTTATATCCGTAATTGATCATTTGTTCGTTACAGCCAATGGATTTCCAGTAATTTAAATGTTTTTTTTTTTCAATCTACCTTTAACATTTTGAGGCTCTGTTTCACTACCGATAAATTTCTGATTGTTGACTTCAAAAAACATGCTATGTAGATCAATTAAATGTACTTATTATTTATTGCCGGATTTGGAAGTGTTTCGATTGTCTCCTGGCTGAAACGGCTGGGGAAATTGAGGTGGTGCTCTGGGCAGACCCCACTGGCTACGGTGAAGCCATTCGAACTCTCGCCAGAAGTGACCTCTTTTGCCACATCCGAAGCAAATGTCGTCTGCTCCGGAACGCCCGCCACGAAAGGGCTGGTTTCAACTGATGTCGAAGTTGTAAGGACGTACATTGGCTGCTGGTGGCAAAAGGGAAGCACTGGCCCTGGGTGGGCCGTATGGTTGTCTCCCCATGAAATAGGAGTTAAAATAATTAGCTGGAGTAATGCTGTTTTGAACAGGATTTTCGCATTGCTGGTTTTTATTTTTTTCAGAGCTCTGCTTTCAGCCGGCTTGAGTTTTCTTTCGTCTTCGCTATCGCTACCGCATAATAAAGGACTTATATACTCTTGAACCGTGCCCCAGCCCCCGGGGGAGGAATCAGCAATTTTGATAAGCTTATTTGTATGCTCATTTTTTCTGGTTATTTTAGCTACCCCATCTGAAATATCCCCACCAGCAATACGAGAAATATTCTGCAAGTCAGATTTAATTTCCTGGTTAAATTTGTACTGAGAACACGATGCGAATAGCTTTTAAATTTAGGTGTTTTAACGTTAGAAGTATCTGAACACTTACTCGAAGCTATTTCTCTATGGAGATTATCAAGTCTAGTGTCGAAATAAGACTTGAAAAAGTCTAAAGTTTTATCCATAAAAACATTATTACAACCCCCCGGGGGCTTACCTTGAACAGTTGGATTAGGCGTGGTGTTCGCGACCTCCTCCCTGTCGAGGCATTCTCTAGGAGAAACGAATAACGAATCCCCGCATGGGCCTGCAACGTTGTCTCTACTCATAATCCTAAAACTGGTGCTTACTAGCTTGCCTGAAGCTCGAATGATTTGAAATAGTATTTTCAACTATGCACGAGATTTATGTGCATGTATTCCCATTTGTCAACTTAACTACTAAAAACCGGTTTATCAAGTCATTGCCACGGATCGATGAATAATTTAACGATACTAAATATATGTAAACCGGTGTTAGTTTACTTAATGGTTAAGTGGATTGTTGCTTGTCAAATGGAATATAGAAAACAAGCGGTTTAAGTGTATAAATACAAGTTTGTCACATTGTTAGCTTCATTGTTAACTAATTTGGAATTTATTGGAGGTATGATAATGATACATATTTCGTATGAATTGCAAAAGGGTATTTATGTTATTTTACCTAGTGTTATAAATAGAGAATAAGAGGTTACTGCCTGGTCTTGTGTAATATATCAGGTGAGGCTTAGAATAATATAACGTCGAGGCACGCATTTACAGTTTTCTGACTGGGAATTTTACATTTGTTTTAAAGGTGCATGCACAAGTTAGAAAGTTGTTAAACGAGAGAATCAAAACGATTTTTTCGTTGTAGGTTACAATATACTAATTCCAGTCCTTATGTAATTTAATGTGAAAGCGATAATTTTAACCAAAAATAAATGCAATATTTTGCACATAGGGACCCTCATAACCATACCTTTTCTTAAAGAGCATTCGAAGCTAAATTGATTTAAGCAATAAAAAGGGTATGTCATATATTATGTAAGAAAGAACTCGATACTACACAAAGTTGACTGTTTTATCACCATCTTTTTAGCGGCTACTTTCTGGTTGAATGTAACCCGCCTCAGCGCAAGTGTCATACTGTAGTCTCCAATATTAAAACATATCAGTGATGTATTTGTTCATACCAATGCTTACCCTACCAACATCTCCAAAAAATAATATCAAAGCAAGTGTCTAAACCTTAAAACATGTCTTCGAGTTAAACTCGTTGATTTATTTAGGGAGTACAGCCCTACATCACTTATTTATTTAGTGTATTGTGACCTTGTAAGTAATCCGGGCCGGCTAGCTCAGTTGGTAGACCGCTGGACTACAAATCCGAGGATCGCGGGTTCGATTCCCAGCCCGGCCACATAACATGTGTGGGGATTGGTCATGAAATTATTTCTACGGCCATTCTCCCCCTACCTCTGATTCAAGTATGGCAGTTGTCAGTTACTGGCATAAGTATATGTGCACTCAGTACTGGTAAACCAGCTTACCCAGGAAAAGTGTGAGTAGGTTAACTGACCGCCGTTATATGACTGAAATACTGTTGAATACGGCGAAGAATCCAAACAAACAAACAAACGTTATCGGAATTTAGCATTATCTGTGGTAAAATAGACTGGAGTGTAGCCTGTTTCAGTTGACAGCGACTTGAGTTTAGTGTTATATCAATGGACAGAGATTGGAGTGTAGCCTTATTTCGGTGAACATCACAGTGGACAGAGACAAGTGTGTAACCTATTCTCAATGGACACTTACTGGAGTGTAGTCTCAACTCAGTGGACAGTGATTGGAGTGTAGCCATATCTTTGTGGACACAGACTGTAGTGAAGACTCATATCAGTAGACATATACTGGAGTGTAACCTCATCTCAGTGGACACATACTGGAGTGTAACATAATATCAGTGGAAATATACTGGCGTGTAGCCCAATATCAGTGGACAAATACTGGAGTGTAGCCTAATATCAATGGATATATACTGGAGTGTACCCTCATCTCTGTGGATATAAACTGGAGTGTAGCCTCTGTGAGTCTCTCAATAGTATACAAGTAACACAGAATGAAGCACAAGAAAACCGGAACTTCCCAGTCGCACTACACTACCCTGATTCTGCCGCCGTGCCGGATATGCCAAGGCGAGGCCACTGGGTACCACTTTGGTGCCATTTCCTGTGAGGCATGCAAGGTACACCTTCAACGGCACTTTTAATTCGTGTTCAACGCGTTTCTTTTGCATCATGCAGTTCGTTTAATCCCAAACATTATTATGCTTATGACCATGATGATAGCTTATCCACCATTTAGATCTGTGATTTGATCTTTAAGTAAGTGTACACGTGTCTTAATCCTCAATGTTGTCATTTAGATGTTCAAATTACTTTTCTTGTTTGCATTAAATCTTCTGATTTAGATCTCTAGATAAGAAATCCTTTTCGTTTTAGTCGTATTCACTGCACTTATGTTAAGGCCCTGTCACACTGTGGCGAATTTGAACTACGAGTTCTGGCGAGTTGTCAAGGTTGACGAGAAGTCGAGCAAATGTCGTCTTGAAACAATTCCGCGACCAACGCGTCCACTTTTTACGGCGAGTTACAACTCTCCAGGACTCGTACAAAACTCGACGCTCAAATTCGCCACAGTGTGACAGAGCCTTAAATTAACAATACAGTGTATTATATTGTTTAACTTAAATCCGTTATTAATGAAAATGACTTAAAATACAAATATGCCTTTTTCATAGAGCTATACACGTGCTGTGCACATGAAATCGTTTGTTAATCAGAAATTTTGTTCTACCAGGCATTTTTCCGCCGCTCCCTGGTCCAGAAGACGAGTCCGAGTTGCAAAAAGAAGGGGAAGTGTGTGATAGGACCTGCGCCGATGCACAACTGCACAGCCTGCCGCCTGCGGAAATGCGTGGAAAACGGGATGAGCAAAGACTGTGAGTCGAACTTTGATAATTGATTGAGCCCATGACACTGAGGTGTATTATATTATTCGTTGTGATAGTAGCATGGTAGTTAATTTTAGGGCTCGTGGATTCTGACTTTAATACTTAATACATTATATAGCGATGTGGTGCGATTTTCTGTCCTTTTTACCTTGCCACTTGTACAGCATTATCAGTTAAATGTTTGAAATTCAGGCTTTAATTAGTCGTGCAATAAACAAAGATAATCCCAAAAGGTATCAGAACCCACAGTTGCAAACGTTCTGAAAGTTAAGCCTTTCACGTATCAACAATCAAATTGAAACATTGAATTGCATTAGCTGACATTTTAAAACATTATTACTTAGATACAGTTTGGGATCTAGTGTTTTGGTTCTGATTTTAGTAAGTTTAATCCCCACGTGATATCCAAAGCTTTTTTCGATTATTTTCAGCCATTAGACGGGGCCGATTTTCGCTGACCATGCGCACAGAGGCTATCAAAGAGGTCAACCAACTGGAGGGCAAAGCTCAAATATCTGAAAACCAGTCTGACGACGGGAGTGTGTCAAGTACGTCGAGCGTGTCACTTGATGCAAGCCCTGCGCATGCGCTGGCTGCGTGGACCGGAAATGGTTCTCAGGATAACAGCAGCAAATGCTCATCAGATCTTTTTGAAGGATTAACTTCACCGGAAATGGACTTGGACTTCGATTTCAGCGGTAAACTTTCAAACATGGCTCTATTCAGACATCGATGTACATTAATTAAGAACCTTTACATTGAACTTATTTGTTATTTATAGCTTCGGGCATTCCAGGTATTGCGGTTTTACCTTAACTATTACTTCTGCAACATTTTTTAAACAAAACGTGCGTCCATAAAGTGACCATAACAAAACAAATTTTAATACGAGTGTGTGCTAATTATAGTTATAAATGTAAGCCGTCACTTTTTTAGACGGTTGGCAGAAGCCTGCGGTCTTTTATATAAGGCGAATTCTTTTATACTCTGCATGCTGCGATGCACTAATAATCGGTAGCACCGATTTGTATGCTCCATCGTCTATTTCGGACCGTTGCGGATTAGTGGGCCTGTTGACTTGTTGACCATTATGATTATTGTTCTGCTGTTTGCCATAAATAGTTGCGTGCAAACCTATAATTATGTTCGTTACTAATGAATGAATAAAAAAAATCAATCATAACGCTGTCGTGTGTATATTAATGAAATAAAAGCAGCATTTACGTGCACAATTTTAATAACGATGTGATTGCCATGTACACTATTGCAACAAAAGCAACCGTGATGATATACTACACGCGCGCCAAATATAATGGTCACGTGATCCCACTAGTGCGGATCGCCATCTTTAATGCGGTCAACTAGCAGCAAATACCAACATGACAATAGAACGTGTAAAATAATGAGTTCGAATTTTCAGACGTTTTGATTTGTTTAATAAGCTTGCTTTTTGAATGAATAAAATAACAAGTACAACATAATCCGCTTTCTTTTTCAGACAACAGTCTTGCTAGCGTGATGTCACTCGACACCCAGGAGGTACTTCCGGCTATAACCGGAACTTCACTTGTGCGCGCAGCCGAGTTTGAGTTCTTGATTGACTCGTTAGTCGTGGTGCAGGAATCGGTTTATCCGGATCTGAAGAAGTACTTCGACACACCCTTGGAGGAAATCCATAGAAACATTCATGTGAGTTGCTTACTCGCTAGCTTAGTAGAGCAATGGACAGGTATTCTCATAAAGCTCCTAAGGAAAATCTTAAATCAAGTTGTACTTAAGTGAAAATTTTAGATGAAATTTTCTATGTGAAATCCAATGATTTCTGTACAAAGAAGGCTGCAATACTAAACATGTAAGCAATATTTACAAGTTTGCAACATCTTAATGTCAAAAGACCTATACATGGAACAGCCAGAGACTTATGGAATTTTATGAATTTAAAGAATTTACTTAAGTTTTCCCTCAGGAGCTTTGTGAATACGGGCCCTGGACTGGTATTCACAAAGCTCCTAGGGAAATCTTCACTATAGGTGAATTTAAGTGAAAATTACATATCAACATTTATATGTGAAATCCAATCATATATGTTTACCAATCGGTAAAATAAAATAAAAACATAAACAATATTTACTAGTTTGGACCATTTTAATGTAAAATGACATATACATGAACCAGCCACAGAATTAAGGAGTTTTATGAATTTAAGAAATTTTCCCTTATGAGCTTTGTGGAAACGGGCCCTTGACTCTCAATCCGGGGTTCGTGAGTTCGAGTCCAAGCCCGGCCACACAACTTGTGTGGGGAGTGGTCATTAAATTATTTCTACGGCAATTCTCCCCCTACCTCTGATTCAAAGAGGACAGTTGTCAATTACTGGCGTAAGTATGTGCACTTGGTACTGGTAAACAGCTTAGATCGGCTAAGCTTGCCTAGGAATAGTGTGAGTAGGTTACTTAGTAACTGATCGCCGTTATATGACTGAAATACTGTGAACAATACGGCGAAAAATCCAAACAAACAAACGTACTATTGGTGTGTAGCAGGATTAAAGTTACTACGTCTACAAGAAGAGCCCCAAAGGGACAGCATCAGTAAAAACTCTGAAATGTATATATTATTATCGGTATATGTTGAAGGTAAAATAATGTTCATATTATAGAAAATGAGTTTACGCATCCTTAGAAAAAAAATCATTTTATAATTTTAGTCGTTTTTGTTTTGGCCCTTTTCTTGTTTACATTTTGACGTCCGAATAGCGAGTATCTTGCATAATTATAGTATCACACATTAATTCTCACATGTGAAAATAGCGCAGATTGTTAGAGCGCTGCAAATTGTTATTTGTTGTTATGACTTCGAAGTCCTTAGTTCGATACCCACTCTGGGTTTCGTTTTCCCAAAACATTCGTATATTTGTTTTTACCATATTCGTTATCTATTAAATGCATGCGCCTATGTGTTATTCATGTTTACTCATTTTTACTTCTAATACTACTACTTCTACTACTACTACTACTACTACTACTACTACTACTACTACTACTACTACTACTACTACTACTAATACTAATAATAATACTAATACTAATACTAATACTAATAATAATAATAAATTGTACACTCGATGTACGTATGTCAATGTAGACTTGAAAGTTATACAAAATGTTGTTTTATTAATGAAACGTACGAATGAATAAATGACTTTAATTGAACCAATTTATACGCGTCATTGCACATCCATATCTTAACAGAAAAAGGAGATTTTACTCATTATTTTGCCGGGCAAAGTCGACCGAATATTAATTCCTTTTACATGTCTCTGTAACTCAGTACGTCATAAATTGTGACCTTTCATTACAATGTTTACGCGAAAACATAACTAATACGGTGGCATAGATGTGACATGTGCATGTTTTTATAGATCTTATCTCGTGAGAACGACATAAATAACTGGTGGGAACGACATATTAAGTCGTAGGAACGAGATCTTTTCTCGTTGGAACGACATAAATAACTCGTGGTCGCGGGAAAGAGATAATTAACTCGTGACGTCATATTAAGTCGTTGGAACGACATCTTTTCTCATGTGAACGACATAAAAAAAACTTGTGGAAACGACATATTAAGTCGTGGGAACGAGATAATTAACTCGTGGAAACGACATATTATTTCGTTGGAACGAGATATTTTTGTCGAGGGAACGAATTAATGAACCAATCAAAATGTCCCTAGATGAGCGGGAATCTGTCAGAGTTGTGATTTTGATTGGCTCATTAAGTCGTTCCCTCGACAAAAAATCTCGTTCCCACGACATAATATGTCGTTCCCACGAGTTATTTATGTCGTTCCTACGACTTAATATGTCGTTCCCACCAGTTATTTATGTCCACGAGTTATTTATGTCGTTCCCACGAGAAAAGATCTCGTTCCCACGGTTAATATGTCGTTACCACGCGTTAATTATCTCATTCCCACGAGAAAAGATATTTCACGACTTAAAATGTCGTTACCACGACATAATTATGTCGTTCCGACGAGATAATATCTCGTTCCCACGACTTAATATGTCGTGGGAACGACATAAATAAAAACATGCACATGTCATATCTATGCCACCGTACTTATAAGATGCCCGGCAGGTCTCTGGGTAAAAGCACAGCTACAAAACATAGCAATGATGTTCGGATATATTTTAATGACCATAATTTTCCATTTTTTCAGTTTGAAATGACTCTGAAACAGGAAATATTCAAGGGTGTGTTCGGTGTGCGCAAACCGGTTTCAACCGAGCAGTTCCAGGACGTGTTTGCTTCGACTGGACTCGATCTGGATGATCGATTAACCCAGTTTAATCTCTACGGGGCGTCTATGGAGGCCGGGATACAGAACTATATGAACTTCGCCAGCATGGCTCCCGGCATACAGGCGTTGGAGCCAGGGAATGTAAACACGCTAGTTAAAGGTACGCAAACATTTATTCATTAATCTTTGCATCTATTATTTCATCCCATCGATTATCATATAAACTGGAAATTGAATAGAAACTAGTCACAAGCCGCACTTTTACCATTTAAAAATTCAAACACAATTCTGTCATATTAACATAAACGTTGCATCTATTGTCCAATCCCTTGCATGAATTGTTTGCACTTCACAATAGCAACGGCTATTTCATTATGGTTTTGTTTATACTCTACTGTTTTGCTTTTTGTTGTTGTTGGGGTTAAAAAATTAAATAGCCATATATTTACCCCTATAATGAGTTAAGCAATATCGCTAATGCAATCATTGTAATGCAAATAAACTTTATGTCACAATAGTTAATAAAACATATACAGAAAATAATATTATCTCTTCATTACTCCCTTCAGTCCTTCCATAAAAGTATCTCTTACCAATTAATGCTGTTGTGTATTCAGCGGGCCATTTGGAGTTCTGGTTTTTCGGTTCGCACATGCTGTTCAACAAGGAGCTAGGAGTGGCCATGTGTTACGACGGTTCACAGAACGGTACTAGAGAACACATGACCCGCTTCTTTGACGAAGACTGGATCGACACCAACTTCGACTACGCCGACTCTCTGAGCAAACTGAAAATGACCTTCGTAGAAATCGCCCTCATTCGGGCCATCGTTATTACTTCCGGCGGTAAGATGTAGAAGCGTTAGTAGGAAACCTTGAGTGTTGCATAAAATTAACTGTAATAAGTATAGATCTATATGCAGTATTTTCATATATTTTTTGTGTGGTCCGGTAAAGTCTAAGCTGAATGTAAGGAAAAACATTGTGCACATAGGCCGGCAAATTATAGAATAATATCCTATTTATTACGAGCAATAAACAGTTGAAAAACATTGTGCACATAGGCCGGCAAATTATAGAATTATATCCAATTTATTACGAGCAATAAACAGGTGAAAAGCATTATGCACATAGGCCGGCAAATTATAGAATTATATCCTATTTATTACGAGCAATAAACAGGTGAAAAGCATTATGCACATAGGCCGGCAAATTATAGAATTGTATCCTATTTATTACGAGCAATAAACAGGTGAAAAGCATTATTATCTCAAGTTCAAAGTAAACACTCAATTCAAGTACATGTTTATTTATTACTATTAGCATTTTAAAAAGGACAGTCCACATTTTGCAGAGGCCCAGATAAGGGGCGTACACGCGTAAATTACGCACAAATAATTGGAAGATACGTAGAGAAAATACCGGGTGTACATTTACGCACAATTTTTCGGATGTTCGCGTACATAGGTGAATGGAAGACAGAATCATATACCTGCCTATCTGAATGTGCAGCTGATATATTCAGTCTTAAAATGTTCAGAATTCTTTCTTTTAACATTATTGTATACAAATGACTGCATTAAAAAGGATTATTATTAATTGTATACTATACTCAGGTCGTCTGCTCATATCGTAATGCATTGTTGAATATAAATTTACCCCACGTATCCTACGTAGAGGATGTACATTTACCCCCACAAATTCTGAAGTGAGTGTACATTTTCTCCCAAATTTTCAGAAGTAAGCGTACATTTACAACTATTTATCTGTAGCACTGATTTTTATGGGAGAAAAAAGTATGCATATTCAAGTTTATTTTTCTCTTGATAGATCGCTGTACGATTTCCGACAAAGGCGCCGCGCAGGCGTTACAAGAGCATTTCTTTGAGTGTCTGCGCTACCATCTTAAGAAGACGTGCGCGCGGCCTGTCAAGCGTCTCGCTGACGTCATCCAGAAGCTCGTGAATGCGCGTGAGCTCAACGAGATCAACTTGCGTGCAAACCGGAAGTTCCTTAGTGAGTGGGGCTTTCTGATGAACGGATATCCGCTCTGGAAGGACATGTTGGCCTACGAAGGGTCTTAAAGCGACACGGCCCTCATTGAAAGATATTTGTAGGGATAAAAATGCAAACTTTGATACAAAAAACGGTGTTACGCCATATTTTGCAAATATATAATACGCGACTGCCGAGCTCCATCAAAAAACATTTACTTTCGGAAACAATGTTGGGCAACACTGTCTGGGGATAAATCGTCGTTGAATAGCAAGAAACACAATTTACGTGCAAATACTAGTTAGACTCACTGTGCCGTTGACACCGACGCATTATGGTTTAAATCGTTTTATTATGTACATTCTATGTTTCATGATCCTTTATAAATTTATCAATTTTCATGACTTTGTTTCGCGTGATCATATTGTACAATATACTGTATTATGGAAAGAAAACGATGCAATTGATCGATTCTTTCCCTAAACCATTCGTGTAGTGCAACCTCCACGCGTGACGTCATACGCTCACGTGACATGGATGGATTCGATTCTGGTCGTTAAGCAACTGGAGCACGCGTTGTTGTCGAGGTAACAGAGGCAGCGTCCGAAGATGGAGAAATACTCGTCGATAGGACGTATCTGAAAAAAACAACGTTATATGGGGATGTAAACGAGTAGAAGAAATGACTCGATTAAACGTGCATTTGGTCGTGCCTTAAAAACGACTATTACTCAAAGTTTGTATCGTGTGTAAGTTAAATAAAAGGTTTGTTTCGCTGTCCAATGGTTCTTTCATGTTTAAGGAGTGGTTCTTACTATATATAGCCAGCAGTGAACAAAACTATTTATGAGGAGCTTCAAAATAACGCAAAGGTTTACACTAATTTTTAACATTTATAAAAAGCAGTGTAAAACATTGTAAAAAATAATGAACTCTGGCTAATGATTGTGTTCGTGTAAGTCATTTAACAATTTGCGAGGCACGTACTTGTGTGCGTACTTTTATTATTTCTATTAGTACGCACGTGTGGATAAATATGCTGCAACTATGTATGCACTGGTAAGACGTATTAATTACGTATTATTGTCGCCGAGTGGTGAAAAGTGTGCAGCCATTCCGGAACTCAAACCGGGAATCTCTCGTTTACAGGGCGAGTGCCCTACCGAGTGAGCTAACAGGGCCGCTTCTGAAAACGCCTTATCAACAATCCCGCTTAAGTTTGGTACCGTGACATTATGATTGGCTGTTGATTCCAAGTTTACATAGTAATTATCGGTGCATCATTTACGACAGTATGCATGTTATGACCCTAAAATCACCTGGTATAGTGCGATATTATTAACAGAACAGAACAGAACAGATATTTTATTAAGACTTGTACAAGGTACATCGTCTACAATAAATGAATATATATATACGTGACAAAAACATAGGGGAAACAATATGTTATTATCATATAGTTGGTATATTTTTAACATACGAGTACAGTGTATGTGCACAATTACGACAGCAAAGTTAAGTATGTACTTATAACGGAGGATGGACGTTTTAATTTTCCTACCGTTCTATATTTAAAAGTGAGTTTCTTAGAATAAGTGCTTCCTTAACATACAAAGATATTTTTATTAATCTGGTTTTATCTCTTGTATTAAGTAATTGTAAATACTTATATACTGATGGATGTTTGTAGTAAAAAGTTTGTATATATTTCTTTCTTATGTCAGAGTAACATTTACATACACAAATAAAATGATATTCATCTTCAATGTCTTGAGTTCTGCAACATAAACAATGTCTTTCATCACGTACTATTCTGTTTTGGCTGTATCTTCCCGTTTGTATTCTGAGTGGTAGTCCACTCACTCTAAGCTTACAAAAATAAGGTTTTAAGGATCTTGGTAATATATCTAGGTAATTTTCATAATCTAAAGTGTTTTTAACATGTCTATAGATATATAACACAGAGCTATTTTCCAAATTTGCATACCATTTTTGTTTAAAAGAATCGAAAATTCTACTTTTAAATTCATTTTATGAACAATTCTGTATTGACACTTTGAATGTTTTCAAAAACATATGAAAAACCATAATCATTTAATAACTGTCTAACATTCGAGACCCAATTTTTACAGCCATTGTAACTATCTCTAACAGCTTGGTTATATATAGATTGTAATATAATATTTTCAGTCTTAACAATTTTAAGCCAAAATTTTAAAATTTTAACAAAAATGTTGATATACAAAGGATATCTTCCAAGTTCACCATAGACGCATGCATTACAAGTATTAGTTCGAACTTTTAATAATATTTTACAAAACTTAAGATGAATTCTTTCAATATGTTTCGATTTTTTAAAGCCCCAAATTTCACAGGTATAGTTCAATATAGATGTAACAAATGCATCAAATAGTTGACAAAAGGTTTTAGGACTCAGATCGAATTCCTTACATTTATACAATAACAAGTTCATGGCCTTTAGGGCTTTACCAGAAAGGTATTCTTCCTGATGTAAAAAATTACCAGTGTAACTAAAAACAGTACCCAAATAGGTGAAATAATTAACAGAATCGATGAATTGGCCATTGTATGTCCAGCGCTCGGTGTTTAGTAACCCACCTCGTTTTCGAAACACCATGATTTTTGTTTTCGATGTATTTACTTGTAGCCCCCATGAATTACAATATGACAATAAATTATCTAGATGGATTTGTACTTCTTCAGGCGTTTTGCCTACAATGGCCATGTCATCAGCAAATAACAACAATACTAAAACTACATCATCTATAGAAATACCAGAATGAATACCATTTTGTAAAAATAACTCAAGATCTTCAACAAAAAGTGAAAACAATAGAGGGGACATTACCTCCCCTTGACGCAAACCGACTGCATATTGAAAGTATTCTGAATAACTAGAACATGACTTTACACAAGACTTGACTTTTTGATACATATTGCGTATAATCCTAAGAAGTTTACCTTGAATTCCACATAGTATCAAAGCATTTAGCCATGTCTACAAAAATAACATATAGTCTCTTATTTTCATTTAGATAATGCTGTACTAGCGACATCAGAATAAAAATAGCATCGATTGTAGACCTTCCTTTACGAAATCCAAATTGAGCTTCCGAAATAGTGTTATTTTCTTCACAAAAAGCTTCAATTCGTTTATTCAAGACTGTTGTGAATAACTTAGACAAACAACTCACCAACGTAATACCCCTATAATTATTTACATCGCCCTGACTTCCCTTTTTATGTAACGGTATTATAACTCCTTCTGACCACTTATCAGGAAAGTAACCCGAATTTAAAATACAATTGAATAAATCACATAGGTGAGATGCTAAACTATCGATACTTTCAATAAAGTACTCGTTTAAAAGACAATCATTGCCATAAGCTTTATAACATTTCAAAGATTTAGCAGCAGCTATAATTTTAGTATAAGTGATCGGTTGGTCTCAGTATCAAAATCATTTTCTGTACAAAACTGCTCAGCCTCATCATTGTAACAAATAAACAAATCATTGCTTATGTTCTCAAAATATTCTTTAAATTGCTCCAGTGGTATATTATTTTCACATTTTGAATTCCTTCTTTTAAAATATTTCCAAAATTCTTTTGGCTTTTTTTTCTTTAAACCTTCTATTTCAACCATTTTCTTTTTGTAACAGTTATTTTTCTTCTTAAAAATTAATTTTTTATAAAATGATTTTTGTTCACACAAGTATATACGATTTGTATCGGGTTTACAGCAGTTAAACAACCTTAACGATTCAAGGTAATTATTTCGTGCGTTTACACAGCCTAAGTCAAACCAATCTGCATGTTTTATACAAGAATCTGTTTCAAAACCATGAACATTTTTGAATGTACATTGTTTGGCAAATAATGGATCTGCGACCTTTCGCAGTACGTCAGTAGAGCTGTTGATTGCATTATTAACAGATTGTCTATTATCAGAGTCTATACAATCAACAATATTATTCAAAACAGATAAATTAGCAATAATCCCTGATCTAAATTTTTGCTTATAAGTTTCATTCCACTGAAATTTAGTCTCGGCGTAGCTATGACCGTTTTGTTTCAAATTACAACAAAGAAGTGACAAGTGTAACGGTGCATGGTCACTCCATTCATTGAACTGACCAATACTAAAATCGTTTATCAATGGAAAATTACGTTCGTTACACAACAAATAATCAATAACAGAGGTACCGTTATGAGAAAGATAGGTATACTGATTTGTGTTTCCTATACGACTATTGACAATGCGAACACATGACGACTTACATAAATCCAACAATTTTACTCCATGACCATTACACATTTTGTCAATTGAGGCCCGCACTGGTGTACTATCTGGAATGTAATCCACATCGTCAATAACTGTATATAAAGTATCATTTAAAATATAATCATTTTTATTGCCTAATCTGCTATTTAGATCTCCAACAATGTAAACAGCACCCATATTATCATACATAAAAATATCATTTTATAAAATTTCAAATATAAGTCAACATCACATATATTGTACGCAGGTGAGTCTTCACCCCACAAGTATATACCACATAAATATATATCCTCTTCGGTGTGAAAAAAGTTCCTATCCAATTTTAGCCAAATAATTGTATCGTGGTGGTTTTTTACTATTTTAACACCATCAGCTAAATTTTCTTTATAATACAACACAATACCGCCACTGCATCTGCGTGCATTCCTATTTTGAAATTTTCGATAAAAATGATGTGAAACAAACCCACTTAATGAAATGTTACTGGAAGGGTTTGTCCACGATTCATACAAAAAGCAAATATCGTGACTAGTGATAATATTTACAAAATCAGCACTCGATTTTTTATCGTTTGTCAAACCGTTCACATTCCAAGCCAGTACAGACAGTTCACCTCCGGCGTGACCCTATATTATTAACCTGACCCTAGAGTTTGGAGTTCGAGTCCTGACGTCGACATTTTATAAATCACAGCATTTTATACATTATATAATAATAATAATAATAATTATTATTATTATTATTATTATTATTAAAAGAAAATGTTCGAAACTGTTTCTTTACATGTATCATGACCTTCTGTATGAATAATAATAAAAAAAGAAACAAATATAGATAAGATCAAATTATTATTATTATTATTATTATTATTGCCATTATCATTATTATTATCATTATTAAATTTACTGTATGCTTGTTTTGTAATTATATGTTAAATGTGAATTTGGTTGAATGTTTGAATGTGTATGAAGGCCATATGAAAATAAGGTATGTTTTTGTCATGACAATACAATGTCTTATATGTCACCTTCGTAAAATAAAGTGATTATTATTATTATTATAAATAAAAATAATTAACAATACAATTGGAAGACATGCAGAGAAAATAAAAATGTACGTGTACATTTACGCACAATTTTTCGGATATTCGCGTACATTAGTGACTGGACGACAGAAACAGTTAAAAGTTTTGACAAGCCTGCGTAGATTCTATCTACATGTTAGTGATGGGAATCATTCCTAAAAGTATTCGTTAATTAATCAGAGCGCAAACTGATTGATTAATCAAATAATCATTACTAAATAGGTGGAATTTTATTGTTTAGTAGAAATATTTCTTCCAATCAGTTTTTTCCAATTAAAATTTTTCTCAATATATTTTGTTATACTTGGTTAAAACATAAATAGTTTGAATTAGTAGATTTGCTGTTGTTAAAAATAATAAAGGAAATTTAACTGATTTACTTAAATAGACTACAAGAGTTAAACATGTATTAATATTTACTTATATCTAGAAAGGCACTTAATACAGAAGATGCAGTTTTAAACTCAAAGCATCCATCCCTCATGACATTGTAGTGATTTGTCGGTAATACATGTAATGTCAAAGTCGTAATATCTCGACACTAAAAAACTGTTAAAGTAATGTTTTATAAGGAATTACATGTACATATGATCGATATTTTATCTATCGAATATATTTGTACAATGTTTATGACATAAAATGCAAATAAAATTATGAAAAAGTGGACATAATTACAACCATTTAATGAATTTGTAATATCACTTTATATTGCTTAGAATGTACAATATATTTTATTTATAATATATTTAGCAGTTTAGAATAACAAAACACTATTTTTTATTATAGAATACAGTTTGTCACAAAGTAGTACCTGTTACATGACATGTACAAATTCGCTCGAATCGTGATGTATTATTGGATGTTAACTTTACCCCACTAATCCCACACAGAGTGTACATTTACTTCCAAATGTTTAGAAACTTAGTAAGCGAACATGTACGCCCAGTAGAAATATTTATCTGGAGCAGTGTTAGATGGCATATTTTTTAAATTCATATATAATGATCTGCATATTTTAAGAATAACGCATAACATTTTACAAATGGTCGCTGTCAGAAGGAATTGAACTCGGTCCGATGGCGTGGGGCGCTAGCACTTATACCACACGACCATGAAATACCACTCTCGCTACACCGTATTTAAATCTATATCAACATAAATGCCAATAACAGAAATAGGTTTGTCACGAAGATTAATGAGTGTCAGGTTAATCATTTCGCACTATAATTGGGAATGCGCACAATGCCCAGTCCATTTTAGTTGCGGCTGAAACCAATAACCGTATTTGTGTTCGCATTCTTATAACAACGGGGTATTTTAAGACTGTTGGCGAAAGCCAACGGCCATTTGAGAGGGTAATTTCCAAAACAGGTATCACGGACAACTACTTCTTTTCTTTGCAGGCTACCAGTCAGTAAATCGAAACGTGAAAGTTCCTTCTTCAAAACAGCAGAAATTCACGAATATTTTCCTACCTTTTAAATATTTAAGATAATGTATGTCATATGTATCATAATGTGCATATTATGTGATTTATTACCATTACAATTTCTAAAAAAGTCAATGTATTAAAAATGTTACGTCAAATTAATGACACCCCTATTTTCACTATTTACTTGAATGTAACCGAAATATTCACCTGGGTGTCCTGGAATAAGACCACTAAATTAATGCTCAACATCAGTTATTTTGTACTCGTTGTGAAACGTTACCGATTATGTTTTTCTCAAATTACTCAGTAGGCTACGAATCACTAACAATCGATGCTTCTAATTACCACGCTTTATCGGTTATTCTGCATGGCTCGTTGCAGATTGACTTGTTAACTGGCATGTACATGATTCCGTTTGCATTAGATAATTAGCATGAAAAATATGTGTTCGTTGCTTACTTAATTACTTAATTTACAAATAATTGTTTTATTATGATGTCGTATACTATAGAATAAGAAGCCATATGATCAAGTTTAAAGGTGAAGTTCTTTCAAACAAGCGTTTCCTTTTTCGCAAACATGCACTAATAATTCACATTCTTTTAGTTTATTTTGTCACCAAAAGTCTTTTTCCGCTGTCAGCCTTTTGATTAAGAAAAGTAAATGTTCTGTGGTTACTATTACTGATGACCTTTGAAAAAGTTAACCAAGATACCAAGTTTCAAATATAAGAGCACGTCGTACATGGTTTTAGAGGTGGTTTGTACAAAATACATTATCACGTCAATTGAAATTCAAAAAGCAAACATTAATGTCAAAGTGATTTATCTTATAACATACAATTTAAGGTAATTAGAGTTGAACTGAGGTCGTTTTATAGTTAACTTTACCTGTGAAATATCTATGTGTTTATATGAAATACCTTGTAAAAAAGATGATTGAGTTTGTATTTAAAGGAAAATTTCATTTCTTGCTTGACAATCGAAATGAAACTACCCACATATTCCTACTCGACAAAGATACGGTCGATTAAGTGGGCATATAACGATATGGAACTAAACGTGTTCTGTTGCTGTGTTTCGCAATTCGATTACTTTATACATTTTTCAAAATATACTTTTTTAAATTAGCGTATCTAAGACGTCCAATTGCATCTTTTCAAATGTTTACCCTAACAAATAAAAGATGACACAATCTGCATAATTTTATATGATTGAAAGTGAAATATACGATAATAAACACAATTAGTTAAGAAATAATTTTCGATTTAGAGTTGTCTATCGACTAATAAACAGCGGTTTGAAGTTATGATGTGTATGAATTAAACCACGATGGTGTTAGCACATCCGAACGACAATTCGATGTTTATCAGCCGATAAACAACAATAATGCGAACATTATTTCGATCTAACATGACCTGACAACATTTTCTGCAATTACAATGCGAACTATATTTTACAGTTTCGGAACTATTTTTCAGATCGTTTATTGGTAGTTTAACAACGCCGAATTGTGTTCTTCGTCCATAAGAAACTCTGCGCGTGTTATGTTAGAATAACGTGTATGTTACACAGTGTTTTTTTGAAAAGCGAAGATATTGAACTCGGTGGCCTATTCTAACATGATACTCGCTAATTTTTTTATCGACAAAGAACAAAATTATCATTGTTAAACTACCCAAATAAACAACGAAAAGAGAAGTCCCACTTCTGAGCGGAGCATAGTAAAAAGTAGTTCCACTTACAGTTGCAAAAATATAAGTCAAATCATGTTAGAATCGAAATAATTTTGGCCATTTCGTTGTTTATCGGCCAATAAACAACTCTTTGTCTTTCTGATGCGTGGCTATTAAACAACTCGGGCTAACGCCCTCGTGGTTTAATTTCAACGCATCAGAACTCCAAATGGTTGTTTATTGGAATACAAACAACGATAAATTTTAAATAAGTATTTATGTGTACCTTCAGACTGAGTGTGTCTTTCCTTTCTATTAAACTTAAACATATTTGGCATATATTTTTATTAAAATTTTAATGTTAAAAGTATCGTTTGTTACCATGATTTTATACTCGCCGGCCTGCACGTTGACGAACGTGTGATGAAAGTTTGACTTCGTGACGACGTCGACGTTGATGACGGACCTCTTGGAGATCAGCGCGATCTCGAAACGCCGGAAGTGGTACGCGGCGTTCGGCCGAGAGAACACGACTTCAACGGACTTTCCCGAGGCGTCTTCGTAAACCTCGTACCGGATGTGCGGCGACCAGGCCGCCGACGCTTCCAGTTTCTGACTGCTGTTAACTGCGTGAAGCAATAAATAATAATTTTGGGACTATTTAATTGCATAAAAAAGCTGAAAGGTATTTTAAAACAATATCATTTATGTTCCGTATTTATGTAACGTTATATTGTTAAAAGTACATAATAATTGCAAATCATAAGAATGTTTTATTTTGCATACTAACGTAAATATACGTACATTACAGTTTTACAGTAATATTTACATATTTTTATGTTATATATTTGTGTTACTTGTTGTCTGTTTAAAAGCTCTTGTGAGCTTATGTTGTATTGTTATTTGTCTTGCGGACTTAAAATAAATCCCATCCCATCCCATCCCATCCCCCATCCCATCCCATCCCATCCCATCCCCATCCCATCCCATCCCATCCCATCCCATCCCATCCCATCCCATCCCATCCCATCCCATCCCATCCCATCCCCATCCCCATCCCATCCCATCCCATCCTATCCCCATCCCCATCTCCATCCCCATCCCCATCCCCATCCCATCCTATCTTATCTAATCTAATCTCACCTCATCTTGATTATTAATGAACACGTAGCACAACATTTGGAATTAACACATGGAATGAAAGGGTACAGAACAATGAGTTTCAAGTTATAAAAGAAAAAAATCAGATGTTCGCGTTAGAATTATTATCAAAGAAGGAATCGTATGTTAATTTTTTATTATACTAGAATACTACAAATTTATATTAAAATTGAACTAGAAATGAATTGACCACATATTGAGATATTTTTAAAAACAAATGTATGAATACGATAACTGGGCAATTTGGTTAAAATCTACATACACACTCGTTGTTATAAATCTCATTATTAAGCCGAATCTCAATTAGTAATGATATAATTATGCAATATACATAGTAATTTTATTATATTAAAGGGGTGGTTTCAATTTGGGCTACATACTGATTGCAAATAGAGTTTTGGTTCAAACACAGTAAAGTAAAATGCAAATGTATAAAGTAAATGCATTAAGTAAAATAAAACCCTAAAACAACGTGATGATATTGAACACTACATGGGGTCGTTGCCGAACTGTGCACGAAGGCTAATCCTTTTTACTTGCCTTTGTATTATTAGACTTCAATCGCGCCGAGACAAGAACAGGGTCAGATTACCTCATTTGTTGAATATAGGTCAATTGATCGATGTATATACCATGTATTGACATTGTACATGCAATTCAACATTTATTTAGGCTTAAATAGTTATTTTGTTGGTTTTGACGCAGCTTTCGCACATTAAAATTTATAAAAAACAACATGAATGAATGGATAAGAGAATGAATGAATGTATATCCATCCATCCATCCATTTATCCATCCATCCATCCATTTATCCGTCCGTCCGTCCGTCCGTCCGTCCGTCCGTCCGTCCGTCCGTCCGTCCGTCCGTCCGTCCGTCCGTCCATCCATCCATCCATCCATCCATCCATCCATCCATCCGTCAATCCATGAATCCAGCCATCCATCCTCCCAAAAATAATCCATCCATCCATCCATCCATCCATACATCATAGCAAAGGTTTCCAATCGATTTTGGAGTCCTTTGGTCAAAGGTCAATGCCATTATGGGACATGCAAAATAAGATACATAATTATTTTGATTGTCATAAAGGAATGTGTACATATCTGAGAATGTTAGGCTGACAGCCTTTATATAACTATAAAATGATTTAATCGGCCGTATTAAACACACCAAACCCACTAAACTAACACACTTAACCAATTCATGTACGTAGTCATGCGATTTTGCTTACTTAACGTGTAAGCATAATCACAGTAAATGTAAAAATAATGAAACTCCAGAGACATCACCACATCACCAGGAGAGAAACCCTTATATCCGTTGGATCTTTAATCAAGGCAAGAAACCAAAATAATAATGAAACAAGAACAAAAAAGTCCTGCCCTTTTACTAGTATATACTTTTTGAAGTAATTTACTACTTCCACACACGCGCTCGCAAACATGCATTTACACGCAACGTATGAATGCGCGCGCGCACAAACGGACGCACATATAGTGGCATTTCGATACTTATTTTCTAATTAAAGTATGATTAGTTTTCAAATAAAGTTAGTATATGTTTGCTTCATGTCCATTTTTTTGTTAAATATAGCAACACACCTTTAACAATGACCAACCTACCTACCAAGTTTAAAAACCTAAACATAAGGGTTCTGTAATTATTGCCCAGACAAAGTTACAAAATGTATCGTCCGGACAAGCTTTTACAATTAGTGGGTGGTTTTCTATAATCATTCGGTCTGTTTGACCTTGACCATTGACCCAAGGACCCCCCCAACATTAATATGGATCTTCCATATGTCATGACCAACCTACCCTCCAAATGTCAAGAACATAGGCCCAATGGTTCTGTAGCTTCAACACTGGGTCTTTTTTATAATATTTAGTCGGCTTGACTTGGACATGTGACCCCAGGATCAAATAATCAATAGGGATCCTCCATTTGTCATGACCAACGTATCTATCAAGTTTAAGGTCCAATAGTTGCGAAATTATTGCCCTGACAAGGGTTTAACCATAATTTGGGTATTTTTTTTATCATCTCTTGATCTGTTTCACCCTGACCGTTGCCCCAATAATCCCAAAATCAATGGGAATCATCTACTAGTCATGACGAACATACGTACTAAGGTTTAAATATTACGTTCAGGGGCTGCTTCGTTATTGCCCGGACAAGCTTTTACAAGTATTTAAAAAAAAAATCTTTTGGTCGGTTTGACCTTGTCCGTTGACCCACGGACTCCAAAATCAATAGGAATATCCTACTATAAATTTATAGTCATTACCAACCTACCTTCAAAGTTTGAAGACCTATGTCTAAGGGTTCTGTAAATTCCGACCGTACAATGTTTGGTCTACCGACATACCGATGGACATACAAACCGACAGACGTACTGAACAGAATTTGCAAAGCAATATAGATCCTCATCTTCGAATGGGGGATGGGGATGGGGCATAATTATGTTTAAACAAG